>CM045747.1:872500-1225000 GCA_024760905.1 Plotosus lineatus | reverse complement strand
TGTGTGTGTGTCTGTGCATGCGTATGCATGTGTATATGCGTGCGTGTGCGCATATGTATATGTATGCGTGTGTGTGCGTATGTATGTGTGCGTGCGTGTGTGCATATGGATGCGTGCATGTGTGCATGTGTGTGTGTGTGTGCGTGCATATGTATTTGTGTTTGTGCGTGCGTATGTATTCGTGCTTGTGTGTGTGTGCGTGCGTATGTATGCATGTGTGTGCATATGTATGTGTGTGTGTGTGTGTGTGTGTGTGTGTGTGTGTATGCGTATGTATGTATGTATGTAAGTGTGTGTCTGTATGTATGTATGTGTGTGTGCACACATGTGTGCGTGCGTATGTATATGTGCGTTTGTGCATGTGTATGTATGCGTGCGTGTGTGCATGTGTGTGTGTGTGTGTGTGTGTGTGTTTGTATGTGTGATGAAGAGTACACAAAAACTTGTGTTTGGATTTTCTGGAAATTTTTATCAGAGGCCGAGCCTTGGAGAAGAAAGAGTGTTATTTTGGAGATGATGTGGATCAAACTTCATTCTGAACTCTTTAAAGGATTCATTCCCATCGCTGGATGATTTTTGACCTTGTGGTATTTATGTGTTCTTGGTGGACTGGAGGGAGGTTTGCATGCTTTAATTTTATTCATTTATTTTGCATTTACATTATTTATTCGATGGCCTTATCCAGAGCTTGTCTAAACTTTTCATTCGTCTCCTCGCCTGGACCCCGCGAATCACGGCTTACAGTTATAGTTTTTGTTTAGTTTTGTTTTTGAATTTGATTTGAAGCACTGGCACTGGAGGCTCCTTCCATGAATGTTGTGCACAATGTGGATTGGTAATTGCTGAGATGCTTGAAGAGCTCATAATGATGAAATAATAACTTTCTTTCTTAGTGTAGAAGCAGAGTATCAGATCCACACTGTGTTTTTTTTGCATGATGGGAAAAAAAAGGTTCAAGAAAATTCGCCGAAGGGAGACATGCTGCGTTTCCTTTATCCCTGAAATTAAAAGTCAGCACTGGGAATTTACATCACATCTGAGTTGACTGCAGTCAAATACACACTACCTGCAGCTGCTATTCAGGCTAGCATTGTTAGCACTGTTAGCATTGTTAGACCAGTTGCTTATGATGCATTACATGCTATTTGCAGTAAGGTTCACAGATAGATGGTGAACAGTGAGAAGACTGAAATCCTGCCTTTCCAGTACAAACAGAACATGTTCAAGATCAGAGATCTAAACAGCACGCATTACTCATTCAGTAAACTGTTTAATCCTGCTACGGTCGCAGTTTCGATGGAGCCTATCTCAGCCGGCTCGAAGTGAAACCGAGGTACACCTGGAACTGCTTGCCAGTTCATTGCAGGGCCAACACATTCACAACCATTCTCACTCACACCTAGGGGCAATTTGAAACAGCCAATCAGCCTAATGTGAATATATTTGGACTGTAGGAGGAAACCGTAGTACCTGGAGGAAACCAACACAAGCACAGGGAGAACGTGCAAACTGTACACAGAAACACCCCCATCGAGCCCTGGGCTCAAACTCAGGACCTTCTTGCTTTGAGGTGAATATGCTAACCACTACCCCACTGTGGCGCCAGGCATAAATCAAAGCAAGCGAAGAAATGAGGCAGGGTGTTAAAGTTGGCAAACTTGTGGAAGGCTAGAAGTGGAAATCCATCCAAACAGCTGACACATTTATTTTTTCATCTTAGTTTGGAGAAACGCAACAACTCTGCAGTGGCCGTTCCCAGGAGAGCGATCCCCACCTGGCCCAGCAAGGTTACAGCAGAGCTACTGGTTTAAACATATTCGGAGGAGGCCAGGCCATTAATAGTCTGGCTAGTTAGAGCCTCATCAGCCTGGCCTCGCTCCTCTCACCTATTAGTAAAGACATCTGGGATAATGAAGAGTCTGGCTGTGGAAGGGCTGCAAAACCCACAGTAGATGAAGGACCCGTTTTCGGAAAGTAAGGAGTTGAAAGTGCGGTGATGCTGAAGAATACATCAGTCGTGTTTAATATTCTCCCTGCGCCTCAGAGGGAATGGAATCATGTTTAATGTGACCTGTAACGGAGCAGACAGTAACGGTAAGAACGATTCAAGATGATGACATTACACTGACGGCAACTTCGTGGGCGTAATGCAGTGAGCTGAGGTCACTCGGTCCTGCGATGTGGGTGGGAAGACAAGCGTGTTTGTTCACTTTTGATCATTCTCGTGCGGACAGGAACTTGTTGGCGAACTCCTTCACACTGCTATTATTTTTAAATCAGGGGTTCCAAAACTTTTAGCTTTTTCAGCAGTATTTCCCATCACTACAGGTGTGGCCAGCTAACCCCAAAGAGCAATAGATATGTTCTTGAAATTTTGGCACCCAATAGCTTAGTCTCTTCGTCATACTTCGCAGTATGCTGCTGTAGAGGTCAGTATGTCGCCTCGCAGCGGCAGTATTCTGGGTTTCGAGTCCCGAACTCAGCAGGGGCAGTGTGGAGTTTGCATGTTCTTAGCGTATTGATGCTCCAGTTCCCTCTTGAAGTCCATGGACATGCACATTAGGCTAAATTATTATATATCTGGTTAACGCAGATATGAGGAGGGACTGTAGAGGAAGTGCAGGATTTACTGCAGGAAGAGAAATGTGGACATGACGATGTGATTCTTGGGTAAAATGGTTGCCGAGCATCTAACAGATATCAGTTTAATGCGTCGTACCTATCACATGGAGCCTTTATCTTGAATGGTTCCTTCTTCCACTTTAAAATAAAGTTATAGTTGCTCCAGATGAGGTCATGACCCCAAGTTTAGGAACTATAATACTGGATGTGTGTTTTGTGAATTTCAGAACCGGTTCCATCTGCAGATGCTGACTCATGTCCCTGCCACAGGACTGGCAGAGCTGCTTCTCTCTGTTCTGGTGCGAGCAGGGTGGCATGGAGGGGCAGCAGTCGTGTGCCCGGGAGGGAGCAACACCAGGGTGTTAGAACATCTCCACCAGCAGGGACGGGCCGGGGTAAACGGCTCACAGTGGCATCTGTGGGAGACTGTGGACCTTTCCAGCTACTGGGTATCTTCATCCAGTGAGGAAGAAGCGAACAACAACAAATTTATTTTCCACAAAAATCCAGAGGCAGTGTCACATGAAGTAGCTGATAAAGAACAGGAAGTGAATAAGGTCCTGTCACAGCTCTTGACTCAAACACCATCTGCTCTGCATTCTAGCGTGGTCGTTTTCGGGTCAGACCCTGAGTGTGTGAGTTTGGTTTTACGTGGAGCGACTCAACTTAGACAGACACTCTGGGTTTTAGGGCTGCCTCTGAATCCGGATGCTTTAAGTGCTGTTGGGTCTCCGAAAGGCCTGTTGGCGTACGGACAGATAGAGCACAGGCCTCTCAGCGCCTACATTGGTGACGTGCTCCAGCTAGTAGGCCAGGCTGTGTCCGTCGCCAGTGGGGTGCGACCCGACCTGACACTCATCCAGAATATGATCAACTGCTTTGACAAACCCAATAAACATGAGGTGCTATCTTCTGGACACTACCTGTCCAGGTGAGTATTGAAAAGACACACCTTCCTGTAGCAGGGATTTATATGTTTGTCTGTATGTTTGTCCATCTGTTTATCTTTACAACTGACTGTAAAGCATTGACTCTTTCAATGAGACAGACAAACAACAAACACTTTTCCTTTATTGAGCTTGACATACAGAGGCCACCCCTCCTTTAGAAATTGACGGACATATGCCACACTTGCTTCACTATGATGTAAAATACATAGGCCACACCTCCATCAGTGAGACTGACAGATACAGAGGTTCCGCCTCCTTCATGAAGACTGACAGATATGGAGGTCACACATTTACATTTACATCATTTTTCAGATGCTCTTATGCAGAGACTTACATTTATTATTTTTATACAATTGAAGGTTAAGGGCCTCATTCAAGGGCCCAACAGTGGAGATAGTGGGCATTGAACCTGCAACTGATCTACAGATAAGTAACCCCAAGCACTACATCATCACTGCCCTTACACCACAGCTCCTTCACTGAGACTGACAGACATGGAGGAAACACCCCTCTTTAACTCATCTTTCTTCCATTAACCTTCTTCCCCTCTTTCATTTTGAAGTCTTTCTCTCTTTCCACAAGTTCTCCTGTCCTCCTTCTCTCCCTATAGCACATTAGGATGTAGCATGTTGTCTCTATTAGCAACACAAAAGCCCGTGAGCTACGTCGGCATTTTCTTTGAGAAAGGCAATTAAAGCTCTGGTACCTTCAGGACCAAACAATTTAGTGTTTAATATTCCTGGCCATCGTTCCTCTGGGACTTCCACACATTACATAACTCTTATTTCCTTTACTGTCTCGCTCTCTCTCTCTCTCTCTCTCTCTCTCTCTCTCTCTCTCTCGCTCTCTCGCTGACACTCTCTCTCACTCAACCTCTCTCTCTCTTACTCACTCACCCACTCACTCTCTCTCTCTCTCTCTCTCTCTCTCTCTCTCTCTCTCTCTCGCTCTCTCGCTGACACTCTCTCTCACTCAACCTCTCTCTCTCTTACTCACTCACCCACTCACTCTCTCTCTCTCTCTCTCTCTCTCTCTCTCTCTCTCTCTTTCTCTCTCTGCAGTCCAGGAAACAGTGGAACACCGTCTCTCTGAGGGAACAGAACGGACACCTTTCATCAACACCCGGATTTAAAATACACACAAAACCATTAACAGCCACAGCTCCATGTAAAATTCTCAACTGTAAGTCTCCAACCCTTTCCGTTGACGGTGGTTTGTTACTGCGCTCTCAATGAAGGGTCCACTTATGGTTTCAAACCCAGGTGGACCCTCCATGGTGTGTCAGACTGACCCTTTCTCTTTATTTAACACTTTCACCATCAGTCTGTAAATGATTTTACTTGATGCGTTACCCACCTGTATAGGCCCTGACACACCATGTTTTAAAAACCAACCAGAGCAGTCCTTAAAATCCGGGACGAGGCTGTCAACAGGTCGTGTCTCCGGGGGGGTAAAACGCTGTTGGTTCGGGAGACGATGCTGGAGTGTTCGTCCGGGGAGAGCCGGTCCTTCCTGAACCTCAGCATGTTTTCTAGTCGTCTCACGGAAGAAACCTTGAAAGCAGCAGAGAGAACAGCAGCGTGCGCTAGCTGCGGACCACACGGGTCAAACACGTGACCCAGTGTGGTGATGTGTGCCGCTGCAAACTTCTCTGCGACGGACAGCCCCGCAGATTGCCGCACGTTAAAACGAGTCCCATAGACGACAAGTTCCTTTAAAATCCAGAAGCGTGAGCTGTGTGTCTGTGATCTGTTCTTTTTAAAAAGTCCCCAGATTTGAAAAAGGCTTTGATAAAACTCTGAAAAAACCTTTAGGTTGTGTTTGCTTAAGTCTATTAAAAAGAGAGCGTCCCACAGTCCTGGCTCCCAGCACCGGGCTAGAACTGCTCACGCTGTGGGCCTCCACACCAAATCTCTTGGACCAGTCAGCAGTCTCTGGATGAATTGGAGCCTGAATGTTGCTCCTCTGCTGGCCAGATGTATAAGACCGTTTCCCCCTTCCTTTTTGGGGAGGAAGAGGACACTCTGCGGGACCCAATGCAGCTTGTCTGAGGAACAGCTGACGATCTCGGCCTGGACTTTCGCGAGAAGGGTCAAAGGGGGGTTCAAGCATTAGAGACGGTGCCACAGCATGGATGCAACCAGATTGTTAACAATTAAAACACGACCTTTAAAATACATTTTCGGTAAAATCCATTTCCACTTTTTGAGCCTCCCTCCCACTTTCTCTCAAACATTTTCCCAATTTTTATTTACATTATTTCGATTGCCAAGGTAGATTCACAGGTACTTGATCCCACCTTTTTTCCAGGTGAGACCACCCGGCAGGACAATACTTTGCGGCTCGTCCTCCACCCACAGAGCTTTGCCTTTCCCCAGTTTACCTTGGCTGATGAGATTTCACGGTAATATTTAACTGTATCGGTTAAAAAATTAACATCTCTCTGGTTATTAACGACAATGATGAGATCATCCGCATATGTGGACAGTTTAAAGGCCGAATCGCAGTCCGGGACATTAAAACCAGAGAGACCTGTTCTGACTTGGTGCAAGAGAGGCTCTATTGCAAAGGAGTACAGCATGCCCGACAGGGGGCAACCCTGCCTGATACCCCTCTGCCCTTTAAAAGGAGTGGTCAAGCCACTGTAGATTTTTAATATACTCTCAATGTCTCCATACAAGGTCCGAATCCAGGCAATGAGACCAGGGCCCCAAACTCTCTAGTGTATGCCATAGGTATGCATGCTCAACCCGATCAAATGCCTTTTCTTGGTCCAGAGAAATTAGACCAAGTTTTATTCCCAATGAATTGGAGAGGTACAAAACTTCCCAAATTAAGAAGACATTGTCTGTTATCAGCCTGCCTGGTACACAGTAGGTCTGGTCTACATGAATGACCTGCTCCATCACTTTCCTCAACCTGTTCGCCAGGACTTTGGAAAGGAGTTTGTAGTCGGTACAGAGGAGGGACACTGGTCGCCAGTTTTTGAGATTTTGCAGGTCCCCCTTTCTTTGGCATGAGGGTGAGGACTGCTCTCCTGCGACTCAGGGGCAGCCGGCCTTTCAGCAGATTGTCCCTGTGAACGTCCAGCAGGTCCTCACCAATCACCGCCCAGAAGGCTTTATATGAGTCAGCCGGCAGGCCGTCTATACCCGGGGCTTTCCCTGGTTTGAGGCTCTGCAGCGCCACCAACAATTCCTGCCAGGGAAATGTCAACCTCCAGATGGCCGTTGGCATCTTCTGACAACTTTGGCAGACCAGTGAGGAAAGTATCCAACAATTTTGGTTTCTCAGAATATTCACTTTGACACGATTCGTCATAGAAACCTGCTGCGTACCTGTGAATGTCTGCAGTTTCTTGGATTAGCCGTCCGTCCCCAGAAGGCAGGCAGTGAATCAGCCTCCTCTGCCCGTTTTTCGATTTTCAGCCCAAAGAAAAAGAGCAACGTTTTGAAACCTACTGCATACCACAGCGCCCCTGGCGGGTACGCCTGGACAGTCAGCTAACATGCGTTTTTTGCCTTTGAAGACTTCAAAATGTCTTCTTTCTCCTGTGAAGTCTGCCAGAGTTTGCAGCTCCACCATTTCCCTCTCCAAATCCTTAATGGATCTGACCAAGTTCCTGGAGACATTGTGAGTATACTGCAGCCACAGAGATTTTTTTTTTGTTTTTCCTGACGTCCCGCCACTGCTGCAAAGAACTAAACCCACTCTTTGTTTGTCTAAAACTTTCCCAAAAAAACATTAAAAGCTTTCCTAAAACCGTGCTCAGATAGGAGTGCTGTGTTGAACTTCCAGTACGCACTTCCATATCTGATGTTATTGATTAAACACAGCACTCGACCAAAGAATGGTCTGAAAAACCCACCGGCCCAATCGAACAGTTCTTAAAAACATTAAAATGGTGTTTAAAACAATAAAACCTGTCGAGCCTGGCCATGGACAGTAGTCCGTCCTTTGAGTGGAGCTGGGTGTACTGTCGGCTGTTGCCATAAAAGTTTCTCCACATGTCTAAAAGCTCGTGAGTCCCGACAAGTTTCCTGAACGTCCTTTGCGAGGCAGTGTGTGGTTCAGGGTGATCCGGTCTAAAAGATGGTTTTCGGTACAATTAAAATCCCCCCAATAATCAGGTACTCATCCCGACCGCACCTCTGGATCACATCATCCAGTGCACATAAAAATAGGAGTTTCTCTGTGCCTGCGGTTGGAGCGTAAACATTTAAAAACAAAACCTTGATTCTTTTCAAGCTCTGCTGTAACTTTTAAAATATGGCCCGCCATCACATCTTCAGTGTGTATGGAAACCAGGTTAAAATCTCGGGAGAATAAAATTCCAACTCTCCCACTATTGGCACGTTTGTGACTAAAAAACACCTGTCTGTTCCATTCCCTCCTCCAGTCGCCTTCATTGTCTATGGTGCTGTGTGTGTGTGTGTGTGTGTGTGTGTGTGTGTGTGTGTGTGTGTGTGTGTGTGTGTGTGTGTGTGTGTGTGTGTGTGTGTGTGTGTCCTGAATAAAAACAACATTTAGTTTCTTCACAGTAATCAAACTGAAAATCGAGTCTCTTTTTATGTCCTGTCTCACTCCGTTTATATTTAGTGTGGCGATTTTAAAAGTCTCCATGTTGAAATCAAACAGGGGAGAGACTGATCCACGAGGTGAAAGGTGAAAGGCAGATGAAAGAAAAACATTAGTCCTCATCCTCAGCGAGGTGTTTGTTAAACTTTGAAACCAGTTTCCTAAGTCGAAAGATTTATTGGTCAAGGAGGAAAACTGGCTGTTTGGGCTCGCCTCGCTTTCTTAAATGGAGACGGACAGCGTGGATAAATAGTCTGAGGTCTGGAAAAACGTTTTCAGCTTTAACTCCAATCCCGTTATTGTCATGTAGGAACTTTTGGATTTTTTGTCTGTGTCCATTTTCTCTGTGTTCTCATCCTGGCTCTCAGACAAGCCCTGGGACAGACAGGCTTCCCCCTTTGAGGCTTTTTTTATTTTGTTTGAGCTGCTGTTCTCTGTGTTTGCGATCTTTCTTTGAACTACTGTTTTTAACTCATCAACTATTAATTCTTTATCCTCCTCACCCATTTCCTCCAATACTGACTCTGCCACCCTAGCTACTATCTGCCCCACGCTTTCCTTCTGTATCCCTAACTCCACCTGATCATCACCATGTGAATCTTCTACACACCCTTTACCCTTAACCTGCATGTCTGTGTCATTCACCTGTGCATCCACCGTGGTGTCTGTGCTGGCCTGCACACCGTCTGTCTGTGTCTCCAGGCTGTGAGAAACCATTGGCCTAGTCTCTGAGACGATTGTCGTTGTCTCGGGCAATTTAGATGGGCTCTGCATCGGTTTTGTTTTTGATTTCCGCATCGCCGCCGTGGGCTCGGGCGCAGCCGGCCGCTTTGCTTCATCCCCCTCCAAACACGAGCAGATAAGATGTCCCTCCATGCCGCACCTGAAACATTTCATGTTCCCCGACGTGAAGTGAATGGTGTCTACATTAGATTTCTATTATCATTAAATTTCAAAGCCAAATTCAGCTCTTCACCATCAGGAAACGACATGCTTCAGGTGCAGCGACTTACAATTTAGAGATATCATTCGAATCGGTGACAAAATCTATCACAGCAGGACAACTTCCTCTCCAGAACCTCGTTACACACAATCGGTGGCATGTTTGAAATAGTGATTCGTTTAGTGGGATTAACCAACGAGAGAACGGGAATGAAACTTCCCTGAAGCACAAGCCCGCTCTCTACAACTTTGTTCACTTTCTCGACGCTATCTAAGAACATAACCACTGCACTGTTCATCCTGGACGCGGATCTCACACTTTCAAACCTGACTAATTCCCCGACAGCCAGAACACAGTCCTCCACCATGCAGCTGACTGTGAGGACCATTTTACTGGCGAGTCAGCTTCTCAATAAAGTACGTTTTTAAAAATCAATCTCTCTCTCTCTCTCTCTCTATATATATATATATATATATATATATATATATAAAATGTGTGTGTGTGTGTGTGTGTGTGTGTGTGTGTGTGTATATGTATGTATATATATATGGGGCAGTGGTGGTCTAATGGTATAGAGAGCTGGATCGCTGATCCAAAGGTTGGGGGTTCGAGTCCCACTCTCCACAAGGTTGTCACTGTCCCCCCAGTGCAGCTAACTGGGTTATCAAAGGCGGGCCATGTCGCTCACTGTCTATGGTGAGAGGCATGTAAAAGAACCATTGCTGACTTTTGTAAAGAGGAGCTGCAAAGTCGTCAGTGTGTTTCTGTCCCTTGCTAAAAGGGTTGTGACAGGAAGGGCATCCGACGTAACAAAAAAAAAAACCTCTGCCAAATCAAATGTGCGAATCAGATGATTTGCTGTGGCGACTCCCGAGTAAAAGGGAAAAGTCGAAAGGAAGACAGACATATATATATGTCAGACAAAACAAATTCCAAAAAAAGAGAAGAGGAAACGCAGGTGACTGTTGGAACTATGACAAAAGCTAGAGAGCTGGCTGACATGATGCAGAGGAGGAAGGTGGACATACTGTGTGTTCAGGAGACCAGGTGGAAAGGTAGCAAGGCTAGAAGCTTAGGATCAGGGTTTAAACTGTTTTATCATGGTGTGGATGGGAAGAGAAATGGAGTAGGAGTCATCTTGAAGGAGGGATTTGTCAGGAATGTTCTAGAAGTGAAAAGAGTGTCAGACAGAGTGATGAGTCTCAAGATGGAAATTGAAGGCGTGATATTCAATGTTAGTACTTATGCCCCACAGGCAGGATGTGAGCTGGAAGAGAAGGAGAGATTCTGGAGTGAGTTAGATGAAGTGATGCAGAGTAACCCCAGAGGTGAAAGAGTGGTCAATGGTGCAGACTTCAATGGACATGTCGGTGCAGGCAACAGAGGGGACGAGGAAGTGATGGGCAGGTTTGTTATCCAGGACAGGAAAAAAGAAGGACAGATGTTGATAGATTTTGCAAAAAGGAAGGAAATGGCTGTGGTGAATACTTTCTTCCAGAAGAGACAGGAGCATAGGGTGACTTATAAAAGTGGAGGTATGAGCACACAGGTAGACAGCATAATGAGGTTCTGCAGAGAGAGTTGTCCCAATATGGCCAGATTTTGTCACGGATTCGAATGATCTCATTAAATTGTAAGTCCTCGCACCTGAAGCATGTCATTTCCTTTAGACAGCAGATGATGATGATTCTTAAAAGCCCCGAGGAGCTGAATTTGGCTTTAAAATTTAAAGTTAACAATTTTGACTACATCATTCATGTCACGTCAGGGAACACGAAATGTTTCAGGTGCGGCATGGAGGGCCATCTTATCCGCTTGTGTCCGGAGGGGGATGAAGCAAAGCGGCCGGCTGCCGCCTCCCGTGCTCCAACGGCGGCGCTGCGGAAACCAAAAACCAAACTGTTGGAAAGCCCTTCCAAATTGCACGAGACAACAACAACCGTCTCGGAGACTAGGAAAATGGTTTCTCATCGCCCGGAGACACAAAGACACCACAGTGGTCGCACAGGTAAATAACTCACAGGTGAAGGGTAATGGGTATGTAGAAGGCTGACATGGTGGTGATCAGATGGAGTTGGGAACACAGAAGGAAAGCGTGGGCTGATAGCAGCTAGGGTGGCAGAGTCCGTTCTGGAGGAATTCGGTGAGGACGATGAAGAATTAATAGTTGACGAGTTAAAAACGGTAGCTAAGATAAAGATCATAAACACAGAGAACAAAATAAAAAAAGCCTCAAAGGGAGAAACCTATCTGTCCCAAGGCTTGTCTGAGAGTGAGGATGAGAACACAGAAAAAATGGAGACAGACACGGCATATACCGTGGACAAAATACATTCCTACATGACAATAAAGGGGTTACAATTAAAGCTGAAAACTTTTTCCAGACTTCAGACTATTTATCGACTCTGTCCATCTCCATTTAAGAAAGCAAGGCGAGCCCGGACAGCCAGGTTTCACCGAACATGAGATTTATCAACTGAGGAAACTGGGTTCAAAGTGTAAAAAACAACTCGCTGAGGATGAGGACTAATGTTCCTTTTTTCATCTGTTTTTTACTCAACCTGCTTTTACCTCTCACGATTCAGTCTCTCCCCTCTTTTATTTTCAACATGGAGACTTTTAAAATCGCCACGCTCAATATAAAAGGAGCAAGCAGGACTTAAAAAGAGCCACGGTTTTTAGTTTGATTCATATAAAGAAACCAAATGTTGTTTTTATTCAGGAGACACAGCACCATGGACAATGAAGGTAACTGGAAGAGGGAATGGAACGGACAGGGTTTTTTTAGTCACAAAAGTACCAATAGTGTGGAGGCGGAGTCCCGAGATTTTAACCCAGTTTCCGTACACACTAAAGATGTGATGATGGGCCATATTTTAAAAGCTACAGCAGAGCTGGAAAAAAAATCAAGGTTTTGTTTTTAAACGTTTACGCTCAAATCGAAGGCACAGAGAAACTCCTGTTTTTAAGCGTCCTGGATGATGTGATCCAGAGGTGCAGTCGGGATGAGTACCTGATTATCGGGGGGATTTTAACTGTACTGAAAATCATCTTTTAGATTGGAACCACCCCGAACGACACACTGCCTTGCAAAGGATGTTCAGGAAACTTGTCGAGACACACGAACTTTTAGATGTCTGGAGAAATTTTTATGGCAACAGCTGACAGTACAGCTGGCTCCATTCAAGGGCTGGACTACTGTCCATGGCCAGGCTCGACAGGTTTTATTGTTTTAAACACCATTTTAATGTTCTTAAGAACTGCTTGATTGTGGTCGAGTGCTGTGTTTTAATCAATAACATCAGATGTGGAAGTGCGTACTGGAACTTCAACACAGCACTCCTATCTGACCACGGTTTTAAGAAAGCTTTTAATGTTTTTGGGGAAAGTTTTAGACAAACAAAGAGCAGTTTTAGTTCTTTGCAGCAGTGGTGGGACGTCGGGGAAAACAAAATCAAATCTCTGTGCCTGCAGTGTACTCGCAATGTCTCCAGGAACTTACTCGGATCCATTTAGGATTTGGAGACGGAAATGGTGGAGCTGCAAACTCTAGCAGACGCCACAGGAGAAAGAAGACATTTTGAAGTCTTCAAAGCCAAAAAAATGCATGTTAGCTGACTTGCTAGGCGTACCCACCAGGGGCGCTGTGGTACGCAGTAGGTTCCAAAATATTGCTCTGATGGATGCTCCCTCTCACTTTTTCTTTGGGCTGGAAATGAAAAACAGTCTGAGGAGGCTGATACACTGTCTGCATTCTGGAGATGGACAGCTAATCCAGGACACTGCAGACATACGCAGGTGCGCAGCAGGTTTCTATGAAGAATTATATCATTGTGAATATTCTGAGAAACCGAATTTGTTGGATTCTTTCCTCACTGGTCTGCCACAGGTGTCTGCAGATGCCAACAGGAATCTGGAGGCTGATATCTCCCCGCACGAATTGTTGGTGGCGCTGCAGAGCCTCAAAATGGGGAAAGCCCTGAGTATAGACGGCCTGCCGGCCGACTTCTATAAAGCCTTCTGGGCGGTAATTGGTGAGGACCTGCTGGAGTTCTCAGGGACAGTCCGCTGAAAGGCCGGTTACCCCTGAGTTACAGGAGAGCAGTCCTCACCCTCCTGCCAAAGAAGGGGGACCTGCAAGAACTCAAAAACTGGTGACCAGTGTCCCTCCTCTGTATCGACAACAAACTCCTTTCCAAAGTCCTGGTGAACAGGTTGAGGAAAGTGATGGAGCAGGTCGTTCATGTAGACCAGACCTACTGTGTACCAGGCAGGCTGATAACAGACAATGTCTTTTTAATTTGGGACGTTTTGTACCTCTCCAATTCATTGTGAATGAAACTTGGTCTAATTTCTCTGGACCAAGAAAAGGCATTTGATCGAGTTGAGCACACATACCTATGGCAAACACTGAAGGGTTTTGGGATCAACCCTGGTCTCACTGCCTGAATTCGGACCTTGTACGGAGACATTGAGAGTATATTAAAAATCAACGGTGGTTTGACCGCTCCTTTTAAAGTGCAGAGGGGTATCAGGCAGGGTTACCCTATGTCGGGCATGCTGTACTCCTTTGCAATAGAGCCTCTCCTGCACCGACTCAGAACGGGTCTCTCTGGTTTTAATGTCCCGGACTGCGTTTTGACTTAAACAATCTGCAAATGGGGACGATCTTATCATTGCCGTCAATAACCAGAAAGATGTTAATTTTTTTAACCGATACTGTTAAAGATTTCAGTGCAATTTCATCAGCCAAGGTAAACTGGGGAAAAAGTGAAGTTCTGTAGGTGGGGAACGAGCTGCAAGGTCCCGTCCTGCCGGGCGGGCTCACCTGGAAAAAAGGTGGGGTCAAGTCCCTGGGAATCTACCTTGATGATGGAAATAATGTAAATAAAAATTGGGAAAACGTTTTAGAGAAAGTGCAAGGAAGGCTTAAAACGTGGAAATGGATTTTACCAAAAATGTCTTTTAAAGGTCGTGTTTTCATTATTAACAATCTGGTGGCTTCCATGCTGTGGCTCCGTCTCTCCTGCGTGGTCCCCCCTTTGACCCTTCTCGCGAAAGTCCAGGCCGAGATCATCAGCTGTTTCTGGGACAAGCTGCATTGGGTCCCGCAGAGTGTCCTCTTCCTCCCTAAAGAGGAAGGGGGACACGGTCTTATATATCTGGCGAGCAGAGGAGCAACGTTCAGGCTCCAATTCATCCAGAGACTGCTGACCGGACCAAGAGACCTGGTGCTGGGGCCCACAGTGCGAGCAGTTCTAGCCCCGGTGCTGGGAGCCGGCACTGCGGGTCTCTCTCTTTTAAATGGACTTAAGCAAATATGACGTAAAAGTATTTCTGGATTTTAAAGGAACCTGTTGTCTGTGTAACTTGTTTTAATGTGCGACGGTCTGCGGGGCCGTTCATCACAGAGAAGTTTGCGGCGGGACACGTCACCACACTGGGTCACGTGCTTGACCTGTGTGGTCCGCAGCTAGAGGATGCCGCTGCTCTCTCTGCCGCTGTCGGGGTTTCTTCGGTGAGATGACTAGAAAACATGCTAAGGATCTGGAAGGACCTGCTCTGGTTAGATTTTAGAACATGGTGTGTCAGGGCCTATAAAATTAATTAACACCTCAGGTAACATAATGTACAGCATGATGGTGAAAGTGTTCAATAAAGAGAAACTAAAGGGTCGGACTGACACACCATGGAGGGTCCACCTGGGTTTGGAACCAGAAGTGGACCCCTCATGGAGAGTGCTGTATAAACCACCGTTGACAAAAAGGGTTGGAGACTTACATTTGAGAATTTTACATGGCGCTGTTGCAGTTAATAGTTTTGTGAACATTTTAAATCCGGGTGTTGACGAAAGGTGTCCGTTCTGTTCCCTCAGAGAGACGGTGTTCCATTGTTTCCTGGACTGCAGCAGGCTGCAGTCCCTGTTTATGTGGTTGTCGAGGCTGTTCTGTACTTTTGGCATGGTTTTTACAAAACATTTTTATTCTGGGTTTTAGATACCAACAAAAAAAGAAGGCCAAGTGTCAACTTCTGAACTTTTTCCTTTGCCAATCAAAAATGGCCGTCTACCTGAGCAGGGGGAAATGCAGCCGTGGGGGGGGCACACAAACCAGTGTCTCTCCCTAACGCCGGTCCCAAGCCTGAATAAATGCAGAGGGTTGCATCAGGAAGGTCATCCGGCGTAAAACAAATGCCAAATAAAAAAATGTGAGTCAAAACAAAGAATGTCATACCGGATCGGTCGAAGCACGGATTAACAACGATCACCATCAGTGCTGTTAACCAACAGGGTGCCGGTGGAAATTGGACTACTGTTGGTCAAAGACGTCGAAGAAGGAGAGGCAGGAGGCGTGTCCGTAGGCAAAGAGAGAAGAGGAAAGGCATGAGTCTAGGACTGAGAGTAGGGACTTTGAATGTTGGAACTATGGCAGGAAAAGGTAGAGAGCTGGCTGACATGATGCAGAGAAGGAAGGTGGACATACTGTGTGTTCAGGAGACCAGGTGGAAAGTTTGGAGGTGGGAGTTAGGTGGGAAGTTAGGTGGGAAGCTTAGGAGCAGGGTTTAAACTGTTTTTTCATGGTGTGGATTGGAAGAGAAATGGAGTAGGAGTCATCTTGAAGGAGGAATTTGTCAGGAATGTTCTAGAAGTGAAAAGAGTGTCAGACAGAGTGATGAGTCTCAAGTTAGAAATTGAAGGTGTGGTTCAATGTTGTTAATGCTTATGCCCTACAGGCAGGATGTGAGTTAGAAGAGAAGGAGAGATTCTGGAGTGAGTTAGATGAAGTGATGCAGAGTAACCCCAGAGGTGAAAGAGTGGTCATTGGTGCAGACTTCAATGGACATGTTGGTGCAGGAAACAGAGGGGACGAGGAAGTGACGGGTGGGTTTGGTATCCAGTACAGGAACGCAGAAAGACAGATGTTGGTAGATTTTGCAAAAAGGATGGAGATGGCTGTGGTGAATACTTTCTTCCAGAAGAGACAGGAGCATAGGGTGACTTATAAAAGCGGAGGTATGAGCACACAAGTAGACTACATCTTGTGTAGGTGATGTGATTTGAAGGAAGTCAGTGACTGCAAAGTAGTAGCGGGTGAGAGTGTTGTCAAACAGCATAGGATGGTGGTGTGCAGGATGACGCTGATGGTGAGGAAGGTGCAGAAAGCAAAGGCAGAGCAGAAGACAAAGTAGTGGAAGTTGAAAAAGGAAGAGTGTCGTGTTGTCTTCAAGGAGGATTGAAAATGGCTTTGGGTGGTCAGGAAGTGCTTCCAGATGACTGGTCAACTACAGGAATGAGGAAGTGCAGGAGTGTGTACAAAGGAAGAGGTTAGCTAAGAAGAAGTGGGACATTGAGAGGACCGAAGAGAGTAAACAGGAGTACAGGGAGACATAGCGTAAGGTGAAGGTAGCAGTGTCAAAGGCCAAACAGAGGGCATATGATGACTTGTATGCTCAGTTAGAAAGTAAAGAGGGAGAAAATGATTTATACAGGTTGGCACAGCAGAGAAATAGAGATGGGAAGGATGTGCAGCAAGTTAGAGTGATTAAGGACAGAGAGGGAAATGGATTGACTGATGACAGAAGTGTGCTGGGAAGATGGAAAGAGTACTTTGAAGAGCTGATGAATGAAGAAAATGAGAGAGAAAAAAGAATAGAAGAGGTGACCGTTGAGGACCAGGAAGTAGCAAAGATTAGTAAGGGTGAAGTGAGGAGGGCATTGAAGAGGATGAAGAGTGAAAAGGCAGTTGGTCCTGATGACATACCGGTGGAGGTATGGAAGTGTCTAAGAGAGGTAGCAGTAGATTTCCTGACAAGAACATTCAACAAGGTCTTAGAGAGTGAGAGGATGCCAGAGGAATGTAGAAGAAGTGTGCTGGTGCCCTTTTTTAAGAACAAGGCAAACGTGCAGAGTTGTGGCAACTACAGAGGGATAAAGTTGATGAGCCATACGATGAAGTTATGGGAAAGAATAGTGGAAGCTAGACTAAGGGCAGAGGTCAGCATTTGTGAACAACAGTTGGGTTTCATGCCAAGAAAGAGCACCACAGATGCAGTGTTTTCCTTGAGGATGTTAATAGAGAAGCACAGAGAAGGTCAGACGGAGTTGCATTGTGCCTTTGTGTAAGACAGTGGTGAGGTGTGCTGTCGGTGTGACAGAAAAGTTCAAGGTGGAGGTAGGACTGCATCAAGGATCAGCTCTGAGCCCCTTCTTGTTTGTTATGGTGATGGACAGGCTGACAGACAAGGTTAGACAAGAATCTACATGGACTATGATGTTTGCAGATGACATTGTGATCTGTAGTAAGAGCAGAGAACAAGTGCCGGAAAATCTAGAGAGGTGGAGGTATGCCCTGGAAAGGAGAGGAATGAAGGTTAGCCTCAATAAGACAGAATACATGTGTATGAATGACAAGGACCCAAGAGGACCGGTGAGGTTACAGGGAGCAGAGATAAGGAAGGTGGAGGATTTTAAGTACTTAGCCTCAACAATCCAGAGCAATGGAGAGTGTGGAAAAGAGGTGAAGAAGCGTGTGCAGGCAGGTTGGAATGGTTGGAGAAAAGTGTCCGATGTGATGTGTGATAGGAGGGTATCGGCAAGAATGAAAGGAAAAGTGTACAAGACAATGTTGAGGCCAGCGATGTTGTATGGTTTAGAAACAGTGGCGCTGAGGAAAAGACAGGAGGCAGAGCTGGAGATAGCAGAGATTAAAATGTTGAGGTTCTCTTTGGGAGTAACGAGGATGGATAGAATTCAGGAATGAGCACATCAGAGGGACAGCCCATGTAAGACGTTTTGGAGACAAAGTCAGAGAGGCTAGATTGAGATGGTTTGGACATGTACAGAGCAGGGATAGTGAGTTAATTTGGTAGTAGGATGCTGAGATTTGAACTACCAGACAGAAGGTCTAGAGGAAGATCAAAGAGACGATTCATGGATGTGGTGAAGGAGGACATGAAGGTAGTTGGTGTAAGAGAAGAAAATGCAAAGGATAGGGTGAGATGGAGGCAGATGATTCGCTGTGCCGACCCCTGAAGGGAAAAGCCGAAAGGAAAAGAAGAAGACCTGAGCAGGAGGAGAAAAATGGAGGGTTCACTGGACTGTGATATTAAAACTATTTTAATCAGAATGATAAAGAGCAGGTTGTTGATTGATTTTAATTATTATAGTTTGATGAAAGATTTGGAGTCCTGTGAGAAAGTATGGTGTGTAAATGATGGTTGATGTTCTGTGAAGGAGAAGCTGCTGTTTTCAAGAATAGTGGGTTAAAGGAACTGACTATGATTATGGAAATACTTTTTCTGTTGCGATCGAGGGGGTTAAATCTGTTGGGGTGTTTCCTGATGTTTAGTTATTTATTTATCCTTTCTACTTTTTACTTTTCTATTTATTAATTAATTACATCAATTCATTTAATGTACCCTTTCTGTTTATGCTTTAATAACTAGTGTTTGCTTTTTTGTGTTAAAATAAAGTACCTTTTAAAATTTTACTTTCTCTCTCTCTCTCTCTCTCTCTCTCTCTCTCTCTCTCTCTCTCTCTCTCTCTCTTTATCACTCTTTCTCTCTCTCTCTCTCTCTCTCTCTCTGAATCTCTCACTGTGCCCCAACCCCTCCTTTTTATCTCTCCCTGGCTCTCTCTGGCTCTCTCGCTGTGCCCCCCACCTCCTCCCACCTCTCTCTCTCACTCTCTCTCTTTCTCTCTCTCTCTCTCTCTTTATCACTTTCTCTCTCTCTCTCTCTCTCTCTCTCTCTCTCTCTCTCTCTCTCTCTTTATCACTCTCTCTCTCTCTCTCTCTCTCTCTCTCTCTCTCTTTATCTCTCTCTTTCTCTCTCTCACTCTCTGAATCTCTCACTGTGCCCCCAATCCTCTCCTTTTTATCTCTCCCTGGCTCTCTCTGGCTCTCTCACTGTGCCCCCCACATCCTCCCACCTCTCTCTCTCACTCTCTCTCTTTCTCTCTCTCTCTCTCTCTCTCTCTCTCTCTCGCTCTCTCTCTCTCTCTCTCTCTGCAGCTGTGGTTGAAAGTTAGTGATGAGCTTACAGCAGCAGATTAGATTAGTGTGTGAAGAGTGATGAGATGCACTCTGGGTATTTTATTCTGCGTGTGTGTTAAAGGTAAAGCGGACGCAGGGTTTAAAGGAGCCGACTCAAACTTTTTTAATCTCGAGATAATGTTTTATAGCCGGATGGTTCTAGTGTAACCCAGCAAGAATAAAATCTTTATACTGACCACAAACACGGAGAATTCAACCCTACATCTCGATTCATCCTGTTTCAGGGAATTTCTGTGCCCTTTTTCTGTGAGATCACCCCAAAGTGTGTAGGTCAGGTGACACACGGGCAGGACACTGTGACATAGAGACCGATGAACATAGAGAAACCGTGTCCGGCCCTGGGATACAGCACCGCCTTCGGCACGAGATATCCCAGAATAACGATACGTGACTGTGGACAGTCCACTTCAGGGTTAATGTCAAGGAGACTAAAAACCCCTGCATAGCAATGCTCAGTGCAAACCCAGAGCCGCGAGTCGAGGTTTGGAGAGTTCGGCATGACGGCGGGATGAAGACAGTCATTAAATCTTTCGCTTTAATGGCTCTATCCACCCCTTCCTCTTTTTTCTTTTCCCTCTCTCGGTGTCCTTCTCTTTTTCTCTCATTCTCCCTCCCTGTGAACAACTGATGAAATCAATTAGATTTCAGATATTTTGGATTTTATACGATGGAGGATAAATTAAAAAAAAATCTGATTATAATTCTAAAAATAAAGTTTCTCCTTTACTGACGTTACATTTCTTCACCTACCTGAGTCTCCTTCTCCCTCTCTCTCCCTCTCTACCTCTCCCTCTCTCTTCTTCTCTCTCTGTCCTTCCCCCTCTCTCCCTCTCTACCTCTCTCTCTCTCTCTCTCCCTTGCTCCCTCTCCCTCTCTGTCCTTCCCCTCTCTCCCTCTCTCTGTCCCTCTCTACCTCGCTCCTTCTCTCCCTCTCTCTCTCTCCCTCTCTACCTCGTTCTCTCTTTCCCTCTCTCCTTCCCCCTCTCTCTTGCTCTCTCTCCCTCTCTACCTCATTCCCTTGCTCCCTCTCCCTCTCTCTCCTTCCCCCTCTCTCCCTTTCTCTCTCTCTCTCTCTCTCTCTCTCTCTCTCCTCACTCTCCTCTCCCTCTGTCTCATCTCTGTTTCTCTCTCTCTCTCTCTCTCTCTCCTTCCCCCTCTCTCTCTACCTCTCCTCTCTCCTCCTCTCTGCTTCTCTCTCTAACTCTCTCTCCCTCTCCTCACTCTCTTGCATTCTCTTTTCCTCTTTTTGCCTCTCTTCCTTTTTCCTCTCCACCTCTCTCTTCGTTTCTCTGCCTATACCTCTCTCTTTCTCTCAGTGACTCACTCTCTCTTACTCTCTCTCTCTCTCTCTCTCTCTCTCTCTCTCTCTCTCTCTCTCTCTCTCTCTCTTTCGTTCTCCCTCTCCCTCAGTCTCTCCCGCTCTCTCGCTCACTCTTTCTGTCATCACTCTTTTCTCCAATATTTTTGTACACAAATCCCTTTCACAGATTTTATTTTCACTTTAATTCTCGGAAGTATGAAGTATTGCTTGTTTGTGGTTGAATCTGACAGCAGTCAGTAAGTTTTTTGTATGAAAGAAGGTGGATGATGGTGATGTATAAAAATGTGAAATTCTTCATGACTTTGGGAAACGATTTTTGTCCTCATCTGCCGTAGTCGCGTTTCTGTCAGCGCTCGTCACAGTTAAATTTCCTGCTGAGGAGCAAAACTTCGAATAGTCAGGTGTCCTCGTTCATGTGCCGAACCCATTTCATTTTCACTGTTCGATTATAGAGTGTGTGTGTGTGTGTGTGTGTGTGTGTGTGTGTGTGTGTGTGTGTGTGTGTGTGTGTGTCTGTCTGACCTCCTTTAGCCATGAGTTTTCATTTTTCCATCCATAAATTACCCATCAACCTCAGCATCCTCGGCTGTCCTCTCGTGCACATGGAACCTGGCATTCATTACTGATAAATCCAGGTCAGATTACCTGATTATATGTTTACCACATTCTAACCACAATACTGCATAATCATCATCATCATAATTGTAGTGGTAGTAGTAATAATAATAATAATAATAATAATAATAATAATAATAATAACAACAACACATTTTCTGCTTTAAATTCTCACATTAGCAGTTTGAAGGAACATGATTTCTGGATTATTTTCCAGTTCATTCTGTGGTGAGCAGAACAATAAATATCTGAATATTTTATTCTCGATGTTACACAAGGTTCACATGAGAGAATGATATTATATATTTGGTGGCCTGGTGGCTCAGTGCTGGATTACTGATCCCAAGGTCGGGGGTTCAAGCCCCACAATAACCAGGTTGTCCCTCCTGTCCCCCCAGTGTACTAACTGGGTTATCAGAGGCTGGCCGTGTCTCTCACTGTGTTATATACTAGGGTAGAGTCATAGCAATTGGCTCTAAGAAGTGTCTCAATTATGTGCAATATAAAAGGTGTTCATTAAGTCTAAATTGGGGGTCCTGCATATCTTTGTTAAAATACTCATATAGTATATGTTTGCTGTATCTACTCACTGGTACACATTGGTGAGTCAGGGCTATCGATGGTTTCACACATAGTTTTAATATGTAAGGACACATGTACTTAAAGGTAGTAGTGGTGTGAGACCTGGTTGCAAGTGCACTGGTGGTATTTCACAATGCTTTGGGGTATTGCGCAATCACAGTGGAAAGGACTGCAGTTGCAATCCAAATGCAAGGGGAGGAGCAACACTCAAGAGGAACAGACATGTCTGGGCTTGTCTGGGCTTGTTCAGGCTGGTACCAGAGAGAGAATCAATTTGTTGGGGAAACCAGGACCACTTGGTTTTGGTTATATAGCTATCAAGGACTGAGGAGAAGAAGCAGCATTTTGAATCTGTAAGGGTTCTTGGTGAATTCCAGGACTGAACTGTCCTTCACTCAAGCGAGGACTTTTTGCTTTGCTATCCTTTTTTGTCCATTTTGGTTGGCTGCATCTCTTCAGGAGTGGTTTTTGTCACCAGAAGTGACTTTCTCAAGGATACGTGTCAAGACCTTGGTGTGTCGTGAGGAAATCCACTGAATGACTGTATGGACATGTACATGCATAAATTGCAGTTTTTCATTTGCAATCCAGTTTGGTGAGATCAATCCCCACAGTGAACTCTAGTTTGTGCTTACACCCAGAGTAGTTAGTTCTTATAATAAATGGTACCTGTGCACAACATTGTAACTGCATCATACATTGTTTGATGGTTAATTATTTAAAAGATTATTTAAAGTTAGTCACCTTGTTTGTTGGTCATTTACTTGGTAATTCTGTATGGGTTCTGTTGATATTCTTTGGTATTTTCCATTTGTAAGAATTTAAGAGGGCCACGTAACAGAAATTGGGGGCTCGTCCGGGATTGAACCCATTTGGCATTGAGTCTTTAATATTGAATTGATACCTTTTGATATTTTAATTGTGAAACCAGCAAATTGGTGTTTACACTCGAGGATTTTATTACATCCCCCCCTACCGCTGAGGAAGTCGGTGCCTTGCGCACATCTGATTTGGTGCAAAGCTCCAATTATTTTGAACTTGAGGAAAAACCTGTGATAAGGAAATTTCAGGTTTTGAAAGAAATTGAGTCTCAAGTTCAAAAATCGGTCCACAGGTTGCCCAAATGCTTGTGGGTCTATCACACCTAAGCTTTTTGTTTCAGGTGGTTCTGTGGAGTTTTTTTTTCTTATGAGGACACGATGTCAGGTGCTCTGTCTCTGGCTTAGTATTTACCTTGTATGTCTTAAGGCTCTGTGTCACTTATGGGAGATAATTCTACCCCTTGGCCCATTTTGATATTAAGGGATAATGAAGCTCTTTGGTCTGTGATTTTGAAGGATGTTATGCCTTTTGTCGAGTCTTCAGCTATTGCCGATGTTTTACTGTAGGGTATAAGTGGCAGTTCTCCTGATTTCGTCAATTTGACTGCAGACCTGATTTCTGGTGAAATTAAAGTGGGTGTTCTCGATGCTTTCCCAGTTCCGGGTGTTGATTTGTTGACCAGTAATGATCTTATGGGGTAAAGTTGGAGCTGATGCACTTTATAGAGGTTGAAATGTTGTGTAGATTTTGATGATATGAATGTTATGACTTGAAATTGTTAACATTTTTAATTTAATTAAACTCAGAAAGTTTCTGCAAAGTTGTTCTCTTTAATGGGGAGAGTGTTACGGGCATGTAAATATTTTTGTGAATGTAAATATAAAAATAATGAACGTACAAACTCAGTTAATGTGCTGTGAAGAGAGTCACATGGTGTGACTCAGCTGTTGGGTCTGGAATTTTTCTATAAGGGGACCTAGTTGCGCATGTGCCCTGGTCAGGTGATGTGGAATTTTCCAGAATGGAAATTTCCCCGAACATTGGGGAATCTATGAAGGATCTGTTGCCGACTGGCTACAGTCTCCTCGTGTCTCTTCGGGCAGATCATTTCGGTGGATCAACTCATTCAAGGTGAACCATGGAATGCGCATCAACCAAGTTTCATTGTTCGGGACTTCATCATCAAAGGCCATCATCCACGGTCACACACAGCCCACACCAGGATGTTCATCATTTGTTTCTTTCAACACACGGGATTGCAAGCCTTTCCCCGCCAGCACATGCGCCATCTCTAAATTTACCCTGCTGCGAGTGCTTGGTGACCATGAGACCCTTTGTTAAGTTATATGTGGTTTAGCTCTAAGATGTAAGTTATGAATTTTGTCTTATTTTATTCATATTATTAAATTGTATATAGTTTATGTCGTGGTCTCTCGTGCTTTGCTGGTTTCACAGTGCAATTTCCATCCTCTAAATGCTCCTATCCGTAACAAATGGGGGCTCGTCCGGGATAATCCATTAGGCATGTGTAACAACTGTCTGTGCTGGAGGTTCATGTAAAAGAACCATTGCTGACTTTCGTAAAGAAGAGCTGCATAGTCGTCAGCGTGTTTCTGCCATGCAATGGCCTGTCCTCGTCCAGAGTCAGCTGAGATGGATGCCGGCCTCTTTGGGATCCTAATTAGGATTAAGCTCTCACTAATGATGAAAATAAATGAATGGATGATTGATTTCTGTATTAACTTTGTTCTCAGACTAGATGAGCGTAGAGAGCTAACTGTGGAGGGTTCTTTGGCAGGTAGGTTCTAAAGTTGTGGGCAGAGATCTCTAAAGGGTCTCAATATAGACAGACATCTGAAGATTACATTTTGAGAAATTTATCAATGTACAGTACACAACTCTGCAAAGATGAGCTGGTGATTGGTTCTTATCCATAAATCAGTTGAGGATGCTGAGTAATCTCAGGGCTGATGGGTGTTTTCACACACACACACACACACACACACACACACACACACACACACACACACAAACACACACACTCAACACACACCACCTCCGCTCTTAAGGTGGCATTAACACTCAGATATCCTGAGACCGAATTTCACATCTTATTTCTGTTTTAATGGAGGATTCTGGAAGAGTGTTGGTGTAATGCACATGTTCAGCAGCTGTAATATTATCCAGAATCCTTCGCTGATTTATACCAATCACCAAATATATAACGAGCAGCCAGAGTGTGTGTGTGTGTGTGTGTTTGTGTGTGTGTGTGTGTGTGTGTGTGTGTGTGTCAGTCATTAGTTTTAGGATCTTTTTTTTCTGACCGTAATAAAATTGTAGGAAAGATCAGTTTTAACTTGCAGTGTATAAACTATATGTTATAATCAGCTGTGTGCCATGAGTAAACAAGCAAATATAAATGGTTATATAGGTACATAAATTCTAAATAAATTAATTAATGAATAAATATATCGAACTGATAAATAAAGTTATTATAGAGTGTGAGAATATAACGTTAATATAGAATATAGAGAAGGTTATTATAGAGTTCATATGGAGTTATTACAGATTTATAGAGTGTGCAGATGTGTTTTGTATTGATTTTGATTGCGGCTTCATTGGAGGTTTTTGTGCTGATGTTCCACTCATGGGTTTCGAAGCTGTTTGTAAAAGTCAACATCTGTGGGAGCCTTGTCTGAAACTCACCCCTGAATGTCTCCCTGTTTGATGTGTGGTCGCCCATGGTGGCAATTGGATTCCTCTGTCATTCCTGTTCCACACTGTTGTTCTACACACGTCTCTGTTTCTGCAGGTTCTTTACTGGAGGATGGGATGAGGATTTGGATGTATCTGGAGTTTAATATCTCCTCACGTCTTCTGACTGGTTTTTCTTAATTCTTTCTTTTTATGTTTGTCAGGTTCCTCTCCAACACGTCCTTTGAGGGTCTGACAGGTCATGTTACTGTACATCCGTCCACGTCCACAATCACCTCCACTCATGGCTTCCACATTTGGAGCCTTCAGAGAGACGCTGTAGGTCAGCCGAGTTGGGTCACGGTTGGGGAGTGGAATTCTGGACACTTGGAGATGAATAAGAACAGTATTTGGGTTGATTTAATGAAAGATGAGATGGATCAGGTTGTCACTGTCCAGCCAGGAGGACGTTGGCATCCCGGACTTCCAGTTTCTGGGCACAGACTCCGTGTTGTGACTTTGGTGGAGCATCCATTCATTTTTACTCGCAAGGCTGATGAAGATGGCGGATGCACAGCAGGACAGCTTTGTTTGGATGCTCGAACCAACAGTTCAGATGTTTTGAACCATCTTTTCAAAGATCTGGAGCAGACAAACAACAGCTCATTACCATCTGAGATGATAAAATGTTGCTATGGATACTGCATCGACCTGCTGGAGAAGCTCACTGAAGACTTGCGGTTTGATTTTGAACTTTACATCGTTGCAGATGGAAAGTACGGGGCATTGAAAAATGGGCAGTGGACAGGACTGGTGGGAGACTTGCTGAGCGGCGCGGCTGATATGGCCATCACGAGCTTCAGCATCAATTCAGCACGGAGCAAAGTGATGGACTTCACCAGCCCATTCTTCTCCACAAGTCTGACCATTCTCGTGCGCAGTGAGGACACGGCTGCGCCCATCGGAGCCTTCATGTTGCCGTTACACTGGTCCATGTGGGTGGGGATCTTTATCACGCTCCACATCACTGCACTTTTACTCACACTCTATGAGTGGAAGAGTCCGTTCAAAATGCTACATGGGCGAAATCGGGTCAGAGCCTTTTCCTATTGTTCTGCACTTAACCGGTGCTACGCCATGCTGTTTGGACGAACTATCGCAAATAAGACCCCAAAATGTTGGACGGGACAATTCCTCACGAATCTCTGGGCGATCTTCTGCCTGCTGGTGCTCTCCAGCTACACGGCTAACTTAGCAGCCATAATGGTGGGAGGGAAAACATTCGAGGAGGTGTCAGGAATCCACGACGCCAAGGTGAGACGCTAATGCTGCGATTCTATGTGATTTGTTTATCATACTGATAATACTGTACACATCCGTCACTGACAGGAATCATATCTGTATCTGTTTATATACAGACCTGCATATAGATATATTTATATACTGTAGAGTCTATTTGTGTATTTATATACAAATATTTGACACTTTCTAAAATTTCCTTACAAGATTTTATCTTATTCTTTACTTTTATGAAACAACTTTCCTCCGGGATTCATAAAGTCTTTTAATCAGAGAAGATACAAAAATATTATCAGTGTGAAATGCTAAGGCTGAGGTAGAAGATCATGACATCATAATACACATTTACCTAAAAAAAGAAAACATGCAAAAGTATAAAAGAAGAAAAGCAGACCAGTAATAATAAAGAAAAAAGTGTAAAATAGAAAGGGAAGAAAATGAATGTTCGAGGAGTCTGTGGATGAAGGAAGAAGAATATAAAGGCACAAATGAACAAGTTTGCAAATAAAAGAGAAAAAACAAAACCAGCATGAAAGAATAAGATTAAAAAAGAAAGAAAAAATAAATAAACAAAGAGAAATGAGTTATCCTCTGAAAAGTGTTTATAATTTCAAGGCAGCAACACGAGGATGAACTGATGAAATATGTGCATGATGTTAATAACTAAAAACTTATGAATGTTAAAAACAATTATTACAAAAACAGAGGAAATAAATGACTCAAATATGAAAGAAATAAACAGAGTAAGATGGAAGAAATAAAATAAATACTGAAAACAAAACTTTTTTTCAAAATAAAACAAAAAAAAAACAAGAAGGAAACAACAACTAATAAAGGAGAAAGAAAAATTATTTTAAAAAAGGATAAATGGAAAGAACGGAGAGGGATCGAAGCTCCTGGTTGGTTGGTGTTTAACCGCATGGGTTAGTGATAAAAGTGCAGTAAATAAATCAGTTTTGTTTAGTTTGTTTGTTTGTTTGTTTGTTTGTGATATACTGAAGCTCCAGCATCCATCTCTGGGGTTCCGATTCGGTACGGTCCATGATAGCAGTGCTGAAGAGTACATCAAGAAGAGTTTTCCTGAAGTGCATGAGTATATGAGACGCTTCAACCAGCCCACCACACCACAAGGGGTCGCCACACTCAAGTAAAGCTCGTACTCATCATCATCATCATCATCATCATCATCATCTTCATCATCATCACTTTATCATCACTTCATCCACATCACATTTATATCAGCGCTACTGAGCTCTGCATTCTTATTGGTCATAAAGTTTTCAATAATGTTGTACAACAGCAGTTCTTATAATACATTATTGTTTCCATAGTAACAGCTAATTCAGCAATATATACAGAGAACAATTCATTGGCAGAGGTAGGTAGTGTGTTGTGATTGACTGAGAAAGGTGCAGTGTGCTCTGATTGGTTGAGAGATACAGAGAAAAAAAAAAAGAAAGTTGCTGTGAGTAGTGAGTGAAAACTTAACGACTGGCATTCTGAAGTGGCTGTAGGTAACAAATCTCTCGGATGTCTCTCTGCTTATCAACTGTTTCTCTGTGGTACACACACACACTTACATACACACACTCATACAGACACACACCATATACACACACACACACACTCACTCACACACAATCAGATACTCATACACACACACACACACACACACACACACACACACGCACACACTCACACACACACACACTTATACACACACATACATATACATACTCACTCACTCTCTCACACACACACACACACACACACACACACACACACACACACACACACACACACACACACACACACACACTCATGTTGTTGTTCGTCCTTCGGGTTCAAAGATGACAATGACTTCAGATCAGATCTGTGCTCCTTGACTGTGGATCCTAAGATGGCTAATGAGGCCAACCTGAGCCCGAAATGCTCACCCACACACAGGACATGTGTTGGTGGGTGCTGCGATGGAAGTGGAGGCAGCTCAAGCTTTGCACAGTGTTTTTTCTGCTGCCCTCTGTAGTTCATTGCTTCTCCGCTGCACAGGTACCTGTGAAGACTTTGCTTCGCCAAGCTGAGCGGTTCGTAACAAGCTGCTCCCAAGTGCTAACATTGATGTTTATGCCCTTGAGGGATGCTTCAAGGCTGTCTTTGAAGTGTTTCTTCTGTCCCCCAACTGAACGCTTGCCTTCACAAAGCTCTCTATAGAGTAGCTGTTTTGGCAGTCGACTGCACGTCATTCTGACAACAGGGCCTGCCCATCTGACCTCTGCTTTCTGAAGGAGGGTATTGATGCTTGTTCTAGGAGTTCCATGTCAGGGATTTTGTCCTTCCACTTGATGCGGAGGAGTCTGTGGAGGCATCTCAAATGAAAGCGGTTGAGCTGTTTGGTATGTCTGCTGTAGACATTCCAGGCCTCACAGGTGTAGAGGAGGGTGGTCAGCACCACTGCATGGTAGACCTTCAGCTTGATGGGAAGGCTGAGTCCTCTTTGCTCCCACACATTCTCACAGAGTCTTTCAAAGGTAGAACTGACCTTGGCAATCCTGTTGTTGACTTCTGCATCAATGTTCACCGCTCTGGAGAATGTGCTACCCAGATAGATAAAGTTGTCAACTGCCTGGAGTTCCTGTCCCTTCACTGTGATGTGTGGTTCCTGTTAGGGCTGTCCTGCCACAGGCTGGTACATTACTTCAGTATTTTTGATGCTTATGGTGAGGCCAAAGTTGACACAGGTTTTTGAGAAACAGTCCATTTCATGCTGCATCTTCTGCTGTGCCGGTGTTGAGGGCACAGTCGTCAGTGAACAAGAAGTCTCTGATGACCGTCTCCTTTACCTTGGTAACAACCTGCAGGCACCTGAGGTTGTGCAGTCCTCCATCAGTCCTGTGCTTGATATGCATCCCATCCTGGCAATCATGGAAAGTGTCTGTCAGCATGGCTGAAAAGACCATACTGAAGAGTGTCGAGACAAGAACACAGCCTTGTTTCACCCCGTTTGTCACTGGGAAAGCCTCCGTCATCCAATACTTTCACTATCATGCCGTCATGGCACTTGCCGTCATGGCACTTTCTTGGGTAGCCAAACTTCTCCATTATCTTCCATAAGTCATCCCTGCTGACTGTGTAGAAAGTCTTTGTCAGATCGACAAAGGTCACGAAGAGGTTGTTGTACTGCTCTCGGCATTTTTCCTGGAGTTGACGTGCAGCAAATATCATGTCGACTGGTCCATGTTAGACATGAAAGCCACACTAACTTTCTGGGAGGAGACCCTACTCGAGATACTGGAGGAGACGGTTGAGCAGGACATGGGCCAGAATCTTCCCAGCTATGGACAGGAGAGCGGTCCCTTGATGATTGCTGCAAGACTGGTGGTTTCATTTGCAACCTTTCATTTTGTAGATGTGGACCATGGTGGCATCTTTCAGCTGCTGTGGGACCTTCCCTTCACTCCACATGGACTGGAAGAGCTCTGTCAGTTTCTGCATCAAGGCTGGTCCTCCTGCTTTGTATACCTCCATAGGGATTGCATCTGATCCTGGTGTTTTGCCACAGGAAAGTTGCTTGACAACCTTTCTGACTGCTTCTGTGGAGAAACTGTTGAGGTCCCTGTTGGTCTCCATTCTAGGTAGACACTGGCCTTGTCATTGATCATGGCATGGCAGTTCAGGACTTGGTTGAAGTGTTCAGCCCACCTTTCCAGAATTAGCTTCTCGGTCAGCAGCTGCATTCCGTCTGCAGTGAGGAGGGGGGGAGGAGCCAGTGGACTGAAGTCCATGCAAAGTCTTCAAGGTGTCATAGAAATGCTTGGTGTCGTGACTGTTTGCATAGCCCTGTATTTCTTCGGCCTTCTTGCTGTACCTCAAGTCCTGCAAATGACGGAGTTCCTTTTGTACCTTGCTTTTTGCACCGGCAAAGTCGTCTTTCTTCGCTCGCGACGAGGGGTCATTCTGGTGTGCTCTGAACTGCTGGTGTTTCTCTGAAGGGAGTGCTTATATCGCTTCATTGTTATCATCGAACCAATCCTGGTGTTTGCGGGTTGTGGAGTACACCACATCTCTGAATGCTGCCCATAGTTTCTCTGTGCTGTCTGGATCATTCTGGGGTGTGTCTTGCAGCCTGTCGTTGAGGTCCCTGGTGAATTATTGTGCAATGTTGCTGTTCTTCAGCTTGGAGACATTCAGTTTCTTTACAGTCTTCTGGCCTTGAGGTCTTCTCATGGGCAGGACGCAAAGTTTGCACTTGGACACTATGAGTTGATGATCAGTCCAGCAGTCAGCACCACACATGGTCCTTGTCACTCTCACATCCTGTACGTCTCTCTTCCTGGTGATGACATAGTCAATTAGATGCCAATGCCTGGAGCATGGGTGCATCCAAGATGTCTTATTATGGGTGGGGAGGCGGAATAGTGTGTTGGTGAGGACGAGGTCATGGGTGGTACACAGCTTGAGGAGCAGGAGGCTGTTGCTGTTGCACTTGCCAGTGCCGTGTCTTCCAATGATATCGTTGCAGGTTTGGTGATTTGTACACACTCTAGCATTGAGGTCCTCAAGAACGAACAGCTTCTCAGACTGTAGTGCTGATGCAATGAGGGTGCCTAGTTCTTCATTGAACTTGTCCTTGATGTCCTTTGAGTTGGTCATTGTTGGAGCATATGCACTGATCCACATTACACTTTTCTTGTTTCCAACTGGGACCTGAAGTGACATCAGACTATCGATACCTTCTGGGAGTTTCATTAGTTTCTGGGCAAGCTGGGATCTGATGGCAAATCCAACTCCTGCTTCTCGCCGTTCAGTGCTACTACATCCGCTTCAGAAAAAGGTATGTCCACCACCATGCTCTGTGAGCTGGCCCTTGTCTGCAAGGTGTGTTTTGCTGAGGGCTGCTATTTCGGCGTTGTAGTGAGCTAGTTCTTTGGTGACTAGTGCAGTTCTCCTTTCTGGTTTGTCAGCCTTGGTGCTATCCAGCAGAGTTCACACGTGCACACACCACACACACTCATACATGCGCACACCACACACACACAGACACTCTCTCTCTCTCTCTCTCTCTCTCTCTCTCTCTCTCTCTCTCTCTCTCTCATACACACACACACACACACACACACACACACACACACTCTCACACTTTCTCACACATACACACAAACATGCACTTTCTCTAAAACACACTCACACACTCCCACCTGTCTTCCTTTCGGCTTTTTTCCCTTTTACTTGGAAGTCGCCACAGCGAATCATCTGATTCTCACATTTGATTTGGCAGAGGTTTTTACGTCGGATGCCCTTCCTGTCACAACCCTTTTTAGCAAGGGACAGAAACACGCTGACGACTTTGCATCCTACTCTTTACGAAAGTCAGCAATGGTTCTTTTTACATGCCTCTTCCTATAAAAATCCTCTAAGGTCCTACAAGAGAACATTTCCTTCAAAAGAGACAGATAGACCCATCCTTCTACACTCACTTTATCTGTCAAACCCCCCTCCTTCTCTCTTTAGCTCTCTCCTTTTCTCTCTCTCTCTATCTCTGTCTCTCTCTCCCTCCCTCTGTCTCATTCTCTCTCTGTCTCTCTCTCTCTCTCTCTCTCTCTCTCTCTATGTCTCTCTCTCTCTCTCCACATTCTCTGCAGTGTTGTAAGATGTAAACTGGATTAAACTTGGGGCAGGTTATGACATCAGCGCATTAGAACAAGGAGCCTGACTAATAAAAAATAATTACTCATGAAAATCCTAAACAGAGTGAGATCAAAGAGAAATGAAAAACAGCTTGAAGAAAGGAATGAAGTGAAGCAAGAATGAAAATGAAAACAAAGAAAGGACAGATGAAGGTGATTAATGAGGAGAAGGAGAAAAACAGAAAGAATGTAAAAATCACAAATTGAAATCATTTAATGATTCATGATTGTTTTTTTATTGTTGCATAAATTCATTCATTCATTTCTGAACTGCATAATCCGGGTCACAGGCAGGCTGACTCCCATCTTAACCGACTCTGGGCTAAGGCGGGTACACCTTAAACAACTTGAAAGGCCATCGCAATACACCCAGCCATTCACACTCACACCTAGGGATGATTTAGATCAGCCAGTTAGCCTACTCTGTGTGTTTTTGGACTGTGGAAGGAAACCGGACTATCCGGAGGAAACCATGCAGATATGAGGAGGACATGAAAACACCACACAGAAACCCCTGAGATGGGAATCAAGACCCAGAACCTTCTTGCTGTGAGGCAGACATGCGGACAACTATGCCATGATGTTGCTCTTAATATTATTGTTATTATTGTTGTTTTTATTGTTGTTGTTGTTGTTGATATGAAGTTGAGTTTGTGATTAACGATATAAGTTACAGGGTGATAATCATCCACAGGTGCAAGTGATCTGATCTAACATGTCCCGGAATGTTTTGTTCTTCTTACACCACAGCAAATTACCTACAATTCCATTACATTATATTTGTTATAAACATCATTTCATACTTTTGATCAATTTAATTGTAAAGTTTTTTTTAATAAGTTGTCACTTGTGTATGTTGTTTATGTAGAAACGGCATCTCTCTCAGCAACCTCTTAATTTTCTCTTCAGTTTATTAAGGTAGAAGAAAAACACCAGGCTGTTTATTACGCATCATAAAGAGAAAACACCAAGTGATCTCACCATATTATCATTTCTTTATTTGTTTATTATTACGATTGTGTGCACTGTATTGGACACGGCCCAATGAATGATCTGTTACTGTGGAAATGATAATGCATCAGAATGTGTTTATAAATATAAACCTGCACTTCAGTCAGAGCTCATGCATTCATTCAGTCATTCATTTTCTGTCACTGCTTAATCCTAATTAGGGTCACAGGGAGGCTGGTGCCCATCTCAGCCAACTCTGGGCAAGGACAGAGTACACTCTGGATGGCTTGCCAGGCCATTGCAGTGCACAAACACACTGACGACTATGCAGCTCCTCTTGACGAAAGTCAGCAATGATTCTTTAACATGCTTCTCACCATAGACAGTGAGAGACACGGCCAACCTTTGATAACCCAGTTAGTGCACTGGGGGGACAGTGACAAGCTATTGAGAGTGGGACTTCAACCCCCAACCTTAGAATCAGTGATCCAGAACCTTTACCACCAAGCAATCACAGCCCCTCAGTTCTGGATTCTGATTGGTCAGAAGGTGTGTGTGTGTGTGTGTGTGTGTGTGTGTGTGTGTGTGTGTGTGTGTGTGTGTGTGTGTGTGTGTGTGTTCTGAAGGACAGATCCTTCTCAGCTCGATGCTTTCATCATGGACAAAGCTTTGCTCGATTACGAAGTCTCCATTGATGCGGAGTGTACACTGCTGACAGTGGGAAAGCCATTCGCCATCAAAGGTACAAACTGTGATAATAGTGTTCAGCACAAACACACTCACACACACACACACACACACACACACACACACACACACACAAATAAAGTAAACAGACAGATTGTAGATTAGCGTGAGAAATAAATACAGATACCTATACCTGTCCTCTGTAACCAGGTTCCCATTTTTATCTATTATTGGACACCACATGTGGATGGAGTTATGAAATCTGTAAGCAAGGCAGAGCATCAGTGTAGTCAATAGCAACAATGAGCCACAGGGTCATTATGTTCAAGCAAGAAAATTATATTCCTAACTCTCCCTGATGGAAGAGTTACACAGACATATACTGTAAATACACACATATGAAGAAATCTACAGTGTGTGTGTGTGTGTGTGTGTGTGTGTGTGTGTGTGTGTGTATATATATGTGTGTATATATATATATATATATATATATATATACACACACACACATATATATATATATATATATATATATATATATATACATACAGTGGTGCCTTGGTACTCAACCATAATTCAGTCCCGACAACTGGTCGAATTCCAAATCCACTTTTCCCATTACAAATAATGCAAATTGTCTTAATCCGTTCTGTCGACTTTTGAACAGAAGTTAACGGTACCATAACTCATACCATAGGTCCACAAATTAAGTGAAAAAATTATTGAATACAGTAAATTATGTTATGGTCTGTGTTGTGAGAGACTCTAGTTAATGTTGAAGTGTTAAACCAGTAAAGGGGGTTAGGGTTTTATCTGATGTAAGATCAGGACTCAATGAAGAGATGGAGAGGCTTCTCCTATTGTGGATCAAGTCGAAAGAGATCAACTGCGATGGGAGTGCGATCAAGCAACAGAAGACAAGTGATCAAAATTAGTGAAGTGAAATAAAACAGTTAAAAAGTACAAAATAAATAAATAAAAATAGTAGTGTAAGTTAATCTTAAGTGCTATTATTAAGTTCAGACACTCTTACTGTATTTATTCACTTATTGTTTATTCTTGTTTTATTATTATTTATTGTTAATTACAGTATTATTAATGTTACTGTACATGTGTTATAATTGTGAAGTGTTTATTGTTACATGTTTATCTTAAATATATTATGTCAAAAACACATGTTTGTGTCAGGTTATATGAGTTTGTGAGGGCGTTGGAATGGATTAATTGGTTTTCTATTGTTTCCGAAGGGAATTTTTGTTTCATCTAACGAACATTTCCACTTACGAGCTTGCCCTCGGAAAAGCTTAATTTTGTAAATCGAGGTACCACTGTATTTACACCCTCCCCAACATCCACACACACACACACACACACACACACACACACACACACACACACACACACACACACACACACACACACACACATGCAGAAAGAGGGTTAAAGTGTTTGTGGCGTTTTTAAGGATAGTAAAAGTGGTATTATGTAAAGCTCCACCCACTTGTGGAGAAAGGACCAATGAAAACCGAATCTACTCCTTTCTCCTCTCTTGTCTGTGAGGTGGTTCAGACTTGAACTTGCAGAAATCTCCCTTTTTTCACGTATTCCATTTGTGATCTGACCATGCTTTTGTAAATAATAGCTCTTTGGTCCGGGCTCAGGTAGGGTGCAACCTTCCTTAGTAAGCCCAGTCCTTTACCTGCATCTACAGCCATCTTCTTTAGGATGTGAGTCCATGTCAGTTCTTTTCTGATGGTGATGCCTCACAGTCATACTTCATCCACCTCTGTAAGTATGATGTTCATGAAGTTGAGATTTGGATGATTGCCCTCTGCATCTTTGTAACTACTAATTGTGATACGTTTGCATTTAGCTGCCTCGAAGAGCACATTTCATTTGCTTGCCCATAGCTGGATTTCCCACAGATCCTTGTTCAGGGACTCGGCTACTGAGCCTCTTTGCTGTTTGTCTCTTATGATGCTCAGGACAGACGACTCATCTGCATAAAGTATAGCTATGTTGGTCAGTTTCTCTTGAAGGTCATCAATGTAAATGATGAACAGTAATGGACCGAGGATTGACCCTTGAGGGACTCCAGCATTGATGGCCTTGGCACTTGACTATTTCCCATTGATGGTTACTTTCAGCTGCCTGTCTGTCAGATAGCCTTCTATACATTTCAGAAGTACACCTTTAAGACCAAGGGCCTCAAACTTAGCTATTAAGCCTCTGTGCCACACTCTGTCAAATGCCCTGCTAATATCCAGGCATATGAGTCTGCATTCATACTTCTTGTCCTTTGCATCATGCAGATTTTGGATGACATATGTCAGTGCATCGGCTGTGGAGTGCCCAGCTCTGAAGCCGAATTATCAGAGATAACTAATGATGCTAAGGAGGGAGACTGGTCTGTAATTATTTGGGTCATGTTTGCTTTTCTTTTTGTAACAAGGTATGACATGAGCAATCTTCCATTGTCTTGGCATGTAATGTTTTTCCATCAGCAGCTGAAAGAATCTGTCGAACGGTTTGGCAAGCTCAGGTGCAGCCTGCTTTAGCACTCTGGCAGGGATGGAGTCTGGTCCAGTTGCTTTGGCTATGTCTAACTTGAATAGTACTTTTCTCACGTTTTGGCCAGAATGTTACTTTCTTCAAGGTGGCAGTGGTCTTTATGTTTACCCTTGGTACCTCCTTGTTGTTCTCAGCTTCGGGTATGGTTTATTTCTCTGCGAAGATATCTGCGAAACATTCAGCTTTCTCTTCAGAGTGTATGAATGTTGCACTGTCTGAACTCAGGAGAGGGACATCACACTTGCCTCCTTCGCTCATGAGTTTCTTGGCTGTCCACCACCAGGACCTACTCCCTTTCTTAAGCCCTGATGTAATTTTTCTCTGACTCTGTTCTTATAGTCATTCATGGCTTTGTGGGAGACGTAGGTGTAACCATTTCTAGCCTGGTTATACCTGAATCTAGTCTCTGGGGTTTTCTTTGCTTTGTATTGATGACAAGTTAATTTCTAAGATTGTTCCAGTTAGCTTTGGAGTATATCCATACTGTCCTGGGAGCTGGTCTCTCTTGAACAGGGTTGAGATCAACTGATGTACTTAGGAGCATGTGGTCTGATTTGCCCAACTGAGCTGATATTTCAACCTCTGAGCACAAGTTCGGTTTATCACACATGATCAGGTCTAGTCTATTCCCTTTTATGTGGGTAGATCCATTGACCAGCTGTGAAAGCCCATGTGTGGTGGAGAGTGTGAGAGTGTGCCTGCCAGGTGGATCCGTTACCCTGCTATGCAGCCATCATTCCTAAAGGTGAGCATTATAGTCATCTGCTAGAATTGATGCAATGGCTTTTGTTTTAGAGGGGGAGTGATCAAGGTTTTCAATATACCAATCCATTGGACCACAATCCGCTTTACTCTTTCCTGGAGGTCAGTAGAGTAGTGACATTAGGAGAATTCCTGAGTATAGTTTGATTGTGAAGATCATCATTTCATACTCAGCAGGCTCTTTTGCAAAAAGGATGGAAATGGAAATGGCTGTGGTGAATACTTTCTTCCAGAAGAGAGAGGAGCATAGGGTGACTTATAAAAGTGGAGGTAGGAGCACACAGGTAGACTACATCTTGTGCAGGCGATGTAATTTAAAGGAAGTCAGTGACTGCAAAGTAGTAGCGGGTGAGAGTGTTGCCAAACAGCATAGGATGGTGGTGTGCAGGATGATGCTGATGGTGAGGAAGGTGAAGAAGGCAAAGGCAGAGCAGAAGACAAAGTGGTGGAAGTTGAAAAAGGAAGAGTGTCGGGTTGTCTTCAAGGAGGAGTTGAAACAGGCTTTGGGTGGGCAGGAAGTGCTTCCAGATGACTGGACAACTACAGCGAATGTGATCAGGGAGACAGGTAGGAGAATACTTGGTGTGTCATCTGGAAGGAAAGTAGATAAGGAGACTTGGTGGTGGAATGAGGAAGTACAGGAGTGTGTACAAAGGAAGAGATTAGCTAAGAAGAAGTGGGACATTGACAAAACCGAAGAGAGTAAACAGGAGTACAGGGAGACACAGCGTAAGGCAAAGGTAGCAGTGTCAAAGGCCAAACAGAGCGCATTTGATGACTTGTATGCTCGGCTGGAAAGTAAGGAGGGAGAAAATGATTTATACAGGTTGGCACAGCAGAGAAATAGAGATGGGAAGGACGTGCAGCAAGTTAGATTGATAAAGGACAGAGAGGGAAATGTATTGACTGATGACAGAAGTGTGCTGGGAAGATGGAAAGAGTACTTTGAAGAGCTGATGAATGAGGAAAATGAGAGAGAGAAAAGAGTAGAAGAGGTGACTGTTGAGGACCAGGAAGTAGCAAAGATTAGTAAGGGTGAAGTGAGGAGGGCATTGAAGAGGATGAAGAATGGAAAGGCAGTTGGTCCTGATGACATACCGGTGGAGGTATGGAAGTGTCTAGGAGAGGTCGCAGTAGATTTTCTGACAAGAACATTTAACAAGGTCTTAGAGAGTGAGAGGATGCCAGAGGAATGGAGAAGTGTGCTGGTGCCCATTTTTAAGAACAAGGGAGACGTGCAGAGTTGTGGCAACTACAGAGGGATAAAGTTGATGAGCCATACGATGAAGATATGGGAAAGAATAGTGGAAGCTAGACTAAGGGCAGAAGTCAGCATTTGTGAACAACAGTTTGGTTTCATGCCCAGAAAGAGCACCACAGATGCAGTGTTTGCCTTGAGGATGTTAATGGAGAAGTACAGAGAAGGTCAGACGGAGCTGCATTGTGCCTTTGTGGATCTGGAGAAAGCATATGACAGGGTGCCGAGAGAAGAACTGTGGTATTGCATGAGGAAGTCTGGAGTGGCATAGAAGTATGTTAGAGTGGTGCAGGACATGTATGAGAGATGTAAGACAGTGGTGAGGTGTGCTGTCGGTGTGACAGAAGAGTTCAAGGTGGAGGTGGGACTGCATCAAGGGTCAGCTCTCAGCCCCTTCTTGTTCGCTATGGTGATGGACAGGCTGACAGACGAGGTTAGACAAGATTCCCCATGGACTATGATGTTTGCAGATGACATTGTAATCTGTAGTGAGAGCAGAGAACAAGTGCAGGAAAATCTAGAGAGGTGGAGGTATGCCCTGGAAAGGAGGGGAATGAAGATTAGCCTCAGTAAGACAGAATACATGTGCATGAATGCCAAGGACCAAAGAGGAACGGTGAGATTACAGGGAGCAGAGATAAGAAAGGTGGAGGATTTTAAGTACTTAGGCTCAACAATCCAGAGCAATGGAGAGTGTGGAAAAGAGGCGTGTGCAGGCAGGTTGGAATGGTTGGAGAAAAGTGTCCGGTGTGATGTGTGATAGGAGGGTATCGGCAAAAATGAAAGGAAAAGTGTACAAAAACGGTGTTGAGGCCAGCGATGCTGTATGGGTTAGAAACAGTGGCCCTGGGGAAAAGACAGGAGGCAGAGTTGGAGGTAGCAGAGATGAAAATGTTGAGGTTCTCTTTGGGAGTAACGAGGATGGATAGGATTAGGAATGAGCACGTCAGAGGGACAGCACATGTAAGACGTTTTGGAGACAAAGTCAGAGAGGCTAGATTGAGATGGTTTGGACATGTACAGAGGAGGGATAGTGAGTATATTGGTAATAGGATGCTGAGGCTGGAACTACCAGGCAAAAGGCCTAGAGGAAGACCAAAGAGACGATTCATGGATGTGGTAAAGGAGGACATGAAGGTCGTTGGTGTAAGAGAAGAAGATGCAAAGGATAGGGTGAGATGGAGGCAGATGATTCGCTGTGGCGACCCCTGAAGGGAAAAGCCGAAAGGAAAAGAAGAAGATACTCAGCAGGCTCCAAGTCCTGTCTCCTGTGTAGAGCAACGCCATTTTATAGTAGATCATGCAAGTGTTTTCCATTGTCTCTGTCCCTGCGTTCAATGGTGTAACCATCAATGCTGATATCAGGATTGTTGTCTGGGACTGATGGTTCAAGCTTGGATTCTGTCACCATGATGGTATCTGGCATAGTCCCAGCTATTCTACCTTTAAGATCATCCTTTTTGGCTCTTAGGCTCTGAATGTTTGTATGCCAGAGTTCCATTTTCCAATCTCTTTGTCCATTAGTCATGCCTAGATCATTATCCGAGTTATGGTCCGGCTATATTTACTTTGTGAACTTTTTGTAGCGAGAGGTGGGGTAGGGGTGCGAACCCAAGTGAAGTCATTATGAAACACATCGCAAGGGAAATCCTCTCACTAGGACAGAATCTGGTCAGTCCCAAGGACTGTCCACTGCCCCTTGGTGTAGAGGCAAAGGTTATTTGCTGTGTGCCGGCCAATTCCCCAAATGGCTTCCCTTTCCTAAGTTGAGAAGGATCTTTTTTCTGTTACTGCGTGCTATCATTTAAATCAACTTTATTATTCCTGACAACTACTCCTCCTACAATTGATGCCTGTCTCTGTCCTGTCTCACTTTCTCTTTCATGTCTTCCAATCCTTTCTGCTCTCTCCGTCTCCCTCATTTCTCACCATTCTTTCTCTCATGTCTCCCCCTCCTCTCTGCACTCTCTTTCTTGCCCTTGTTTCTCTTTTGTCTCTCCCTCTTGTCCACTCTCTCTTTCTCTCCCTCTCTCTTTCTCACTCTCTCCATCTCTTTCTCTCATGTCTTCCCTTTATCTCTCTCCTGTCTCATTCTCTTCACTCTTTTGTCCTCTCCTCTCTCTCTCTCTCTCTCTCTCTCTCTCTCTCTCTCTCTCTCTCTCTCTCTCAGGTTATGGTATTGGTTTTCCTCAGCAGTCACCACTGACCCGTAACTTTTCGGAGGTCATTAATGGTTATAAGTCGAATGGTTTTATGGATCTCCTGCATGATAAATGGTATCAGGTCACTTCCTGCAGAAAACGAACCTTTGCCCCCACCGAGGTAACGACATCTCATGCTTTTATCCTCATCATTAGAAAGTTCTCCTGTAATGCATTCGAGTTTGTTTACTGGAAGATACATTACCATGCCATGCTCTCTCATTCCCAAATGTGTTACAATAAGGGTGTGTGTGTGTGTGTGTGTGTGTGTGTGTGTGTGTGTGTGTGTGTGTAGGGTGGGTGAGTGAGAGAGAGAGAGATAGAGATTCACCCCCAGAGTGTGAGTTTGTCCTTCATGAAGTTCATTAGTTTGTCCTGCCCGTCTATAACCGAGTCACTTTAATTCCTGGGTACTCTGTGTGTGTGTGTGTGTGTGTGTGTGTGTGTGTGTGAGAGAGAGCGAGAGAGAGAGAGAGAGCCTAAGTGTAGCCACTGCAGCCGCCAGAGTGTCCTTGATTTGAATGCATGAGGAAGTAAATGTGATGTCGAAGCTGCGCTGCACTTTCCGGAGGTGTGTGACATCACTTCGGTTCTCACAAACGATGCTTATGAATTTAATGTTTTATTGGATGGCAAACTGATCCCTGGTGATTTCTACACCTTCGTGTGTTTTTTTTTTTGATGGGTGTGAAAACTCAAACCGTGGTGTTCTATGTGATCTCACCTAATTTCTGCCAGAGCTCCAGCTCTGATTCTGAGTGGAGGAGAGAGGGAAGGTGAAAGGGAGCAAGAAAGAGGGAGCGTGAGAGAGTGGGAGAGCAAGAATGAAAGAGAGATGGGGATGGTGGTGAGAGTGAGGATGAGAGAGGGGGGAATGAAGAGAGAGAAGAGAGGGGGAAAGAGAGAAAGTGGGAAAATAAACTTGCTGCGATGGTTACAGTGGCTCTCGAGATGTTTTGCGATACACAGTGATGTCTGACTTGTGTTTGCTTCTTTATTTCATTTCTCTGAGGTGCTCAGTTGTACTCATTACTCCTGTGTTTACATGACAATGTTTCAGAAGCTGAGAATCAGGAGGAAAATGTGTAATTCCCTCTGTAATTCCCTTCTGCCTCGGCGTTAATTAAACAAATCTGAGTGTGATTTGTTCCGGAGCCAGAATAAATCCAGAGCAGTGATGAAACAGAGATTTCACACCGAAAATCTTCAAGTAAATTAATGTTCTGTCAGAACCGGGTTGTGGTAATTACAAAGACAAATGAATATGATGATTGCATACACCAGGGAAGTGAGATTCCCTGGATTATGTTTTGTGTCATGGTCTGTGTACATCCAATTAGGATTGTGTGCTCCTAATAAAACAGAAGAAAACATGGAGGAGTGCTTGATTTATTGATCCAGAGTATAAATAAAGTGAAGAGACCTCAGGATGATCAAAACACACCACCGGGGCGCCAACAGTTTTCACCTTTCTGATTTATTATCATTAAAGACAATGGATTCATTACAATTTAATTTCTTATGAGATTCTCTGATTCCCCGGAATGTAGAGTTTCAGTTTTACTGGAACTTAAGGATGTGTGATTTCTTTGTGCTTTAATTGTGTATGTGTGGAAGAGTTAAATCAGTGCATTGAAATGATAATCTTGTCCTGTCCAGTGCTGAAAATGTTTACATGTCGCTATACGTCTCAAAGCTATAGTTAGCAAGCTAACAATGTGTTACAGCTCTCAGCTAGAATAAAACTCTGCAACACTTCAATCTGTGAGTCTGAAATGATCATCTGTCATCTGCTCCGTCTCTGTAACGCCCACTGGGCCGTTATCATCAATCACACGCTCGCAGATAAAAACACTGCCTTCATTTCTGCCTCCATTTTTGTTGTTTATAGCATATGTATATGGATTTATGGAATTAAAGTGTGTGTGTGTGTGTGTGTGTGTGTGTGTGTGTGTGTGTGTGTGTGTGTGTGTGTGTAGACTTTGCAGATGGGTATCCAGCACTTCTCTGGACTTTTTGTGATGTTGTGTGTTGGTGTTGTGTGCTCATTACTGACACTGTTGAGTGAATACACCTTCTACAACTTCATCTTACCACACCTGCACAACCAACAAAGACTTAAGTACTGGCTCCACACCAGCCAGGTGAGTCTTCATCATCTTCACCATCATCGTCTTCACCATCATCATCATTATTATCAACATCATCATCCTTTTCAGTATTACCATCACCTTCAACATTATCATCACCACTATCAACTTTATCATTATCACCATCATCAGCAGCACCATCATCAGCATCATCATCATCACCATCATCAGTATCATCATCACCATCATCATCAGCACCATCATCACCATTATCATCATCATCATAGGTATCATCACCACCTTTCAGTATCATCATCACCATCAACATTATTACCATCGTCATCATCACCATCATCATCAATACCATCATTATCATCACCATCTCCATCATCATTATTATCATCATCATCATCACCACCACCACCATCAAAATCATCACCATCATCATCATTACCATCGCCATCATCAGGATCATCATCATCATCACCATCATCAACACCATCATTAATATCATCAACATCATCATCATCATGATCATCACATCATCAGTATCATCATCATCATCACCATCATCATCATCATCAACACCATCATCACCACCATTATCATCATCATCATCACCACCATTATCATCATCATCATTATCATCACCACTATCATCATCTTCACCATAATCATCACCGTCAGTATCATCAACACCACATCATCATCACCATCAACATCATGTGATAAAGTATCTGCCCCTTTCTGATGTATCCGTCATTTTTCTTCTAAATGAATTATCATTTAAAAGGAAATAAATCTCTCCTGCCGCACTGTCATGTATTGATAAATCTGATTCTTTAATTAACTAAATGCAATTAATCAAGTGTTGGATTTGACTCGCCACATCCAGGACTGATTACTGATCTGACAAATCATTACTAGTATTATCATTTTTAAAGGATCAATAAATTATACTACTGGAAAACCGTGTGGTGTTGACGATGATCGTATTTTTATCTTTTATTGTAAGAATCACCTTCGTTCTTCCTCACCACCATCTCCCTCCCATCATACAGTACATCTTTATCTCATCTTATCTGTTCCACGGTTCTTTTTCTCTTCTGTTTATGTGCGTTTCTCCGTCAAAGCCGATTCTCCTCCAAACAATCTGTACTTTTTCCAAAAATAACAACTCAGATTGGAACTGCTGAACCATTTGCACATCACTACATCCAGTTTTTTTTTTCATATCTTTCACCTAGTACACTTTCATTCACACATAGTTGCAGGGCAGTGTGGAACAGAGACGAGTTTCACATCACAAGAGCTTTTTCTTTAAGGGGAACAGGGTTAAATTAGAGGGTCATCCATGGGGTGTAAGCTGCCTGCACTAAGCACAAATGGATTATTATAACTTTGAATTGTTATAATGAAATGTCTCCCCGAGTGGGCATTGGATGAACATGTTGCCCAATGTTGGTTAAAGTTATGGGATTTGTGTGACTTTGGGATTTATTATCATGATCCCTTACACGGATCACCCCCAAAATTTAATGAGTTCGTTCCAGGCCCAGGCTCCACCCCTCCATCAAGTTTGATGAAAATCAGTTTATGCATAATCCTGCTAACAGCTGGTGAATAACCTATCCCACCAATCGGCCGTGGTAAAAATACATATGTAAGTAGTCTTGAAGGAAAAGTGTAATTAAAGTAATGGTGAGGAGAAAAGAGGCATGGAAAGAGAGAGAGAGAGAGAGAGAGAGAGAGAGAGACAGACAGACAGACAGACAGACAGACAGACAGAGATAAAGAAAGAATAAAATGTAGAAGGTAAAAATGAAACCAAATATAAATCTTGAATCACATTACCCTCTAGTGTTAGTCAGGGGGAAATACAGGTTTGTGGGTGTGGTCTTTTTATTCTTACTGTTATTTTATTTATTTTTTTTCATTTTCAGAAAGTTCACCGGGTGTTAAACACAATGTGTGATGAAACAAGGACAGAAAACACCAACACAGAGTGAGTGAAGAAACACAATGCACTAAACCACACTGACCTCACACTAACCTCACACAAGCTGAACTGAGCTACTTTAGTAGCATAAAAAACGGACTTCCATGACACACCTTAACAGATTAGCAAAATTAGCTAAAATAACTGGCTTATCAACAATCATTATTACCTTTCATGATGTAATTAGTTTAATATGTTTGCTACATGTTAGCCAGCATCGCTAACAATTTTTACAGAAAAATTAGTGATAATCCACAGAAGGTGAAATGTTTCTTTCCCTGTGAGTGTTTGGACATAACGGTTTAACATCAAACTTAAGGGTTTCAGGATGGTGGAACAGTGGTGTAGCTGTTAGCACATCCACCTCACAGCAAGAAGGTCCTGGGTTTGAGTCTGGCTGTTCCAAATTGCCCCTAGCTGTGAGTGTTGCCCTGTTATGGACTGGCAAGCTGTTCAGGGTGTACCCTCTCCCAGAGTTGACTGAAATAGGCTTTGACTGCCCCATGGCCCAAATAGAAGTAAATGTTCCTGCAAATCAATGATTCTTACGATGTAAAAAGATGAGACATGATAATGAAGCAGTGTGGTGTTAACAGCCTCTGAAGTGAACTCTTGAGAACACCGATGCACATCTGTATACACACATCTGTCCACAGGTGAGTAACTGGACATCTTCTTCCCCCTCAGCTTGCCCTTGTGTCTGTCAGAAGGCTGCACACTTCACCGCCTACCCTCCACCGATGCCTCCATCTCCTCCTCCACCTCTAACAAGTGGAACAATGAAAGCCTTGAAGCAATGAGTAGCGAACCCAAAGATGCTAATCACAAGCGCGTCCACTTCAACCTGGGGTCAGAGCGGGGCATTAGGAGCCCAGATAGAATCAGGGGAGGTCCAGTAGGGGGAATCCTGCCCTCAGATGATATAGTGTGTGGCCTGCTGGGGTTGGATCAGGGCAGTAGACGGTTGGATGGGGGCATTAAGAAGCTGTTGAGGTCACAACGGGGTATTCGGGGGTTAGTGGGCAGCCCCCCTGCTCAGCTTTGTGCCAATGGGGATCCAGCATCAGGACTCAGTCTGGTTCTCCTACCCCCTGCCTGCCCTGTGCCATCTCGCTCCTCTCTGTGGGAGGGAGAACTTCAAGAACTCGAGGGGAAAATCGAGGAGTTTCGGGGGAACCTGCAGGCGGCACTGGCACGTCGAGCCGAGCTCCAGAGGAACCTGGAGCAAGAGAGAGAGAGACAGAGAGAGAGAGAGAGCAGCCGTGTCTCCATCACCACGGACAGGAACAGGAGGAGGTGATGAGTGCAACAGGAGGGATAAACGAGTGCATCTCTCTTCTGCCCTCTTCTATTTAAACATGAAGACATAAACTGTCACTTCATCACAGTGCACTTCCCTATAAACTCAAATTCTGTTTCTTATGAAGCTGTAAATAACGAAGAAAAAATGTTTTTACTGATATTTTACAGACTACAAAAACTACAGAGAAAAAAATGACTGTAGGAAACAGGAAGTAATGAAAACGCATTCACACCTCTAAAAGAAATGAAGACAGTTTTAAGTCTTAATTATAAAATGAAGCTTCTAACCCTAATTATTAAAACTGATTTTTTTATTGGTGGAAATACTCTTCTATATGAAACACAAAGAAGTAAACAATATAAAAGGGAAAAAAATCAGCATAAAAAAGGAGAAAAGAAGACGAAAAAAATTATAATTAAAATGTGACCAAAATGGGGAGGAGTTAGTTGATTTGGTGGATAAGGTGCTGATTGGACGGCTGCTGTAATGCTCATTATTCCATTATTAATGGAGGTTATCCCATCTTCTGGGCTCATTAACATTTCTTCTGTTTATCCCGCTGATATAACAATGACAGAGTTTCAGAACAAATAAAGAGGGATATACAAAGGTTGTTCAAATAAAATATCAGAACTCCATATCGGCTAATACTGTCACCAATACTGTCGCCAATACTTTCACCAATACTGTTGCGAATACTGTCGCTAATACCGTCGCCAATACTGTCGCTAATACTGTTACCAATACTGTCGCTAATACTCTTGCAGTTCAGAAACAGGAAGCTGTGGAACATGGCAGTTTATTGAACAGTGAGTTGGCTGGGAATTGTTCTTTTTCTTTTTGGCTGCATTATATATCTTGCAGAGAAAAGTTAGAGGATCTCTCCAGCAGGCTGTGTGTGTACTGGCATTTAATCTGATTTCATTCATAAGGACAATTTGTGCAAATTTACCACATTAATCACAATCTTTTTTTTTCCCTGGAGAAATATTCTACCATATTTAAACAGGCATGCGTAAGGACACACCCACATTTATGCAAATTCTCACATTGTTGTATATATTTTTTCTGGCGGGGGTCAGGGTGGGTGTGGGGGGCGGGGTTACATTAACTACAATATACAGTATTTATAGTAAACACCACCATTACAGATAGGTAGTGAATATCAGTAAAGCTGGAGAAATAATATCACACTACTGACTGATAATAAAACATTTCTGTACAGAATCTTTATCAGTATCAGTAATGTCAGGAGGTTAGGAACATGTGGAAGACATGGAGAGGGTTCATAAGAAGGCAGCGGTGACGTTTCTGATCGTTTCCCGAGGCAATTCTGTAGTTTCGCTCTGAAACAAACGCATCACAAATCCTCATGACATCATCGACCCACCCTCATCCTGTACATCTCTTCAGCGTTTCACGTAAAATCTCTCTATCCATCATTAAATTTATTCCTCCACCAGCTTAAAACCTCTCTGTGGGCTGTGGTGGCCTGGTGGTAAAGGGTGTTGGGGGTTCAAGTCCCACTGTCCACAAGGTTGTCACTGACCCACCCACCCCCACCCCCCGTGCAGCTAACTGGGTTATCAAAGGCCGGCCATGTCTCTCACTGTCTATAGTGAGAAGTTCATATAAAAGAACCATTGCTGACTTTCATAAAGAGGAGCTGCAAAGCTGTCAGCGTGTTTCTGTCCCTTGCTAAAAGGGTTGTGCCAGGAAGGGCATCCGATGTAAAAACCCATGCCAAATCAAACATGCAAATCAGGTGATGCACTGTGGCGACCCCTGAAAAAGGAAAAAAGCTAAAAGGAAAAGAAGATGACCTTAAAACCTCTCTATCCATCATCACATTTATTTCTCCACCAGCTTAAAACCTCATCCCAGCTTTATTATATGGGAATTTCAACCACAATTTCTTTAAATTCGACTTTATTTATTGAAGTTCTGAGAATTAGTGAAATTAAGTTTTCCAGAATTAAGCCTGCAGAAAGTAAGTAATAAATAAATATATTTTTAATTTATTGTTTTTATTATTATTTGTAACTATTTATTATTATTATTATTATTATTATTATTATTATTGTTATCATTATTATGATTATTGTTGTTGTTGTCTTGTTGTTGCTATTATTATTATTATTATTATTATTATTATTATTATTATTATTATTATTAGATATGCAGAAATATACTTGATGTGTAGGAAAGGTACGCACTCATGTGATGTAATTAGGTGGAAAACATTTTCATCAATAATGTGATAGAAAATTTAAAAACATTTTTAAATAAATAAATAAATATTATTTCTGTGATGATGCTGTTTCTTTTTCTCAAAAAAAATTTAAACTACAAAAAGTCTGTAAAGTCGACAAATAGAAATCAGATTTACATCAAATAAACAGGAAGTAAAGGGAAAACAGTAGGCCCTCGTTATTCGCGGGCATTTGGTTCCGGGCCCTTCCACGAATGAAGACAATCCACGAGTTCTGCACCCGGAAGTAAAACCCCATGTATCATATTACATGTGCTAAAATATACTTCTTAAACAGATTCTATAGACAGTCTTACTCATTAATACAGTACTAATGTAGTAAAATGTAGTAATGATTAAGAAAAACTTTTTAATGTTGTACTGTGATATTTATTAATGAAATATATAAACACTATACAGCATACTTTGTCTCTCTCTCTCTACAGTATATATATATATATATATATATATATATATATATATATATATATATATATATATATATATATACAGTGATACCTCTGCTCACGAAGATAATTGGTTCCCAGAAAGTGTGTGTGAGGCGAAAAGTTCGTCTTCCGAACATTTATTTCCCATAACAAACCATTAAAATGAGAAGAATCCGTTCCCAGGTCCCCATAAAACATAATTTTCTACTAAATAAGCCTTAAAACTACACAAAATATACCTTATTTTATGTATAATAAATGTCTATTGTATTGTAATTAAAGAAATAAACTGTACTGTATAATAAAGTCGTTTTATTTACCTTTGTGATGGTAGTTGACGGCTTGATGGAATGGAGTGGGAGGAGGAGGGAGGGAGGGACTTACCGTTTGGAAGGAGAGTTTGGAAACGCCTACTGTTTGGAAACACGCATAGCCACACACGCACCCTTAATAGCTTCCTTGTTCTTAAGGATGGTGGTAGACTTAGTGTACTGGTACCGGGACGCTGGAGTCACACAATCGCACACCTCGTTCGTGTTTCTCAATGACCTCCGCCTGTGGTGGGTCTCTTTCGGTCCCATAATAGCAAAAGTACACTCAATATGGTCCAAAATGTCTAGCAAACACAAACCACTTCCGCATTCAAAGAAAGGGGTGACGAACTGTGACGCCATGAGCGGCGTCAGCTTCTCGTGGCCGCCACCGTGGCGCTGTTCGACCGCGTGGTTTGGTTCGATCCGCCAAAAGTAGTTCGTCAGCCGAGACTATATTTTCGCGAATTTAAAGTTCTTGAGGCGAAAAGTTCGGGAGCTTAAGCGTTCGTCAGCCGAGGTTTGACTGTATATATAGATATATATATATATATATATATATATATATATATATATATATATATATATATATACACACACACACATATACATACACACACACACACACACACACACACACATAGATACAGTATGTATATGTTTTCATTTTGTATGTATAATATAGTATTATCCAGTTAAGCTCTATGATGCCATTCAAACGCCAGCTAAGCACCGTCTCTTCCGAAGAAATAAGACTTTCTCCTGAAGAAATAACAGGTTCCTCTGAAGAGCCTGAAGAGGAATAATCATCTGAACTGTTCTAAAACTGTCGTATACTCACGGAGCTCGTGAGTCGAAGCGTGGCTTATCCAAACATTTGATATTTTGAAGTGTGCAAGCTCTTTTTGTCACCTGCACCAAACGCCTCACATTCAAAGGGGAAGGTCTTAAGAAGCGCGCTTTAATTGAGGTGAGCATGCGGTTTGTGTTTATAGGGAATGAATGAGATTACTTAATTCAAGTATAAACTGCATTCAGTCCAAGCAGCTCAGCCATGCCCCTCAGCCAGAGCGGAAAAAGCACACACACACACACACACACAAACATTCTAAACATTAACTTAGGCACTGTACTGGAATAATAATTGAAAAAGACTTTAATACTCCAGTTTTTTACAACAGTTCAGATGATTATTCCTCTTCAGGCACTTCACACGAAACTGTCGTTTCTTCAGGAGAAAGTCTTATTTCTTCAGAAGAGACATCCAACGTCATTACCTTTTTCTGGCTTCGCCGGCGTTTGAGTGGCATCATAGAGCTTAACTGGTAATTAAAACACAATAAAAAAAGGCTCATTGACAACTTGTGCGCGAATGAGTGAAAAGGGGTATATACATTATCTCAACCAATCAGCAGGAAGGAGGACAGCCATTGGCTGAATTTAAATAATGTGACACTTGTTTGACAATCTGCGAATATTCACATGCGCAAGTGCAAAACTGCGAATAGTCAAGGGCCTTCTGTACTTTTATTTTGACTCTGTTTACAGGCACATTAAGCTATTTTGATTTGAAGACGTGTAATTTAAATGTGGTTTAAACAAATCAGCATTTAATTCATAGCACAAAATCTCTCCTCACAGGTGAAGATCCTGTGTATGTTTATCTTCTATCAGTTCATCCAGGATGAATGTAAAGGTTCCTGTGGGAACTGCCCGAGCTCACGGTCTCAGTGCCTCTTACTCACCTGCACTACATCTTGGTTTGGTTCTGTATCTGTTTACAATAACAATAAAAACTGTGAGGGGCGTGACCAGAGGAACAAAAAAGTTTTGGAATAACTCACTCTCTCTCCTTCTCTCTATCCCCCTGTCTTTATCCCACTCTCTCTATCCATCCTTCTCTCCCTCTGTCTATTCCTCTCAATACCTCTCTACTTCTCTTTATCCCTCCCTCTCTCTGTCCCTTTCAATCCCCATCTACCTCTCTCAATTTCTCATTCTATCCCTCTCTCTCTATCCCTCCGTCTCTCTATCCTTTTCTATCCCCTTCTACCTCTCTCTATTCCTCTCTCTATCCCTCCCTCTCTCAATCCCTCTTTCTCTCCCTCTGTCTAGCCCTCTCAATCCCTGTCTACTTCTCTTTATCCCTCCCTCTCTCCCTTTCTCTATCCCTCTCTCTCTCACCCTACTTCTCTCCCTCTTGCTATCCCTGTCTACCCCTCTATCTCTCTCCATCACTTGCTCTCTCTATTCCATATCTACCTTTCTGTAGCCCTCTCTCTATCCCTCTCTATCCCTCCCTATATGCCTACCTCTCCATTTTTCTGTATGCCTTTCTCTATATCCCTCCCTCCCTCCCTCCTCCCTTTCTCTATCCCTATCTACCTTTCTTTTGCCATCTCTATCCCTCCCTATCCGCCTCCCTCTCACGTTTTCTGTGTGCCTCCCTCCATCCCCCCTATCTCTATATCACCCCATTATATCCCTCCCTCTCTCTTTCTCTCTAACCCTCTCCCTATCCTTTGCTATATGCCTCCCTTTCTTTTTATGCCTCCCCTCTGTATATCCCTCCCCATCTCCCTCTATCCCTCTCTATATCACTATCTACCTTTCTCTAGCCCTTTCTTTATTCCTCTCTCGATCCCTTGCTATATGCCTCCCTCTTCCTTCCTTTCTATCCCTCCCTATTTCCTGCTCCCTCCATCCTCTCTCTATCCCCTCTATATCCCTCCCTCATTCTCCCTTTCTCTCTATCCCTCTCTCTATATCCCCCTCGCTCCTGTCTCTATCCCTCTCTCTATCCCTTTCTATCCCTATCTACCTGTCTCTATCCCTCTCTATACATCTCCCTCTCCCTCCCTTTCTCTCTATGCCTCCCTCTCTCTCCCTTTCTATATCCCTCTATCTCTCTATCCCTTCCCATATCCCTCTACTTCCCTCTCTATTTCTCTATCCTTCCCTCTCTCCCTCTCTCTATCCCTCTCTCGATCCCTCCCTATATGCCTCCCTTTCCCTTCCTTTCTCTATGCCTCCCTTTCTCTATATCCTCCCCTATCTCCCTCTTTCTCCCTCCCTACCTCCCTCTACCCTTTCTCTATCTCTCCATCCCCCTATATCCCTCCTTTCTATTCCTATCCTTTCTTTAAATTTGTGCTGTACTGTCATAATGAACCGAAACTGGTGTAATGTCTTCATTCCGCCACATGGAGGCGTCTGAGCTGCATACACTACATAAACAAAAATTAGTAAAACTCAATAAAAATAAACAAATGTTACAGTTTGATGCCAGATGTTTTATTATTCTATATGTCGGATATATGTGAGACATGTCGGGTGGCGGGGTGGAAAAATCTTCCACCAACAGGAGAAGTAAGGTGCCTCCTTCCCTCCTCTGGCCTGTGGGAGATCCTTGGGCAAGATCGAGCACCCACTTAGCCCCCCGTGCTAGGGTTTCGGTGAAGTCACGGAGATTGCATGGCACGAGTTTTTTCCTGTTGCCTTGCAGGATGGCCTTGAATGGCTAAGGCTAAGGGAGTAAACCCCGACAGAAAATCCGGAGTGGAGCCCCGTAGGCGGTTAGAAGGCGTATCTCGTCCCTTTCCGGCAACTCCTGCACCCTCGATGAGTCTCCAACTGTCTTGACTCTGTCTTGCCATGGGATCAGGCTCATCAGGACGAGAGTGAGGCTGGTGCTGCGCAAGCCTCCTTCACTTTAATCCAAGTTCAGCGCAAGTCATGGCAACACCACCATGGACAACCCTTTACCCTCAAAGTCCTGTGGCGATGGGAGAATGGTGAAGCAGCAGGTGCGGAATCACTGGAAGCTGTAGCTGCAATCCTGCACACAGGCGGCTCAGGCCATATGGTCGTTCTTCTCTGATCGGGACAGCAGGGAAGTTCGGCAGCCCCCGAGCGACCAGGCAGCCTTATTTAGTATAGCTCTGCCTGCCTGCCTGTCTGAGGACAGAGCTAGAAAAGGTGCTCTAAACATAGCCTGTTACACAACCACCTGGCCAGCATACCGCGGCTGGCGAGTTCCCATCTTGCAGTCGAAATCACAAGAAAATATTCAAGAAAATATTCAAGCTTATCCTTGCGTCATGGAACGTTAGAACTCTTCTCGACTCAACCACCTGTAAGTCAGGGAGACCAGAAAGACGTACGGCTCTCGTAGCCAGAGAATTCGCCCGCTACAATGTCGACATCACAGCCCTCAGCGAAACACGCTTTCCCAACAAAAGGCCAGCTCGGTGAGATTGGAGGCGGCTACACCTTTTGTTGGAGTGGCCGCAGCAATGAAGAGTGATGTGAGGCTAGTGTCAGATTTGCGATTAAAGACCATCTCGTACGAAAACTTGATTGTATACCAGAAGGCATCAACGATCGCCTCATGAAACTCAAGTTCCCCCTCGACAGGGGGAGATCCGCAACCCTCATTAGCGCTTACGCTCCCACCATGACAAACACTGAAGACACTAAGGAGGAGTTCTATGAAGAACTGGATGCCCTCATCTTGACTGTTCCGCAGGCGGACAAGCTCCTACTCCTTGGTGACTTTAAAGCTCGTGGAGGTCAAGACCACCAGGCATGGGAAGGAGTCCGCGGACCCCATGGAGTAGGGAAATGTAACAGTAATCGTCTCCTCCTGCTCAGAACGTGTGCCACCCATGGCTTAGCCATCACCAACACCATGTTCCGCCTTCCAACCCATAATAAAACGTCGTGGATGCACCCTCGATCTAAGCATTGGCATCTCATCGACTACATCATTGTCAGAGCAAAGGACAGGCGGGATGTGCGTGTGACTAAGGCAATGTGTGGTACTGACTGTTGGACAGACCATCGTCTCATCATTTCTAAGACCAATTTGCATATTCAGCCCAAGAGAAGACCACAAGGCCAGACAGTTGTGAAGAAGCTCAACATCAACAACCTTCCGTTCAAGAAAAACTAGTAGCAAGTTTAGAAAGCCAGATGACTGAGGCTACCGGAAACGACTGGGACTCTCTGAAGACATCTGTTCATTCTGTTGCCCTACAGGTGCTCGGACAAGCTACCAGGAACCACCCGGACTGGTTTGATGAAAATGATGTCAAAATCAGAGCCCTGCTGGAAGAAAAACACCAACTCTTCAGAGCTCATCAGAGTGATCCCAACACGGTCTCGAAGAAAGACGCCTATGTCAGTAAGCGCAGACAGGTGCAGATAAATCTCCGCGCTATGCAAGACACATGGCTAAGTAACAAAGCCGACGAGATTCAAGGCTTTGCAGACACACACGACATGAAACGCTTCTACGATTCACTCAGGTGTGTATTCGGACCATTAACATCAGGCAGTTCCCCTTTACTCAGCACTGACTGAGCAACACTCATCACCGACAAAAACAAGATCATAGAGAGATGGGCAGAACACTTCAACGGCGTCCATCAATGACGAAGCTGTTCAACGCCTTCCCCAGGTGGAGATAAACCCAGACTTGGACATAACTCCATCAGAGGACGAGGTAGCCAAGGCAGTCAAGCAGATGTCGACTGGGAAAGCCCCCGGCGCTGATGCCATCCCTACTGAAGTGTTCAAGACAGGCAGCCCTTCTCTCCTACACAAACTTACAGCACTATTTCAATCGTTTTGGGAAAGTGAGACCCTCCCTCAAGATTTTAAAGATGCCACAATCGTTCACATCTACAAAAGAAAGGGAAACAAGTGATCATGTGACAACCACAGAGGGATATCACTTCTCTCTATCGCCGGCAAGATCTTTGCCTGAGTGCTCCTCAATCATCTCCTGAAACATCTCGAGCAAGGTCATCTCCCCGAGAGCCAACGCGGATTCCGCGCAGGTTGAGGGACTATTGATATGATCTTTGCTGCCCGTCAGATTCAGGAGAAAAGTGTGGAACAAAGTCAAGATCTCTATATCACTTTCGTAGATCTAACAAAAGCCTTCGACACTGTGAGCAGAGAGGGACTGTGGAAAATCATGTCGAAGTTTGGCTGCCCGGAGAGGTTCGTGAAGTTTGTCAGACAATTTCATGACGGAATGATGGCCCGTGTTCTTGACGATGGAAATGCCTCCGATCCGTTTCAGGTGTCAAATGGAGTTAAACAAGGCTGTGTCCTCGCCCCTACACCGTTCAGTTTGATGTTTTCGGCGATGCTGACTGATGCCTTTAGGGAGACTCCCATAGGCATCCCCATCAAGTACAGGTGTGACGGAAAGCTGTTCAACCTCTGACATCTGCAGGCCATCACTGAAGTCAAAGAGACTGTGATTCGTGATCTGCTCTTTGCTGATGACTGTGCCCTCAGTGCCATCAATGAGCAAGAAATGCAACAGGAAATGGACGCATTCTTGTCTGCCTGTGACAACTTCGGCCTCACTGTTAGCATCAAGAAGACTGAAGTGATGTATCAGCCCGCCCCAGGAAAACCATATCAGGAACCAAACATCACAGTGAAGGGACAGCGACTTCAAGATGTGGAAAACTTCACCTACCTCGGCAGTACTCTCTATTGCTACGCCAACATTGATGCTGAAGACAGCAACCGCATTGCGAAGGCAAGCAGCGCTTTTGGGAGATTGAAGAAGTTAGTCTGTGAACGAAGAGGGGGCAGTGGTGGTCTAGTGGTATAGGGCGCTGGATCGCTGATCCAAAGGTTGGAGGTTCGAGTCCCACTCTCCACAAGATTGTCACTGTCCCCCCCAGTGCAGCTAACTGGGTTATCAAAGGTGGGCCATGTCTCTCACTGTCTATGGTGAGAGGCATGTAAAAAGAACCATTGCTGACATTCGTAAAGAGTAGGCTGCAAAGCCATCAGCGTGTTTCTGTCCCTTGCTAAAAAGGGTTGTGACAGGAAGGGCATCTGACATAAAAACCTCTGCCAAATCAAACGTGCGAATCAGATGATTTGCTGTGGCGACTCCCGAGTAAAAGGGAAAAAGCCGAAAGGAAGACAGACAGTCTGTGACCGAAGAGGTATCTCACAATAGTCGTCTTAACTATACTTCTTTATGGCTGTGAATCTTGGACCATCTACAGAAGACACGAGAAACTTATCCAGCAGTTCCAGTTCCGTTGTCTCCGAAACATCTTTTATCTGGCAAGATAGGATCACAAACACAGAGGTTCTGGAGAGAGCAGACCTTCCCAGCGTTATTACCATCATGCGCAAAGCTCAGACACGATGGGCAGGACACGTCTGCCGTATGTCTGACTCCAGGATACCCAAGCAGTTACTGTACGGTGCAATAAGTTGTGGTAGCAGGAAAGTAGGAGGCCAGCGCAAACGCTATAAAGACTCCATCAAAGCATACCTGAAGGACTTCAACATCGACGTCGCAACGTGGGAAACCGCAGCATTTGACAAAGCGGCTTGGCGCAACCTGATTCACAAAGGTGCCATCCACTCAGAGAATAAACGTTCGAACGCAACCAAAGATAAACGTCAAACACGCAAGGCTCGAGCTGACCAATCTACCAACACTACCCGCTCTCACTGGTGTCCAACTTGTGGCAGGGGTTTTCACGCCCGAATTGGCCTGACAAGCCACCTGCGGACACATCACCCCGCCTCTTAGACACTGTGTTGTTTGTGTTGCTATGGTCATACTCGATATCGAGTCGACGAACATCATTCTATATGTAAATTATTTTTATCTGTTTATTCTTTTGGTTCTTCTAAAGATGTAAATATATTTAAATAAATATTACACAATTTTTCATAGAATTCCACAATTTTTTTTGTACTGTATTTAAAGATGAACACACAGATTTATAGAAATATAAGCAATTAATAGAAATTTTACATTTTAAAGCTTGCTGTGCTGAAAGTTTTATTTCAAATTCATTTTATTTTTAAACCCAGAATTTGACTTGAACTATCACGCGTGTGTAAATCAGCAGCAGGAGCTCAGATCAGAACCATCCATCTTGATCCGGCCGGAAACACTGGCCGAGCTGGGAAGGAGACGAACCGAGTGAAAAGGAAAAAAGAATTTCATACCTCCAGTGAGCAAGTGTATCCCCAAATCATAGGATTCCAGAAAGGATTTATATCCCTGACTTTATCATGAAAGAGTGAAGAGAGTGGGGACCAGAACACACTCCTGCCTCACTCCGGTCTCAACCGAAAAGAAGTCAGAGGTGGAGCCCCCACACCTCACAGCACTCTCTATCCCAGAATACAGTGACAACATCAGCCAGACCAGAGCCGGCGGGATCCCACGTAGACGAAGTATGCCCCAGAGGGTCTCCCTATCCACCGAGTCGAGTGTCTTGCGAAAGTCTATATAGGCGGCAAGGAACCCCCTATCAAACTCCCGCAAGTGCTCAGATAGGACGCGGAGTGCCAGGATGTGGTCAACAGTAGACCTCTTCGATGTAAACCCGGACTGTTCAGGGCGCTGGTGCGCTAGAAACTGCTGTCGGATCCTGTCCAGTAGAATCTGTGCGAAGACCTTGCCCGGAACTGAGAGGAGAGTAACCCCCGGTAGCTGTTGCATTCTCGGGTATCACCCTTCCCCTTCCAGATCGGGACAACGATGCCCCGTTTCCAGTCAGTTGGGATGACACCAGTGCTCCACACGGAGCACACGAGAATGAACAGCCATCTGAGGACGGCCTCACCTCCCACCTTAAGCATTTCCACGTGGATGCCACAAACTCCCGCAGAATTGCCATCCGCCAAGCACCACACCGCCCTCCGAGTTTCCTCAATAGTTGGCGGGTCGCAGACTGGGGGAGGGCCGGCAACAAGAGTTTCAGCATCCCCCATGGCCAGGCTCCGGGCGGGAGGGTCAGCACGATATAACTCCTCAAAGTACTCGGCCCAATGAGTCCTCACTTCAGATTCCTCAGTAAGGACACTACCGTCTGCAGCTTTCACCGTCTGGCATCGCGATTTGGACTGAGAGGAACGGAGGCTCCGCAGTGAACTGTAAGAGAGTCGAATTCAAGTGGCCCTCAACCGTCTCACAGAGATCGCGGACCGCAGCCTCCCGATCTCTTTGCACCGCCTTAATGGCCTTGCGTTTCAGGTCCCTGGCCAGTCCATCTCTGCCGTCGAGTTGAGCCTGTCTCGCTCTCTCGATGACGTTGATGGTCTCAGAGCAGGCCGGTCCCAGTCATCTGGGCGACCCCGGTATGTAGCCACAGGACACCTCCAGGATGCGGTCTCTGAAGCCAGCCCAGAGAGTCCTCCGTGCCTGCACCCGTGTCCAGATCCTTCAGGGATTCCCCAAGCCTACTGGCGAACTCCAAAGCCACATCAGGGTCCCCGAGTCGGCTCACGTCAAGTCGCATTTGACGAGCCGGGACTTTCTCAGGGCGCCTGCATCGGATCTTCGGAGTTGCTACCAGAAGCCCGTGATCTCCCGAGAATAGCTGGACACTTCTGAAGACACTGCAGTTCTGGACCAGACGCCAGTGACTACCTACGAGAACATGGTCGATCTCCTTCCTAGTGACGCTGTCGTTGGAGTACCAAGTCCAGTGTCACGGATCCGATCTCTGGAACCACAAGCCAGCAATCCTTAAGCCCCGACTTTTTGCGAAGTCAAAAAGCATTAAGGCACTTTTATCGCGGCGTCCAGAGCCATGAGGACCGACACATGCTTCGTAGCCATCCCGGTTAGTGCCAGTGGATACATTGAAGTCCCCCAGTACGATCAGGGTGTCCCTTCCCGGAACCCCCGACACGACCGAGTTGAGCTAGTCATAGAAGGTTTCCTTTGTGGATCGATCACCCACCCCGGTCGGAGTGTACACTGCGACGATAGAGAGCGTCCCCACTGTGTGAGTCACCCTGAGTCACATAATACGCTCGTTGACCAGGATCACCTCCGATACTGAGGGAGCCAATCAATCAGCGATGGCAACGGCCACTCCCTAAGTGCGAAGACTGTCGGCACGGCCAGACCAGTAGTAGGTGTACCCACCGACACTTGTCTCACCGGACCCAGGCCTCCGCACCTCAGAGAGGGCTGCAACGCCGATGCCAAGCAGACTAAGCTCCCCTGATACCAGAGGCAGGTGAAAGTCGTCCCGCAGGGATGTCACGTTCCATGCGCCAACCCGGACCGACCGCCTCAGATTCTACCAAGGCGACCAAAAGCAGCTGGTGTCTGACACCTTTGCACCCCGCCCCCCGCGTTGCTCACCCTATCACGCCCAACCTAATTGCTCCAGGATTTCACCTCTATCATGGAGTGGGGGTACCGAAGGCTTTGCCCCAGCCCCTCATATGTTGCCGCCTGAGGCAGGCGTCGGGGTTACTCGTTTAGTTGTGTTTTGCTGGTGTTTTTAAGAGGGTGGGGGTGCAAACCCCACTCCCCGAGGCTCCTCTAGGGCAGGGGCGCAGCTCCCTGACAGGCAGATGCCCGGAGGTACCCTAGTGGGGCTGGTGGCATAGTAGTTAGGATGCTCGGCTCATGATTGGGAGGTTGTGAGTTCAAATCCCACTTAGACCCTCACTGTGCTACGACCCTTGGGCAAAAGGTCTTAACCACAAGTGTGCCTCTGTTCACCCAGCAGTATAAATGGGTACCATTAAAAATATACTGGGAAGGTAACCTCCGATGAACTAGCATCCCATCCAGGAGGAGTTGTACTCCTAGTCACTTCACGCTACAGAATCCGGGGATAAGCACTGGTCCGATGAGCCACTAGGCTCAGGTGTAAAAAACCCAACGGACTTTACTTAAAATTGTGTGACTGCTATTCTGGAAATTGCTGGTTTAAATCCAGGTTTTTCCAATCCAGGACTCCAGGGGAGCTGATTGACCGAGTTTTGAGGAAGGGCTGGTCACAAAGAACGATCACCAGTCAACCACAGGTATCTATCTATGAGCTCATGCATAGAAGTGGCCAAACAGTACTTTCCCTCTGAATGGTTATGTTGTCTCTGAATGCTGTACTGGATACCCACAGTGTATCTCCTTTATCTGTGCTTCTTGTGTTCCATCTTATCTTCCTAACCCAGGCTCCTTTTCTTCCCGCACACTCGAATCTGCTTGTGATACTTTCCTCTCTTCACTCTCTGCTTCAATGTATCTTCTCTGATCTTTGTTGACAAAATCCAAGAAGACTTCTTGTCCTGCTCCTTGGCTCTCAGGGGTGCTCCAGCGCAATCGTAGACAACTCGGAGCAGCTGAGAGAAAATGGAAGAAATCTCATATTGAATCAGATCAAGGTCCCTACCATCATCTTTGATCCACAATTTCATTTGATGTGACTTCTGCTAGGATACCCTTCTACAAGAAAAGGTTGGACAGTGCTGAACAAGACCCACACACCTTTAGAACATCTTTTCATCGTTACTCAATCCATCTGCTCCACCAGACTCACCCTCACTGACTGCTGAGGACTTTAATTTTCCCATCAAAGAAGTCAGCAAACAAATCTGTGAGAAATTTACTCCCACCCCAACTCTTACACTACACAGTGTAGATTCCACTTCTCCTTCCCTTGAAGAGTTTTCCAATCTCACAAATAAAGACATCCAGCAGGTCATTTTGTCATGCAATCCTACCACCTGCTCACTAGATCTACTTCCATCCTCAATACTCCAGACTATCTATCAAGACCTTCTTTCATTTACATCCACTATCATCAATAACTCAATATCATCTGGACAGGTACCAACATAGTTCAAAAGAGCCAGGGTTCTACCCATCTTAAAGAAACTCTCTCTGGATCCATCAGACATCAACAATTACAGGCCGATATCACTTTTTTCTTTCCTTTCTAAAATTCTTGAACGCTCTGTTTACAACCAAAAGTCTTTCTATCTTTTGCAGAATAACCTCCTGGACCCCTAATCTAGCTTCAAAACAGCACATTCCACAAGAACTGCACTCTTGCCTGTTCCAGAGAAGCTACATGCTGCACGATCAGCCAAGATGTCATTGGTCCTCATCCTGCTTGATCTTTCAGCAGCATTTGACACAATCAACCACAAGACTCTCTTGTCTACCCTTAGGAGTTTAGGAGTTTGTGGTGTTAGCATGGCAGTGGTTTTCTTCCTACCTTGAAAGTCATTCACAGAAGGTTTACATGGAGGAGATCCACATCTTCTCAATGCTGACTTTCCATTGGTGTTCCCCATGGCTCAGTTCTTGGTCTTGTCCTCTCTTTATACAAAGTCCCTTTGTGATGTCATATCCTCACATGGGTTCTCTGACCACTGTCATTCAGATGACACTCAACTTATTCTCTCTTTACTTCACTCAGATACTAATGTTTCTTCCTGGATCTCTGCATGCCTGGCAAGTATCTACTCATGGATCGCAGCTCACCAGCTATAGCTTAATCCCTGAATGTCTGGTAATCCCAAACGACTCATCCCCATATCAAGATCTTGCTATCTGCTTGGCCAATGCTGTGATTGCTCCTTCAGGTACTGCACAAAGTCTTGGAGTAACCATAGACGCCTGTTCTTCTGTTCTCATATCACTAATCTTTCTCGATCATACCGATTTCTTCTCCTTAATATTCAAAGGATTCCTCCATCTCTTTCCGGGAAGGTCACTCAGATACTTGTTCAATTCTATGTTTTCTCAAGATGAGATTACTGAACTCACTCCTGCCAGGTCTACCTTTGAGTGCTATTCAACCTCCATTGGCTTCGACTTTAAACATTAATTCTTGCCTATAAAGCCAAAAATGGACCTGTACCTTCCTATCTCAGGGTCCTCAAAGCACTTATCACACCGCACACAGCACAGAACATTCTCTCAGATTCTCCAGCACTGCAAGACTGATCCCTCCCTCTACCAAGGGAGAAGGGGAAAATGAATCTAAACTATTTTCTGTTCTGGCTCCAAGGTGGTGCAATGAATTTCCTCTGGATGGCCAGGCAGCTGAGTCACTTCAAACTTAAAAATCTTCAAACGGTGACTGAAAACTTACCTTTTTCAGCAGTACTTCGATTAAGCACCATGCTGTATACACACACACACACACACACACACACACACACACACACACACACACACACACACAGAGGAAAACTCACAGAACACACACCACTGAATAAGAGCATCTTCAAAATGCTGCAAATGTAAATGAAAGCACATGCACTGCATTTCGTAAGGATGCTGGTGGTAGCATCAAATGTCATGTGATAGGGAGACAATAGTTCTCAGGTGAGAATTGGCGAAAGCTAAATTACAGGGAAAAACAGTTAGGGGGGAAAAAAGAGTGGTTCAAATTTTTTGAACAAACATCAAAAAAATTTGCTGAACTGTTTAAACCTAACAGGGCCATAACTCAGCCTCTCTGAGCTGACTCTTACTGAGGGAGGGGTACACCCTGAACAGCATGCCAGTCTGACAGCCTATTTTACTGCAAAATGTTCAGCTGAGACTGATTTGTTCCTTCAGCTAACAGCATGTTCCGTACATTGAATTCTTATTTTCAGCTTGGTTCCTGTACAGAGAAATCTCCTCACCTTCAGTTTGGTTCCACACAGAGAAATCTCCTCACATTCGTTCTGGTTCCGTATAGAGAAATCTGCTCACATTCGGTCCGGTTCCCTACAGAGAAATCTCCTCACCTTCAGCTTAGTCTCGTATATACAAATCTCACTTTCCACTCAGTCTCATACAGAGAAATCTCATTTTCCACTCGGTCCCATACAGAGAAATCTCCTCACATTCAGCTCAGTTCTGTCCAGAGAAATCTCCTCACCTTCAGCTCAGTTCTGTCCAGAGAAATCTCTTCATATTCAGCTGGATACCCTACAGAGAAATCTCCTCACCTTCAGCTTGGTTCGATACAGAGAAATCTTCTCACCTTCGGCTCAGTTCGATACAGAGAAATCTCCTCACCTTCGGCTCAGTTCGGCACAGAGAAATCTCCTCACCTTCAGCTCGGTCCACACACAGAAATCTCCTCACCTTCGGCTCGGTTCCACAAAGAGAAATCTCCTCACCTTTCGGCTCGATTCCACACAGAGAAATCTCCTCACCTTTCGGCTCGTGCCGTACAGAGAAATCTCCTCACCTTCGGCTCGGATCTGTACAGAGAGATCTCCTCACCTTCGGCTCGGTTCCACAAAGAGAAATCTCCTCACCTTCTGCTCGATTCCACACAGAGAAATCTCCTCACCTTTCGGCTCGTGCCGTACAGAGAAATCTCCTCGCCTTCAGCTCGATTCCACACAGAGAAATCTCCTGATCTTCAGCTCAGTCCTGTAAAGAGAAATCTCACCTTCAGCTCATTCTGTACAGAGTAATCTCCTGACCTTCAGCTAGTTTCGTATAGAGAAATCTCACCTTCAGCTCAGTCCTGTACAGACAAATCTCCTCACCTTCAGATCGGTTCTGCACACAGTCATCTCCTCACCTTCAGCTCGGTTCCACACACAGTCATCTCCTGACCTTCAGCTCGGTTCCACACAGAGAAACCTCTTCCCGTTCAGCTCGGATCCCTACAGAGAAATCTCCTCTCCTTCAGCTCGGATCCGTACAGAGAGATCTCCTCGTCTTCAGCTCGGTCCTGTTCAGAGAAAACTCCTCGCCTTCTGCTCGGTCTCGTACAGAGAAACCTCCTCGCTTTCAGCTCGGTCTCGTACAGAGAAACCTCCTCGCCTTCTGCCCGGTCTCGTACAGAGAAACGTCCTCGCCTTCTGCCCCGTCTCGTACAGAGAAACGTCCTCGCCTTCTGCCCGGTCTCGTACAGAGAAACGTCCTCGCCTTCTGCCCGGTCTCGTACAGAGAAACGTCCTTGCCTTCTGCCCGGTCTCGTACAGAGAAACGTCCTCGCCTTCTGCCCGGTCTCGTACAGAGAAACGTCCTCGCCTTCTGCCCGGTCTCGTACAGAGAAACGTCCTCGCCTTCTGCCCGGTCTCGTACAGAGAAACGTCCTCGCCTTCTGCCCGGTCTCGTACAGAGAAACGTCCTCGCCTTCTGCCCGGTCTCGTACAGAGTAACGTCCTCGCCTTCTGCCCCGTCTCGTACAGAGAAACGTCCTCGCCTTCTGCCCCGTCTCGTACAGAGAAACGTCCTCGCCTTCTGCCCGGTCTCGTACAGAGAAACGTCCTCGCCTTCTGCCCGGTCTCGTACAGAGAAACGTCCTCGCCTTCTGCCCGGTCTCGTACAGAGAAACGTCCTCACCTTCAGCTCGTTCCCGTACAGAGAAACCTTCTCACCTTCAGCTCGGTCTCATACAGAGAAACCTCCTCACCTTCAGCTCGGTCTCGTACAGAGAAACGTCCTCGCCTTCTGCCCGGTCTCGTACAGAGAAACCTCCTCGCCTTCTGCTCGGTCTTGTACAGAGAAACCTCCTCACCTTCAGCTCGTTCCCGTACAGAGAAACCTTCTCACCTTCAGCTCGGTCTCATACAGAGAAACCTCCTCACCTTCAGCTCGGTCTCGTACAGAGAAACCTCCTCACCTTCAGCTCGGTCTCGTACAGAGAAATCTAGTCACCTTCAGCTTGGTTCTACGCAGAGATATCTCCTCACCTTCAGCTCGGTCTCCAACAAAGAAATCTATTCACCTTCAGCTCGGTTACCTTCAGAGAAATCTCCTCACCTTCAGATCGGTCTCCAACAAAGAAATCTATTCACCTTCAGCTCAATTTCCTTAAAGAGAATTCTCCTCACTTTCAGCTCGGTCCCATACAGAGAAACCTCCTCACCTTCAACTCGGTTCCCTAAAGAGAAACCTCGTCACTTTCGGCTCAGTTCCCTAAAGAGAAACTTCGTGACCTTCAGCTCGGTTCCCCAAAGAGAAATCTCCTCACCTTTGGCTCGATTCCGTACAGAGGAAAAAACTCTTGATCTTCAGTTTGGTTCCGTACCCTAGAACTTGGTTTTGGGAGTTGTTTTCTGTAGTATAAAATGTAAATGTATTTATAAACATAGGAGTGACTTGGGTTCATCACTTTACACATCAGAATCACATACCTGTAATAATGGGGCAGTGGTGGTCTAGTGGTGTAGGGCACTGGATCGCTGATCCAAAGGTTGGGGGTTCGAGTCCCCCTCTCCACAAGGTTGTCACTGTACCCCCCCAGTGCAGCTAACTGGGTTATCAAGGGCAGGCCATGTCTGTCACTGTCTATGGTGAGAGGCATGTAAAAGAACCATTGCTGACTTTCGTAAAGAGGAGCTGCAAAGTCGTCAGCGTGTTTCTGTCCCTTGCTAAAACGGGTTGTGACAGGAAGGGCATCCGACGTAAAAACCTCTGCCAAATCAAAACGTGCGAATCAGATGATTCGCTGTGGCGACTCCCGAATAAAAGGGAAAAAGCCGAAAGGAAGACAGACAATCACATACCTGTAATAAATTCTGAACACATGACAATGTTTAAATCATAAAAACCTGCAAAGAACTTCACTAATGAACTAATCAACATCTTCAGGCCAATCAGAGCGCTCAACAGTACTGTGAAACATATCTTCTGGAACATCTTCATACTCGGTGTTAGTACGTAGTTAATCACACTAATCACACTAGTCATGAGGGGAAAGAAAGGGGCGGGGCCATGATTTGAAAAGAGAATATGGAGTTTCAAATTTGCTCATTTATAAATCCTGTCTATATTCAATCAGTTTAAATGTATTATTCCACATGGTGCATAAGTACAAATTGGGGGGTGCTGTAAAGGACACATGCATGCTCTCTCTCTCTCTCTCTCTCTCTCACACACACACACACACACACACACACCCGCCTGTTCCCTACTGCCTTTTGTTTTCTTCAGCCTTAATGATGAATGGAAAGAAGCAGAGGCACACTGGGGTCCAATGAGAGGTGTGTGTCTGTGTGTGTGTGTGTGTGTGTGTGTGTGTGTGTGTGTATTTAACCCCTCCTCCTCCTGCCTCAGTTACTCCTTCCCCTCCCTCTCTCACCCTCTTTGTGTCCATGCTGCTCTCATCCTAACCGTCACTTCACTCTTCACACACTCTGAAGAAGAAACAAACTCATCCTTCTCTCCATCTCTCCTTGCCATACATTACTCAAACCTGGAGATTTTTTGAAGGACAGCCGTGAAATACTAAAGCAGTGTAGTGTGTGACAGTGACTGTGTGTGTGCGCACTCGCCCTGAAAGAGAACACATTCTCAGTCTGGTGAATGGATGAAGACAGACGGATCCAAACTGGAGCACAATAAACGAGTGAAGAAACGGAGACGGACTGGGAAGGAATCCCTCCATCCACACCATCCGAGAGAGAGAGGTGAGCACAGAGTGTGAGTGTGTGTGTTTCAGACAACATTCCATTCACACACCAACCACACACCAATGAACAATAGGCATCCTGGAGACAAAAGTCCTGGGAACATGCTCTTATTTTGGCTGACAGAAAGAATTTAGTATGTGTGTGTGTGTCTGTTTAACAGTTAATTTAAGGTATGCACCCTTGAGTTTCCTCACTGTGTGGTTTCCATGCAGCAATGCAGAAGTACGTGTGTGTGCGCGCGCGCGTATTCTCAGGGTTCCCAGTGTTCCATAAAATGTTGGAGGCGGGGTTTTCATGCAGTCTCAAGTTATGATGTCACTATGTAGCTTTAATGTATTTAAATATGTGTGTGTGTTTATTTGAGAACTAACATTGCTAACACCAAAGCTAGTGTCCTAATTATTAGAGCAGTGCAATGCTAGCGATCAAGAGAGAAGGATTTCCATTACTGTCTTATTTGATGTAACTATTAAATAAGTTTAGGCACTGAACTGCTCGCATATTTACTTGCTGTGAGTTACTAGCATTGGAAAACATTTTTTCAATTTGTCTATTGATTTTAATCATCTGCATCATGTTTATTTATTACAGTAATTAATTAAAGAGAATGAAAGGAAAAGTGTACAAGATGGTGTTGTGGCCAGTGATGTATGGTTTAGAAACAGTGGCCCTGGAGAAAAGACAGGAGGCAGAGCTGGAGGTAGCAGAGATGAAAATGTTGAGGTTCTCTTTGGGAGTAACGAGGATGGATAGGATTAGAAATGAGCACATCAGAGGGACAGCACATGTTAGATGTTTTGGAGACAAAGTCAGAGAGGCTAGATTGAGATGGTTTGGACATGTACAGAGGAGGGATAGTGAGTATATTGGCAGTAGGATGCTGAGGTTGGAACTACCAGGCAGAAGGCCTAGAGGAAGACCAAAGAGATGATTCATGGATCTGGTGAAGGAGGACATGAAGGCAGTTGGTGTAAGAGAAGATGCAGCAGAGGATAGGGTGAGATGGAGGCAGATGATTCGCTGTGCCGACCCCTGAAGGGAAAAGCCGAAAGGAAAAAGAAGACTGTTATTTTTGTAATTTTTTAGTACATAATTAAAAATTATTGTTATTGCGAAAAAAATTGAAAAATAATTATTATTCAATGTCATTAAATTAATCAAATTAATTGCATATCTTAATTGATAAGTTGCTGTTTAGATGTTCAGGTAAATGTTTATTGTTTTTAATTATTTGTAGTAATCAGTTTAGAGTATTTCCTCTATTCCAAGTCACTCATCTGCCACAAGGTCACAGGATAGATGGAGTGTGTGTGCGCATGTGTGGGAGGAGGCGGGGTACACCCTGAACAGCTTTCCAGATAATCGCAGTGCCACAGCACTAACCTCTAGGGAGAATTTGGAACGGCCGGTTAGCCTCATGAGGATGTCTTTGGACTATGGAAGGAAACCAGGGTTTCCTGAGAAAATCCATGCCTTTCATGTAGAGAACATGCAAACTTTACTCAAAAACATCCTCACCAAGCCCAAAACTCGAACCCGAGACCTTCTTACAGTAATGCCAACCTCTACACCACCTCGCCACCCTCTTCTTCTTTTCCTTTCGGCTATTCCCTTCAGGGGTCTCCACAGTAAATCATCCAGCTCCATCTCACCCTGTCCTCTGCATCTTCTTCTCTTACGCCAATGACCTTCATGTCTTCCTTCACCACATCCATAGATCTCTTCTGTGGTCTTCCTCTAGGCCTTCTGCCTGGTAGTTCCAACCTCAGCATCCTACTACCAATATACTCACTATCCCTCCTCTGTACATGTCTAAACCATCTCAATCTAGCCTCTCTGACTTTGTCTCCAAAACGTCTTACATGTGCTGTCCCTCTGATGTACTCATTCCTGATCCTATCCATCCTCGTTACTCCCAAAGAGAACCTCAACATTTTCATCTCTGCTACCTCCAGCTCTGCCTCCTGTCTTTTCCTCAATGCCACTGTCTCTAAACCATACAATATCGCTGGCCTCATCACCGTCTTGTACACTTTTCCTTTCATTCTTGCCAATAAGATAAGATAGATAAGATACAGCTTTATTAATCTCACAATGGAGAAATTCACCGTTACAGGCTCTTGAGGTACCATCAGTAGGGGGTGCAAAAATAGATACATATACAAACATACACACATACATATATATTATATAAGTAAATAAATAAATAGATACATAAATAGTATAAATTAATAAACAATAAAATAAAAGAAGGGAACGACTTTATAGACTGGCCTTTATTCAAGTGTATATGTATCTGAGGGCGGAGTAGATGGGTTGATATGGTTCACAGTCAGTGGGGTAGATGTGGTTGATTAAAGTGCACGGGGTTTTTATTGCACATAACCGGTATTTTCACAGACAGTTACAAAGTGGCGTTGTACAGTCTGACAGCGGTGGGAATGAACGACCTGCGGTAGCGCTCCTTCCTGCACTGAGGATGTCTCAGTACCTACCAATACCTTCCTATCACACATCACACTGGATACTTTTCTCCACCATTCCAACCTGCCTGCACACGCTCTTCGCCTCTTTTCCACACTCTCCGTTGCTCTGGATTGTTGAGCCTAAGTACTTAAAATCCTCCACTTTCCTTATCTCTGCTCCCTGTAACATCACTGTTCCCCTTTGGTCCTTCTCATTCACACACATGTACTCTGACTGACTGAGGCTAACCTTCATTCCTCTCCTTTCCAGGGAATACCTCCACCTCTCTAGATTTCTCTCCACTTGTTCTCTGCTCTCACTGCAGATCACAATGTCATCTGCAAACATCATAGTCCATGGGAATTCTTGTCTAACCTCGTCTGTCAGCCTGTCCATCACCATAGCAAACAAGAAGGGGCTCAGAGCTGATCCTTGATGCAGTCCCACCTCCGCTTTTAATTCTTCAGTCAGGCCGACACCTCACCACTGTCTTCCATCTCTCATACATATCCTGCACCACTCTAACATACTTCTCTGCCACTCCAGACTTCCTCATGCAATACCACAGTTCCTCTCTTGGCACCCTGTCATATGCTTTCTACAAATATACAAAGACACAATGCAGCTCCCTCTGACCTTCTCTGTCAGGTCACATCAGGTATGAGGGCATGTGCCGGGGCGGCACTTTCTCTGTACTTATCTATTAACATCCTCAAAGCAAACACTGCATCTGTGGTGCTCTTTCTTGGCATGAAACTAAACTGTTGTTCACAAATGCTGACCTCTGCCCTGAGTCTAGCTTCCACCATTCTTTCCCATAAATTCATCGTATGGCTCCAAATAGGCACCATCACATCCTTCATTCCTCCAGCATCCTTTCACTCTCTAAGACCTTGTTAAATGTTCTTGTCAGAAAATCTACTGCTACCTCTCCTAGGCACTTCCATACCTCCACCGGTATGTTATCAGGACCAACTGCCTTTCCACACTTGATCCTCTTCAGTGCCTTCCTCACTTTACCTTTACTAATCTTTGCTACTTTCTGCTCCTCAACGGTCACCTCTTCTACTCTTTTTTTTTTTTTTCTCTCATTTTCCTCATTCATCAGCTCTTCAAAGTACTCTTTCCATCTTCCTAGCACACTTCTGTCATGACCCAATACATTTCCCTCTCTGTCCTTTCTCTAACTTGCTGCACATCCTTCCCATCTCTATTTCTCTGCTGTGCCACCCTGTATAAATCATTTTCTCCCTCCTTACTGTCCAACCTAACATACAAGTCATCATACGCCCTCTGTTTCGCCTATGTCACCGCTACCTTCGTCTTATGCTGTGTCTCCCTGTACTCCTGTTTACTCTCTTTAGTCCTCTCTATGTCCCACTTCTTCTTAGCTAACCTCTTCCTTTGTACACACTCCTGCACTTCCTTATTCCACCACCAAGTTTCCTTCTCTACTTTCATTCCAGAGGACACACCAAGTACTCTCCTACCTGTCTCCCTGATCACATTTGCTGTGATTGTCCAGTCATCTGGAAGCACTTTCTGACCACCCAAAGCCTGTTTCAACTCCTCCTTGAAGACAACACGACACTCCTCCTTTTTCAGCATCCACCACTTTTGTTTTCTGCTCTGCCTTTGCCTTTTTCACCTTCCTCACCATCAGCATCATCCTGCACACGACCATCCTATGCTGTTTGGCAACACTCTCACCCACTACTACTTTACAGTCACTGACTTCCTTCAATTGCATTGTCTACATAAGATGTAGTCTAAATGTGTGCACCTACCTCTACTTTTATAAGTCACCCTATGCTCCTGTCTCTGCTGGAAGAAAATACAGTTGGCCCCCAACTTAGGAAATTAATCCGTTCCATAGCCCCTTTCATAATGCGAGGATTTCGTAAGTAGGGATCGCATCTTATATGTTAAATGCCGAATTCATTCCAAGGCCAGAGTCTTTGGACCAGATAAACCCTTTGAAAATGATAAAAGTACACCAATTCTGTATGAAAAAATTATTTATTAAACCATTTAAACATTTTATTAACATATTAAACAATTTTAATAACATTTATTAATTAAACCATTATTAAACTTTTTTTTATTAACACGTACACCTCTCTCTATCTCTCTCTCACGCATGCGCTGCAGGCCACGCCCACAAGAGAGTGTGTGCCTAGTTCTGGTGTGTGTTATTTGTGTGTATCACTGTGTCTGTGTGTGCGCTTTAGTGCGTGTGTGTTTGCTTTAATGTGTATGTGTCTGTATTATGTTCGCGTAGTGTTGTGTGTGTGTGTGTGTGTTCGTGTGTATTGTTTTGTGTGTGTCTGAGTGTGCATGTGTTGTGTACGTGTATTGTTGCATGTGTGTGTGTGAGTGCATTGTTGTATGTGTGGTCTTGTGTGTTCATGTATTTTGCGTGTATATTTTGTGTGTGCATGCATGTGTATATATTGGTGTGTGTGTGTGTGTACATTTGGTGTGTATGTGAGTGAGAGAGAGAGAGAGAGAGAGTGTGTGTGTGTGTGTGTGTGTGTGTGTATATTGTTTTGTGTGTGTGTGTGAGAGAGAGAAAGAGAAAGTTTGTGTTGTTGTTGTGTGTGCTTTCATGTGTATGTTTGTATTAATGTGTGAAGCTGTGTGTGTGTGCATGTATCATTTTGAGTGTGTGCATATATTTTGTGTATTTGTATTGTTGTGTACGTGTGTGTTTTTGTGTGTGTGTGTGTGTGTGCACATTGTTTTGTGTGTGTGTGTGTGTGTGTGTGTGTGTGTGTAAATTGTTTTGTGTGTGTGTCTGGGGGTATTGTTGTTTGTGTATTGTTGTGCGTGTTTGTGCATGTATTGTTGTGTGTGGGTATGTGCATGTCTGCGTGCGCTTGTATTGCTGTGTGTGTATGTGTATTGTTGTGTGCATGCATGTATTGTTTTTGTGCATGTATTGTTGTTTGTATGTGTGTGTGTTGGTGTGCGTATTGTTTTACATGTGTGTTTGTGTGTGTCTGTGTGTGTGCATATATTGTGTATGTATGCATTTATTGGTGTGTGTGTGTGTGTGTTGTTTTACATAAGTGTGTGTTGTTGGTGCAGTTGTGCTTGTGTGTGAGTGTATTGTGTTTGAGTGTGTGCATATATTGTTTTGTGTGTGCATGTGTATTAGTGTGTGTGTGTATTTTTTGAATGTATTTTGTTTTGTGTGCGTGTACTGTTTTGTGTGTGTGCATGTGTATTGTTGTGTGCGTGTCTGTATTGTTTGTGCATGCATGTATTGTTTTTGTGCATTTATTGTTATTTGTATGTGTGTGTATTGGTGTGGGTATTGTTTTGTGTGTGTGTGTGTGTGTGCATATACAGTGAGTCGTCGACTTACGACCGCGTTTGGTTCTGGCAGACTGGTCGTAACTCTATCTGGTCGTATGTCGACTTTCCATCCAAATACACTCACGCCAAAAAAAAACAGATGAATAAATCTCGCGCATTTAAATCTATACATCTATTTCCAATTCCACGTCAATGTGACACCCAACGGCAAAGCCAATCCTTTCTGTACTCCACTGTGTAGGTGGGTCCAATAGCCTCAAACTCCAATTTTATTGGATTATAACAACAGCCACAGACTGCGCGTTTTGTTTGAGTAAAGAGAGAAATTTCCCTCGTTTTGATCGGCTCATTTCCACGAAGCCAAGCACAGCTGGCAAGCAAACAAAAGGACAGACATGGAAAAACTTCAACACACAGAGCAGCTGATTGCCAAAACTTGGGAGTCGCTTGCTATCACATAAATACTGCAGCGTGTGAGCCCAATAAAATTACAGTTTCAAGGTATCGAACCCACCCACACAGAAAGGATTGGCTCTTAGCTTCGCGCCACAGTGACGTGGCATTGAAAGTAGATGAATAGATTTGCTCTGAGCAGTTAGAAAGTGAAGCTGCATCATCTCCTGCTTGGCCTTTTAAGATGCTGGCGCTGCCGGCAGCCCAAACAACTGTCATACCCAACACTCGCACTTCGCTGCCGTGAATCATGCTTCACCACTTTTGCGGTCGTAAAGTCGATCAGACGTAACTCGCATAGGTTGTAAGTCGACGACTCACTGTATTGTGTATGTATGCGTTTATTGGTGTGTGTGCGTGTTTGTGTGTGTATTGTTGGTGTGTATTGTTTTACATAAGTGTGTGTTGTTGTCGTTGTTGTTGTTACATATGTCCTTTTGTTTTGTGTGTGTATTGATGTGTGTGCTCTTAAGTATGTGCATGTTTTGTTTGTGTGTGCGTGTATTAGTGTATGTGCATGCAGTGTTGTGTGTGTGTGTGTGTGTGGGTGCACGTGTACATGTATTGTTCTGTGCGTGCGTGTATTGTTTTGTGTGTGTGTGTGTGTGTGTGTGTGTGTGTGTGTGTGTGCATGTACAGTCGGCCCCCTACGTACGAAATTAATCCGTTCCAGAGCCTTTTTCGTAACGCGGGAGTTTCATAAGTAGGGGAGCATTTTACATGTAAAATGCCTGAATCGTTCCAAGGCTCCCAAGACTACCCCCATAAACCCTTTAAAAATGATAAAAGTACACCAATTTTGTAGGAAATATGTATTAAAAGTAAAAGAAAATTACACCCCTGTCTCTCTCTCTCTCTCTCTCTCTCTCTCTCTCTCTCTCTCTCTCTCTGACACACACACAATACAGTACACATTAAATGTGTATTGCATATACATTAAATGTAAATTGTGGTGCTGTGTGCTTTGCCCACAACCAGGACACCAGAGCATTTTAAGACGTGGAATTCAAAGCGCATTCCCTGCTTGACCGATTGGCGGTCCAAACTCAACTTTAACTTGATTCCTTGAGGGATCGGAGGTCCAGATGAGCCGCATTTTGCTCACATGCACCACATTTATTAAACATTTACTGAATTAAACAACTAGATCACAAAGGATCTCTGGAGGATTGTCCATTTTGGTTGGCTACATCTCCTCAGGAGTGTTTTTTGTCACCATAAGTGACTTTCTCAAGGATACATGTCAAGACCTTGGTGTGTCGTGAGGAGATCCACTGAATGACTGTATGGACATGTACATGCATAAATTGCAGTTCTTAATTTGCAATCGAGTTTGGTGAGATCAATCCTCCACAGTGAACTCTATTTTGTGCTCACACCCAGAGTAGTTGGTTCTTATAATAAATGGTACCTGTGCACAACATTGTAACTGTCTCATACCTTGTTTAATGGTTAATTATTTAAAAGATTATTTAAAGTTAGCCACCTTGTTTGTTGGTCATTTACTTGGTAATTCTGTATGGGCTCTTTTGAGATTTTTTAGTATTTTCCATTGGTAAGAATTTAAGAGGGCCACATAACAGGATGTGTATTGTTGTGTGTGTGTGTGTGTGTGTGTGTGTGTGTGTGTGTATTGAGTTGTGTGTGTATGTGCATGTATTGTTGTGTGTGTACAGCTTTGTGTGTGCATGTAGTGTTGTGTGTGTGTGTGTGTGTGTGTGTGTGCATGTATTGCTTTGTGTGTGTGTGCGTGAACGCGTGTGTGTGTGTGTGTGTGTGTGTGCGCAAATATCGCTGTGCATGTATTGTTTTTTGTGTGTGTGAGAGAGAGAACGAGAGAGTGAGAGAAAGAAAGACCGTTTGTCTGTCCTTTGTAAACAATGGACGACAGCGCCATGTGAACAGTTGTCTACGTAAGAACCTCTTGTACTATGGAGAGTGCGCTAAACTCAAAATGACTTACAAGTTTTGTTTTTGTTTTTTTACATATAACGTAAAATCGAAAAAACGTAAAGTGAATAAATGTAAAGAAAGGAGTGTCTGTATTATTTTTTTTATGTGTACATTGTTTTGTGTGTGTGTGTTGTTGTTCATGTATGCATGTATTGTTTTGTGTGTATATTGTTGTTGTGTGTGTGTGTGTGTGTGTGTGTGTGTGTGTGTCTGTGCATGTCTTGCTGTGTGTGTATGTACTATTGTGTGTATATTGCTTTTGCATGTTTTTGTGTGTATTGTGTATGTATTAATCTGTGTGTGTCTGCATGCGTGTGTGTGTGTGCACGTGTATCGTTGTGTGCATGTACAGTATTGTTTTTAGTGTGTGTGTGTGTGTGTGTGTATATATATTGTGTGCGTGCGTTTGTATGTGCATGCATTGTTTTTTGTACATGTGTATTATTGTGTGTGTGTGTGTGTGTGTGTATTGTATGTTTGAGTGTTTGTGTGTGTGTGTGCATGTTTGTGTGTGCATATGTATATATTGTGGTGTGTGAGAGAGAGTATTGTGCGTGCCTGTGTGTGTGTGCGTGTTTGTGTGTGCATATGTATATATTGTTGTGTGAGAGAGAGAATATTGTGTGTGAGGGTGGGGGGTGTATGAGAGTGTGTGTGTGTGTTGTTGTTGTATGTGTGTGGGGGGTTGTATGTATGAATGTGTGTGTGTGTGTGTATGGTTTTGTGTGTGCATTTATTGTGTATGTGTATATTGTTTTTGTGTACATTGTTTTTTGTGTGTACAGTGTTGTGTGTTTGTTGTTTTTTGAGTGTTTGTCTGGGTTTTTTTGTGTGTGTTTAATGTTTTGTGTGTGTATACTGTATTTTATGAGATTATCATAACGTATTTTCTGTGTGTCTTGTTTCTGTCTGTAGCGAGTTCTCGGTCCAGTACCAGGACGATGTCTCCGAAGGATAACAAACACAAAAAAACACCCAAACGCAGTATGGCGTTACTGCCCTGCTTTTATTTTGTGGAGGTGAGAATATATATTCTATGCATTTTTTTATTATTTATCTTTAAAATGATGATCTTTTCTCATTAAAACGTCTAAAGCTCATGTCACTTTGTTATTCATGTTTAATTTCAAGTTTTAATATTTTTTATACATCATTTTATTAATTTTCTGAACTGCTTAACCCTAATTAAGATCATCGAGAGGCAAGCACCCAACTCAGTTGACTCTGAGTGAGGGCGGAGTACATGGTAAAAGTAAGCAATCATTGTTTTTACATGAGCCTCTTACCACAGACATTGAGGAAACACGGCCTTTAATAAACCAGTTAGTGCATTGAGATTATGTTGCAAAATTAATTCCAGGGGTGAATTTTCAGGGTGTGTGTGTGTCCGCCTGTGTGCATGTTTGCGTGTGTGTGTTTGTAGGAAGTGGAGCAGTATTAACAGTACCATATGGCAGTGTTCAGCATGTAATGTTGTACAAACAGAAGCAGCACTGCTGTAATGCTGGAGACTCTGTGATGATATCATGACTCATCTTAATGATGTAATTGGCCAAAGACATTTATGGAGCAGTGAACAACCTTACATTCATTTTATGATCTAAACACACACACACAGAGAGAGCGAGAGAGAGACATCACAACAGCAGGCATGTAAAAGGAGCTTTAGGGTATGCTGACATGTTGGTATCATCAGGTTTTTTCCTCCCGAAGTTCATTATGCTGAATGGATTCTCCTCTTCTTCTATTCCTTTCGGCTGTTCCCTTCAGGGGTCGCCACAGCGAATCATTTGACGCCATCTCACCCAATCCTCTGCATCTTCTTCTCTTACACCAACTGCCTTCATGTCTTCCTTCACCATGTCCATGAATCGTCTCTTTGGTCTTCCTCTAGACCAGGGGTCGGCAACCTTTAACACTCAAAGAGCCATTTCGACCCGGTTTCCACGGAAAAGACAACACCGGGAGCCGCAAACACTTTTTGACATCTGAAATGAATATGTTCGCATATATATATATATATATATATATATATATATATATATATATCTCATGCGTTCAAACTCAGACACCCATATATCTCTGTCAGCTATGTCAGCCAGCTCAAGATCAGGTTGACTTACACCTGCAAATGCAGACACATTTAACAGGGATGGGTCGATGGTCAGGGGAGCGACGGGAAGGATAATGTAGCTTTTTCCTCTCTAAACTCTTGGAATCGTTTCCCAAACGATGCTTGCATTGTAGTAATTACAGACTGCAAATACTCTGAATTTATCACCTTGTTCGCTTGTTTGAACTCCCTTAAGGAGGAAGTGAGACAGTGTTCCTCTCTCTAAATCTCTCACAAACACTGTCAGCTTGCGCTCAAACGCCAACACCTCTTCCAGCATGTGTAGCGCTGTGCCTCCTCTCCCCTGAAGTATTCAGCGCATTCAGGTTCGCCGTCATGTCCACCATGAAATACAGCTTTTCCAGCCACTCCTGCCGTTCCAGCTCAGGAAAGGTGAGTCCTTTGCTGCTCATGAAAGTCTTCACCTGTCCCAGACATGCCGCAAAGCATTTCAGCACTTCTCCTCTGGACAGCCACCGCACTCTGTTATGCATCAGATCAGAGTACGTGCCACCTCATCCAGTAATGAACGAAACTGAAGGTGATTTGAACCTTTTGCAAATGAATCTGCCCATGCATCATTAAATGCTGTGTTTTCTTCAAATATTTTTCTTTTCTTAGATTTATCCATCCGTGGCCTACCTAGGGTTGAAAGTCTCGATAAATGTACGGCGTTTTGGCGGGCTGTCGGAGAGTGTGACGCATTTTTAAGCGACGAAAAATAATACAATCTATATATATTATTTTATTTTAATATTTACAGATCACAATAATCATACAATTTACAGCTACAATTAAACAAACGAACAGACACAAATAAAATACTTTAAGATATTGTGCAGTTTTGGTGTTGCTGGGCTTTCCGCGCATGCCGGCTGTCAAATCTGCCTGCTGACACGTCAAGTGCTGTCGACGTTGTGTTGAACATGTCACAATAAAAGTAGCTGTCAGTTGTCCATTGCACAGCAGACAGAAGCAGTGTATTAATTGTTCTACTCAGCTCCCTACAATATACTTAAAATCGGATACTTGCAATTTATTTTCCCAAGCCACGCAGAGCCGCAGCATAAGGATGAAAGAGCCGCATGCGGCTCCGGAGCCGCGAGTTGCCGACCCCTGCTCTAGACCTTCTGCCTGATGTATCCAACTACCAAAATACTCACTATCCCTCCTCTGTACATGTCCAAACAATCTCAATCTAGCCTCTCTGACTTTGTCTCCAAAATGTCTTACATGTGCTGTCCCTCTGATGTGCTCATTCCTGATCCTATCCATCATCGTTACTCCCAAAGAGAACCTCAACATTTTCATCTCTGCTACTTCCAGATCAGCCTCCTGCCTTTTCCCCAGGGCCACTGTTTCTAAACCATACAACATCGCTGGCCTCATCACCGTCTTCTACACTTTTCCTTTCATTCTTGCCGATACCTTCCTATCACACATCACACCGTACACTTTTCTCCAACCATTCCAACCAGCCTGCACACGCTTCTTCACCTCTTCTCCACACTCTCCATTGCTCTGGATTGTTGAGCCTAGGTACTTAAAATCCTCCACCTTCTTTATCTCTGCTCCCTGTAACCTCACCGTTCCTGTTGGGTCCTTGTCATTCATACACATGTATTCTGTCTTACTGAGGCTAACTTTCATTCCCCTCTTTTCCGGGGGCATACCTTCACCTCTCTAGATTTTCCTCCACTTGTTCTCTGCTTTCACAGCAGATCACAATGTCATCTGCAAACATCATAGTCCATGGAGATTCTTGTCTAACCTCGTCTGTCAGCCTGTCCATCACCATAGCAAACAAGAAGGGGCTCAGACTTACTTTACAATCGAGCATACAAGTAATCATGCGCCCTATGGCCTATGACACCGCTACCTTTTGCCTTACTCTGTGTCACCCTGTACTCCTGTTAACTCTTTTCAGTCCTCTCTATGTTCCACTTCTTCTTAGCTAACCTCTTCCTTTGTACACACTCCTGCACTTCCTCATTCCATCACCAAGTCTCCTTATCTCCTCTCCTTCCAGATGACACACCAAGTATTCTCCTACCTGTCTCCCTGATCACATTAGCTGTAGTTGTCCAGTCATCTGGAAGCACTTCCTGACCACACAAAGCCATTTTCAACTCCTCCTTGAAGACAACATGACAGTCTTCCTTTTTCAGCTTCCAGCACTTTGTGTTCTGCTCTGCCTTTGCCTTCTGCACCTTCCTCACCATCATGTGCGTCATCCTGCACACCACCATCCCATGCTGTTTGGCAACACTCTCACCCACTACTACTTTGCAGTCATTGACTTCCTTCAAATTCCATCACCTACACAAGATGTAATCTACCTGTGTGCTCCTACCGCCGCTTTTATAAGTCACCCTATGCTCCTGTCTCTTCTGGAAGAAAGTATTCACCACAGCCATTTCCATCCTTTTTGCAAAATCTACCAACATCTGTCCTTCTGTGTTCCTGTCCTTGATACCAAACCTGCCCATCACTTCCTCGTCCCCTCTGTTTCCTGCACCAACATGTCCATTGAAGTATGCCACTCTTTCACCTCTGGGGGTACTCTGCATCACTTCATCTAACTCACTCCAGAATCTCTCCTTCTCTTCTAGCTCACATCCTGCCTGTGGGGCATAAGCACTAACAACATTGAACATCACGCCTTCAATTTCTAACTTGAGACTCATCACTCTGTCTGACACTCTTTTCACTTCTAGAACATTCCTGACAAACTCCTCCTTCAAGATGACTCCTACTCAATTTCTCTTCCCATCCACACCATGAAAAAACAGCTATGGGGTGTAAAACTGTCCAGCTTGTTCGATAAGATACCCTTCTATTCTGTTCATGTCAGGCAGGGGAGGGCGTGGCATTTTATATCTGAAACACTATTGAGTGATGTGTAAAAGTCTTGTTCTGAGATATTCTGTGACAAGTTGTGTGACCTGGCACGTGGTTGGCATGTGATTAGTTGCGTGACATGGCATGTGATTAGCATGCCATGCTTGCGTAAGCATGCCTGCCTTATATGCTGTTGTGCTCCAAGTCACCAAATAAAATGTGAGCCATCACAAACCTGCATCCTATGTTTTCACATGGTGGCAGCTGGTAGTTCACAAATCTACGATTTAAATTTTCTGTGACTGAGCAAGGTATGGCTACAGGATACTCTCTGCCACCGCCAGCAGCTTTAGAAATACACGATGCAAATGTAGCCGAGAAGCGAAAACGGTTTCACTTAGCCTGGAAAAGTTATGCTTTAGCAACCGAACTAAAGAAGAAAACAGAAGACATACAAGTTACTACTTTGTTGGCAGTTATCAGAGAGGAAGCATGAGAAGTTTATTCAACGTTTACATTTCATGTAGAAGAAGTAGACAAAATACAGCCTGTTTTGAATAAATTCGTAGGGTATTGTCTATCACGAACGTATGTGCCATTCGAAAGATTTTGCTTTAATCAACGAATGCAAGAGCCGGGTGAGTCGTACGAGCACTACAGAACAGCTCTGAGGAAGTTAGCCGAAATTTGGGATTTTGAAACCATTATGCCACATGAAATATTAAGAGATCATTTAGTCTTTGGAATTCTCGACACAAAGGTCAGAGAAAGATTACTATGAGTCTCGACTAACACGAAAACTGATGAAATCTGCCGAGTGTCAGGGAGTATACTAGCTCAAATGAAGATCGTAAAGGACACTACAGACACCGATGTGAATGCCCTAAGTAAATCTGAGAGTATGAAGAAATGGAATACCAAGAATTATCATCGAAAACAACCCGACCAAGCCAAACAATGCAAAAATTGTGGCTACCAGCATCTGGCTAATTCGGAATCATGTTCCACCTGTGGAAAGAACTACCGGAAGTGCGGCACGAAAAATCATTTTGGTAATAAATGCAAGCAAGAGGTAAAGGCGACAGAAGAGGAAAGAGACATGTGGTTTGAAGAGACACATACCAAACCAAGGAGATATCAGCAGTCCAATTAGATGATTCTCAGCTGGTCACACTGAAGCTGGAGTCTGGAAGCTTTGCCTCCCAGAGTGGCCTTGAAGCAACGCTGTTACAAAATGGCCAACCAGTGGTTTATGCATTACAAGCACTCACCCCTACAGAGACACGCTATGCACAGATTGAGAAGAGGGTTCTTGCGATTGTATTCACGTGTGACTGTTTCCATGCGTATGTCTATGGCAGTCCTGTGTCTGTCAGGGCAAGTACGCCACATCTCTGCTCAAATCGATCATAAAAACTGTCTTCATTCCTTATTGTTTCACTTGGTTGTTTAGTAATGTAAACCCATAATCATTACCAATGAGCCATGTTTATGAGATTATAAGATGAGCCTTCTCAAAGAAACTCACGAGCCAACAGTACAACTGTCCTTTACACATGTGACAAACAGGCATGGGCACACTACTATGGAGATGCAGAACATTTCTTATTAACAATTTTTTTATTAACCAAATCAAACAATGTCTGTCTTCCTTTCGGCTTTTCCCTTTTTACTCGGGAGTCGCCACAGCGTATCATCTGATTTGCACGTTTGATTTGGCAGAGGTTTTTACGTCGGATGCCCTTCCTGTCACAACCCTTTTTGGCAAGGGACAAACCAAATCAAACAATATTAAACATTATTAAACATTTGTGACGCGCTCTGTCAAGTGCGGGAGGCGTGGCGGACGACACCGGAGCTTTTCGGGCGGAACGCGACTTGTTCGGACTTCCGATATGTCGAGCAGGAAAGTGCACTTTGAACACTTGTTTAGTACTCATTATTCACATGTTTGCTTGAGGGATCGGAGCAGTGCTGTAGTGGTGGGTACACTCCGGTACATGCCGTTTACCCACTTGTTTTAGTGGCTCAGTTGCATGTACTGCCTTAATTTGGTCTACTTTATAGTTAATCAAAGTAAATTTCCGCGACTGTGTAAATAAAAAGCAGAGATGAAGTGCTCAATAATTTCAAAGCCAAAGCCGCGCCCTCCCGCGCGCCATTACGTGGATGAGGTGCTGCTGTGCACCTCGGTTGCTTCGCTGCCATCGTGCACTCACTTATTTTTTGACCACTACAGCACTGGATAGGAGGTCCGGTGAGCCATTTTGCCCACATTCGGTGGAGCGCGCCGCATTTATTAAATATTTACGGAATTAAACAACTTAAAAAAACGAAAAATAAGCTGCAATGAGCACTTTTGAAACTCACGAACCAACATTACAGCTCTCCTTTACACGTGTGACAAACAAGCTTATGGGTACAGTACTATGGAGATTCAGCTTCCTCCTGGCCAATGGGAGGCCAGCGGGGCAGGATGTTGGGAGACAGCCAATGAGAGAGCAACTCGTGAATTGTTTGAATTTTTAAATTGTGCTTTTCGTAAGAAGAGGTTGTTTCGTATACAGAGGGTGAAAATTTAGGAAAATGTTTTTTGTAACCTGGATTTTTCAGAAGGTTTCGTAAGTAGAGGGTCGAGTGTGTGTGTGTGTGTGTGTGTGTGTGTATATATGTATATGTATATGGGGCAGTGGTGGTCTAGTGGTATAGGGCGCTGGATCGCTGATCCAAAGGTTGGGGGTTCGAGTCCCACTCTCCACAGGGTTGTCACTGCCCCCCCCCCCCAGTAGACCTAACTGGGTTATCAAAGGCGGGCCATGTGTGTCACTGTCTATGGTGAGAGGCATGTAAAAGAACCATTGCTGACTTTCGTAAAGAGTAGGCTGCAAAGTCATCAGCGTGTTTCTGTCCCTTGCTAAAAGGGTTGTGACAGGAAGGGCATCCGACGTAAAAACCTCTGCCAAATCAAACATGCGAATCACATGATTTTCTGTGGCGACTCCCGAGTTAAAGGGAAAAAGCCGAAAGAAAGACAGACAATATATACAAATGCTCCTTCGGCTGCGCACTTCGTGTGGGCGATGCCCGCATTCAGCAAAACACACCAGAGAGAGAGAGAGAGAGAGAGAGAGAGTTATGTGTGTGTGTGTGTGTGTGTGTGTATATGTGTGAACGTGTGAACATACACACCCATTCGTACTGGGAGGTTATTAAACCTAAGATAAAAACCATTGCAGGGAACTTATTGGAGCAGGACGCTTATTAGGTTGAATACAGTGCGTGTCGATTTACGAAATTAATCCTTTTGGAGGGGGAACTCATAAGTGGAGACGTTCGTTAGATAAAAGAAATATTCCCATAGGAAACAATAGAAAACTAAATAATCCGTTCCAAACCACTCCCAAACTCCTATAACCTGACATAAACATGTATAGTTCACCTAATATATTAAAAATAACCATGTAAAAACAATAAATGTTTCATAATAATGATATATGTACATTAAAATTAATTATAACAATAAAACAAGAATAAACAAGAGAAACTGTACATTAAATGTAATATTAAATCTTATTCATGCTGATAAGATGACACACACACACACACACACACACAAAGAGTATTGGGGACGCAGTGTGATGCCAGGAGGCGTATGACCCTGGGGAATATGCTACAGTAACTGTCAGTGGCACTCTCACTGTGTTTGCCAAAAAGCACTGAGCAAACAATATGAAGTGCAATACAGGGATCCCTCACTTTCAGCGGTTAATGGGGACCGAGGCACCCCCCCCCCCCATGTGACCACTGATTTCTGTGAAGTAGGATGGACCCCCTGACTGACGTATATGTACATGTCTATGTGTATATAATATCAATAAATACATATTCGATGCTATAAATGCGTATAAGAACAATTCAAAAATAGTGCATAAGATGTAAATAAAATATAAAAACACAAACACACAGATGTGCACCTTACATAAAAATGTAAGTAATTTTGTTGGAGGGTTTGGTATGGGTTTTTTGTTTTGGTTGTGAGGGGGGGGGTTTGCATAATTGGCCTTGTTTTGGGGCATTTTTCTTAACTTTAATTTTAGCCTTAACTTTTCCATATTTTTCCTTTTTTTTCCTATAAGGAGTGTCACAAAAAATAATTGAGAAGCACTTTATAAGGCGTTCTCGGAGCGTGGAGGAATACACGTGGAAGAATACGAGGCTAATTAGACCGGAATCGCCATTTCCCCAGCAGAGTTCATAAGTTGAAAATTTGCTCGTTGGATGGGGCAAATTTTGGGTGGGATGGAAGCTTGTATCATGGAAAATTCGTTATAAGCCCACTGTATATATATATATATATATATATATATATATATATATATATATATATATATATATATATATATATATATATATATTTACACACATATATACAGTCAGCCCTCTGCTCACAAAAATATCTCCCAACATCCCGCCCCGCTGGCCTCCCATTGGCCTGCCATTGGCCAGGAGGGAGCTGAATCTCCATAGTACTGCACCCATAAAGCTTGTTTGTCACACGCGTAAAGGAGAGCTGTACTGTTGCTTCGTGAGTTGGTCGATGGAGCTTATTTTTCGTTTTTTAAGTCGTTTAATTCAGTAAATGTTTAATAAATGTGTCACGCTCCACCAAATGTGGGCTAACGCGGCTCATCCAAACCTCTGATCCCTCAAGCAAACAGGTGAATGTTGAGTACTAAACAAGTGTTCAAAGCGTACTTGCCTGCTTGACATATTGGAAGTCCGGAAAAGCCTCGCCCCATCTCAAAATGAAAAGATTCTTCTATAATCAGCTGAAGAGAGAGGATGGTTTCACCACCCCTCGAAACAGATCTGTAGTGATAAATGGAGTTTCAACAGAAAGTCTTTGTCCTGTCCTTTTATTTTTATTATATATACACACCATGAACTCTTAATTTTCGTGAGTAATAGGGACCGAGAACAGGGGTCGCCACAGTGAATCATCTGCCTCCATCTCACCCTATTCTCTGCATCTTCTCTTACACCGGCTACTTTCATGTCCTCCTTCAACTTCTTCTTCTTCTTCTTCTTCTTCTTCTTTTCCTTTCGGCTGTTCCCTTCAGGGGTAGCCACAGCAAACCATCCACCTCCATCTCACCCTAACCTCTGTATCATCTACTCTAACTCCAACTGCCTTCATGTCCAGCTTCACCACATCCATAAATCTTCTCTTTGGTCTTCCTCTCGGCCTTCTGCCTGGTAGTTCCAACCTCAGCATCCTACGACCAATATACTCACTATCCTTCCTCTGTACATGTCCAAACCATCTCAATCTAGCCTCTCTGACTTTGTCTCCAAAATGTCTTACATGTGCTGTCCCTCTGATGTACTCATTCCTGAAACTATACATCATTGTTACTCCCAAAGAGAACCTCAACATTTTCATCTCTGCTACTTCCAGCTCTGCCTCCTGTCTTTTCCCCAGGGCCACTGTTTCTAAACCATACAACATCGCTGGCCTCATCAGTACACTTTTCCTTTCATTCTTGCCGATACCCTCCTATCACACATCACACCGGACACTTTTCTCCAACCATTTCAACCTGCCTGCACACGCTTCTTCACCTCTTTTCCACACTCTCCATTGCTCTCCAATAGTCTCCATTGCATGCGTTCACACACATGTATTCTGTCTTAATGAGGCTAACCTTCATTCCTCTCCTTTCCAGCCCACCACTGCCCGTGTATGTGTTTTATATATATATATATATATATATATATATATATATATATATATATATATATATATATATATATATATAATTTTTTTTTTTTTCCCAAGATGGCACTGGGTGACCTGCAGCCAGTTACAGGGGCTTTTCACCTTATTTTCCCACTTTTCTTTTTTCTATTGTATATAGGCGTGTTTCTTTATCTTTTTTCAAAGTTTCTTTTTCTTTTTTCAATCCTGCATTTGCGAAGCCCACTTTTGTAATGCTTTTGTTTTGCTGTGCACTTTTACTTTCACTTTTTGGATCGGCGTCAGGAAACTCATTCATCGACAGCTCTGACCAATGCAGGTCTTACACACGTGACCCTCCTCGGCCTGCGTGGCCCCTCTCTCCTTCATGCGGAAAAGCCTGTTGTCCCTGTGGAAATACGGAGGAAAAGGAGAGGCTGTAGAGGGGGATGAAAGACGCGGAAGACATATGTTCCCTCTGTCATTATGGGAAATGTCCACGCGATTGTCAGCAAGACCGAGGAGCTGGCAGCGCTGACCTGACAGCAGAGGGATTACCGGGACTGCAGCCTCATGTGTTTTTCGGAGACGTGGCTGAATGAACACACACCGGACTCTGCGGTTTCTCTGAACGGATTTACACTTGCGCGTACAGACCGGAGTGTGGCGGAGAGCGGAAAGAAGAAAGGAGGGGGGTGTGGCAGTCTACGTGAATGAACGATGGTGCCACCCGGCCAACGTGCACATGAAGGAACAGCTGTGCACGCGGGACCTGGAGCTGCTCGTGCAGCCATATTATCTACCAAGGGAGTTTTCACACGTGATTGTGTTTTGCGTGTACATTCCGCCCTCAGCTGATGTGGCGGCCACGTGTGAGCGTCTCCACAGCGCTGTCAGTCAGACGCAGACTCGTCACCCCCGCGCCATGATTCTGATCAGCGGGGACTTTAACCACACCTCTCTCTCCGCCTCTCTCCCGACGTTCACGCAGTACATGCTATGGGAAGAAGATGGAGGAGAAGCTGGCTCAGAACAACGTGCAGGACGTCTGGAGAGGACTAAAATCTATGTCTGGATTTGGGCAGAGTGTCAGAGGGACAGCCGATGGTGACCAGCGCTGGGCGGATGAATTAAACTGTTACTTCAACAGGTTTGATTCTCCCCCTCCCCCTCTGCCCCCTCCCTGTTCCCCCCTCTTCACATGTCTCCAGACCAGCGGACACCTCCCCCCTCCCCAGGCCAACTTCACCTGACTGCCGCAGCCCCACAGACACATCCCCCTCCCTCTGCAGCCCACCCCAGTCCCCCCTCTCCCTCACGTCAGATCAGGTGAGGAGACAGTTGAGGCGACTAAATCAGAGGAAATCTGCAGGACCAGATGGCATCAGTCCCAGGCTGCTGAGGACCTGTGCAGACCATCTCTGTGTGGTACTATGCTACCTGTACAACCTGAGCCTCAGCCTGGAGAAGGTTCCTGTCCTGTGGAAAACCTTCTGTGTGGTTCCGGTTCCTAAAACAGCCCAAGCCAAGGAACCGGCCCACTACAGACCTGTCGCTGTGACCTCCACCTCATGAAGACCATGGAGAGGCTCCTCCTCGACCACCTCCGCTCTGTGGTGAGCCCCACCCTAGACCCACTGCAGTTCGCCTACAGGCCCAACATCGGGGTAGAAGACGCCGTCATCTACCTTCTGCAGTGGGCGCTCACCCACCTGGAGATTGCCGGTAGCGCTGTGAGGGTCATGTTCTTTGACTTCTCCAGCGCCTTCAACACCATCAGGCAGGCACTTCTGCGGGGGAAACTGGAGGATTCGGGAGTGGACAGACATCTTGCTGCCTGGATCACTAACTACCTCACTGACTGTCCACAGTACGTGCGGCTGCGCGGCTGTGAGTCAAAGGTGGTAGTCTGCAGCACGGGGGCACCCCAGGGCACCGTCCTCTCATGCTCCTCATGTTTCCTCTTCACCATCTACACCTCAGACTTCACATATAACATGGACAGCTGCCACCTCCAGAAGTTCTCTGACGGCTCCGCCATCGTGGGCCGTGTGTCAGAGGGGAACAAACTGGCGTACCGGTCGGTCATCGTCGACTTTGTGGACTGGTGTCAGCGCAACCACCTGTGCTTGAACACTAGGAAGACGAAGGAGATGGTGGTCGACTTCAGGATAAGCACTATAACACACACACACACACACACACACACACACACACACACTCACTGGTGAACATCCAGGGACAGGACATTGAGAAAGTGGACAGTTTCAAGTACCTGGACGTTCACCTCAACAATAAACTGGACTGGTCCCACAACACTAACACCCTGTACAAGAAGGGCCAGAGTCGCCTCCACCTTCTGAGGAGACTTAGGTCCTTCGGAGTATGCAGACCTCTGCTCAGGACATTTTATGACTCTGTGGTAGCCTCTGCAATCCTCTATGCTGCTGTATGCTGGGCCCCGGGCAGCACAGAGCTGGACAGAAAGAGACTGGACAAGCTGGTCAGGAGGTGCAGCGCTATCCTGGGGCTACCCACTGGACTCTGTGGAGGAGGTGGGTGAGAGGAGGATGGTAGCCAAGCTCACATCCATCATGGACAACAGCTCTCACCCACTGCACCAGACTGTAGAGAAGCTGAGCAGCTCCTTCAGTGGACGACTGAGACATCCTCAGTGCAGGAAGGAGCGCTACCACAGGTCGTTCATCCCCACCGCTGTCAGTAGAACTCCACTTTGTCTGTGAAAAAAAAAACAAAAAAAAAATGGTTATGTGCAATAAAAACCCGTGCACTTTAATCAACCACATCTACCCCACTGTGACTGTGAACCATCAGTCCATCTACTCTACCCTCAGATACATATACACTTGAATATCAACCAGTCTACAAAGTTTTTTATTGTATATTATTTTTATACTATTTATAAAAACGTAAGTATACCTTCTTCTTTATATATATGTATGTATATACATATATACATATATATATATAATATTTCTATTTTATATTTTATTGTTCTGTTCTAATTAACTCAAGGATGTTACACCTTTCTAAGCTATTTTGCACCCCCTACTGACGGTTTTTCAAGAGCCTGTAACAGTGAATTTCTGCATTGTGAGATTAATAAAGCTGTATCTTATCTTATGCACACACACACACACACACACACACACACACACACACACACACACACACACACACACACACAGCGGTACCTCATCTTACGAAATTGATCCGTTCCAGAAGTGGTTTCTTAACCTGATTTTTTTTTCATAAGTTGAGCCGCATTTTACATGTAAAAGGCCTGATTCGTTCCAAGGTCCCAATACAACCCCCTAAACCAGTGGTTCTCAAATAGTCGGTGCGATTCCAGGGGTCAGTGCTTGTGACCCCAGGGAATATGCTTTTTTTTTTTTTTTGGGCCGTATTAGGATAAAGTCTAATTTTAGAGTTCAGTATCGTGCTCTAAACTCTGCTTCGAAAAGCTGTGCACTGTGAAACATGCTCATTTATAGCCATTAATCTGGACTTGATCATTTTGACAACAACAACAATAATCATCTTTCTTCTTTTCCTTTCGGCTGTTCCCTTCAGGGGTCATCACAGCAAATGATCTGCCTCCATCTCACCCTATCCTCCGCATTTTCTACTTTTACTCCAACTACCTTCATGTCCGCCTTCACCACATTCATAAATCTTCTCTTTGGTCTTTCTCTGGGCCTTCTGCCTGGTAATTCCAACCTCAGCATCCTACTACCAATATACTCACTATCCCTCCTCTGTACATGTCCAAACCATCTCAATGTAGCCTCTCTGACTTTGTCTCCAAAACATCTAACATGTGCTGTCCCTCTGATGTGCTCATTTCTGATCCTAGCCATCCTCGTTACTCCCAAAGAGAACCTCAACATTTTCATCTCTGCTACCTCCAGCTCTGCCTCCTGCCTTTTCCCCAGGGCCACTGTTTCTAAACCATGCAACATCGCTGGCCTCAACAGCGTCTTGTACACTTTTGCTTTCATTTTTGCCGATACCTTCCTGTCACACATCACACCGGACACTTTTCTCCATCCATTCCAACCTGCCTGCACACGCTTCTTCACCTCTTTTCCACACTCTCCATTGCTCTGGATTGTTGAGCCTAGGTACTTAAAATCCTCCACCTTCTTAATCTCTGCCCCCTGTAACCTCACCGTTCCTCCTGGGTCCTTGTCGTTCACACACATGTATTCTGTCTTACTGAGGCTAACCTTCATTCCCCTCCTTTCCAGGGCATACCTCCACCTCTCTAGATTTTCCTACACTTGTTCTCTGCTCTCACTACAGATCACAATGTCATCTGCAAACATCATAGTCCATGGAGATTCTTGTCTAACCTCGTCTGTTAGCCTGTACATCACCATAGCAAACAAGAAGGGGCTGAGAGCTGACCCTTGATGCAGTCCCACCTCCACCTTGAACTCTTCTGTCACACCAACAGCACACCTCACCACTGTCTTACAGCTCTCATACATGTCCTCTAACATACTTCTCTGCCACTCCAGACTTCCTCATACAATACCACAGTTCTTTTCTCGGCACCCTGTCATATGCTTTCTCCAGATTCACAAAGACACAATGCAGCTCCTTCTGACCTTCTCTTTACTTCTCTATTAACATCCTCAAAGCAAACACTGAATCTGTGGTGCTCTTTCTTGGCATGAAACCAAACTTGTTCACAAATACTGACCTCTGCCCTTAGTCAAGCTTCCCCTATTCTTTCCCATAACTTCATTGTATGACTCAACTTTATTCCCTCTGTAGTTGCCACAACTCTGTACGTGTCCCTTGTTCTTAAAAATGGGCACAATCACACTTTTCCTCCATTCCTCTGGCATCTGCTCACTTTCTAAGACCTTTTTGAATATTCCTGTCAGAAAATCTACTGCTACCTCCCCTGGACACTTCCATACCTCCACCGGTATGCCTTTGCATTCTTTTTTTTTTCTCTCTCTCATTTTCCTCATTAATCAGCTCTTCAAAGTACTCTTTCCATCTTCCCAGTACACTTCTGTCATCAGTCAATACATTTACCTCTCTGTCTTTTATCACTCTAACTTGCTGCACGTCTTTCCCACCTCTATTTCTCTGCTCTGGTAACCTGTATAGATCATTTTCTCCCTCCTTACTGTCCAACCTATCATACAAGTCATTATATGCCCTCTGTTTGGCCTTTGACACTGCTACCTTCACCTTACGCTGTGTCTCCCTGTACTCCTGTTTACTCTCTTCAGTCCTCTCAATGTCCCACTTCTTCTTAGCTAACCGCTTCCTTTGTACACACTCCTGCACTTCCTCATTCCACCACCAAGTCTCCTTATCTACTTTCCTTCCAGAGGACACTTCAAGCACTCTCCTACCTGTCTCCCTGATCACATTGGTTGTGGTTGTCCAGTCATCTGGAAGCACTTCCTGACTACCCTAAGCCTGTTTCAACTCCTCCTTGAAGACAACACTACTCTTCCTTTTTCAGCTTCCACCACTTTGTCTTCTGCTCTGCCTTTGCCTTTGTCACCTTCCTCACCATCAGCATCATCCAACACTCTCACCCACTACTACTTAACAGTCACTGACTTCCTTCAAATTACATCACCTACACAAGATGTAGTCTACCTGAGTGCTCCTACCTCCACTTTCATAAGTCACCTTATGCTCCTGTATCTTCTGGAAGAAAGTATTCACCACAGCCATTTCCATCCTTTTTGCAAAATCGATCAACATCTGTCCTTCTGTGTTCCTGTCCTTGATACCAAACCTGCCCATCACTTCCTCATCCCCTCTGTTGCCTGCACCGACATGTCCATTGAAGTCTGCCCCAATTACCACTCTTTCACCTCTGGGGGTACTCACTTCATCTAACTCACTGCAGAATCTCTCCTTCTCTTCTAGCTCTAATCCTGCCTGTGGTGCATAAGCACTAACAAGGTTGACCATCACACCTTCAATTTTTAACTTGAGACTCATCACTCTGTCTGACACTCTTTTCACTTCTCGAACATTCCTGACAAACTCCTCCTTCAAGATGACTCCTACTCCATTTCTCTTCCCATCCGCACCGTGATAAAACAGCTTAAACCCTGCTCCTAAGCTTCTAGCCTTGCTACCTTTCCACCTGGTCTCCTGAACACACAGTATGTCCACCTTCCTCCTCTGCATCATGTCAGCCAGCTCTCTAGCTTTTTCGTTCATAGTTCCAACATTCAAAGTCCCTACTCTCAGTCCGAGACTCATGCATTTCCTCTTCTCTCTCTGCCTACGGACACGCCTCCCGCCTCTCCTTCTTCGACGTCTTTGACCAACAGGAGTCTAATTTCCACCAGCACCCTGTTGGTTAACAGCACTGATGGCGGTCGTTGTTAACCCGGGCCTCGACCGATCCGGTATGAATTTCGATGATCATTCGCCGGATGCCCCTCCTGTCGCAACCCTCTGCATTTATCCGGGTTTGGGACCGGCATGAGGGGGAGTCACTGGTTGCCCCCCCCCCCCCCCAGGCTGTATTAACAACAACAATAATAATAATAATAATAATAATAATAATTGTCTTGTTCATTTTTGTTTTGTAGGTTAAAGTGTTTTATATATTTTGCTCCTGAGTTAATATTGCTGATAAATTTGAATTTATTATTATTTATTGATTTTATTTAATTTTATATTTTATATTTTTATTTTTTATAATTTTGGTTCAAATTGTTGGTCAAAAGTGTTGACAGTTTAAAGAAGGATACTTTTTTCTTTCAGGCAAATTGATGCACTTTAAATCTTTTTGTTTAAAGACTAAAAAAATTGTTAATAAAGTTATTCTTTTTTGGAAGTTGATCTATACTTCTTTTTTTGTTGTTTTGTATTCCATAATGATAATAAGGATTTCTTATGTTAATAAGGATACAGTGTATACAGAGGATTATTTATAACAATTTTTAGACAGATAACACTATTTATATTGGCGGGGTGGGGGGAATGTTTTCCTCTTCTTGGGGGGACAGAAAATAATTGAGAAGCACTGCCCTGAACCGTTTAAAAATTATAAAGGTGTACCTTTTTAAGGCCTCCTTCTACTTCAATATCATATCGATGGTAGATGGGTTTGGCCATATTCCTTTGCGATATCACTCAACTGCATGCCACGAGCCTGCTTCTTCTTTTTACTCACACCAGGGATCACACGCACGTGTGTGTGTGTGTGTGTGTGTGTGTGCGTGCGTGTGTTGACCATGTCGTCTGAGCAGAGTTATAATCTTACAAATGTTTATGCAAGGTTAAAAGCCTGAGCCAAAAAATAAAGTTGCAAAGAGCACACTCAAAAAACTCACGAAACAACAGTAACTCTGTCCTTTACACGTGTTAGAACTTCATGATGAACAATGGGTCAAAGGCACAAGAAAAGCATCATGGGTATTATGGAGCTGCAGCTCTATAAGAGCCAATGGGAGGGAGCTATGTCATGGGTATTATGGAGATGCAGTTCCGTAATAGCTAATGGGATGGCGCTGCTTCATGGGTATTATGGAGATGCAGCTCCCTCCTAGCCAATGGGAGGCCAATGGGGCGGGATGTTGGGAGATGGCCAGCGGGGCGGGATGTTGGAGAAAGCCAATGGGAGAGCAACTCGAGCATTGTTTGAATTTTTGAGATGGCGCGTTTCGTAACATGAATTTTGTTCATATCCAGATACGGGAATTTTCGGTAAATGTGTTTCTTAACCTGGATTTTTTTATTTGTTGGGTCTTTCATGAGTTCATGAGGTGAAGTACCACTGTAATGAATAAATAAATAAATAAATTACTTAATTAAAAAAATATATATAATATATATATATATATATATATATATATATATAGTGGTATGAAAAAGTATCTGAAACTTTTGGAATTTCTCACATTTCTGCATAAAATCACCAACAAATGTGATCTGATCTTTGTCAAAATCACACAGATGAAAAAACAGTGTCTGCTTTAACTAAAACTACCCAAACATTTATAGGTTTTCATATTTTAATGAGGAAAGCATGCAAACAATGACAGAAGGGGGTGGAATAAGTAACTGAACCCTCGGCCTAAGGAGACTTAAAGAGCAATTAAAACCCATTTTTACCAAACAATTTAAGTCAGGTGTGTGCCCAATCACTGATGAGTGGCTTAAAGCTTCCCTGCCCACTATAAAACACACACCTGCTAAGAATTGTCTTGTTGAGAAGCATTGTCTGATGTGCACCATGTCTCGCTCAAAAGAGCTGTCTGAAGACCTGCGATCAAGAATTGCTGATTTGTATAAAGCTGGGAAAGGATACAAAACCATCTCTGCAAGTCTGGATGTTTCAGTCAACAGGCAGAGAAGTTGTCTACAAATGGAGAGAGTTTGGCACTGTTGCTTCTCTCCCAAAGAGTGGCCGTGCACCAAAGATGACGCCAAGAGTTCAGCGCAGAATACTCAGAGAGGTAAAAAAAAAAAAAACCTAGCGTGTCTTCTAAAGACTTACAGAAATCATTGGCACAGTCCAATATCTCTGTGTACACATCAACTATATGTAAAACAATGGCCAAGAATGGTGTTCATGGGAGGACTCCAAGGAGAAGCCACTGCTGTCTAAAAAAAAACATTGTTGCTCATTTAATGTTCGCTAAAAGGCCCTTGGACACTCCACAGAAGTTTTGGCAAAATATTTTGTGGACTGACGAAACCAAAGTTGAATTGTTTGGGAGGAACACACAACATCATGTGTGGAGGAAAAATGGAACAGCTCACCAACATCAACACCTCATCCCCACCGTGAAGCATGGCGGAGGGTGCATCATGGTTTGGGGCTGTTTTGCTGCCTCGGGGCCTGGACTTTTGTAGGAGAACCTGAGGCCGTCTGTCAGACAGTTGAAGCTGAAAAGAGGATGGATGCTGCAACAAGACAATGATCCAAAACATAGAAGTAAATCAACTTCAGAATGGTTTCAGAACAACAAAATACACGTTCTGGAGTGGCCAAGTCAAAGTCCAGACTTGAACCCCATTGAGATGCTGTGGCATGACCTCAAGACAGAGATTTATGCCGGACATCCCAGGAATCTGACTGAACTACAGCAGTTTTGTAAAGAAAAATGGGCCAAGATTAGTCCTGATCGATGTGTCAGACTGATCTGCAGATACAGGAAGTGTTTGGTTGAAGTTATTGCTGCCAAATGGGGTCACAAAATATTAATTATCAAAGGGGCCACAAAATATTAAATGTGATGGTTCAGTTACTTATTCCTCCCCTTCTGTCATTGTTTGCATGTTATCCTCATTAAAATATGAAAACCTATAAATGTTTGGGTAGTTTTAGTTAAAGCAGACACTGTTTTTTCATCTGTGTGATTTTGACAAAGATCAGATCACATTTGATGGTTATTTTATGCAGAAATGTGAGAAATTCTAAAAGGTTCAGATACTTTTTCATACCACTGTGTGTGTGTGTGTGTATATATATATATATATATATATATATATATATATATATATATATATATATATATAAAATTACAGTGTTACCTTGACTTACGAGTGTCTTTTAGAATAAATTGTCCATGATACGAGCTTCAGTCCCACCAAAAATTTGCCCCATCGAACGAGCAAAATTTTAAATTACCACTTTGCTGGGGAATTGGCTTTTCTGGGCCACTTATTCTCGTATTGTTCTACATGTATTCCTCCGCGCTCCGAGAACGCCTTGTGCAGTGCTTCTCAATTATTTTCCGTGATGCCCTCTAAAGGAAGAAATAACCCCCCCACCCCCACCCCACCCCGCCCTGCGGGTGACTATAAATAGTTTACTTCACTTCATATCGTTTGCTCGGTGCTTTTTCCCTACACCATAGGAAATAGTGCCACTGCCACCTAGTGTAATTGCCCATCCTCTAGAGTAGGTGGCAGTGGCACTCTCACTGTGTTCCTTATACCATGGGGAACACAATGAGTGCACCACTGCCACCTACTGTAGAAGATGTGCAATTACACTTAATTCTAGTATAGGATGGCAAAAAAGCATATTCTCGAGGGTCATACGTGCCCCCTGGAATCACACCATGCCCCCCCAAGGGGGGGTGCGCCCCACTATATGAGAATCACTGGCCTTGTGGGAGCTCACCACGAGCCTTTCCTCGCTGGCATTCATAGCATGCACATGCACAAAATTCTCCTTCTCCTCTCTTACACACCACCTCCTGCCTGCCCACATCACATCTCTGCGGCCATGTGACATCTTTGCTGCAGTCGATGATTGGAAGGGTTAGTTGACTTATTGTTTATTCTTGTTTTATTATTATTTATTACTAATTATTATTCATGTTAATTTACATGTGCTATTATTATGAAATATTTATTATTTTTACATGTTTATCTTTAATATATTAGGTCAAATATACATGTTTGTGGCAGGTTATGAGTTTGCGAGGAGGTTGGAACAGAATAATTGGTTTTATATTGTTTCCTATGGAAATTTTTGTTTTATCTAGCGAACATTTTGACTTATGAGCTTGCCCTCAGAACGGATTAATTTCGTAAGTCAAGGTACCTGTTTTTGTGTGTGTGTGTGTGTGTGTGTGTGTGTGTGTGTGTGTGTGTGTCTGTGTGTGTGTGTGTGTATATATATATAATATATACAATCAGCCTCCAACTTATGAAGACCCCTGTGTACGAAATCCTTGGGTTACGAAAAACATTTTCCTGAGTTTCCATCCCCGAGATACGAAAAGAAATTCAAAATTCAAATGCGCCAATCAAAATTTCACATGATGCGCGAGTTGCTCTCTCACTGGCTGTCTCGCAACATTCTACCCCGCTGGCCTCCCAGATAGGAAGCTTCACTCTTTTAGATTTTAGTTTAGTTTTTTAAGTTGTTTAATTCAGAAAATGTTTAATAAATGTGGGCGCATTTGAGCTCCTCTGGAATGCCGATCTCTCAAGGAATAAAATTAAAGTTGAGTTTGTCAAGCAGGGAATGTGCTTTGAATTCACGTGCGCACATGTGTGAGAGAGAGAGAATCATGCTTTAGTTTTTAGTTTGGTTTTTTAAGTTGTTTTACTTCATTAAATGGTCAAGCAGGGAATGCGCTTTGAATTCACGTCTTGTGGGCGTGTGTGTGTGTTAATAAAAAATGTTTAATAATGGTTTAATTAATAAATATGTTAATGGTTTAATATGTTAATAAAATGTTTAAATGGTTCAATAAATGTTCTTTTTCTTTTAACACATATTTCATACAAAATTTGTGTACTTTTATCATTTTTAAAGGGTTTATGGGATTTATCCAGTCCAAAGACTGGAGCCTTGGAACGAATTAGGCATTTAACATGTAAGACCCCTACTTACGAAATCCCCGCATTACGAAAAGGGCTCTGGAACGGATTCATTTCGTGAGTTGGGGGCCGACTGTATATAGGGGCCGGTGGTGTAGTGGTTGGGGTGCTGCGCTCATGATCAGAAGGTTGTGTGTTCAAATCCCAGTGAGACCCCCACTGTACTAAGACCCCTGGGCAAGGACTGAACCACAAGTGTGCCTCTGTTCACCCAGCAGTATAAATGAGTACCAGTAAAAATATACTGGGGAAGGTAACCTGCGATGGATGAGCATCCCATCCAGGAGGAGTTGTACAGTTGTACTCCTAGTTGTTTCACGCTACAGAAACCAGGGATAAGCATCGGCCTGGTGAGCCACTAGGCTTGGGTGTAAAAAGCCCAGCAGACTTTACCTACCGACCACTATATATATATATATGGCGGCACGGTGGCGTAGTGGTTAGCACGTCCGCCTCACAGCAAGAAGGCCCGGGTTCGATTCCCGGCCTGGGCGTTTCTGTGTGGAGTTTGCATGTTCTCCCCGTGCTTGTGCGGGTTTCCTCCGGGTGCTCCGGTTTCCCCCGCAATACAAAGACGTGCACTGTAGGTTAATTGGCCGTTCTAAATTGACCGTAGTTTCTCTCCTGCAGCGGCACTGGAACCCAGTCGTATCGGCACTTGCCTTTCCATTGGATCCTTCCGGTGGCGCCGAGACAGGGGGGGACTTGCTGCTTGGGTAACAGCCTGTCCCTCATTACTCCCTACCCAGGCTCTGTGCACTGGGGAGTATCACCAGTCGGGATACTGGCCAGAGCGCAGCCATAGTCCTTCGGGACTGACGGAGGCCTACGCGCGCATATGTATATATATATATATATATATATATATATATATATAATATATATACACACACACACATACCGCATACGACACAAGTCCCGTCCCCCCCCCCCCCCCCCCAATGTTTTTTATCTTGCATTTAATAACCGCTCATGTGGACTGGGAGCAAAATGGTAGATTAAACTTGCCAATTTTATTCAATCAGTCTCAGTAACGGTAAAATGAGGCATTCACTGCCTGTAAAAGTGAGTTTACACAGTATTTCAAGACCTCCTTCCACTGGGGAATGTCTATAATGTTCATCAGTAATAACACATTTGATTGTTCTGCCGTGCCGTAAAAAACAGGAAAATATTTTGCTGTGTTCTCTTGGTAAATGTCCAACAACCAATGAACCATTAGAAACTGTTACAGAAAAACTATGGGATGCTCTGAATGAATGGAGAGATGAACCAGATATGGACAGACGTTCCTGACCATGTGCTTTTGTTTATGTTTGTGTTGATTGGTTCAACTTGCCATGTGCTAAAGTTGACATTCTTGATTGGAAATGTTTAAAGGAACAGCACCGGGAGGGAAATGTAAAGGAAGGAAAAGACTATTTTTTTTTATTTATGCTGTTTTCTGTTTATTTTCAGCTTTTATGTAAGTAGTTTGGTTGATACCACAAAATGAATAACACAAACACCAGTAAAACTGTTTTATTGTTCTGCTATTATTCATGTTTTCCACCTCGATGGTAATAAGCACTTACAGTTCAACTCTGCTGGTACATACATTGAAGTTATGGGAAAGAATAGTGGAAGCTAGACTAAGGGCAGAGGTCAGCATTTGTGAACAACAGTTTGGTTTCATCCCAAGAAAGAGCGCCACAGATGCAGTGTTTGCTTTGAGGATGTTAATAGAGAAGTACAGAGAAGGTCAGAAGGAGCTGCATTGTGCCTTTGTGGATCTGGAGAAAGCATATGACAGGGTGTCGAGAGAGGAACTGTGGTATTGTATGAGGAAGTCTGGCGTGGCAGAGAAGTATGTTAGAGTGGTGCAGGACATGTATGAGAGATGGAAGATAGTGGTGAGGTGTGCTGTCGGTGTGACAGAAGAGTTCAGGGTGGAGGTGGGACTGCATCAAGGGTCAGCTCTCAGCCCCTTCTTGTTTGCTATGGTGATGGACAGGCTGACAGACGAGGTTAGACAAGAATCTCCATGGACTATGATGTTTGCAGATGACATTGTGATCTGTAGTGAGAGCAGAGAACAAGTGGAGGAAAATCTAGAGAGGTGGAGGTATGCCCTGGAAAGGAGGGGAATGAAGGTTAGTCTCAGTAAGACAGAATACATGTGTGTGAACGACAAGGACCCAAGAGGAACGGTGAGGTTAGAGGGGGCAGAGATAAAGAAGGTGGAGGATTTTAAGTACTTAGGCTCAACAATACAGAGCAGTGGAGAGTGTGGAAAAGAGGTGAAGAAGCGCGTGCAGGCAGGTTGGAATGGTTGGAGAAAAGTATCCGGTGTGATGTGTGATAGGAAGGTATCGGCAAGAATGAAGGGAAAAGTGTACAAGACGGTGATGAGGCCAGCGATGTTGTATGGTTTAGAGACAGTGGTCCTGGGGAAAAGACAGGAGGCAGAGTTGGAGGTAGCAGAGATGAAAATGTTGAGGTTCTCTTTGTGAGTAACGAGGATGGATAGGATCAGGAATGAGTACATCAGAGGGACAGCACATGTAAGATGTTTTGGAGACAAAGTCAGAGAGGCTAGACATGTACAGAGGAGGGATAGTGAGTATATTGGTAGTGGGATGCTGAGGTTGGAACTACCAGGCAGAAGGCCCAGAGGAAGACCAAAGAGAAGATTTATGGATGTGGTGAAGGCGGACATGAAGGTCGTTGGAGTAAGAGTAGAAGATGCAGAGGATAGGGGGAGATGGAGGCAGATCATTTGCTGTGGCGACCCCTGAAGGGAACAGCCGAAAGGAAAAAAAGAAGAAGTTCAACTCTGCTGGTAATATTTTAATAAATGCCCACCCACTTCAATTTTTAAGCTCCCTGGGCACTTAACACATCGAATATGGTATACATATTTTGTGTGTGTGTGTATTTGTATGTGTCGGAGGAGGGATGTGCATGTATTTACAATTAAATTTACAGCATTTGGCAGATGCTCTTTGCTGAATGACCCAACCGTGGTGAGAGTGGGGGTTGAACTGCTGACCTTCAGATTAGTAAACCATCACATTAACCACAAAGCCACCACTGCTGTGTGTGTGTGTGTGTGTGTGTGTGTGTGTGTGTGTGTGTGTGTGTGTGTAAAATTCTGAATCCAGATTTTTAAGGATTCTTTAACACTGTGTGAGAGAATGATTTTTGCAGGGCTTGGTGGAGGTTTGTGTTCTGTTTGAGTGCCCTTGTTAAATTCTGAACTTTTCTCATGCCTATCTCTCTAAATCTCTAATTCTCTCACGCACACTCACTTTCAAATCTCTCTCTGTGTCCTAGTTGCCCATCGTTGCCTCCTCCATGATCTCGCTCTACTTGCTGGAATTAACTGACATCCTCCAGCCAGTTAAATCTGGTTTCCGTTGTTATGATCAGTCTCTGAGTAAACCATATGTGGAGACGGGAGATGAGCTCATCCCACTGCTCATGCTCCTGAGTCTTGCCTTTGCTGGGCCTGCTGCCTCGGTAACACACACACACACACACACACACACACACACACACACAGAGAGAGAGAGAGAGAGAGATTGCTTGCAGACACTAATATAAAAATATGGATATTAAAAACTGTTTAAGATCGTAACATTACAGTCTCCATAAGTATTGGGACACTTCCACGGTGGATTTAACATGTGATTGAAGCGTCGACGTTCATTTAACAGGTTTAATAAACAAAATAGGTTAAAACCTCTTGTGATCATTGAGGAAGGTGAGGAGTGATTGTGAGTTTTGAGGAAGGTGAGGAGTGATTGTCACTACTGAGGAAGATGAGGAGTGATTGTGATTGTTGAGTAATGTGAGGAATGATTGTGATTGTTGAGGAAGGTGAGGAGTGATTGTGATTGCTGAGGTAGATGATGGTGATTGGTGAGGATATACCATCAGTGTAAAACTTTTGCCAGAATACAACATGCAAACCGTGAAGACAAATTACATACCAGATCGGTCGAGGCCCGGGTTAACAACGACCGCCATCAGTGCTGTTAACCAACAGGGTGCTGGTGGAAATTGGACTACGTGTCCGTAGGCAGAGAGATAAGAGGAAAAGCATGAGTCTACGACTGTGAGTAGGGACTTTGAATGTCGGAACTATGACAGAAAAAGGTAGAGAGCTGGCTGACATGATGCAGAGGAGGAAGGTGGACATACTGTGTGTTCAGGAGACCAGGTGGAAAGGTAGCAAGGCTAGAAGCTTAGGAGCAGGGTTTAAGCTGTTTTTTTTATGGTGTGGCTTGGAAGAGAAATGTCAGGAGTCATAGGGTGACTTATAAAAGTGGAGGTAGGAGCACACTGTACATCTCGTGTAGGTGATGTAATCTGAAGGAAGTCAGTGACTGCAAAGTAGTAGTAAGTGAGTTACCAAACAGCATAGGATGGTGGTGTGCAGGATGATGCTGATGGTAAGAAAGGTTGAGAAGGCAAAGGCAGAGCAGAAGACAAAGTGGTGGAAGCTGAAAAAGGAAGAGTGTCATGTTGTCTTCAAGGAGGGGTTGAAGCAGGTTTTGGGGGGTCAGGAAGTTCTTTCAGATGACTGGACAACTACAGCTAATGTGACCAGGGAGACAGGTAGGAAAGTACTTGGTGTGTCATCTGGAAGGAGAGGAGATAAGGAGACTTGGTGGTGGAATGAGGAAGTGCAGGAGTGTGTACAAAGGAAGAGGTTAGCTAAGAAGAAGTGGAACATAGAGAGGACTGAAGAGAGTTAACAGGAGTACAAGGAGACACAGCGTAAGGCAAAGGTAGCAGTGTCAAAGGCCAAACAGAGGGCGTATGATGACTTGATGACGTATGATAGGTTGGACAGTAAGGAGGGAGAAAATGATCTATACAGGTTAGCACAGCAGAGAAATAGAGATGGGAAAGACGTGCAGCAAGTTAGAGTGATAAAGGACAGAGAGGTAACTGTATTGACTAATGACAGAAGTGTGCTGGGAGGATGGAAAGAGTACTTTGAAGAGCTGATTAATGAGGAAAATGAGAGAGAAAAAAGAGTAGAGGAGGTGACTGTTGAGGACCAGGAAGTAGCAAAGATTAGTAAGGGAGAAGTGAGGAGGGCATTGAAGAGAATGAAGAGTGTAAAGGCAGTTGGTCCTGATGACATACCGGTGGAGGTATGGAAGTGTCTAGGAGAGGTAGCAGTAGATTTCTTGACAAGAACATTCAACAAGGTCGTAAAGAGTGAGATGATGCCGGAGGAATGGCGAAGTGTGCTTGTGCCCATTTCGAACAAGGGAGACGTGCAGAGTTGTGGCAGCAACAGAGGGATAAAGTTGATGAGCCATACAGTGAAGTTATGGGAAAGAATAGTGGAAGCTTGACTAAGGGCAGAGATCAACATTTGTGAACAACAGTTTGGTTTCGTGCCAAGAAAGAGCACCACAGACGCAGTGTTTGCTTTGAGGATGTTCATAGAGAAATACAGAGAAGGTCAGAGGGAGCTGCATTGTGCCTTTGTGGATCTGGAGAAAGCATATGACAGGGTGCCGAGAGAGGAACTGTGGTATTTCATGACGAATTCTGGATTGGCAAAGAAGTATGTTACATGGTGCAGGACATGTATGAGGGATGTAAGACAGTGGTGAGGTGTGCTGTTGGTGTGACAGAAGGGTTCAAGGTGGAGGTGGGACTGCATCAAGGGTCAGCTCTCAGCCCCTTCTTGTTTGCTATGGTGATGGACAGGCTGACAGACGAGGTTAGACAAGAATCCCCATGGACTATAATGTTTGCAGATGACATTGTGATCAACAATCCAGAGAAATATAGTGTGTGGAAAAGGGGTGAAGAAGCGTGTGCAGGCAGGTTGGAATGGTTGGCGAAAAGTATCCAGTGTGATGTGTGATAGGAAGGTATTGGCAAGAATGAAAGGAAAAGTGTACAAGACGGTGTTGAGGCCAGCGATGTTTTATGGTTTAGAAACAGTGGCACTGAGGAAAAGACAGGAGGCAGAGCTGGAGGTAGCCGAGATGAAAATGTTGAGGTTCTCCTTGGGAGTAACGAGGATGGATATGATCAGGGAATGAGTACATTAGAGGGACAGCACATGTTAGAGGTTTTGGAGACAAAGTCAGAGAAGCGAGATTTAGATGGTTTGGACATGTACAGAGGAGGGATATTGAGTACAGTAGGCGATAATCCGCGAGTTCTGTACCCGGAAATGAAATCCCATGTGTCACGTCACATGCGCGAATGAGCAGCCAGAAGTAAAATGCTATGTATCTGTCACATGTGCTAAAATATGCTTCTTGAACACGTTCTATAGACAGTCTTTCTCATTAATACAGTATTCATGTAGTAAAATGTAGTAACACTGTACTCAATTTACATCGGAACTACTTCATGTCAAATCAATTAAGGGGATACAGAGACATTGCAGAAATCATGACATTGTCCCTTTATGAAGCTGATTATGTATTATCAAGAACATGTCATACAAAACATCTCAGTATAAAGAGATAAAGCAATAATATAAAGCAGGAGAACACTCGTGTGTGTGTGTGTGTGTGTGTGTGTGTGTGTGTGTGTGTGTGTGTGTGTGTGTGTGTGTGTGTGTGTGTGTGTGTGTTTCTCAGATCATGTTAGCTGAGGCTTTGCTGTACTGTACACAGTCCAGAGTGAAGATCACTCGAGGTTCTGAAAGCAGCATCAACCCCACTGGCTGCAACTTCAATTCCTTCCTGCGTAGAACAGTGCAGTTCGTAGGTAATGTCTACCCGTCTCAGTCTTTCGATCTGTCAATCTCTTTCAGTCCACCTATTTCACTCTGTCTACCTGGCTCACTCTACCTTTCTATCGGTCTATCCGTATGTCTGTCTGTCTCCCTATTTTTCTCTTGCTGTCTCTCTTCTTGTCTGACTTTCTGTCTGTCTCCCTATAACTTCTTCCTGTCTCTCTCTCTCTCTCTCTCTCTCTCTCTCTCTCTCTCTCTCTCTCTCTCTCTCACACACACACACACTACTTTTTTCTACCTGTCTATTTCTGTGTGATACTGTCTCTCTCTGTGTCTGTCGGTCTGTTTTTCTGTCTCTAACTCATATGTCTCTTTCGGCTGACCTGAGTCATTTGCTCCCCTCCCTGTGTTCTTTCTCTCTCTCTTTCACTCACTCTCCTCCTTGCCCTCTCATTCTTCTCTGGCTCTTTCTCTCTTCTCTCTTTTGCCCTCAGGTGTGCATGTGTTTGGGTTATGTTGTACAGCTCTAGTGACGGATGTGATCCAGCTCTGTACTGGTTATCACACACCGTTTTTCCTCACTGTGTGTAAACCCAACTACACTCTCCCCGGACTGTCCTGCCACAAAGACCCCTACATCACTCAGGATATATGTTCAGGACGTGACTATTACGCTATACAGTCCGCCAGGTAACAGACACACACTCACTCCCACTGTCTCTCTCTCTCTCTCACACACACACACTCGCACACATTCACTCACTCTCTCTGTCTCTCTCTCCCTCTCTCTCTCTCTCACACACACCCACACACACTCTCTTTCTCTCTCGCTCTCTCTCACGCGCGTGCACGTACACTCACACTCACACACTCTCTTTCTCTCACTCACACACACACACTCGCACACATTCACTCTCTCTCTCTCTCACACACACACACTCTCTCTTTCTCCCTCTCTCTCTCTCACGCACACATTCACTCACACTCTCTCTCACACACAAGCACGCACGCACACACATGGTCTAACACTCTCTCTCTCTCTCACACACACACACACACTCCTCTCTCTCTCTCTCTCTCTCTCTCTCTCTCACCCCCACACCCACAAACACTGACGCTCTCTCGCTCACACACACACTTGTGGAATAATTGACAGTTATGTGTTTATGATAGTAACTCAACTGAAGTCTCTTTTTCTCTCTCTTCTTGTCTCTCTGTCCCTCTTTCCCTCTCTCTTTTCTCTCCTCGTCTCTTTGTTTCTCTTTTTCTCTCTCTCTCACACACTCTCTCTCTCTCTCTCTCTCTCTCTCTCTCTCTCTCTCTCTCTCTCTCTCTCTCTCTCTCAGAAAAACCTTCCCTTCCCAGCATGCAACACTCTCTGGTTTTGCAGCTGTCTACATCTCTGTAAGCACGGCTCACATTCTTCACTTTGATTGTGCCTGTGTGTGTGTGTGTGTGTGTGTGTGTGTGTGTGTGTGTGCGCTCAGATGAAGATTGAGACTAAAACCTTGTTACCATGGCAACTCCTGCACTGGCACTGCTAACTGTAGCTGATCAGCATTGAACCAACATCAGCTATTTGCTGATGTTGTCCTTGTACATTCCACCCTAGTTGCAACCTCACTAACTTACACATGAGAATCATACTATTGATTTGGAAGCTAGTGCTGAGGGACACAGACCAGTGACTAAAACAACATCAGTACTGTAGCACATGTTCTGGTTGGCTAAGGCTGTAAAGATAGAATAGCAATTGCTAGTTAGTATTAGGAGGCAAAGTTACTCAGGAGTGGCGAGTGGTTAGTGCCCCTCTACTCACTCACTTACTCACTCATTTACCGAACATATTAATCCTGCTGGTGTTGTGGGAAGGCTGGAGACTATCTCAGCGGATTCTGGTTTAAGGAAGGTTACTTTCCAAACAGTTCACCAGACCATCACAGAGCAACACACACACACACACACACACACACACACACACACACACACACACACACACACACATATAATGAATGAATGTTGAACTGAACAGAAATAATCACACGTCACTAATGTGCTTTTTCCTGGATCAGATGTACTTTAACGCCACCATCTCAGACAGCACGAAGCTCCTGAAGCCCGTGTTGGTCTTTATCTTTGCGATAGCAGCTGCTCTGGCGAGCCTCACACAGATCACGCAGTATCGCAGCCATCCCATTGACGTCTATGTGGGCTTCATCATCGGATCTGGAATCGCTGTTTATCTGGTAAAACATGCTAATAATGCTAATCATCATGCATTTGTTGTTCTTCCACAGCGTAGCCGACCCTGTTTATAGAGGTTTTGCAGCTGACGTCATGCCTACATTATCCCAATGCGGGCGCCATATTGGTGTGAAAACAAACCATTCACTCTGTCCCCAACACAATAGCACAAGCATGTGTAAGGGTTTAATACTGCATTTATTTATTAAACAAGTGCAAAATGACACTTACCTGTGTTGCTGTCGGTTGTACAAATTATAGAGGAAAGAAAGTGGGTGTTAAATATCATAGATTCTCTGCTAATAAGGCCCGATGAGAGAAATGGATTTCTGCTTTGAAAAGAGCTGATACTGTCAAGAAAAGGAAATATTGGCGACCAGCTTCTACCAGTCGAGTATGTAGCGAACATTTTGTTTGAGGCAAGTCATTTTTATCAGTAGATTATTGTCTCAACCACAGTTTGATTCTATTTAACTGTATATCTGATGTCCATTTATAAGCTGAGGGCAGCTAAAATACTATTTAGTCTTTATTATAACATGGCGACCCCTGAAGGAAAAAGCCGAAAGGAAAAGAAGTACAGTATGTATAATATAACTATTATAATAGTTCAGAGATTTAGATCCACATGTTTGTGCTTAATATATAATGTAGGCAAAATGAAAAAAAAAAAAATTTTCCTTTCGGCTGTTCCCTTCAGGGGTCACCACAGCGAATCATCTGCCACCATCTCACCCTATCCTCTGCATCTTCTTTTCTTACACCAACTGCCTTCATGTCCTCCTTCACCACATCCATGTCCTTCACAATTGTCTCTTTGGTCTTCCTCAAGGCCTTCTGCCTGGTAGTTCCAACCTCAGCATCCTACTACCAATATACACACTATCCTACTCTGTACATGTACAAACCATCTCAATCTAGCCTCTCTGACTTTATCTCCAAAACGTTTTACATGCGCTGTCCCTCTAATGTGCTCATTCCTGATCCTATCCATCCTCGTTACTCCCAAAGAGAACCTCAACATTTTCATCTCTGCTACCTCCAGCTCTGCCTCCTGTCTTTTCCCCAGGGCCACTGTTTCTAAACCATACAACATCACTGGCCTCAACAGCGTCTTGTACACTTTTGCTTTCATTCTTGCCGATACCTTCCTGTCACACATCACACCGGACACTTTTCTCCAACCATTCCAACCTGCCTGCACACGCTTCTTCACCTCTTTTCCAAATTCACCATTGCTCTTGATTGTTGAGCCTAAGTACTTAAGATCCTCCACCTTCGTTATCTCTGCTCCCTTTAACCTCACCGTTCCTGTTGGTTCCATGGCATTGATACACATGTATTTTGTCTTACTGAGACTAACCTTCATTCCCTTCCTTTACAGGGCATACCTCCACCTCTCTAGATTTTCCTGCATTTGTTCTCTGCTCTCACTGCAGATCACAATGTCATCTGCAAACATCATAGTCCATGGAGATTCTTGTCTAACCTCGTCTGTCAGCCTGTCCATGACCATAGCAAACAAGAAGGGGCTCAGAGCTGACCCTTAATGCAGTCCCACCTCCACCTTGAACTCTTCTGTAACACCGACAGCACACCTCACCACTGTCTTACATGTCTCATACATGTCCTGCACCACTCTAACATACTTCTCTGCCACTCCAGACTTTCTCATGCAATACCACAGTTCCTCTCTCGACACCCTGTCATATGCTTTCTCCAGATCCACAAAGGCACAATGCAGCTCCTTCTGACCTTCTCTGTACTTCTCTATTAACATCCTCAAAGCAAACACTGCATCTGGGGTGCTCTTTCTTGGCATGAAACCAAACTGTTGTTCACAAATGCTGACCTCTGCCCTTAGTCTAGCTTCCACTATTCTTTCCCATAACTTCATCGTATGGCCAATCAACTTTATCCCTCTGTAGTTGCCACAACTCTGCACATCTCCCTTGTTCTTAAAAATGGGCACCAGCACATTTCTCCTCCATTCCTCTGGCATCTGCTCACTCTCGAAGACCTTGTTGAATGTTCTCGTCAGAAAATCAACTGCTACCTCTCCTAGGCACTTCCATACAGTGGTATGAAAAAGTATCTGAACCTTTTAGAATTTCTCACATTTCTGCATAAAATCACCATCAAATGGGATCTGATCTTTGTCAAAACACACAGATGGACAAACAGTGTCTGCTTTAACTAAAACCTCCCAAAGATTTATAGGTTTTAATATTTTAATGAGGATAGCATGCAAACAATGACAGAATGGGAGGTATAAGTAACTGAACCATCACATTTAATATTTTGAACCCCCCCCCCGGCAGCTTGGCCACTCCAGAACGTGTATTTTGTTCTTCTGAAACCATTCTGAAGTTGATTTACTTCTGTCTTTTGGATCATTGTCTTGTTGCAGCATCCATCCTCTTTTTAGCTTCAACTGTCTGACAGACGGCCTCAGGTTTTCCTGCAAAACATCCTGATAAACTTTTGAATTAATTTTTCCATTAATGATTGCAAGTTGTCCAGGCCCCGAGGCAGCAAAACAGTCCCAAACCATGATGCACCCTCCACCATGCTTCACGGTGGGGATGAGGTGTTGATGTTGGTGAGCTGTTCCATTTTTTCTTCACACATGACGTTGTGTGTTCCTCCCAAACGATTCAACTTTGGTTTCATCAGTCCACAAAATATTTTGCCAAAACTTCTGTGGAGTGTCCAAGTACCTTTTTGCGAAAATTAAACGAGCAACAATGTTTTTTTTAGACAGCAGTGGCTTCCTCCTTGGAGTCCTCCCATGAACACCATTTGTTTTACATATAGTTGATGTGTGCACAGAGATATTGGACTGTGCCAGTGATTTCTGTAAGTCTTTAGCAGACACTCTAGGGTTGTTTTTTTTTTTTCCTCTCTGAGTATTCTGCGCTGAACTCTTGGCGTCATCTTTGGTGCACGGCCACTCCTTGGGAGAGAAGCAACAGTGCCAAACTCTTTCCATTTGTAGACGTCTCTGACTGTCGATTGATAAACATCCAGACTTGCAGAGATGGTTTTGTATCATTCCCAGCTTTATACCAATCAACAATTCTTGATCGCAGGTCTTCAGACAGCTCTTTTGAGCAAGCCATGGTGCACATCAGACAATGCTTCTCATCAAGACAATTCTTAGCAGGTGTGTGTTTTATAGTGGGCAGGGCAGCTTTAAGCCACTCATCAGTGATTGGGCACACACCTGACTTAAATTGTTTGGTAAAAATTGGATTCAATTGCTCTTTAAGTCTCCTTAGGCAGAGGGTTCAGTTACATATTCCACTGTTTTTTCATCTGTGTGATTTTGACAAAGATCAGATCACATTTGTTGGTGATTTTATGCAGAAATGTGAGAAATTCCAAAAGGTTCAGATCCTTTTTTCATACCACTGTACCTCCACCAGTATGTCATCAGGACCAACTGCCTTTCCATTCTTCATCAATGCCCTCCTCACTTCACCCTTCTAATCTTTCCTGGTCCTCAACAGTTACCTCTTCTACTCTTTTTTTTTTCTCTCTCATTTTCCTCATTCATCAGCTCTTCAAAGTACTCTTTCCATCTTCCCAGTACACTTCTGTCATCAGTCAATACATTTCCCTCTCTGTCCTTAATCACTCTAACTTGCTTCACATCCTTCCCATCTCTATTTCTCTGCTGTGCCAACCTGTATAAATCATTTTCTCCCTCTTTACTTTCCAACCGAGCATACAAGTCATCATACGCCCTCTGTTTGGCCTTTGACACTGCTACCTTCGCCTTACGCTGTGTCTCCCTGTACTCCTGTTTTCTCTCTTCAGTCCTCTTAATGTCCCACTTCTTCTTAGCTAACCTCTTCCTTTGTACACACTCCTGCACTTCCTCATTTCACCACCAAGTCTCCTTATCTCCTCTCCTTCCAGATGACACACCAAGTATTCTCCTCCCTGTCTCCCTGGTCAGATTAGCTGTCATCTGGAAGCACTTCCTGACCACCCAAAGCCATTTTCAACTCCTCCTTGAAGACAACACAACACTCTTCCTTTTTCAGCTTCCACCACTTTGTCTTCTGCTCTGCCTTTGCCTTCTTCACCTTCCTCACTATCAGCGTCATCCTGCACACCACCATTCTGTGCTGTTTGGCAAAACTCTCACCCGCTACTACTTTGGAGTCACTGACGTCCTTCAAATCACATCGCCTACACAAGATGTAGTCTACCTGTGTGCTCCTCCCTCTGCTTTTATAAGTCACCCTATGCTCCTGTCTCTTCTGGAAGAAAGTATTTACTACAGCCATTTCCATCCTTTTTGTAAAATCTACCAACATCTGTCCTTCTGTGTTCCTGTCCTGGATACCAAACCTGCCCATCACTTCCTCGTCCCCTCTGTTTCCTGCACCAACATGTCCATTGAAGTCTGCACCAATGACCACTCTTTCATCTCTGGGGGTATTCTGCATGACTTCATCTAACTCACTCCAGAATCTCTCCTTCTCTTCGAGCTCACATCCTGCCTGTGGGGCATAAGCACTAACAACATTGAACATCACGCCTTCAATTTCTAACTTGAAACTCGTCACTCTGTCTGACACTTGTTTCACTTCTAGAACATTCCTGACAAACTCCTCCTTCAAGATGACTCCTACTCCATTTCTTTTCCCATCCACACCATGAAAAAACAGCTTAAACCCTACTCCTAAGCTTCTAGCCTTGCTACTTTTCCACCTGGTCTCCTGAATACACAGTATGTCCACCTTCCTCCTCTGCATCATGTCAGCCAGCTCTCTACCTTTTCCTGTCATAGTTCCAATGTTCAAAGTCCTTACTTTTAATCCTAGACTCATGCCTTTCCTCTTCTCTCTCTGCCTCCCGCCTCTCCTTCGACGTCTTCGACCAACAGTAGTCCAATTTCCACCAGCACCCTGTTGGTTAACAGCACTGATGGCGGTCGTTATTAACCCACACATACATAGCTATATCTAAACGCCAATTATTATTATTTTATATATATAATATATAAATAAAATTATTTATTTATTTTTTTCATTGTGGGTAAGAATATCTGCTGATGGTTTCAGTTGAATTTATGGACCAGTTTAACGCGCTGTGCCTGACTCTGCTTGGATCAGCTGATTGTTGGAATCTGTGGAGTTGTAAATGTGTGTATTGAATGGATGAGTTGCAGTTTGCCCCCAGGTGGAATCAACGGAAAAAACAATCATAACATGAATAAAGGATCCATCTTCCAGCTATTAATTTCTCTTTAATGGTTATTTATTCGCCGTTATAAATCAAAACATCAGCTTATAAGTCAGGATCTAGTGCTTGTGCTTCTAGATTTAATCATGATGTGTGATGTAATGATTTATATTTTGTCACTGTGCAGGAGCGAGTGTCAGGGATTTTAAAAACTTCTGTTTCTTTTTGTAGGTTTTTTAAAATACCATCTAATTAGTTATTACCTCCGTCAAGGAGGTCCTGTTTTACCCTGTGTGTGTGTGTGTGTGTGTGTGTGTGTGTGTGTGTGTGTGTGTGTGTGTGTGTGTGTGTGTGTGTTTTCATAAGCAGAGGTACATATAATGTTAAGTTTGGCTTTTCATAAAAGTTTTAGTAGAGGCAGAGATTCAGAGGAAAGATTGTCTTTGCATTTGGATATGATTTGGATTAAATTAGATTAAATTCTGCATCCAAAAATATACACAGTGGTACCTCAATTTACGAAATTCATCTGTTCCGGAAGTGGTTTCGTAACCTGGACTTTTTGTAAGTTGAGCCGCATTTTACATGTAAAACGCGTGATTCGTTCCAAGGCCTCCAATACTACCCTTTAAAAATTATAAAAGAATACCTTTTAAGGTACTTACTTCGTGTTGATCATGTCTTAGCAGAGTTATAATCTTACAAATGTTTATGCAAGGTTAAAAGCCTGAGCCAAAAAATAAAGTTGCAATGAGCACACTAGAAAAACTCATGAAACAAGCTGCTGCTCAAGGGAGCTGCGTCATCCCTCCTCGCCAATGGGAGGCCAGCAGGGCGGGATGTTGGGAGATAGCCAATGGAAGGGGGCTGCTTCATCCCTCCTAGCCAATAGGAGGCCGGCGGGGCGGGATGTTGGGAGAGAGCCAACGGGAGGCCAGCGGGGTGGGATGTTGGGAGATAGTCAATGGGAGAGCAACTCATGCATTGTTTGAATTTTTGAGATGGTGCTTTTGTAACGTTAACTTGTTTCATATCCAGAGATAAAAATTTTAGGAAAATGTTTTTCGTAACCTGGATTTTTTGTTTGTTGGGGCTTTCGTAAGTTGAGGTTCCACTGTAAAGGATTAAGATGCTTTCTGAAAGTGTGGTTCATATGGCGGTTTTGGTGGGTTTGATAGAGGTTTGCGCTCTCATCAACAGTTCCACGATGATCTAGTCTAATAAGTCTGGACACAGTTTATGGACAGAACATGTGAAAGTTTTTGAGAAAGAGAAATATTTTATTATCATATCATAAATATATCTTTTGAAGTGATAAACTGCAGGTAAAGATACACATGAACAGAGATCAGTGAGACAGGCTCCAGCCTCCCCGCAACCCCAATTAACTAAGAAAGTGAATTAATTGTTGTTGTTATTATTATTATTATTATTATTATTTACAGTAAAGATTTCTATGCAGCAGAGAGGGATCGGGTGATCCTGGCACAGTCAGGCTTATTAGGCTCATCATCAGCTCAGGGCCCTCACCCTCTCCACATGCAGCCCAGGCAGCGAATGGGACTTGTCCCAGGAAGCACTGCCTAGTCAAACCCACCAAGAACTTTCCGGAGAATATGGAGACTCTCCAACACTGCAGCCTTCTGCATTGCCTAGACTGTCAGAATGGCTGTACTCCCAGTAGCAAACCCAGGCATAATCTTGATCTGTGTTAATAGATCAGGAGGTACCAAACCGAGGGCGCCGAGAACAATGGGGACGACTTTGTACTTTGGATACAAGCGAGACATTTCAAAGGCGAGGTCTGCATATTTTGCATGCTTCTCCTGAATCTTGTCTATTATTATTATTATTATTATTATTATTATTATTATCTGCGATGGTCTTGAAAGCTGGCCAGGGTGTACTGCCCCTACCCAGAGCCAGCTAAGATGGGCAAATCCTCTTTGTGTCCCTAATTAGTATTATGTGGTTTAGCAAATGAATCAGTCTTATTAGTTTATTATATATATATATATATATTTTAATAATAATAATAATAATAATACATTTATATTTAAAGCATTTATCACTTTTTGTTTTCTTTCTCTGTAAAAAGTCTCTCTCTTTCCCTACATCATCACTTCCTCCCTGTGACTGTGCTTGAACTCCTGAGATCTCTATTTTTCCATGAAGTTTCACATTTCATTCGCTTTCTCCCTCCTTGATAGGGTTGTGATTTCGGGTCGGGAGCCGAGTTCTATAATTGTTCCATTTTTTTTTCTCGTTGTGTTCACTAAACCATCTGCTGTAAGAGCAAAATCTACCATTTTTGTACTGCATCGTGAAGAAAATCCTCTGAATCACCAGAAACAATTTCAGAGTTCTCTCTCCCTATTTCTCTCTCTCCCTGTTTCTTTCTCTCCCTGTGTCTCTCACCCTATTTCTCTTCCTCACCCTATTTCTCTCTCTCTCTCTCTCTCTCTCTCTCTCTCTATATTTTTCACTCTCCCCCATCCCTCCCTGTGTCTCTCTCACACTAATTTTCTCTTTCTCACTATTTCTCTCTCACTATTTATCTCTTCCTATTTCTTTCTCTTTTGCCCCCTCTCTGCCTCATTCCCCATTCATTTGTGTGTGTTTTTATCATCCGTATGTTATTCATCTGCAGAATTGTAAAATGTGAAGTGCTTCAAGACCCGAATCTGGTTAAAGTGTAGTTTGTATTCACCTGTTGTGTAGGGAAATGTAATTGTCGACCCTCGTTCTGGAGATTTAAGTATGTTGAAATGTTTTCTGTCTCAGAGCTAAGTCTTTCTGTCTGGACATAAGGTCCATTTCCTTGATCTGTTGTTCATTGTCCTATGAAGTCCTATAGTTGTGTTACAATAAACATGAATTTTTTAATATGCTTTGTGGACCATCTGGTAAATGTTTACCCCACATGCCTTCCTTATATATGGTGGGGCTGGTGACATAGTTGTTAGGGTGCTGGGCTCTTGATCAGTAGGCCATGGGTTTCAATCCCAGTTATACCCCTACCGTGCTAAGACCCAGGGTCTTAATCACAATAGTACACCTGTCCACCCAGCAGTATAAATGGGCTTCAGTAAAAATACTGCCAAGTTAAACTTGCGATGGATTAGCACCTTATCCAGGAGGAGTAGAACTCCTGGTCGCTTCACACTATGGAACCCGGAGATTAGCACCACCCTCTTGAGCCACCAGGCTCAAGTGTTAAAACCCAACAGATTTGTCTTCCTTATATACTCAGCTGAGCCATACTGTGATCAGTCTTTCAGACCATTTTACGACTACTGTCTTGTTGCCCCTGTGCTGTTATGAAGTTATGAATAATAATCATGGTTATGTTAAAAAAGCTGAAGTGTAAACATAACATTACTTTGTTTTCAGGCACTTTACGCTGTTGGAAACTTCAAACCTTCGATGGAATCAGTTCCTCGGATATTGAAGACACCTCAACCACCTAAGAAGGATGCTCTTCATGCTTTAACACAACGTGGACATGACTCCGTCTACCAGAAAGCTCATGCATCCGAAAGCAATGATGAGCTCGCTGCGCCCGTGGACGTATCCGGACTCAACCGTAAAGTCCGTCGTGAAAAAACTTCGATGGGAAGTTTGAAACGAGCCAGTGCTGATGTGGAACTTCTGGCACCCCGAAACCCAATGGGTAAAGAGACCATGCTGACTTTTAGTAATACACTTCCTAGAGCAAATGCTAATACAAACGGCTTGGAAGAACCTGTGCAGCGACACATGACATTCCACGTACCTTCGTCCAAACGCTTGGTAGCTGAGTGGAAGCAGAAATCTTTGGAAATGCGAACTTTGAGTTTGAGGGAGAATGGACAACCAGGTAGCTCAATTGATGTAGTGAAAGAATCAAATGAAGATTCCAGGGAGAATTTAGATACAGGCTTGTCCACTTCCTTGTATCCTAATATTCAGGCAGCAGCAGCAGTGACCACAAGAGTCTCGATTCCCCAAAGACCTGGTGCACCACAGTTGGTTCACATCCCAGAAGAAGCTTTTAAACCACCACCTGTATCCCCTAAAAGTGCCACAACCAGAGCAAAATGGCTTTCCATGATGGAAAAAGGTCCCGTTCCAGTAGGAACTCCGGAGCCACCACGTCTCCCAAACAAGTCGCTGGTCATGCAAGTCACATCCACCCCAAAGTCTTCTGAGACAGCTTCCTCTTGTGCTACATCAAGTGTTGCGTCAAGCACAGAGTCACCCTATTTCCGCCTGCCATCTGAACGAGATTCCTGCAGTATTGTCACCATTGATGCCCACGCACCTCATCATCCCATAGTCCGTTTGTCTTCAGTGAGCTCCAATACCTGGGATTGGAGGACCAGCACCAACGGAAGCACAGAAATTCAAGAAACAAGTAGAACCATGCCTAGGAAGGAGTACCGACCTGCTAAAATGGACTCATTCGTCGTAGAACCGCCACCACACCCAGATCTGGTGCTACAGTTCCACCAAAAACCTTCTGAACCAACCAAGGAGTGGGATCCTGAACAACCTCATCCTGAACCAGATCATTTTTTTAAGAACTTACACCTGGACCATCGATTTAAAGATTCAAACATTTAAAAAGTATGAGATTTAAGAGCTTACATGGCGAGCCACCTGAAAACATACCAGCAAATCAAAAGACGAAGATTTGGGAAATTGTTTAGTTTTTGTTTTGTTTTTTTAATCCACCGCAGTTCAATGTAAAACAGTTCGGTACTTTAATGAACATTTACAATAATGTTTTGTTTCTACCAGCTGGGGTTCAGTACAATTACATCATTTAAATTGGAGGAGCAGGAAGTTGTAGAGGTAAAAATGAAACCTGACATAGATCAAGGCTTTAATGATTGAGAACTGAGACTCCAGTTCTTTTCTTTTAAAGGCGTGGCTATCTGGAACTTGTCACTTATCTTAGGGATGTGAGAAAAAGATGGTGGTTGAACTGAGGAAGCATTTTAATTGTTGGTTGTCAGATGAATTGAAGTTGCTTTCTTCTCTTTTCGGAAGTATTTATGGGAGTATGTTGTGTTTGTTCTGCAGCCAGAAGGGTTCAGTATTACCACATAAAGTAAAAATGATTTATTTTAATATGTAACAACGTGGACGAGTCTCTCTGTAGAAGTTCATGTGTCATTCTGCATCCACACAGGAAAAGATGAGCAACAAGCGGCCATGGAAAGTCAGGGACGATATGTAAAAATGTTCTCACGTGACATGAAGTGAGCGGATACGGAGTTCAGCAAGAACCATGACAGGATGCAATGTAAGCGATAACCAATAAGAACTTAAAGATACTACCATCAAACACTGGTTTCCCCAAAACATTTTATGCAGAGAAACAACGAGCATGAGTGTAATGACTTGGCCTCCATTCTACTCTCACCGCTCAATAATAATAAATGGTTTATTTGTGAATGAGCTCAATACCACACAGTTTCATTTGAAAGTAGGAGACATGTGAAAGGGTTACCTAGGCAACCAGAGCTGGTTACAAGTGAGTTTCGCATTTTATGTGAATTGCTTATCACGCACCTCTTCTTGTGCAGACGCGACTTCAGTGTGAATGATGTATTTTAGGCATGTGAGGTTTAAGGATTTCTTGATTTATTTTTTTCAGCAGCGTTTGATGTGCTTTGTTTTCCATGGAGGAATTGTATTGGTACTGATCCCGGTATCCAACACTGTATTCATTCATATGAATAGAATTGTATACAATACAAGCAATAAAACCTTAAATCTTCAGCATGAAACTTGGTAAACGGCGCTAAGCTAACTCAAGGATAAAGAACTAAAATCTAAGTTCTATCACACAATGCGCAGATTAATAAATACAAAAAAATTCAGTTCATTACAGTTAATATTCCCACCATCCTATATTGGTACAGTAGGCCCTCGTTATTCGCGAGGGTTCGATTTCGGCCTCTCCCCGCGAATGAAGATAATCCGTGAGTTCTGTACCCGGAAGTAAAACCCCATGTATCATATTACTGTACATGCGAGAATGATCAACCGGAAGTAAAATACTATGTATCTATTACATGCGCTAAAATATGCTTCTTCAACACATTCTATAGACAGTCTTACTCATTAATACAGTATTAATGTAGTACTATGTAGTAATGATTAAGAAAAACTTTAATTTTGTACTGTGATATTTATTAATAAAATATATAAACATTACACAGCATATATATATATATATATATATATATATATATATATATATATATATATATATATATATATATATATATATATATATATACTGTACAGTCCCCCCAGTCCCCTGCACAGTCCCCCCAGTGCAGCTACCTGGGTTATCAAAGGCAGGCCATTTCTCTCACTGCCTGTGGTGTGAGGCATGTAAAAGAACCCATTGCTGACTTTCGTAAAGAGTAGGCTGCAAAGCCGTCAGTGTGTTTCTGTCCCTTGCTCCTTGCTATATATATATATATATATATATATATATATATATATATATATATATATATATATATATATATATATATATATATATAAGGACATACAGGTACAACACATTAATGGTTAAAAATGCTTATCAGATGGCCACTAGAGGGATTGCTTTATTGTACTGTACATAAAGAACGTAAGTGTGACGTAATGAGCTTTCAGCCAGACCCAGAATGCAGGAGGCAGTGTGAGATTGCAGAGTGGATTTATTATTTAAAGGGGAAGCACTTAAGCAGCGCTCTTTAACTGAGGTGAGCCTGCTTGTGTTTGAGAGTAGATAAGAAGAGTGAATTCAGAGCAGCTCGCCACGCCCCTCAGTCGGAGCGGCAAGAAAACCGAGTTAGAGGCATAGCCGCCAAAATCAAAATCCCCCAAAAACACAGACCATAACAAAAAGAACATAAAAGAACTTGAAGTGCAATAAATTGGATCAACAAAAAGATAGACATGCTACACCACAGAACATAAAATCACACACACTCTAAACATTAACTTTGGTATTGTACTGGAATAATAATTGAAAAAGACTTTAATACTAGAGTGTTTTCAAACAGTTCAGATGATTATTCCTCTTCAGTCATTTCAGAGGAGACTGCCGTTTCTTCAGGAGAAAGTCTTACTTCTTCAGAAGAGACATCCAACATCATTACCTTTTTCTGGCGCTTAGCCGGCATTTGAGTGGCATCATAGAGCTTAACTGGTAATTAAAACACACTAAAAAAAGGCTCATTGACAACTTGTGAGTGAATGAGGGAAAGGGGGTATATATTTCATCTTAACCAATCTGGCAGGAAGGAGGACAGCCATTGGCTGAATTTAAATCACGTGACAGTTGCTCAGCAATCCAGGATATTGTGCAGGAAAAACCGCGAATAGTCAAGGGTCTACTGTACTTCGGAAAGCAGCTGTATCAATACATTCTTAGGGTAGAGAGAGAGAGAGAGAGAGAGAGAGAGAGAGAGAGAAACGAATGAGTGGTTGGATTGAAAGTCATCCAACACATTGTAACCTGGTACAAGGAAAGAAACTGATTCTGTCCGTCAGTAGTTTGTTTGTTTTCTCCTGAGGGTGAAGGAGAATAAATGTTGTGTATTTTCAGGAAGTGAATTGAGTGTAAACTGGTTTATCTGATCATTTGTAACTGGAGGAGCTTTTATAAACTTTACGTTAAAAAAGTATATGATCTAGTTTACTGTAGAATCTGGAGTGTGTGTCTGATAGAAAAGTTTCTATACACACTTTCTTATTCATTTCTTTCCGACTCCTTTTTAATAAACAAACAAAAAAAGAAATAAAAATCAAATTCATATAAATGTTTCTAGGGTTTATAATTTGGTGTTTACCATAAAACTGTATACATGCACTACAGTTTCTACCACACTGGAGTAAACCTCTTTCAGAATCCGTGTTTTTAATTTTAATTATTTTATTACTATCATTACTATTTAAAATATTAATAGTATTTTTTGATTTGGTACTTTCGTTTTATGTAATGGAATCTTTTTATTTAAAAGTTTTTGTGCTGCATTAAACCCAGAAGTGAGTGGGTTCTTTAATAACCTGAATAAATAAATACACGTGTGATATGTCAGCATGACAGGTGTGAGATGTTAACAATACTCGTGTGATGATAGCGCTACACATGTGATGTTAGTGCTTTACATGTCAGATATGAGCACTACATTTGTGTGATGTCACCGCTACACATGTGAGATGCTAACACTACACATAATTTTGGTGCTACCCATGTGATACTTTAGGATTACATAATATTAGTGCTACATGTGTGATGTTTTCACTATATGTGAGAGGTCAGCTGTACATGTGTGATATCAGCACTATACGTGTGAGATGTTTACATGTGTGATATGTTAGTGCTGTATGTGTGTGATTTATTTTTTTACACTACACATGAGAAATGTTCGAGGTGCATGTGTAAGGTGACAGTGCTGCATGTATGTGATGTTACCACCACACCTATAAGATGTTTGTGCTTCACATCTGAGATGTAAACACTACAGTAATTTTGCCACTACATGTGAGATGCCAGCACCACCCGTTAAATGTCAACGCAATGTGTGTGTGATGTTAGCACTATACGGGTGATTTTTGCACTACATATGTGTGATGTTACTGCAACACGTGTGATATTCGAACTCCATGTGTGTGACTTTACCATTACACATTTGAGATGTTAGTGCTACATATGTGTAATTTGCATAATGCTAGCACCACACTTGTGAGATGGCGCTACACATGTGACACTACACGTAACACTACAGGTACTTGATTTTGAACACTACCCATGCGTGATGTCAGTGCTGCACGTGTGTGATGTCAGTGCTATATGTGTGAGATGATACGATGCTGATTTTATGCCATGGGATTGTGACTAAATCATTAATGTGAGATAAAGCTAAGAGAAAAGGGGCTGGGCTTCCGGGTGGTCAGTTAATATTAAAACACACCACTGTCGATCATTCTCATTTACGTGTTTATTGGCTGACTAGAGTTTACCTTTTATGGTTCATTGAAAGCAGGACGTTTGAGTGCTTTATGTGAAAGAGTAAACGTTTACAGCAAAACGTAATACAAGCATGCTGATACACACTACACACTACACACACACAAAGCACACACATATACACATATACACACACGCACAGAAACACACTCACATACACAACACACACACACACACACACACACACACACACACACACACACACACACACGTCACAAACACACAACTCTAGGGATCTGATGCTGTCTGATAATGAGGATTTTTTTTTAAATATTGAATTAAAATATGAACAGTATAGGAGTTTTTTTTTAAGCTAAATGAACGTGGAAGGTTCCTCCTCATGAACACAGAAGGTCCTCCTTATGAACGTGGTGTATGATGACTTTTTAAGGTCTGAGGCTTGTTTCAGGTTCGAGGGGAATTTATACTGAAGTGATCAAGTGTTTGTTTTGATGTATGTGTTGCATGAAGTTTCATTTATGTGTGTATTCTCTCCATATCAGCAAGAAACGCTTCTTTCATAATGAACTAAAACTTTTTTTGTTAAAATAAAACTGAGTTAAGCTCACACTGTTTGAAAGTTTGAACATGATTTATAGAAAATTCTCAGAGGTTACTGATTACAACTGTGTCCACACAGGAAGTGATGCGTGACAGTGAACACCACTGAAATGAGTGAATGGAGGAGAAATGCTCTCAAGTGATGTGAGGTAGGCGGGTACAGAGTTCAACTGACCTAAACTTTCATATGATGCAATTCAAGTGATAACCAATCACAGCTCAATAATACTGTTGATTGACAGATGCGGTCAAACACTGAGTTACCCAAAGCTACAGAATATGTGTCATATGTCAGATAGCGATATTTAGTTAGCTACTTTAGATGGTAGCTTCTGTCTTATATTGTTAAGCATTTATTTATTTGTTATTTATGCAAAAGATAGATAGACAAATCCAAAAAATAATACTGTTTACAGAACAGAGCTGCTGAGTTCTGGAATCTGAATGGTCAGGTCAGGTTTTTTAAATTAATTTCAATTAATTGTTATCAGCAGCATGTGACAGGTTTATAATCAAACCATCCTAATGTTATTATTCTATAATAGCAGTTCGTTCACCCTCTTGTCATTAGATATTAAAGTTGCCATTCTAACAGAGAATGAAATGTGTTGATCTGCTCATCACCAGTAGAGGGCGCCGTCAGGGTGCATTTAACACAAACGGATTTAATAAATACACTACACCAGAGGTCCCCAACCGTGGGCCGGTAGTGGTCTGCAAACAAAATCTTTCATGGTGCAAATTATGGGTTTTTTGTTTTTTTTTTTGGTTTTTTTTTTTATTAGAGCTTCCGAATCTTATTTTGAAAAACGACTGTTTTTGACATTGCCACAGAAGCAGTGAAAGCCCTTCATCCGTTTCCAACCACATATCTTTGTGAGGCGAGGTTTTCTGAGGTGACAGCCATCAGAACAAGACTACAGAGTGGACTCTAGCTGGTCCGCGGAAACATTTTCATGGGGGGGTGGCAGCCCACTGCTCCAACAGTGTGTGTATGTGCTCTCACTTTGGATGGGCTAAATGCAGAGGCAATAATTTGTATAATTTATGTATGCAAAAATATGTATAATTTCCACAAACCTACATAATAAATTTACCATGACAGACTGATGCAAGCTCCGCTTTACAGCAGAGGCCGCAGCGATCCGACTGTCGATCTCCCTCTCCATCCTTCCCTCACTCGTGAACAAGACTCCAAGATACTTAAACTCCTCTATTTGGGGAAGGACCTCATTCCAGACCCGAAGGGTACATTCCATCCTATTTCAACTGAAAACCAAGGCCTCTGACTTGGAGGTGCTCATTCTCATCTCGGCCGCTTCGCATTGACTATGGATTGCTCCAAGGAGGAGCTGGAGGTCCTGGATTGATAAAGCCAAAAAGACAACATTCATTCATTCATCCATTTTCTATAACCGCTTAATCCTAAGTAGGGTCACGGGGAGGCTGGTGCCCATACCAGTAGACTCTCGGCGAGGAGGAGGGCAGAGTACACTCTGGACAGCTCACCAGGTCATTGCAGGGCCAAAATATGCTGATGGCTTTGCAGCCTACTTTTGTCAAAAGTCAACAATGGTTCTTTTACATGCCTCTCACCATAGACAGTGAGAGACATAGCCGGCCTTCATAACCCAGTTAGCTGCACTGGGGGGACAGAGACAACCCATGGAGAGTGGGGCTTGAACCCCCATCCTTAGTGATCCAGCACCTTTTACCACCACTCTACTACTGCCCCAAAGGGACAACATCATCTGCAAAAAGCAGAGTTGAGATCCTATGGCCACCAAACCAGACCCCTCAATGCTGTGGCTATGTTGAGAAATTCTGTCCATAAAAATTATGAACAGAATTGGTGACAAAGGACAGACTACAACCCTCACCGGAAATGAATTTTGACCAGTTGTTACAAATGCAAACGAAGCACTGGCCAGTGATACAGAGACTGAATGGCCTGTAGCAACAGGTGCGGTACACCATACTCCTGGAGCACAACCCACAAGATAGTCCAACAGGCACAGTCGAATGTCATCTCTAAATCCACAAAACACATGTGGACAGATTGAGAAACTCTCATTGCCCCCTCCAGGATCCTGTAGCATGTTTTATGGTCTGTGCTTGCTGGCAGCGTTAACTCTCAATCTCTCTCTCTCTCCATTCACTGCAGGCGCTGGCGAGGTGCATGGCTGTTACCTGCAGGCGAGTTCCAGAGAGCGCACCTGTATCCACTCAGCAATCAGCGAGCTATAAATAGGAGCGGCGCGCTCCCCTCCGGCATCAGAAGATTGTCCTTCCTTGTGATTCCATTTTCCCCTGTGATCTCTCTGACTCCTGGTATCCTGCCTTGTGCTTGACCAGTTCCGTTAAATTCTTATTTCCAGTGATTGTGGTTTCCCCGGTGCTGAAAACTTGTTGAAGCTTCATACATGGTCTACTGCATCTTTGGGTCCGACTCATATGCTCCAGCTGTCACAGTATATATATATATATATATATATATATATATATATATATATATATATATATATATATATATATATATATATATATGTATGTATATGTGTATAGAGTTGGTCGAGAGTGCCACAATTAGGATGAAAACCATACTCTTCCTCCTAAATCCAAGGTTCAATCATCAGTTGGATCCTCCTCTCCAGTACCCCTGCATAGACTTTCCTGGGTAGGCTGAGGAGTGTGATTCCACAAAAGTATGGAACACACTCTCTAGCCCTCCTTTTTAAAAAGGTCGGCTACCACGCCAGTTTTTGCAATCCAGAGGTACGGCCTTCAATGACCACTCGATGTTGTAGAGACATGTCAATCAAGGCAGTCCTACAACATAAAGAGCCCTGAAATATTCAGGGTGGATCTCATCAACCCCCGGAGCCCAATCATCGAGGAGCTTTTTGACTACCTTGGTGACCTCAAGCCCAGTGATGGATAGACCTCCATCCAAACCCGAAAGGGTCTTCCTTTTCCATGGAGGGTGTCTTGATGGGATTGAGGAAGTCTTTGAAGTATTCCTTCTACCTCCCATCAACATCCCCAGTCAAAGACAGCAGCTCCCCACCTCCACTGTAAACAGTATTTGTGGTGAACTGCTTTCCCCTTCTGAGGTATCAGATGGTGGTCTTGAGCCTTTCGAGGCCAACAAATAGTCGCTTTCCAGGCCCTCACCTATCTCCTCACCAATCACACCCATGATTATGCATCAGCGATTGCTTGGACTGCAGAACCAGTTCCACAGGCCAATAAGACCCGATAGGCCTCCTTTTTCAGCTGGACAACCCCTTCACCACAAGTGTCCACCACAGGGTTCAAGAGTTACTGTTACAACAGGCACCGATGACCTTCCAGCTACAGCTATGCGCTGCCTCCTCAACAATGGAGGCATGAAACATGGCCCATACTGACTCTGTGTCCCCCACCTCCTTCATTGATGTCATTGTAGCTCTGCCAGAGGTAAAAGTTAAAAGCCCCTCTGACAGGAGTCTCCATCAAACATTCTCAGGAGACCCTACCTACACACTTTGGCCTGCCAGGTCTGGAGGCAGCCTCCCCTGCCATCGGAGCCAGCTCACCACCAGGTGGTGATCGGTAGAGAGCTCAGCTCCTCTCTTCACCTGAGTGTCTAGAACATGCGGCCGCAAGTCTGGTGACAGGACTACAAAGTCAATCATCTAACTGAGGCTTAGGGTGTCCTTGTGCCAAGCGCACTTATGGACACCCTTATGTTCGAACATGGTGTTCATGATGGACAAAGTGCGACAAGCACAGAAGTCCAACAAAGAAACATCATTCGAGTTCAGACTGGAGAAGCTGTGCCTACCGATCAGACCCTTCCAGGTCACAATGTTGTTGCCCACATGGGGGTTGAAGTCTCCCAGAACAACGAGAGGATCTCCAGGGGGAGCATTCTCCAACACTCTCCCTAAAGACTCCAAAAAGGGTAGGTCCTCTGGACTGCCATTTGGTGCAGAAGCACAAAAGGCAGTCAGGACCCGTTTTCCCACTCAAAGGTGGAGGGAAGTTTTTCTTTCAACTAAGGAGAACTCCAACATGTGGACACTGTGACGGGGCAACAAGGATGGCCACACTGGCTCACTGCCTCTCTTCATGAGCAACTCCAGAATAGAATAAAGTCCAGCCCTTCCCAAGATGGATGGTTCTAGAGCCCAAGCTATGCGTTGAGGTGAGTCAGACTATATCTAGTCGGTATCTCTCACCCTCATGCACCAGAACAGGCTCCTTCCCTGCCAGAGAGATGACATTCCATGTGCCAAGAGTCAGAGTCAGTAGCCGAGGATCGGTCTGACAGAACCTATGCCTTCAACTGCCACCAAACTCCGAATGCATCTGACCTCTATAGCCCCTCTGACAGGTGCCGGGTCCATGGGAGGGTGGACCCATATCTCCTATTTGAGCTGGGCCCCGCCAGACTCCATGGGCAGAAGCCCGACCATAATTCATAGATTATTATTTTTCTCTGCGATGGTCTGACAAGCTATCCACGGTGTACTTTGCCCTCACCTACAGTCGACTGAGATGGACACCAGACTCCCCATGGCCCAAATTAGGATTAAGCGCTTCAGAAAATGAATGAATGATAACATAATCATCATCATCTTAATCTTTTGCTTAATCCGGGGTCGATTTGCGAGGGCAGCAGCGTAAGTAGTAAGGTCCAGACGTCCCTCCCCCAGCCCCTTTCTCCAGCTCTTACCGGGGGCATTTCCACATGAAGTGAGAGACATTGTCCTTCTGGTGTATTCTCTTCCCGGGTGGGCATGCCCAACACACCACACTAAGGAGGCCTTCGGGAGGCATTCTTACCAGATACCCGAGCCATCTCATCTGGCTCTTCTCAAAACAGAGGAGCAGCGGTTCTACTCCGAGCTCTTCCCAGATGGCTAAACTTCTCACCCTATCTCTAAACAACTTACTGTACTGAATCTCACTGAAGAAAATTCACTGTACTGTATTATCTAATATGGTAACAAAATTCAAGATTCAAGATTTTTAATTGCCATTATGCTTTTACACAAATCGGAATTCTTTGTGCGGTTGTTCAAAGAGTCAAGTTACAAAACAGAAAGTAAGGCTCAAATTAACAAAAACACAAAACTACAGACCCAGTAAACAATATAATAATAATAATAATAATATTGTATTGGCATCCGTCAGTCTCGGGAGACTATGGTCTTACACACTGTTTGGATGAGCATCGTCTGGTGTGACTAGACAGGCCGATGCGGGAATGACAGTCCCTCTTGCTGTATGGGCATCAGAACTGGGTGGTTTGTCTGTCAGCTGGGGCTTTTCTTCTCTGGCATTTGACATCGGAACTCTGCGCAAGTGATTCTTCTAGCTGAAGGATTCCTTCACGCACTCTCTGTCGTCATACTGATCTTTCACAGGCTGCAGCTTCCCAAGTGCTTGTTTTGATATTCAGGGCTTTCAGGTCTCGCTTACATATATCTTTGTAGCGCAATTTTGGTCTGCCAGTTGGACGGCTTCCAAAAGCAAGTTCTCCATAGAGAAGGTCCTTTGGGATCCATCCGTTTTCCATGCGCACCAGATGTCCAAGCCATTGTATTCTTCTCAGCTTCAGTAGGCTATATATGCTTTGAATTTGGGCTCTTTCCAAGACACTGGTATAGGTGACTTTATCCTGCCAAGCAATGTTCAGGATACGGCGAAGACAGCGCATGTGGAAGGTGTTGAGTTTGTGCTCTTGTTTCGCATGCAGAGTCCATGCCTTGCTTCCATAAAGGAGGGTACTTATAATGCAGGCTTTGTATACTAGGACCTTTGTGTTCTCTGTCAGTTTGCTATTGGTCCAAACTCTCTTATTTAGTCTGGCCATTGTGGTTGCTGCTTTGCCAATGCACTTGTCCAACTCTGTGTCCAGGGACAATGAGTCTGAGATGGTGGAACCCAGATAGACAAAGTCGTGGACAGCATCCAACTCTTGGTTGCTGAGTCTTATCTCAGGTGGTTTGTCCAAGCCCTGCCCCATGATCTGTGTCTTCTTCTGACTAATTGTGAGACCAAAGTCCTGGCATGTCCTGTTGAAGCGGTCCATGAGGTGCTGGAGTTCTTCCTCAGAGTGGGTGGTAATTGCAGCATCATCGGCAAAGAGGAAGTCATGTAAAGCTTGCATTTGGACTTAAGTCTTGGCTCTGAGTCTTGACAAGTTAAAGAGTTTACCGTCTGACCTGGTTCGGAGGTAGATGCCCTCTGTGGTGGAACCAAAGGCATGTTTAAGCAGGACAGCAAAGAAGATGCCAAACAATGTTGGGGCAAGGACACAACCTTGTTTTACTCCACTGTTGATAGTAAAGCTCTCTGATGTTGACCCATCAAAAACCACTGTACCTTGCATATTGTCATGGAAGGACTTGATGATGTTCAGTAGCTTTGGTGGACATCCTATTTTTGGGAGAATCTTGAAAAGACCATCTCTGCTAACAGTGTCAAAAGCCTTTGTCAGATCTATGAAGGCAATGTAGAGCAGGAGTCTTTGTTCTCTACACTTCTCCTGGAGTTGTCTGAGGGAGAAGACCATGTCAATGGTGGACCTTGAGGAACGAAAGCGACACTGGGATTCTGAATAGACTCTCTCGGCAATAACTTGTAGCCTTTTCAGTGTGACTCTTGCAAAGAGTTTTCCCACAGTGCTTAAAAGTGAGATCCCGGGTAGTTGTTGCAATCGCTTCTGTCACCCTTGTTCTTGTAGAGCATTACAATGTTGGCGTCCCTCATGTCTTGTGGAACTTCGCCCTCATGCCAAAAGAGGCAGAGTATTTTGTGTAGTTCTTCTATCAGGGTTCCTTTGCAGCATTTCAGAATCTCTGCAGGGATGCCATCCTTCCCAGGTGCTTTTCCTGTGGCTAGCGAATCTAGGGCTTTGTGCATTTCCTCCAGGATTGGCTCTTCATCCAGTTCCTCTAGCATAGGTAGACACTCAATTGTGTCCAAGGCATCCTCAGGGACAAGGTTCTCCTTGGCATATAGCTCAGAGTAGTGTTCCATCCAGCGTTCCATCTGTTGTTCTCAGTCTTGAATTATCTCTCCTGAGGAAGACTTTAGAGGGGCAGTTTACTTCTTTCTAGGACCCCCTAGGATTCCATCATGCATCCCCTTAAAGTTTCCTGTGTCTGCTGCGATCTGTATCTTGGAGCACAGCTGGAGCCAGTAGTCATTTGCACAACGCCTGGCAATCTGTTGGACTTTGCTGCGGGAGCTTCGGGGTGCCTTTAGGTTTTTCTCACTAGGGTCAGTTTTATAGGCTATGAGAGCAGCTCTCTTCTCCTCTATTACTGGTCTGATCTTCTCTGCATGAGCTTCAAACCAGTCTGCTGACTTCCTTGTCTGCTTACCAATGACTGATACTGCTGAGCTGTAGATGGCATCCCTCACTTGTTTCCAGTTTTCGGTAGCATTCCTACTTTGCAGACCTGTGAGGCGTTCTTCCAGGGTTGTGACCAAGCCATCGACCTTTGTTGGTATTTTAGTGTTGCTTGTGTTTATGCGAGGTGACCTTCTTTCTTCGTGCGTGATATTTGCTTTGCCTGCAGCTTGATCTTGCTGGACACAAGGGAATGGTCAGTATCACAGTCAGCACTGTGATAACTGCAAGTGAGTTTGATGCATGATCGGTTGGAGCGTTTGGTGAGGATCAGGTCGAGCTGGTGCCAGTGTTTGGATCGTGGGTGCCTCCAAGAGACTCTGCGTTGGGGCTCGGTGTTGAAGAATGTGTTGCTGATGCAGCAGTTATGGTGGCAGCAGAGCTCTAGCAAATGTAGTCCATTTTCGTTCATTTGTCCAGTGCCGAACTTTCCAAGGCAGCTTGGCCAGGTATCATAGTCAGTGCCGACTCTGGCGTTAAAATCACCGAGTATTAAAAGTGACTGTGCAGCGGGGACTTTGCTAATTGCAGAGCCAAGATCGTCGTAGAACTTATCTTTGACGTCACTGGGAGATGTGAGAGTTGGAGCATAGACGCTGATAATGATGACTGATCCAGCTGTAGGGACAGAATTCTTTCAGATCCTTCTGTGGCTGAGATGATGGATCCCAGCAGGGTGTTACGGACTACAAAACCCACGCCATATTCCCTCACTTGGTCGGGTGTCTTCCCTTTCCAGAAGAAGGTGAAGTCCTTCTCTCTCACAGAGCCTGTCTCTGGGAGTCTAGTTTCCTGGAGGGCAACAATGTCTATCTCCAGCCTGTTCAGTTCCCAGTCAATGATAGTTGTTTTTGGGTGTCATTGATTTTCTTCAAGGCTGTCAGTGAAACCTGGCATCATTGTCCTCACATTCCAGGTTCCCAGTTTTAGAATAAAATGCTTTGACTTTTCCTTTCTCAAAGATTTTGTTTTCTTGTTCAAGTAGTTGTTTGGTGCACAGGTTGTGTATCTGCTTCTCGGTTTTCACCCTAAACTCCACGCACCCAGTGAGGTTAACGGACCATGGTAAGGCAGCACCTTATTGGCTGGGGGCTGCCCAGCTTGAAGCAGACAGTAGCTGCCCAATGAGACACAATGGCCTCTCCTACCGTCGGAAACAACCCCTGGCGTATAGCTCTACGCCAATCAAGCTGATGATTTAAAACTGGTAGACTGCTGCTTCCCGTGTTGTATCAACACAGTGTAGTGAAGCTGGAGTGTCCTCTCCAGTGTGCAATGGCTTGGGTATGTGTATATGGAGAAAGAACTGTTACCCATGCAGTAGATTCCCCTTCTCCACGTCATAGAAAAGGTCCAGTGGAAAGGCAAAATGCCAGTACAAATAGTTTCCATGCCGTCGCAGGAGTTGCCAAGTCGGGCTGAGCACAGCATCGAAAAGCCTTCAAGACTCCAGCTTCTGATTTTCTGTCAGGGTTTACTCCCTTAGCCTTACACTCTCCCGAGATATCCACAAGGCCATGGAACTATTTGACCCATAGCTGGGGGTTTGGTTCATGGGCTTCAGGGCGTGTCCACACACCGGTGGGCCTGCAAACCTAATGTCTGGGGGCCAAACCTCCTCCGAGTCCCTTGTAGTTTAGCCTGAGTCCGCAAGGTGCTCAGTTACCATGTATCGCCGTGAGGAGGCACTACATAGGGCTTGGTGATTGAGAGGCTATGTACTGGCAGAAGGAGACTTACGCACATGGCTCCTCTTTTCGCAAAAGCTAGCAGGCTGAAAGCGAGAGGTGATAAGCACATCCACTGCAGCTATAGCACACAAGACGCATCACACTGCCATTTGTGACACATAATAATAATAATAATAATAATAATAATAATAATAATAATAATAATAATAAATTGTTAATAATAATAATAATAATAATAATAATAATGATGATAATACAATACTTCTCCTTTTCCTTTCGGCTGCTCCCTTCAGGGGTCGCCACAGCAAATCATCCGCCTCCATCTCACCCTGTCCTCTGCATCTTCTTTTCTGACTCCAACGACCTTCATGTCTTCCTTCACCACATCCATAAATCTCTTCTTTGGTCTTCCTCTAGGCCTTCTGCCTGGTAGTTCCAACCTCAGCATCCTACTGCCAATATACTCACTATCCCTCCTCTGTACATGTCCAAACCATCTCAATCTAGCCTCTCTGACTTTGTCTCCAAAACATCTTACATAGGCTGTCCCTCTGATGTACTCATTTCTGATCCTATCCATCCTCGTTACTCCCAGAGAGAACCTCAACATTTTCATCTCCGCTAGCTCCAGTTCTGCTTCCTGCCTTTTCCTCAGCGCCACTGTTTCTAAACCATACAACATCGCTGGCCTCACCACCGTCTTGTACACTTTTCCTTTCATTCTTGCTGACACACTCCTATCGCACATCACACTGGACACTTTTCTCCAACCATTCCAGCCTGCCTGCACACGCTTCTTCACCTCTTTTCCACACTCTCCATTGCTCTGCATTGTTGAGCCTAAGTACCTTAAAATCCTCCACCTTTGTTATCTCTGTTCCCTGTAACATCACCGTTCCTCCTGGGTCCTTCTCATTCACACACATGTATCCTGATTTTCTGAGGCTAACCTTCATTCCTCTCCTTTCCAGGGCATACCGCCACCTCTCTAGATTTTCCTGCACTTGTTCTCTGCTCACACTACAGATCACAGTGTCATCTGCAAACATCATAGTCCATAGAGATTCTTGCCTAACCTCGTCTCTCAGCCTGTCCATCACCATAACAAACAAGAAGGGGCTCAGAGCTGACCCTTGATGCAGTCCCACCTCCACCTTGAATTCGTCGGTCACGCCGACAGCACACCTCACCACTGTCTTACATCTGTCATACATGTCCTGCACCACTCTAACATACTTCTCTGCCACTCTAGACTTCCTCATGCAATACTACAGTTCTTCTCTTGGCACCCTGTCATATGCTTTCTCCAGATCCACAAAGGCACAATGCAGTTCCCTCTGACCTTCTCTGTACTTATCTATTAACATCCTCAAAGCAAACATTGCATCTGTGGTGCTCTTACTTAGCATAAAACCAAACTGTTGTTCACAAATGGATGATGATAATACAATAAATACATAATCAGTAGATACAACGACAATAAATTAAATTATTATATTTTTTTATTATATTTATATTTAGATTGCACTATGTCCATTATTTTGTTTGAGGAAAAAACCCAAACAATTCTCTGGGTAAACAAAATGGCCGTAACTTCATAGTTAGATGTTCCCCATTCTCAGAGCAAGATATAGAGATAATCTACAGTCAGGACACCAGGTTTATTTAACGAGATCCGCCATTTGTTCTGCCACGGGCCTTGTTGCTATCCGCTGCGCTCCAGTCCTTCCTGAAGGCCGTGTAGCCAGCTGGTGTGATCACCTTGTCGGGTGTACTCTCCTTGAGCCATGTTTTACAGAAACAAAGCGTGGAGCAGTCCTATAGGTCCCTCTGCGCTGCAATCCGAGCATGAAGCTCGTCCATCTTGTTTCACAGAGACTAAACATTTCCAAGCAGTATGAACGGGAGTGCTAACCTTCCACTGCTAACCAAGTGCCAGCGTCGTCATTCAGCCCCTCCCCACCTGCTGCGTCTCCGCCTGGGCTTATTGTTATCCGGGGTGCGGCTATCATATGAGCTGCCGTAGCATATTAGTTCAGGACAGGGTTTGAGCATGCTCAGTTCTAAATGTCCGAAAGGACTGTGCCCTCATAGCTGTAGTAGGGTCGCCCGGTCATAGACAAGCATAGTGCAAAACATGAACTAACAAAGCAACATACAAGATAACGAATAAAACAAATCAGAAGAAACAACATGACTCTGAGAACTCTGCGACGTTGCCCTCAAGGGAGTACCATCTTGGATCTACTTGTGTATAACTGGATCTAAAATTGTGTATAATGGTGGCAAGGTACTGTAGTAGTTTGCATGGCCACCTCACAATAAGAATATTCTGTGTTGGAGTCGTGGGCTTGATGAGGGCATTTCTTGGGATCTGCTTTGGGATCTGATTTCTTGTGATGCTCAACTCTGGGTGTCCAGTAGGTACTCAAGTTTCCTCTCACTTTCAAGAGACATGCACAGTAGGCCAACTGCCTATTATGCATTGCCCCTTGCTGTGAGTGTGAATGGGGTGTGTGTGTGTGTGTGTGTGTGTGTGTGTGTGTGTGTGTGTGTGTGTGTGTGTTTCATTGCGATAGACTGACAACCTCTTTAATATGTACCCACCTTTTGCCAGAATTGGCTGATTGGCTCCAGCCTCCCTATGACCCCAGCAGGACCACACAGCTCTGAAAATAAATGAATGGTTGAATTAAAGCATGTACAACGAGAGTCTGATCTGAGTTTAAAACCAATTATTCCCAATTATCCAATTCGTGCAGAAAAGATGAATCTGGCTACCAGACACTCCTTCGACACTGCCGATGTGTGTGTGTGTGTGTGTGTGTGTGTGTGTGTGTGTGTGTGTGTGTGTGTGTGTGTGTGTGTGTGTGTGTGTGTGTGAGAGAGAGAGAAAGAGAGAGTGGGGGGGGAGTGAAAGAGATTGACGGAGAGGGATGGAGACGGAGGCAGAGAGAGATTGGCAGTGGTGGGGAGAAAGTGAGAGAGAGAGAGAGACAGAAAGAGAAGCAGAGAGAGATTGACAGAGAGAGAGAGATTGACAGAGGTGGAGGGAGAGAGAGAGCGAGAGAGAGAGAGAGAGAGAGGTTAACAGAAGTGGAGAGAGGGGGAGGAACCGTGTGTGTTTTTTCTGCTGGCTCGAGTGTGTCTATGTTGAAATCGTTGAAACGCAGAAGTAGAAAGGAGGAGCGCAGGAGGAGCTCGAGTCCTTCAATCCGGGCTTTTTATTTATTCGTGCAGCGCGTCATATAATAATAATAATAATAATAATAATAAAAGAGAAATTAAGCCGTTTTTTCTGATCTTAATTATTCGGTGCACGAGACAGATTTTCTTCTTTCACCTAAAAAAAGCGGAGGCGGAAAATACATCGCGTTCAGAGTGAGTACACCGCGCGCACACACACACACACACACACACATACACACACACACCATACACATACACACACACACACCATACACACACACCATACACAGCGCGCACATACACGCAGTGCACACACCCCATATGCCATACACATCATACATATTATATACACCCCACACACACCATACACTATACACATCATACAGACCATATACCACACACACACACACACACACCATACACTCTGTCTACCAGTGTATGTGTGTGCATGTTGCAATAAATGTATGCAATAATTCACAAATATGTTTATTTTTGTCTTTTAAAGCAACACAGTGTTGTTTACTCAATATGACATGGTGTATGTGTGTGTGTGTGTGTGTGTGTGTGTGTGTGTGTGTGTGTGTGTGCTGCGTGTGCGTACGCCCATAGTGATGGTGATAGTGTTCTTGGGTGGGAGTCTCCAATATGGCAGTGTGTGTATGTGTGTGTGTGTGTGTGTGGTGTGACAGGTAGGCTTTTCCTTTTTTCTTTACATCTAACCTAAGATTTAAAAAAACAAATTTAAACAATAATAAAAAATAAGATTTATAAAATAAACCAGAAATATCCTTTATAATAATAATAATAATAATAATAATAATAATAATAATAATAAACTCCTGAGTAAAACAATGCATTTATTATAACAATGGTTAATAAATTATTATAATACTTCTCATTATAAATTGGTAGGAATTTCATCTTATGAATATTTTTATTTATTAAAATATAAATTGGGGCAGTGGTGGCCTGGTGGTAAGGGGCGCTGGATCGCTGATCTAAAGGTTGTGGTTTGAGTCCCACTCTCCACAAGGTTGTCACTGTCCCCACAGTGCAGCTAACTGGGTTATCAAAGGCCAGCTGTGTCTCTCACTGTCCATGGTGAGAGGTTCATGTAAAGACCGTTGCTGACTTTTGTAAAGAGGAGCTGCATAGCCGTCAGCGTGTTTCCACCTTGCAATGGCCTGGCAAGCTGTCCAGGATGTACCCTGCCCTCACCTGGAGTCGGCTGGGATGGGCACCAGCCTCCCCTGACCCTAATTAGGATTAAGCGGTTACAGAAAAAGAACTGAACTGGTATAAATGTTATTTCTTTATATTGCAGTTTGAATAACATTTTCATTTGAGTAAAAAAAAAATTTTTTTTTTTTGTAAAATGGAATGGTGATATAAATTAATTTTTTATTTATTTGTTTATTTAAATTTACAAAATATTAGTTTTGAAATGAACAATTGCAATAATTGTGATTATTGAGGGTAGTGAGCAGCTTTTCACCACACTGTAAACCCTGTAGATTTAATGTTAATGTTAATGATAATATTTTAAGATTATGTTAACGCAGGCGCTCGCCGCTGGACATTCAGAGGTTTAATTAGCAGTGAGTTCAGCTGAGGAAGTGAGTAACTGAAAGCAGAATTGTGAGCTGGTAGAGATGTGGTCTGTAATTACCTGTTGAATGTAGTGAGGCTCATAAGATAGTGATGTGGTTTGTGATTGGTTCTTTGTACAGAGTGAGATTTGGGACACACCCATTGGTTCATTTAAAAGACAGTGTTATGTTGGAAACAAATATTTTTAATGTTCCTTAGTGAAATTCTAAGGTGAGTTTTAGCATGTTAATGGCATGTTGTTATTTTAACCTCTCACCCAAATCTTTTCCTGTTTCTAACAGCAGGCCACGGCTGATAATCAGCACTTCATTCAACAGGCACTGACACAAACCTGCCCTATTCCACACCAGTCAAAATATCAACACAAACCACGATTTACCCTCGCTTTCCAACCCTCGCTGTCTAACCCTCGCTCTCTGATCTTACTCTCTGACCTTAACTCTCTCACCTTGCTCTCTAACCCTCACTTGCTGACCTCAGTCTCTGACATCATTTTGTGACTTTAACTCTCTAACCTTTCTCTCTCAAACATTGCGCTCTCACCCTCATGCGCTACCCTCGCTTTCTGACCCTCGCTCTCTGACTCTATCGCTCTAACCCTTACTCTTACAAAGGATACGTTTTCAGCCATTGTTAGAAGATACCAAGTGATTCAGCTGTCTGGACTTCCAGAGGACGTTCATAGCACCCCTCTTGGTGCCGGAACAAAGAAGAGTTTAGATGCATTTTCCCCTTGTCCCTAGGTAGAGGGAGTAATTAGTCTAGCTGTGCCAGAGGATCTGAGAGAACACGGTGCAATGCAAGGTGTGAGAAAGCAGGAAGATGAATATCCATTTTTGGCTTTGTAGGCAAGCATTAGTGTTTTAAATCTAATGCGAGCAGCTCCTGGAAGCCAGTGGAGAGATCATAGCAGTGGTGTGGTGTGGGAAAATTTGGGAGGGTTGCAAGCAAGTTGTGCAGCCGCATCATGGATCAGTTGCAGAGGTCAAATAGCCCTGAAAGGTAGACCTGCCAGGAGTGAGTTCAGTAATCTAGTTTTGAGCTGACAAGGGATTGAGCAAGTATCTGAGTGGCTTTAATGGAAAGAAATGGACGAATCATCCAGATGTTAAAGAGGACAAATCAATATAATCAAGAGAGCTTAGTGATATGAGAAGCAAAGAACAGTCACTTATCTATGGTTACTCCAAGACTTCGTGCAGTGCCTGAAGGAGAGATCACAGCATTGTCCATGCAGATTGCAAGATCTTGATGTGGGGATGAGTCTGAGGGGATGAACAGCAATTCAGTCTTGCTGGGATTAAGCTTCAGCTGGTGAACTGCCATCCATGAGGAGATACTTGCCAGACATGCAGAGATCTGGGTATAAACCTCAGTGTCTGAGGGAGGAAAAGAAGGAACAACTTGAGTGCCATCTGCATAGCAGTGGTATGAGAACCCATGTGAGGATATGACATCATCAAGGACCCTAGTATAAATGGAGAAAAGAAGTGGACCAGGAACAAAGCCTTGGGAAACACCAGTGGAAAGTTAGCATCGAAAAGATGTGGATCCCCTCCATGTGATCTCATATGAGCAACCTTCCAAATAGGAAGGCAAACCACTGCCATCCTGCACCACAAATTCCTAGACTCCTAAAGGATGGACAAGAGAGTCTTGTAGTTGACTGTGTCAAATGCACCTGAAAAGATGAGGAGGATGGTGACTGAGGACATGTTGTCTGATCTTGCAGCATGTAGCTTCTCTGTACAGCCAAGATTGCCGTCTTTCTGGAATGTGTGGCTTTGAAGCCAGATTGAGGGTCAAGGAGGTTATTCTGCAAAAGATAGAAAGACATTTGGTTATAAACAGTGTGTTCAAGAATTTTAGAATGGAAAGAAAGAAGTGATATCAGCCTGTAGTTGCTGATGTCTGAAGGATCCAGAGAGGGTTTCTTTAAGATGGGTAGAATCCTGGATCTTTTGAACGATGTTGGTATCTGATCAGATGATATGGAGTTATTGATGATGGTGGATATACATGGAAGAAAGTCTTGAGAGATATTATGGAGTACTGAGTATGGAATTGAATCCAGTGAGCAGGTGGTAGGATTGCATGACAAAATGATCTGCGGGATGTGCAAGGGAAGGAGAAGTGGAATCTATGCTGTGTAGTGTAGGAATTGGGGTGGGAGTAAATGTCTCACAGATTTGTTTAATATTCCCATCAAAGAAATCAGCAAAGTCTTCAGTAGTCAGGGAGGATGGGGCAGGTGGAGCAGATGGAAGGAGTAATGATGAAAAGACGTTATGGAGTTTGTGCGGGTCCTTTGCAGCAGTATCCAACTTTTTCTTGTAGAAGTCTGTCTTAGCAGAAGTCACATCAGACCCAAGTGTGGATCGGAGAGCATGGTATGACGCCAGATCTAATTCTCGTTCATTATCGTTCATTTTCACCGAATCCTAATTCAAGATTCAAGATTTTTAATTGCCATTTGTGCTTTTACATAGATTAATTAGGGTCACAGGTAGGCTGGTGCCCATTCCAGCTGACTCTGGGTGAGGGCAGAGTGCACTCTGGACAACTCTCCAGGCCATCAAAGGATGGAAACATGCTGACGACATTGCAGTGTACTCTTGTCGAAAGTCAGCAATGGTTCTTTTACATGAACCTCACACCATAGCCAGTGAGAGACATGGCCAGTCTTTGATAACCCAGTTAGCTGCACTTGGGGGACAGTGACAACCCGATGAGAGTGTGGCTTCAACCCCCAGCCTTAGGATCAGTGATCCAGCATCTTTACCACCAGGCCACCACTGCACCAGATCTGATTCAAGATGAGATTTCTTCCACTTTCTCTCAGCTGCTCTGAGATGTCTATGATTGCTTCGAAGCACCTCCCAGAGCCAAGGAGCAGAGCAATAACTCTTCTTGGATTTTGTAGATAAAGTGCACAAGAGATACATAGAAATAGAGAGTGAAGAGAGAAAAGTGTCAGTAGCAGATGTGAGTGTGAGGGAAGCAACAGATGAAGGAGATACATTGAGGAGGTTTTTCTCGAGTAGGGGGAAGAAAACTGAGCACTAGTGTTAGATAGAATAGGTAAGTTGATAGTAAAGGAAAGCAACTGCTGGTCAGAGATGTGTAGTGGAGTATAATTAACACCTGTGACTGGAGATGGACAACTGAAAACAAGATCCAAGCGATTCCCTCCTTTGTGTGGGAGAGCGTTTATTAAACGTTAAAGAAAGGAGTAAGGAAAAGAGAGAAGTCAGGAGGGCTGGAGCTTTTCAGAGGGGAGATTAAAGTCTCCCAGAAGAGTGAAAGGGGTGTTGTCAGAGGGAAAGTGCTGAGGAGTGTGTCTGTTTCTTCTAGAAAGTGTCCTGGGGTCCATTATGTAGATAATAATAATGAGGAGGTTGCTTGGAGAGCAGACTTTTCCTGCATGAAGCTCAAAGGAGGAGATGGTTGGATGAGACAGAGAAAGTGGTGTGAAGCACCAACTTCAAGACAGGAGTAGACATGTACCACCACCTCTCCCAGTTACTCGTGGAGTATGAGAGAAGCACAAACAGAGGAAAGAGCTGCTGGTGTAGTGGAGTTCTGTCAGAAAATCTAGGTTTCAGTTAGTGCAGGAAAGTCAAGAGAGTAGTGAGAAGCAACAACAGAGATGAAATCCAATTTTTTCACAGCAGATTGGCAGTTCCTGAATCCAGCTACCCTATAGTCTGAGACTGACAGCAGTGGAGGGTTGGTAAGGTTGCTGAGACTATGTCCTCTGGCTTGTTGGTATGATCTTCTGGGTCTAAGAGAACTGAGAACAGTAATGGGTTTAAGGCACATGACTGCAATCTGGTTTATATTCGAGACCTTAGGACTGATATGCAGTTCTACTTCAACAAAGCCAAGAAAATTATTGAATTACCACTATTCAAAGGACTTGTTTTAATAAATGGTCTGTGGTGCTACCCGCTACAAACATCACGTTTGTGGTGGGTGATGCCTTCAATACATACTTTCTGGGACCTGCCCCAAATCCATACCTTAAGGAGCCTGAAACTACTGCTGATTTAAACACCACAATAAGACTACAGAACCAGCTAAGAATTCTATACTTGAAAATATTACCCTATCCTCACTGTCTCATCTTCACTCTTGAACTTCACTCCGTAACCTCAATCGCTAACCTTCACTCTCCAAGCTTGTTCTGAACCAGTATTTTAAACCTGACTCTAAGTTATTTGTAGGAAATGATAAGCATGGCATTTGTTGAAATATGCTGATTAGTGAGATGTAAATATGTAAAGTTTTCAGGATCGTAGCAGTAAAATAAACACAGCAGGTGCTTGAGTTCCTCCTGGGTTCTACTGCCTATATATTCATGGGCCTGGGTTGTTTCTGGCTGGAGTTTGCATGTTCTCCCTGTGCTCACGTGGTTTGCATCCAGGTACTCTGGTTTCTACGTGTGCTGGCCCTGCAATGATCTGGTGAACTGTTCAGGCAGTTGCCCGCGGCCACTGTGGCAAGGAAAATCTCCCTCAGTAGTTGCGAGGAAGAAACCTTGAGAGGAACCAGATCCAAAAGGGAAACCCATCCTCATTTGGTGGATATGATGATGAAGGTGGTGGTGGTGGTGGTGATGATGGTCATGATGATGATTGATCTTCTAAGATGAGAACTCCAACTGAGTGTAGAACTTCAGGACGGATCACAGGATTCAGAAAGCAGAAGGATCAGGATCACTGGGATCTCAGATGTAGCATGTGTACCTCAACAGAGAAGGAGAGGTTGTTAAGGACATTCATAACAGTGTAATGGTTAAAGAAGAGAGTTTTTCGTGCTGATTGCAAGCAGAGACTCTGGCATAAGTGACTATGATATCATAACAAAAAGAGAGTACCAGAAGGAAGACAGATATTAGGGCACCCTGTAACACGAGGTAATCAGGTCTACTGTAATGGTTATTGCTAATCAAACTAACCAGTCACTGATAGCCTATCATTAGCATCAACTATGATGACCACGCCCTAACTTGAGTCATTAGCTTGTTTCTTATAGCTTCAGTGCTAGTGATGTAGAACAATCTTGCTATGTTTATTCTTGAGGGTGTTAACTTTTAGTTCATGTTAAAGTCAGTAGTGCTAGGCTGCCTTTAATTTTGTAGTATCTGTGCTAGCCAGTGTCCCTTCTCTGTGATGTCCCATGTCAGTGATGTTTACCTCAAGGCTGTACCTCTCACATGTGAACGCTAACTAACTGCTAGCTGTACAGGAATACAGGAAAGGTTTCTGAGAAAAGAGTTAGCGGTTTATCCTCCGGGCGTTGCTTGTGATCAGTGTTCACTTCCCAGCTATCATGGTTTTCCCCAGTGGCCATGTTTGGGAAAAAAAGATTCTTTCTCTGTTGATCAGATCTGAAGATCTCGAACACTTGCTGCATTGTTAGGGAAAGAACTCGACCTTCTTCAGATTTTACCCTCAACCTTTTTTTTTTTTTTTTAATTTTAGTTTAGCACACACTTTGTACAGATGTTTTATCTTTCTGTTTATCCCACAGTTCAGTTCAGGATCAGTTCACAGTGTTACTGTCCAGTTCTAATGCCTGAGATTCACAGCTCAGAAACGAGTCAATTAATTAATTACTCAATTAATTCCTTCAGCTTCAGTAAGGTCTTTATCCTGGTTAGCGTGAAGCCGGATCTAGAGTTTATCCCAGGAGTTCTGTGTACGAAGCTAGAATAAACCTGGAATGTGATTTCATTTCATACACTGGTTATTTATACAAGCCTCCTCCAATGCTGGAGAATCAGAAATCTGGTTACTCCTGTGGCTGTTCCAGAGGATTTTGGCGGTCATCTGTTGTAGATACTGTAAAAAGCTAAACAGCTGGTTTAAAAGAGCAACATTATTAATTGATCTGGCTCTTGATCCACAGCAATATTTAACACCACCAGTCATTCAAGAAATGTGAAACAAGGAGGCGTGGCCTTTAGTATTCAGCATTCATTTATTCACAATCAGTAGTTTAGTTGGACAATGAAAGGAAATCATATTTACTGGTGTGTAGGGTTCAACAAAATCTCCTTCCTTGTCTGCATGTTTTTCCCTATTTCTGCTTATATCCCATATTTCCACCAATCACACACAAGTACATCAGTGACATCAACAGCTATCAGTCTTTTTAAGCTATGTTTTGGTGTACAAACACCAGAGTGATTTATGTTCAGGTTTGTGGAGGAAAATAACAGTGTGATGGATGAAAAATGGGTTTCCATGACAGCCCAGCTATAAACACACACACACACACACACACACACACACACACACACACACACACAGAGGGAGAGACGGAAAGAAGCTGGAAGTTCTTGTTGTATTGTTGTTGTAATTATTTTGATATCTCTCGATCCTGATGTGTGATCATACACACATGTGAACGTTATGTAATCGGGAAGTTGAATTGGATTTTAATTTGAAACTCAGCGTTAAAGAGGACGTGTGAAGAGACAAGGTTTTCATCTACAGAACTGCAGGCTTAACTTCGGGTTCAGTGTCTGGAATCAATTTAAACTGGAATGCGGTGGACTGCTAACACACACACACACACACACACACACACACACTTTCGTGATTAGTGTTCATATTTTTATGTGTTTGAGAAAGAATTGTAGTTTATCATGTGACCAAAATGTCACACAGCAGTGCAAACGCCTCCATTCCGTGAGCGATACAGAGTACTGCCACTGGCAACGCCTTCAAAATCCTAAATAAACACATTTGACCTTACACTGTGAATCATCTGTTACTACAGAAACGATAACATATTGGAACAAGTGTATTAATTTGCACTACTATTAGACCTGCTGTTGTACAACATAAATCATCTTCTGATCAATCACAATCCAGAACCCATCTCCTTCTGACCAATCAGGATGCCATACTTCTCGTCAATAGTGAAACCACAAGTCAGCATGTCCTACTCCAACACCGTGTGTGTGTGTGTGTGTGTGTGTGTGTGTGTGTGTGTGTGTAATTTTCTATAAGCAGAAGTAATCTCTTGCTGTTTATGTATTGATCCATGACTAGTTCATATACACACAGACACACACACACACACACACACATGCTCACACACAGGCTCCAGCATAAAGATTCACTAGCTGGTTGATTCTGAGAATAATGCGCAGTGTGTGTGTGTGTGTGTGTGTGTGTGTGTGTGTGTGTGAGAGTGAGAGAGAGATTTGATGATGGTGTTTGTGATTTGATGGTTGTGGGTTTTTTCCTCTGCAGGATGTCGGAGGTGTTAACACAGCAGGAGAGATTACAAGCTATCTCAGTGAGCGAGCACACACACACACACACACACACACACACACACACACACTGTAACAGTCAATAAAGGGGTGTGGCCTTTTTGACTCAGTTTCAGGTAAGGGGTTGGCCTATAAAGGGGTGTGGTCTATAAAAGTGAAATAATCGCAGTAATATAATTGTAGCCTCCATAAATGAAAAACCTCTCAAGTTTTAATATCTTTTCAGAATGTTTAATGTGTGTGTGTGTTTCAGGAGAAAAGGAAGAAGCAGACTGAAATAGAGAATAAGAGGAGACAGTTGGAGGACGAACGCAGACAACTACAACACCTAAAGGTACCCATAAAAATAATCTACAGTAGTTTGTGCGAGTGAGTGAGTGTGTGTGTGTGTGTGTGTGTGTGTGTGTTTGTGTTTGTGTGAGTGTGTATGTGAGTGTGTGTGTATGTGTGTGTATGTGAGTGTCTGTGAGTGTGTGTGTGTGTGTGTGTGTATGTGAGTGAGTGAGTGTGTGTGTGTGTGTGTGTGTGTGTGTGTGTGTGTGTGTGTTGTGTGTGTATGTGAGTGAATGTGTGAGTGTTTGTATGTTCTGGCTTGTGTGTGTCTGTGTGTGTGTGTGTGTGTGTGTGTGTGTTTGTGTGTGTGTTTGTATGTGAGTGAGTAAGTGTGTTTGTGTGTGTATGCGAGTGAGTGTGTGTATGTGAGTGAGTGTGTGTATATGTGAGTGAGTGTGTGTGTGTGTGTGTGTGTGTGTGTGTGTGTGTGTGTGTGTATGTGAGTGAGTGTGTTTGTGTTTGTATGTGAGAGTGTGTGTGAGTGTGTGTTCGTGTGTGTAAGTGAGGTGAGAGTGTGTTTGTGCGCATTTGTGCTTGTGTGGGTGTGTGTGTGTGTGTGTGTGTGTGTGTGTGTGTGTGTGTGTTTGTACTTGTGTGTTTGAGCTTCTTGTGTTTAGAGAGTGAAAACCTCTGTGTATGAAACTCAGCTGGGAATGTGTGAATTTAAACTCCACTTGAACAGGAGTGTAGGGTTTTATACTGAACACATATAACGCTGGGATTTGGCTATTCTCACGAGATTACAGTATATGGAGCGTGATGAGTGACTGTTGAATGGATTTCATGTGCCATGGTATTCATGGCATCGGTGTATCTGTACAGACTGTGCACTACATGTGTTTTCTCTCCATCTCCCCGAGAGGATGGTTCTGTAGATCTGTGAGCCTCTCTTCAGGCACGTGTTCAAAATCCAGGCATTTTTTTTCTCCAGCTACATGTAAAGATTTTACAGCCATTTATTCCTTCACCAAACTACTTAATCTTATTAAAGTTGAAGGGAGACTGGAGCCTATCTCAGCCAACTCTGGGCAAAAGCTGGGTGCATTCTGAACAGCTCACCAGTCTGTTACACGGCAACACACAAGACAGTTCACACTCTTCGGAGCAGTTTGAAACAGCCAGTTAGCTTAATGTGCATCGTCTTTGGACTGTGGGAGGAAGCTGGAGCACCCAGAGAAAATCCACAAAGGCACAGGGAGCGCTCCACACAGAAATGCCCACAGTGAGCCCAGGACTTGAACCCAGGACCTTCTTACCACTATGCCACTGTATGTGATACATACATACATACATACAAATATTTGTATAGCGCTAATTCTGGCACATGCCACTCAAAAGCGCTGGGGGTGACTCTGAGAACTTATTGATAGGCATGGTAGGCAAGTGTGACTTGAACGTGTTTATGTTCACTTTGGATCTGACATGGATCGGTAGATTGTGCCACAGTATTGGACCTGCTTACTCAAATGAATGGTCACCAAATGTGTGCGTTCAGGTGGCTGGTATCTCCAGGAGATTCTTTGAGTTTGATCTTAGAGATCCGAGTGGCTGGTACTCTCAAAGAAGATTGGCGAGGTAGTTGGGAGCAAGGCCTTTCATGCACTTGAACACAAGGAGCATTATCTTATACTGAATCTTGTATCTGACTGGCAGCCAGTGTAAGATGTGCAGTACGGAAGTAATGTGGTCATACTTCTGGTGACGTGTGATGACCCTCGCTGTACTGTTCTGCACACATTGAAGCTTGTCAAGTAAATACTCGGACGTTCCAAATGGCAGAGAATTGCAATAGTCGAGTCTTGACGTGATGAACGCTTGGACGAGAGCTGAAATGGAATTCACATCAAGATATCGCCTGATATTGCTGATGTTGTGAATATGATAATATGCACTCTTACAGACGCTGTTGAGGTGGGAGTCGAATATTACACCAAGATTCTGGGCTTCTTTGCTCACAGAAATCATACAGTCACCAATGCGGAACTCTGGAATGGTGAGAGAATTTCGAATTCGTTTTGAACTGAAAACTAGAAGCTCAGGTTTGTCGTCATTCAGCTTCAGAAAGTTGGAGGACATCCACGCCTTGATGCTACTGACACACTGTTCAACTAATTCAAAAGTGCGGTTGACTGATGACTGGTCAAGTGGTTTAAATGTCATGTACATTTGTATATCATCCGCATAAAGGTGCAGGTCCAATTGGAATGATCTCACAATAGCACTAAGAGGGGAAGTGTAGATAGTAAAGAGGAGCGTACCAACTACGGAGCCCTGAGGGATTCCATATGTTAGGTCTTTGGCATTTGACATATGTCCATCTATCATGACGGACTGTTGTCTGCCCGATATGTATGACTTCAACCATTTCAATGCTATAGTGAATAAGAGGGGCGATGTATAAATGAATGAGTTTATGAGTATGAACACGGTAGGATGTGAACAACAGTTTGGTTTCATGCCAAGAAAGGACCACAGATGCAGTGTTTGCCTTGAGGATGTTAATAGAGAAGTACAGAGAAGGTCAGCGGGAGCTGCATTGTGCATTTATGGATCTGGAGAAAGCATATGACAGGGTGCCAAGAGAGGATCTGTGGTATTGCATGAGGAAGTCTGGAGTAGCAGAGAAGTATGTTAGAGTGGTGCAGGACATGTATGAGAGCTGTAAGACAGTGGTGAGGTGTGCTGTCAGCGTGACCAAAGAATTCAATGTGGAGGTGGGACTGCATCAAGGATCAACTCTGAGCCCCTTCTTGTTTGCGATGGTGATGGACAGGCTGACAGACGAGATTAAACATGATTCCCCATGCACTATGGTGTTTGCAGATGACATTGTGATCTGTAGTGAGAGTAGAGAACAAGTGCAGGAAAATCTAGAGAGGTGGAGGTATGCCCTGGAAAGGAGAGGAATAAAGGTTAGCCTCAGTAAATCAGAATACATGTGTGTGAATGAGAAGGACCCAAGAGGAACGGTGAGGTTACAGGGAGCAGAGATAAAGAAGGTGGAGGATTTTAAGTACTTAGGCTCAACAATCCAGAGCAATGGAGAATGTGGAAAAGAGGTGAAGAAGCGTGTGCAGGCAGGTTGGAATGGTTGGAGAAAAGTGTCCGGTGTGATGTGTGATAGGAAGGTATCAGCAAGAATGAAAGGAAAAGTGTACAAGACGGTGATGAGTCCAGCGATGTTGTATGGTTTAGAAACAGTGGCACTGAGGAAAAGGCAGGAGGCAGAGCTGGAGGTAGCAGAGATGAAAATGTTGAGGTTCTCTCTGGGAGTAACGAGGATGGATAGGATCAGGAATGAGTACATCAGAGGGAGCCTATGTAATATGTTTTGGAGACAAAGTCAGAGAGGCTAGATTGAGATGGTTTGGACATGGACAGAGGAGGGATAGTGAGTATATTGGCAGTAGGATGATGAGGTTGGAACTACCAGGCAGAAGGCCTAGAGGAAGACCAAGGAAGAGATTTATGAATGTGGTGAAGGAGGACATGAAGGTCGTTGGAGTAAGAGAAGATGCAGAAGACAGGGTGAGATGGAGGCAGATGATTTGCTGTGGCGACCCTTGAAGGGAACAGCTGAAAGGAAAAGAAGAAGAAGAAAGAAGAGTATGAACACTATGAGTGAAATATGCATTCAGCTGAAGTTCAATTGTTGATGGAAACCCTTTTTACCCCATAGAAGATTTTTCTTTCCACACGGAATTTTTCTGACTTCGGAGGTTGTGACCTGTAAACCCAGAGTATTTGGGGGCATGGTTTGTAATTGATGTTGGTATATTGCTTCCATATTTATGCTGTGATTGGGGAGATATTGAATGTTTCATGAATCTGGAGTATGAGGATTTCTACAGTGGTCCATATGCCTGTGTGTGTGTGTGTGTGTGTGTGTGTGTGTGTGTGTGTGTGCGCGCGCACGCATTTCAGAACAATGATAAAGGCTATAAATAGCTCTAATAACATCATAATCGATGTAGAGGCTGTGTTTCTCAGCATGTCAGCATTGAATGAGTGGGGTTTAGGGGTGGGGTTTCTCCAGCAGACTCTGCTGGAAACACTTTCCATACATTAAACTGACATTTATAAATCCATTCTTAAATCTGAGAGTAAAAGTGTGTGTGTGTGTGTGTGTGTGTGTGTGTGTGTGTGTGTGTGTGTGTGTGTGTGTGTGTGTGTGTTACTACTTGCTATTGTCTTTCTGCTGTCAAAAAACAATCGAGTCTCCATTTTCCACTGAGCAACCCACACGCCACCCTTCTGAGCCACTAGTGTAGTGTGTGTGTGTGTGTGTGTGTGTGTGTGTGTGTGTGCGCGCGAGAGAGAGAGAGAGAGGGGGTGTGTGTGTGTGTGTGTGTGTGTGAGAGAGTACGTGTACAAGAGAGAGTATGTGTGTGTGTGAAGGAAAGAGGGAGAGAGGGTGTGTGTGTGTGTGTGAGAGTGAGTGTGTGTGTGTGTGTGTTTGTGTATGTGAGAGTGTGTGTGTTTGTGTGTGTGTGTGTTTGTGTGTGTTTGTGTGTGTTTGTGTTTGTGTGAGTGTGTTTGTGTGAGTGTGTTTGTGTGAGTGTGTTTGTGTGCGTGTGTATGTGAGTGTGTGTATGTGTGTGTATGTGAGTGTCTGTGAGTGTGTGTATGTGAGTGAGTGTGTGTGTGTGTTCGTGTGTTCATGCATGTGTGTGTGTATGTGTGTGTGTATGTGTGTGTGTTTGTGTGAGTGTGTATGTGAGTGTGTTTGTGTGTGTGTGTATGTGAGTGTGTTTGTGTGTGTGTGTGTCTTTCTGCTGTCAAAAAACAATCGAGTCTCCATTTTCCACTGAGCAACCCACACTCCACCCTTCTGAGCCACTAATGTAGTGTGTGTGTGTGTGTGTGTGTGTGTGTGTGCGCGCGTGAGAGAGAGAGAGAGAGAGAGAGAGAGAGAGAGAGAGAATGTGAGAGAGAGGGGGTGTGTGTGGTGTGTGTGTGCGAGAGAGAGAGAGAGAGAGAGAGAGAGAGAATGTGAGAGAGAGGGGTGTGTGTGGTGTGTGTGTGAGAGAGAGAGAGAGAGAGAGAGAGAGAGAGAGAGAGAGAATGTGAGAGAGAGGGTGTGTGTGGTGTGTGTGTGAGAGAGTATGTGTACAAGAGAGAGTATGTGTGTGTGTGAAGGAAAGAGGGAGAGAGGGTGTGTGTGTATGTGTGTGTGTGTGAGAGAGAGAGAAGAGAGAAAGAGAAAGAGAGAGTGAGAGTGTGTGTGTGTCTATCAATTTTATTCAAGTGTATTTGTATGGAACATTTTATAATAATATTGTCACCAAGCAGCTTTACACAGTGTTCTTCTTTTCCTTTCGGCTGTTCCCTTCAAGGATCGGCGCAGTGAATCAGAATCATCTGCCTCCATCTCACCCTATCCTCTGCATCTTCTTCTCATACACCAACTGCCTTCATGTCCTCCTTCACCACATCCATAAATCTTCTCTTTGGTCTTCCTCTAGACCTTCTGCCTGGTAGTTCCAACCTCAGCATCCTACTACCAATATACTCACTATCCCTCCTCTCTACATGTCCAAACCATCTCAATCTAGCCTCTCTGACTTTGTCTCCAAAACATCTTACATGTGCTGTCCCTCTGATGTGCTCATTCCTGATCCTATCCATCCTCGTTATTCCCAAAGAGAACCTCAACATTTTCATCTCTGCTACCTCCAGCTCTGCCTCCTGTCTTTTCCCCAGAGCCACTGTCTCTAAACCATACAACATCGCTGGCCTCAACACCGTCTTGTACACTTTTCCCTTCATTCTTGCTGATACCTTCCTATCGCACATCACACCGGACACTTTTCTCCAACCATTCCAACCTGCCTGCACACGCTTCTTCACCTCTTTTCCACACGCTCCATTGATCTGGATTGTTGAGCCTAAGTACTTCAAATCCTCCACCTTCTTTATCTCTGCTCCCTGTAACCTCACCGTTCCTCTTGGGTCCTTTTCGTTCACATACATGTATTCTGTCTTAGTGAGGCTAACCTTCATTCCCCTCCTTTCCAGGGCATACCTCCACCTCTCTAAATTTTCCTGCACTTGTTCTCTGCTCTCACTACAGATCACAATGTCATCTGCAAACATCATAGTCCATGGGGAATCTTGTCTAACCTCGTCTGTCAGCCTGTCCATCACCACAGCAAACAAGAAGGGGCTCAGGGCTGATCCTTGATGCAGTCCTACCTCCACCTTTAACTCTTCTGTCACACCGACAGCACACCTCACCACTGTCTTACATCTCTCATACATGTCCTGCACCACTCTAACATACTTCTCTGCCACTCCAGACTTCCTCATGCAACTTTACACAGTAAATGAATTTAAGTATGTTTTTTAGCATTTTTCTGTAAACCATACACATCCCTGAAGAAGAAACCCACGGCAATAGTGGAATGTAAAAATCCCCTCAGATGACATGAGGAAGAAACCTTTTTAGGAACAAGAGTCAAAAGGGAAATGCGTCTTCATTTGGGTGAAACCACATAAAACTTCAAACCATGAAGCAGAAACTTCACAACTTTTCACGATATTTAAGCCCATATGGATTATCAGCAGGAGCTTCTAAGAGCAGAACTCCAACCAGCAGTAGCGCAATAGGACGGATCAGAGGATTCAGAGAGCAGAAAGATCAGGATCACTGGGATTTCAGAAGTAGCATGTGTACTTCAACAGAGAGGTGGGGGTTGCGAGGTATATTCATCACTGTGTAATGATAATAGAAGAACTTATTATTGCTGCATGAAAACAGGATGTTAACTGGAAGGTTATTCCATAACTGTGAATCTCTGCCCCCTGCAGTAGTCTTCATTATTCGCGGTATTACTAAGCATTCTGCACCTTTTGATTTAAGGGGCGTGTCAGATCATAAACAACAAGAAGTTCACTAAGATAATGTGGCATGTGACCATTAAGTGCTTTATAGGTTAAAAGTACAGGTCCTTCTAAAAAAAATAGCATATTGTGATAAGGTTCATTATTTTCTGTAATTTACTGATAAACATTAGACTTTCATATATTTTAGATTCATTACACACAACTGAAGTAGTTCAAGCATTTTATTGTTTTAATATTGATAATTTTGGCAAAAAAGTAAAGAAAAACCAAAAATCCTTATCTCAAAAAAATTAGCATATTTCATTCGACCAATAAAGTGTTTTTAATACAAAAAAGTCAACCTTAAAATAAATATGTTCAGTTATGCACTCAATACTTGGGCGGGAATCCTTTTGCAGAAATGACTGCTTCAATGAAAGCAATCAGCCTGTGGCACTGCTGAGGTGTTACGGAGGCCCAGGATGCTTCGATAGCGGCCTTAAGCTCATCCACAGTGTTGGGTCTGGTGTCTCTCAACTTTCTCTTCACAATATCCCACAGATTCTCTATGGGCTTCAGGTCAGGAGAGTTGGCAGGCCAACTGAGCACAGTAATACCATGGTCAGTAAACCATTTAGCAGTGGTTTTGGCACTGTGAGCAGGTGCCAGGTCGTGCTGAAAAATGAAATCGTCATCTCCATAAAGCTTTTCAGCAGATGGAAGCATGAAGTGCTCCAAAATCTCCTGATAGCTAGCTGCATTGACCCTGCCCTTGATAAAACACAGTGGACCAACACCAGCAGCTGATTTGGCACCCCAGACCTTGACACTGGACTTCAGGCATTTTGGTATTTCCTTCTCCCCAGTCTTCCTCCAGACTCTGGCACCTTGATTTCTGAATGACGTGCAAAATTTGCTTTCATCCGAAAAAAGTACTTTGGACCACTGAGCAACAGTCCAGAAGTGGCTTGACCTGGGGAATGCGGCACCTGTAGCCCATTTCCTGCACACGCCTGTGCACGGTGGCTCTGGATGTTTCTACTCCAAACTCAGTCCACTGCTTCCACAGGTCCCCCAAGGTCTGAATTCGGCCCTTCTCCACAATCTTCCTCAGGGTCCGGTCACCTCTTCTGGTTGTGCAGCGTTTCCTGCCACACTTTTTCCTTCCCACAGACGTCCCACTGAGGTGGCTTGATAGAGCACTCTGGGAACAGCCTATTCGCTCAGAGATTTCTTTCTGTGTCTTACCCTCTTGCTCGAGGGTGTCAATGATGGCCTTCTGGACAGCAGTCAGGTCGGCAGTCTTACCCATGATTGCGGTTTTGAGTAATGAACCAGGCTGGGAGTTTTTAAAAGCCTCAGGAATATTTTGCAGGTGTTTATAGTTAATTGGTTGATTCAGATGATTAGGTTAATAGCTCGTTTTGAGAGTGAGTGAGATGTAGAGTGAGAGATTGAGAGAGTGAGAGATTGAGAGAGTGAGAGATTGAGAGAGTGAGAGATTGAGAGAGTGAGAGTTTGAGAGAGTGAGAGATTGAGAGAGTGAGAGATGTAGAGAGTGATAGATAAAGAGAGAGAGTGAGAGATTGAGAGAGAGAGGTAGAGAGAGAGTGAGAGATGTAGAGAGAGAGTGTGCGAGGTAAAGAGTCAGAGATGTAGAGAGAGTAATATATAGAGAGTGAGTGTGAGAAATGTAGACAGAGAGAGAGTGAGAGATGTAGAGAGAGTGAGAGATGTAGAGAGAGTGAGAGATGTAGAGAGAGTGAGAGATGTAGAGAGAGAGAGAGAGAGAGAGAGAGAGAGAGATGTAGAGAGAGAGAGATGTAGAGTGAGAGAGAGAGAGAGAGATGTAAAGTGACGTAGAGAGGTGAGCGACGTAGAGAGGTGAGCGACGTAGAGAGGTGAGAGACGTAGAGAGAGTGAGAGAGGCAGGCAGAGAGTGAGAGAGGCAGGCAGAGAGTGAGAGAGGCAGGCAGAGAGTGAGAGATGCAGGCAGAGACTGAGAGCTGTAGAGAGGCAGAGACTGAGAGATGCAGGCAGAGACTGAGAGATGCAGGCAGAGACTGAGAGCTGTAGAGAGGCAGAGACTGAGAGATGTAGAGAGAGAAGGTGAGATGTACAGACAGATTGAGAGAGTGAGAGATGTAAAGAGAAGGTGAGATGTACAGACAGATTGAGAGAGTGAGAGATGTAAAGAGCGAGTGAGAGATGTAAAGAGCGAGTGAGAGATGTAAAGAGCGAGTGAGAGATGTAAAGAGAGATTGAGAGTGAGAGATGCAGAGAGAGTGAGAGATGTAAGGGGAGAGATGCAGAGAGAGTGAGAGAGGTAGAGAGAGAATGATTGATGTACATAGAGTTAGAGATAAAGAGAGAAAGAGTGAGAGGTAGAGAGAGAGTGAGAGGTAGAGAGAGAGTGAGAGGTAGAGAGTGATAGATGTAGAGAGAGTGAGAGATGTAGAGTGAGAGATGTAGAAAGACAGACAGTGAGAAATGTAGAGAGACAGAGAGTGAGAGATCGAGAGTGAGAGTGAGAGATGTAGAGCGAGATTGAGAGAGTGAGAGATGTAGAGCGAGAGTGAGAGATACAGAGAGACTGAGAGAGGTAGAGAGTGTGAGAGCTATAGACAGAATGTGAGACGTAGAAACAGATTGAGAGAGTGAGAGACGTAGAGGTAGAGTGAGAGATGCAGAGAGACTGATAGATGCAGAAAAGACTGATAGATGCAGAGAGAGTGTGAGAGGTAGAGAGAGAGTGTGTGAGAGATATTGACAGAATGTGAGATATAGACAGAATGTGAGATGTAGAGAGAGTGAGACATGCAGAGAGAGACCGAGAGATGCAGAGAGAGACCGAGAGATGCAGAGAGAGACCGAGAGATGCAGAGACAGAGAGGTAGAGGGAGAGTGTGAGATGTAGAGACAGATTGAGAAAGTGAGAGATGTAGAGAAAGTGTGTCTCTTTGCATCTCTCACTCTCTCTCTACCTCTCTCAATGTCTGTTTACATCTCAGTCTCACTACATCTCTCACACTCTCTCTCTACCTCTCTCACTCTCTCTGCACTTCTCACTCTCACTCTCTCAATCTCTCTCTGTCTCTACATCGCTGACTCTCTCAAACTGTCTCTACATCTCACATTCTGTCTATATCTCTCACACTCTCTGTCTACCTCGCTGTCTCTTTGCATCTCTCTCTCTCTCTACATCTCTCACTTTCTCTCTCTACCTCTCTCCCTCTTTCAATCTCACTCTACATCTCTCACTCTCTTTCTACATCTATGCCTCTCTTTCTACATCTTTCACTCTGTCTACATCTCTCACTCTCTACATCTCTCACTCTCTCTCTAGTTTTCTCACACTCTCTCTCTACCTCTCTGACTCTCTACATCCCCCACTCTCTCAAGATCGCTCACTCTCTCTCTCTACCTCTCACTCTCACTGTCTCTCTACATCTCTCATTCTCTCTAAATTTCTTACTCTCTCAATCTCTCGTTTTACATCTCACATTCACTCTCTCTCCCTCAATCTCTCTACATGGCTATTTCTCTTGCTCTCTCTATCTCCGTCTCCTTTTCTCTCTCCACCTCTCTTATACTGGTTTGTTCTCTTTCTCTCTGTCTCTCAATATCTCTAACACTCTTGCTTCCAGTCTCATTTTTTTCTCTCTCTATCTCTGTATGTCTGTGCATGTCTCTTTCTCTATGGCACCCATTCCTCTGTCTGGGTCATCGATTAACTCTCAGACTGTTATAAGCACACTGCCATTATAGTACCATTACTTTCAGTTTAGGACATTACACTAATGCACTGCACACACATAGAGAGATAGAGAGAGGAAGAAAAAGAGAGTGGAAGGAAGAGTGTTAGAGATGTTGAGAGACAGAGAGAAAGAGAACAAGACCGCATAAGAGAGGCGGAGAGAGAAAAGGAGCCCGAGATGGAGAGAGCGAGAGAAATAGCCATGTAGAGAGATTGAGAGATGCAGAGAGAGTGAGAGAGGTAGAAAGTGTGAGAGATATAGACAGAGTGTAAGATGGAGTGAGAGTGAAAGTGAGAGGTGCAAAGAGTGTGAGAGAGGTAAAGAGACAGTAAGGGATGTAGAGAGAGTGAGTGTGAGATGTCTAGAGAGAGATTAAGAGTGAGAGTGAGAAATGTAGAGGGAGTAAGAGCGGAAGAGAGAGAGAGTGTGAGAGGTGTAGAGATTGAGAGAGTGAGAGATTTAGAGAGAGCTGGAGTGAGAGATTTAGAGAGAGATGGAGTGAGAGATTTAGAGAGAGCTGGAGTATGAGAGGTAGAGAGAGTTGGAGTATGAGAGGTAGAGAGAGTTGGAGTATGAGAGGTAGAGAGAGTGAGAGGTAGAGAGAGTGAGAGAGATCTAGAGACCGAGTTAGAGATGTACAGAAGATATGTAGAGAGTGAAAGTTTGAGATAAGTCGAGAGAGAGAGTCGAGACATGTAGAGCGGTGAAGGTTGAGAGATGTAGAGCGGTGAAGGTTGAGAGATGTAGAGCGGTGAAGGTTGAGAGATGTAGAGCGGTGAAGGTTGAGAGATGTAGAGCGTGAAAGGTTGAGAGAGAGTCGAGAGATGTCGCAAGAGGGTGTGAGAGGTGTAGAGAGGGTGTGAGTGAGATGAGAGAGAGAGATGTAGAGAGTGAAAGGATGAGAGATGTAGAGACGGAGTGAGAGATGTAGAGAGGGAGTCAGAGATATGTAGACAGAGTGAGAGAGATATAGAGAGAGGTAGTGAGAGATATATAGAGAGTGAGGAATATAGAGAGAGAATGAGAGGTAGAGAGAGTGAGAGAGATCTAGTGAGAGTGAGATGTAGAGAGAAAGAGTGAGATGTAGAGAGAAAGAGTGAGATGTAGCGAGAAAGAGTGAGATGTAGAGAGAGAGTAGTATGTAGAGAGAGTGAGAAATCTAGAGAGTGAGTGAGTGTGAGATGTGGAGAGAGAATGTGAGATGTATACAGACAGATTCAGAGAGTGAGATAAAGAGAGTGAGAGATGAGAGAGTGAGTGTGAGATGTAAAGCAAGAATAAGAGTGTGAGATGTAGAGAAAGATATGTAGAGAGAGGGTGAGAGATGTAGCAAGAATGAGAGATGGAGAGAGAGAGAGAGAGAGAGAGAGAGAGAGACAGAGAAAGAGATATTTACAGTGGCAGATGTAGAGAGAGTGAGAGATGTAGAGAGAGTGAAATATGCAGAGAGAGAGTGGGAGAGGTAGAGAGATATTCTGAGAGATTTAGACAGAATGTGAGATGTACAGAGAGAGATTGAGAGAGAGAAATACAGAGTGTGAGATATATATATATATATATATATATATATATATATATATATATATATATATATATATATATATAGAGAGAGAGAGAGAGAGAGAATGAGAGTATGAGATGTAGAGAGAGAGTGAGATGTAAAGAGAGAGATTGAAAGGTAGAGAGAGAGTGGGAGATGTAGAGTGAGAATGAGAGTATGAGATGTAGAGCGAGATTGAGAGAATGAGACATGTAGAGAGAAAGTGAGAGATTAAGACAGTGAAAGGTTAAAAGATGTAGAGAGAGAGTCCAGAGATGTGTTGAGGGAGTGAGAGATGTGTAGAGGGAGTGAGAGATGTGTAGAGGGAGTGAGAGAGAGAGTGTGCGACATGTAAAGACAGAGTGAGTTTGAGATATATAGATGGAGATTGAGAGGAAGTGTGAGCAATGTAGAGAGAGAGTGTGAGATGCAGAGAGCGGTATAGAGAGAGTGAGAGAGGTATAGAGAGAGTGAGAGAGGTATAGAGAGAGTGAGAGAGGTATAGAGAGAGTGAGAGAGGTATAGAAAGAGAGAGTGTGAGACATGTAAAGAGAGAGTGAGTTTGAGATGTAGAGAGAGTGATTGAGAGCAAGTGTGAGCAATGTAGAGAGTGAGACAGGTATAGAGAGAGTGAGACAGGTATAGAGAGAGTGAGACAGGTATAGAGACAGTGAGACAGGTATAGAGAGAGTGAGACAGGTATAGAGAGAGTGAGTGTGAGATTTCGAGAGAGAGTGAGTGTGAGATTTCGAGAGAGAGTGAGTGTGAGATTTCGAGAGAGAGTGAGTGTGAGATTTCGAGAGAGAGTGAGTGTGAGATGTCGAGAGAGAGTGAGTGTCAGATGTCAAGAGAAAGTGAGTGTCAGATGTCGAGAGAGAGAATGAGAGAGGTAGAAAGAGAGTGAGCGAGGTAGAGTGAGAGATGTTCCAGGTGTTTTCAGTTTCTTTATTAATCTCATATCCACTTTTTAATAAACAGAAAAACAATAAAGTTGATCTGATGTCTCATCTTATCTAAATTAAATGATGCAAAATATCCTGCTGCTAATATTGTTCACTTTTTTCTGATTGTTGTTGTTGTTGTGCAGTCGAAGGCTCTGAGGGAGCGGTGGTTGTTGGATGGTGCGCCCTCCAGTGGAGAAAATGAGTTTCAGAGACAGCTGCAGGAAGACGAAGCTAAATCCAGGGGACTGGAGCGGAGCGTTCTCAGGTGGGTTCGTCATCCGTTTATTGATCTGTTATCTGATGTCTTTAAAGAAATGATGGAAGTTTACAGCATGAACTTCTGCCTGAGATCGATCTTAATCTGTTAAAAGGGCTGAGGGTCAGATGTAAGTTACTGGATATGTATAAATATTTTGCGCCGGTGATGGAGTTGAGGGTTTACACAAGAGGAAACATTAATGAATTGAGTCACATCAAAATCAAAGCACAGAATAAATTTCAAACACAGCAGTAAAATATTCTGTTTGTCCAGGTTTCTTGTGTTTTAATGAACATTATCAGAACAGGAAACGAGTGCAAGTGTCGATGTGATGTGTGGTGGTAGGTTGGAGCAGGAGATCGAGGAGCTTGAGACTGGAGTTTCTGCATCCAAATCCACCGTCGATAAGCAGAACATTATTAATGTGAGTCTAACACAATATATAAATTATAAAATAACATAATATGTTATTCGCAAATACAGTAGGCCCTCATTATTCACGGGGGTTCGGTTCCAGCGCCTCCCGCGAATCAAGATAATTAATCCGCGAGTTCTCTACCGGAAGTAAAACCCTATGTATCATATTGCATGCGCGAATGATCAACCGGAAGTATGTAGATGTATCTACAAGCCTAAAATATGCTTCTCAAACACATTCTATCGACAGTCTTCAGGGATGAGAATTTTCCGCCAATCAGCAGATTTCCGCCTTTTTGTAAGTCAAATGGGTCATTTTTGAGATCGATGCAAATCCAGTGTAAAATCTGGGGGTGGGGGTGGGAGTTAGTGCCGTCATCACTGGTCATCTGGTCATCATATATCCAAATCCAAATACGCAAGGTGCTACCCTCGTTTTGTTTCGCTGTGTGGTTGTTGATATCGCCTAGTGGAGTGAAACACAGCTGATTCTGGTTTATTGCACATGTCAGGCATTGTAATATGATATGCCAGTCTGGTCATCTTGCCATGGGTCCGTGGCACAGAGCAAATGTCAGATCATCAACAGAAGTGATCAAGCAGCATTATGTATAAATATGACTATGAATGATATTATTTAAGACTTATTATAGTATTAAATTATAAAGCTTCATGTATATTAATAAATTCTACTGATATTATTAGACTCGGTATGCTAGGAATAGGCCTACCGGTACACAGTTTAAAGCAGGGGTCGGGAACCTATGGTTCGCGAGCCAGATGTGACTCTTTTGATGACTGTATCTGACTCTCAGATAAACCAGGTGGCCTTTCTTAACAGAATAACGAATACACAATTTCACTGTCATTTAAATAAAAATACAAAAAAAAGCCATCAGATAAAACAAAAACAGATGAATAAACTCGCGCATTTAAAACTATTCATCTATTTTCAATGCCACGTCACTGTGGTGCGAAGCGGAGAGCCAATCCTTTCAGTATTTGGGTGGGTCCGATACCTTGAAAAAATAATTTTATAGGATTACAACAATAGCCACAGACTGCTCGAGTTGTTTTTGGGTAAAGAGATCAATTTCCCTTGTTTTTGATCAGCTCATTTTCACGAAGCCAACCACAGCTGACAAGCAGACACAAATGGACAGATATGGAAAAACTTCAACCCGGAGTTCAACTTCAAGACCAGCTGATTGCCAAAACTTGGGACGCGCTTCCTGTCATATAAACACTGTAGCGTGCGAGTCCTGTCGTGTCGAGTCCTCACCCTGTATCAACCAGACTATAAGTCCATCAGAAAAACCATGTGGCACTAGAAGTCGCATCAACAGTAAGCAGTGCGGTGTTATAGTGGTGGGTATACGCTGTTACACTACGTATACCCATTTGTTTTAGTGGCTGAGTTGCGTGTACTGACTTAATTTGGTCTACTTTATAATTGATCGACGTAAATTTCCGCAACTGTGTAAATAAAACGCGGAGATGAAATTCTGGGGGCAGTGGTGGTCTAGTGGTATAGGGCGCTGGATCGCTGATCCAAAGGTTGGGGGTTCGAGTCCCACTCTGCACAAGGTTGTCACTGTCCCCCCCAGTGGAGCTAACTGGGTTATCAAAGGCCGGCCATGTCTCTCAATGTCTATGGTGTGAGGCATGTAAAAGAACCATTGCTGACTTTCTACAAGAGTAGCTGCAAAGCCGTCAGCGTGTTTCCGCCCTGTGATGGCCTGGCGAGCTGTCCAGGGTGTACTCTGCCCTCGCCCGAAGTTGGCTGGGATGGGCACCAGCCTCCCCGTGACCCAAATTAGGATTAAGCGGGTACAGAAAAGGAACTGAATGAATGATGATGATGATGAAATTCTAATTAGTCTCAAAGCCAAAGCTGCACCCTCCCAGCACTCCGTGCACCTGCTGCTGCGGGCCTCGGTCACTTCGCTGCCATCGTGTACTCACTTATTTTTTGACCACTACAGCACTGATAGTAAGAAGTACTTTCCTTATTGATGAATAAATTCATTATGACAATGTCATTTAAAATAAATTCAGAGTCTTACTTACTTACTAACTGTAAGGAAGTAAGTAATGTTGTTTAAAATAAATTCAGAGTATTATAAATTCTCAGATGTATTATACACACACACACACACACAGTTGGCCCCCAACTTACGACTTACGAAGGCCCCTGTGTACGAAATCCCCAGGTTACGAAAAACATTTTCCCGAGTTTCCGTCCCCGAGATACGAAACAACCCCCTCTTACGAAAAGAAATTCAAAATTCAAACGTGCCAATCAAAATTTCACAGGACGCGCAAGTTGCTCTCTCATTGGCTATCGCTCAACATCCTGCCCCGCTGGCCTCCCAGATAGACACAGAAGGAAGCGTCACTCTTTAGTTTTTTAGTTTAGTTTTTTAAGTTGTTTTAATTCAGTGAATGTTTAATAAATGTGAGCGCATTTGAGCTCATCTGGAATTCCGATCCCTCAAGGAATCAAATTAAAGTTGAGTTTGTCACGCAGGGAATGCGCTTTGAATTCATGTCTTGTGTGCATGGCCCGCAGCACGCAGAGAGAGAGAGAGAGAGAGAGAGTGAGAGAGAGCTTAATATATTAAATAATATTATATATGCGTTTGAGTGATATCGCAAAGGAATATGGCCAAACCCATCTACCATCGGTACGATAGTGAAGCAGAAGGAGGCCTGAAAGGTATGCTTTTATAATTTTTAAAAGTTTAGGGGTAGTATTGGGGGCCTTGATACCAATCACACGTTTTATATGTAAAATGCGGTTCAACTTACGAAAAATCCAGTTCCCACAAATACACAGACCATAACAAAAGAACATAAATTAACATGAAGTGTAATAAATTGGATAAACAAAGCAAAGGATAAACATGCTATGCCACAATACATAAAATCACACACACACGCAAACATTGTAAACATTAACTTAGGTAATGTACTGGAATAATTATTGAAAAAGACTTTAATACTACAGTGCTTTTATAACAGTTCAGATGATTATTCCTCTCCAGGCACTTCAGAGGAAACTGTCGTTTCTTCAGGAGAAAGTCTTATTTCTTCAAAAGAGACATGAAGGTAGTTGGAGTAAGAGTAGAAGATACAGAGGATAGGGTGAGATGGAGGTGGCTGGTTTGCTGTGGTGACCCCTGAAGGGAAAAGCCGAAAGGAAAAGAAGAGATAAGATAAGATAAGATACAGCTTTATTAATCTCACAATGGAGAAATTCACTGTTACAGGCTCTTGAGGTACCATCAGTAGGGGGTGCAAAAATAGATACAAATACAAGCATACACACGTACATATATATTATATAAGTAAATAAATAAGTAGATACATAAATAGTATAAATTAATAAACAATAAAAGAAAAGAATGGAGCAACTTTATAGACTGGCCTATATTAAAGTGTAATGTATCTGAGGGCAGAGATGGGTTGATATGGTTCACAGTCAGTGGGGTAGATGTGGTTGATTAAAGTGCACGGGGTTTTTATTGCACATAACCAGTATTTTCACAGACAGTTACAAAGTGGCGTAGTACAGTCTGACAGCGGTGGGAAGGAGCGACCTGCGGTAGCGCTCCGTCCTGCACTGAGGATGCCTCAGTCGTCCACTGAAGGAGCTACTCAGCTCCTCTACAGTCTGGTGCAGTGGGTGATAGATGTTGAACAGGATGGATGTGAGCTTTGCAACTATCCTCCTCTCACTCACCTCCTCCACAGAGTCCAGTGGGCAGCCGAGGACAGAGCTGGCCCTCCTGACCAGCTTGTTCAGTCTCTTTCTGTCCCGCTCTGTGCTGCCTGGGGCCCAGCAGATGGCAGCGTAGAGGATTGCAGAGGCTACCACAGAGTCATAAAAAGTCCTGAGCAGAGGTCTGCATACGCCGAAGGACCTGAGTCTCCTCAGAAGATGGAGGCGACTCTGGCCCTTCTTGTACAGGGCGTTGGTGTTGTGGGACCAGTCCAGTTTATTGTTAAGGTGAACACCCAGGTACTTGAAACTGTCAAGAGGAAGAAGACATCCAACGTCATTACATTTTTCTGATGCTTAGCCGGCTTTGAGTGGCATCATAGAGCTTAACTGGTAATTAAAACACACTAAAAAAAGGCTCATTGGCAACTTGTGCGAGAATGAGGAAAAAGGGGCATAAACATCATCTCAACCAATCAGCAGGAAGGAGGACAGACATTGGCTGAATTTGAATCACGTGAAAGTTGCTCAGCAATACTCGAATATGCGCAGGCACGAGTGCAAAACCGTGAATAGTCAAGGGCCTACTGTAATTATAAATATTTTAGCAATGGAAGCTCCTTAAAATGAGTCATTATTAATATTTTATTTGTTATTGTTATTATTTTATAAGTAAATCAACCTGATTTATGTGAAGGTGCTGATTTTAAATTAACACCAAATAATTATAAGCCATTTTCCTCTCTTTCAGACACCTGATGGCCCTGAAAACGGTATTTTTATTTATTTTTCTGTTTCATATAATAAAGTAAAAGTTATTTTAAATTCAGTTTTCCGATGAATCCTGTGTGGAGAAGTCATATTTTATATAAAAATGTTAATTCAATTAATGTTTTATTGAATATCATCATCATCATCATCTTTCTCTGTTTAACGCAAGTCCTCTCAATGTGGAGGAGCAGCTGCTCTACTCTGAGCTTCTCCCGGATAGCTGAGCTTAGCACCTTATCTCTAAGGGAGAGCTCCACCCCCTGGTGAAAGAAGCTCATTTCAGCTGCTTGTATTCACTATCTTGTTCTTTTGGTCACTACCCAAAGCTCATGACCATAAGTGAGGGCTGTAAAGTAGATCGACTGGTAAATTGAGAGCTTTACCTTGCGACTCAGCTTGCTCTTCACCAAGACGGACCGGTACAGGCTCTGCTTTACAGCAGAGGCTGCAGCGATCCGTCTGTCGATCTTCCGTTTCTTCCTTCCCTCACTGTGAACAAGACCCTGAGATACTTGAACTCCTCCACTTGGGGCAGGACCTCATTCCCGACCAAGAGGGTGCATTCCACCCTTGTCCAACTGAGAATCAGAGCCTCAGACTTGGAGGTGCTGATTTTCATCCCAGCTCCTTTGTGCTCGACTGCAAATTGCTCCAATGAGAGCTGGAGATCCCGAGTTGATGAAGCCAAAAGAACAATGTCATCCGCAAAAAGCAGAGACGAGACTTGATGGCCACCAAACCAGAACCCCTCAACACCCCAACTGTGCCTAGGAATGCTGTCCATAAAATTACGAACAGAATTGCTGACAAAGAACAGCCTTGGCGGACTCCAACCCTTGCCGGAAACAAATTCAACCTGTTGTTACCAATATTGACCAAACTCTGGCTGCGATGATACAGCAATCGAATGGCCCGTATCAACAAGTCCAGAATGCCGTGTGGTCTGCAAATATGGCATTCCAGACCTGTTGCTACAAGCCATTCGATCGCTGTATCACAGGAGCCAGAGTTTGGGCTCTAAGGGACACGGTTAGAAGTCTTCTCCAAATCCACAAAACACATGTTGACAGGTTAGGCAAACTCCTATGCCCCCCAAAGATCCTGTGGAGCGTAAAGAATTGGTCAAAAGTTCCACAGCCAGGACGAAAACCACACTGTTCATCCTGAATCCGAGGTTCAACTATCAGTCGGATCCTCCTCTCCAGTACCCCTGCATAGACTTTCCTGAGTGGGGTGAGGAGTATGAGTCCATGATAATTGGAACACACCCCCTGGTCCCCCTTTTTAAAAAGTGGGACTACCACCCCAGTTTGCCAATCCAGAGGTACGGCCCCCGAAGACCACACGATATTGCAGAGATGTGTCAACCAAGACAGTCCTACAGCATCCAGAGCCCTGAGATATGCAGGGCGGATCTCATCTACCCTCGGAGCCCGACCACTGAGGAGCTTTTTGACTACCTCTGTGACCTCAGCTCCAGTGATGGGCGGACCCTTGCCCAGACCCCCAGGGTATTCCTTCCACCTCCTGAGGACATCCCCAGTTGAGGTAAGCAGCTCCCCACTTCCACTGTAAATTAAATTTGTGGAGAACTGCTTCCCTTGCTTAAGGCGTTGGATGGCGGTCCAGAACCTTTTTGAGACCAACCGATAGTCACTCTCCAGGCCCTCACTGAACTCCTCCCATGCCTGAGATTTTGCATCTGTGACCGCTTCAGCTGCAGCATATTCGGGCTGACGGTACCTGTCTGCTGCCTTGGGAGTCCCACAGGCCAATAAAACCTGATAGACTTCCTTTTTCAGCTGGACGGCCCCCTTCACCGCAGGCGTCCACCACCAGGTTTGGGAGTTACTGCCATGACAAGCACCGACAAACTGCCAGCCATAGCTCTTGGCTGCCGCCTCAGCAATGGAGGCACAAAACATGACCCATTTGGACTCCTTGTCACTCGCCTTCTTTGGGACGTAGTTGTAGCTCTGCCAGAGGTGGGAGTTAAAAACCCCCTGACAGGAGAGTCCACCAAACACTTCCAGGAGACCCTAACTACACGCTTGGGCCTTCTAGGTCTACAGGGTGTCCTCCCCCGCTATTAGAGCCAGCTCACCACCAGGTGGTGATCGGTTGACAGCTCAGCCCCCCTCTTCACCTGAGTGTCCAGTACATGCAGCCGCAAGTCCGGTGACAGGACTACAAAGTTGATCATCTAACTGAGGCTTAGGGTGTCATTGTGCCAAGTGCACTTATGAACACCCTTATGGTCAAACATGGTGTTCATGATAGACAAACTGTGACGAGCATTGAAGTCCAACAATGAAACACCATTCGGGTTGAGACTGGAGAGGCCATGCCTACCGGTCACACTATTGTTGCCCATATGGGCATTGAAGTCTCCCAGGACAACGAGTGAGTCTCCTGGTGGAGTGTTCTCCAACACACCCACCAAAGACTCCAAGAAGGGTGAGTACTCTGAACTGTCATTTCGTGTATAACAATAAATAACAATCATGACTCGTCCCCCCACCCGAAGGCCGAGGGAAGCTACCCTTTTGTTGACTGGGGAGAACCCCAGTATGTGGGCACCGAGACGGGGGGGGGGGGGTTACAAGGATGCCCACACCGACTTGGTGCCTCTCCCCCGTGAGCAACTCCAGAATGGAATAAGGTCCAGCTTCTCTCGAGAAGGGTGGTTCCAGAGCCCAATCTATGTGTTGAGGTGAGTCCGACTATATCAAATCGGTATCTCTCCACCTCACGCACCAGCTCAGGCTCCTTCCCCGCCAGAGAGGTGACATTCTACACCTATAAAATATGTCCATAAAAATTATTATCAGAATTGGTGACAACCTCTAAGCCTCCAACCCTCACCGTAAACCAGTTTGTCCCATTGTTACCAATGTGGACCGAGTTCTCGGTTCAGTGATACAGAGACCGAATGGTCCATTGCAATGGGTCCAATGCACCATACATGAGCACAAACTGCTTTAAATCCACAAAACACATGTGGACAGATTGGACAAACTCTTAATCGAATACAATTAATAAAATGCATATAAAAAACAGTTGTTGATATTAGCCGAGGAAAAACCTTCACCAGTACAGTGGTGCCTCGACACTCGACCATAATTTGTCCCGGACGGCTGGTCGAATTCCGATTTGGTCAAATTCCGGATCCGCTTTTCCCATTACAAATAATGTAAATGGTCTTAATCCATTCCGTCGTCTTTTGAACAGAAGTTAACAGTACCGTAATGCATATCATAGGTTCGCAAATTAAGTGAAAAAATTATTTAATAAAGTACACTATGTTATGTTCTGCATTGTGAGAGACTCTGGTTTTGGCAGCTGTCTCCCTCTTGCTCTCTCTCTCTCTCACACACACACACACACACACACACACTTTCTCTGCACATTGGAGAGGGGCGTGGCTGTTACACACAGGTGGAGCACTAAACCTGATTCCACTTAATCACGGGCTATAAAGACTAGCAGAGTGCTCCTCCCAGTGCTAGAAGATTGTCCTTCTTCCCCGTGATCTCTCTGGCTCTCAGCTCCATGCTCCACCAGTTCCTGCTTTAGTTTGATTTCTGTGTTTTTCCACATCTCTAACAGTGACCATGATGTCCCCATGCTCTAGTTCCTTCCCTGTGAACAATAAAGCGCATCCGTTTCCATCTCTACTCGGTGTCCTACTTTTTTGGGGTCCAGCAGAATATTCCTGGCATCATAGAATGGCTAGAAGATTCTGAAGATTCTCTCCAACGCACAGAGAGAGAGAGAGAGAGAGAGAGAGAGAGAGAAAGTGTGGTGTGTGAGAGAGAGAGAGAGAAAGAGAGCTGCCAAAACCAGAGTCTCTCACAACACAGATCATAACACACTAAAATAAAACCATAGTGCATTTAAAGCATAACAACAATAAAAATAAGAATTTTAACCTTTGTGGTGGTGAGCAGTTGGCATACATAAATGTTGGAGAGGGAGAGAAGAGGAGGCTTCCCTTCCATAACAGCTTCAGGTGAATCCACCAAATGTGGTTTTTTTTCCCCTCTTGGTACTCGCTTTGGCATGGGTGACTCTTCTTCAGGATATCCCTTTCTTTTCTTGAATAACATTTCTAACGTGGCTTGTTTCTGCCTTCTTTTCAAAACCTTACGGAAGTGGATCGTGATCTCATCGTTCAAGGTGTTCACAGCCATGCATAGTATCAACAACTTCCAGACATCCCCAGAACAGCGCTAGCTTTATCAGGGTGATACACAGTATGAACAACTTCTGGACTTCTGGAAAGCGTGCATTTCCACTCCCTCTCGGTCATATGTTTTCTCGTGCTTTTTTAGCATTCAACTTCCAGATTTTGGTCGACTTCTGGGACAAAAATTTTTTGGTCGAATTCCGATTTGATCGACCTCTAAAGTGTTTGAGTACCGTAGCTCCACTGCACTTGACTGTTTTATTTATTTATTTATTTGTATTTTTATGTATGTAGTGGTTCCCTCATATTCGGCCTCAACTTTAACCACAAATTAATTGTAAAACAGTGAAATTCATGAAAAATATTTTGTTTGACAACTGTGTAGTGGATGTCAAAAGATTCGTCCCTGTTATTTCACTGTAATGATTTTTGCTTGCTAACACATATCATTTTATATAAACAGTGAAAAACAGTGAAGACCACCACTGCCCCCCTCAACAGTGAAAAAAAGAATAATTTCAGTAATTTAATACTGAATCATACATAACAAAATATACCTCAGATATGTTAATGAGTATTAAAGCATCCAATACATCCACATTTACCTTAGATATATTATTAGATTAGTAATCAATCACCCCAAACATAAACTATTACCTCGGGCATTTTATTACATTAGTAAAGAAGATGATTAAGATAAATTAGTAATAAAACATTGGGAATATATATATTTATCTCGGAAATGCAAGTAAGTGATGAAAAACAAATCTAATGCAAAAGTTTGGATGTTCTTCAAATTTTAAGAACGTCCCCACTTTTCTGGAATTTCTGTGTTTTAGTCATAAAACCTCTGAACATTAGCAAAGTAAAAATGCAATTGTACCAGACCCACAAATGTACAATGCAGCTCCCTCTGATCTTCTCTGTACTTTTCTATTAACATCCTCAAAGCAAACACTGCATCTGTGGTGCTCTTTCTTGGCATGAAACCAAACTGTTGTTCACAAATGCTGACCCTTACTCTCGCTTTTACCATTCTTTCCCATAACTTCATCGTATGACTCATCAACTTTATCCCTCTGTAGTTGCCACAACTCTGCACCTCTCCCTTGTTCTTAAAAATGAGCACCAGCACACTTCTCCATTCCTCCAGCATCCTCTCACTCTCCAAGACCTTGTTGAATGTTGTTTCAGAAAGTCTACTGCGACCTCTCCTAGACACTTCCATACCTCCACAGGTATGTCATCAGGACCAACTGCCTTTCCACTCTTCATCTTCAATGCCCTCATCACTTCACCCTTACTACTAATCTTTGCTACTTCCTGGTCCTCAATGATCACCTCTTCTACTCTTTCTCTCTCTCTCTCATGTTCCTCATTCACATCGGCTCTTCAAAGTATTCTTTCCACCTTCCCAACACACTTTTGTCATCAGTCAATACATTCCCCTCTCTGTCTTTAATTATTCTAACTTGCTGCACATCCTTTCCATCTCTATTTCTCTGCTGTGCCAAGCTGTATAAATCATTTTCTCCCTCCTTACCATCCAAACTAGCATACAAGTCATCGTATGCCCTCTGTTTGGCCTTTGACACCGCTACCTTCGCTGTGTATTCCTGTATTCCTATTCACTCTCTTCAGTCCTCTCAATGTTCCACTTCTTCTAAGCTAACCTCTTCCTTTGTACACACTCCTGCATTTCCTCATTTCACGACCAAGTTTCCTTATCTACTTTCATTCCAGAGGACACACCAAGTACTGTCCTATCTGTCTGCCTGATCACATTACCAGTCATCTGGAAGCAGATCCTGACCACCCAAAGTCTGTTTCAACTCCTCCTTGAATACAACATGACACTTCCTTTTTCAGCTTCCACCACTTTGTCTTCTGCTCTGCCTTTGCCTTCTTGACCTTTTTCACCATCAGTGTCATCCTGCACACCACCATCCTATGCTGTCTGGCAACACTCTCACCCACTACTACTTTGCAGTCACCGACTTCCTTCAAATTACATCGCCTACACAAGATGTAGTCTACCTGTGTGCTCCTACCTCTGCTTTTATAAGTCACCCTGTGCTCCTGTCTCTTCTGGAAGAAAGTATTCACTACAGCCATTTCCATCCTTTTTGTAAAATCTATCAACTTCTGTCCTTCTGTGTTCCTGACCTGGATACCAAATCTGCCCGTCACCCAACACACATTATGTCCACCTTCCTCCTCTGCATCATGTCAGCCAGCTCTTTAGCTTTTCCTGTCCTGGTTCCAACATTCAAAGTCCCTTCTCTCTCTACCTATGCACATACTTCCCACCTCTCCTTCTTTGACCAACAGTAGCCCAGTTTTCCTCAGCACCCTGTTAGTTAACAACACTGATGGTGGTAATTGTTAACCCGGGCCTCGACCAATCCGGTATGACATTCGTATTGTTGATCTGCCTAACAAGTTTGGCAAATGTTTTACATCAGATGCCCTTCCTGACAGAACCCTCTGCATTTATTTGGGCTTGGGACCGGCGTGAGGATGAACACTTGTGATCCCCCTCACGGCTGCATTGAGGAAACTATAATTGTGTTTCATAAAGAATTTTGTAAAGTCACAGTAACCGTGGAAATAAGACAGAATTATCTGGACCACCAATATTTTCCTCTAAGGTGTATTTAAAAACAACTAAGTAAAGGTTCAGTTTCTCTAAAACAATGCTATAGGTAGTCACAAAATTAACTGCTAACACACTTTGAGTAAATCCTAACTACAGATGTTGTGAATTGTTGAGGTTAAAATAGAGAGTGTGAAAAAGTAAACATGTTGAGAAGATGAACTGTACCCCTTCATCACATCCCTCTTTTTCAGTGGAGAACGGCATTCCTAAAACCAGGCAGGTGACAGGCATAGAGGCACAGCTGGAGTACACAAATCTAGACGTGAAGGCCATTGAGAATGCAAGCGCGGACCACCCAGTCACCATGGTGTTCATGGGTTATAAAAATGTGGAAGATGAAGACGAGACCAAGAAGGTGCTGGGCATTGAGGATGAGGTGAAGGCTGAGTTCGTCATCATCGAGGACAGTGAGAACAAAGCAACAACAGAGGATGAAAAGAATGAAGAGAAAGCTCCGCTGAATGGTGCCCCTTCCAGTCCAGATGACAAGAAGCAGGATGAGGCCACAAATGGAAATGAGGAGAAACAGGACAAGGTCAAGAAAGAAAAGCAGCCATGCAAGTGCTGCATTATCATGTGAGCAGGGAGCCAAAACTTTTACTTGCACTAAATACTAAATGATAAAAAATACACAATACAGGCACTGCTGACAGTGCAATAATTAATGTAAACGTTGTAAAAAAAGTAAAAACATAATCAATGTGTTATCAAAAATTATAATTTACACCTGCTCAATGCTAGCTATAATAATATTATTAATGACATCACGGCCAATATGTCAGTAATGGCGTTACTGTTGTCATTTTTATCATTAACAATGCTATCGTTTATAGCATTGTTGATCGTGCTGACTCAAAATAACATTTGTTTTAGCATTGATAATAATATTAACCATCTGAAGTCTTTTATAAGGATATATAACTTTATAATAGCTACTGAAATGAACCTAATCCATCAGGAACATCAACGTTTACCTCAGACCAGGTGAAAAATTAAGAACAGACTCTGAAGGTACAATCTACACTTAGCATCAACGTGACAGCAGTTATTCGGAATGTGATGATAAGGATAGCACTACTTATCACATTGCTATTATTGTGACTGTCACAGCCAGAAAATGGTTTTACTGCCAATTATGCAAAAAAATGAGTTTTTATATGCACATTGTACTGATGTACGGAGTAAGCATAGAAAATAAATACCATCTAGGAACCATCAACATCATCAGCATTTGACTCCGATGTGCTGGAAAAATACTAATTAAAAAGTCAGCACTAATGTTATTTTTAAATAGTAATTTTATTATTGCTAGTATATTAAAGAATATAACACTATTTATTAATAATGCTAATAATGCTAATTGATTGATGGCCCTCTTAACACTGCTAGTAATTACAGCACTTTTGACCAACATTTCATCCTAATCATTGTACTTTTGAATAATATTTTCAAAGCAAAAACATTAACTTCACAGCAAATGATGCTACCTAGCATAACAGTTATAATAGCATCCTTATCTCTTATAATGATAGTGTAAAGATAACAATGTTAACATTACTATCATCACTGCAAGTGTTATTAATGATAGCATTCATGAATTACATCACTGATGATAACGGCGGTAATAAAGTTTGTGACTTCTTAGTTACTTTTATTAATGATTACTTCAATGATTTCACTGACATTTATAACAGAAATGACAGTGATGATTTCACCGTTATGACAGCAAATTACATTCTTACTGCAGCATGGCTGCATTTCCTCCCTGTTTGTATTTATATAAATATAGATTCTAAATATAATGTAATGTATTTGTATGTATGTATGTATGTGTTTAGTTTCTACTTTTTTTATTTCTATTGATATTTTTCTATATTTCTGTCTTGAGATATATATATATATATATATATATATATATGATTTTCTGAGTAGATCCTTCCGTAGGAGAGTGCTCAATACTTTTTGGTAGCGCAAATAACAATAAAAATAAAAGGACAGGACAAAGACTTTCTATTGAAACTCCATTTATCACTACAGATCTGTTTCGAGGGGTTCTTCTATAATCACCTGAAGAGAGAGGATGGTTTCACCACCCCTCGAAACAGATCTGTAGTGATAAATGGAGTTTCAATAGAAAGCCTTTGTCCTGTCCTTTTATTTTTATTATATATATATATATATATATATATATATATATATATATATATATATATATATATATATATAAAACAAAATTATATTTTGATTATGTAATCTCCTGTATGTGCTTAAGGAGTGACACAAGGGTGGAGTTTGGTGTCATTTCACTCATTTTATTTTTAAACAAAAATATGAAGGATGTCTCACTATGAATGTTATTGTTTAAATCGAAAGTTTCATTATCCATGAAATCTGAATCTTATATTAGTTATTGCTCTTTTATAATGTATGTAACGTGTTTTTGTTGGATCATCTCAGACCACTGTGAGGATGTAGTACACACACACACACACACACACACATACATGCACACTTCATGGAAGGACAATATGTGTGTACAGCGTATAAATAAATGTGATATTTTGTTTACATGAAAAAAAGACTACTAAGATCCTGTTTTCACATCCTGTTTCCTCGCTGAGCTGTGTCCCTAACCACACACCTTATTCCCTTTGTAGCGCACATCATCATCATCATCATCAGTCCTCTGATGGTGTGTCCCAAACTCTTTTGGTCAGGTCTGGTTTTAGTTTTGGAGTGGCGTTCATGTGTGATGTTCTTGGTTCTGTATTTGTGGATTATGGAACCTTGTCCTTTGTTCTTGTTGTTTCCTGCTGTTGTCCCGTGCTTGATTCAAGACAAAAACAAATAAAAGTGATAATATTATGATGACCTTCATTGTTCCTGATTATTTAAAAACCGTACAGTTAGATTGAATAACAACACTGCCTGCAAACACTTTCCTAAATGAAAGGAAACAAATATTGTTACAAAACCTGATTATAACCTAAATATGCATATTAGAAACAATCAACATGCATCAGTTCTGAGGAAAGGTAATGGCAATAATATCAGTACACAGATATTAAATTAACAAATCAGAAATTCTTCTTTTTGACATCCTCCTCTCTGGCAGGCGATGGATAGTGCGGGTGACAGCAGGCACAGTGTCTCAAATGACTATGTAGTCCAATCCTTGATTAGCAGTATTTCTTGCAGTTTCTACAGATGTAATTGATCAGTTGGTGTGTTGCTACTCACTCTTTTCTCACTATTTGCTTCGCAGGTAGCTGGATTTTCATGTTTACTTTTTCATCTGTAGATTCCTTCCCTGACGACATGCCACCAAGGTGCTCTTTCTTTTGAGTTTCCCCACTTGTTGATGTCAATGTTGTGGTTTCACACGTCACGCTTGCTTGTGTCTTTGAAGCACAAGAGCGGTCAGCTGGCGCATCTGCTGTCCTTGCGCAGTTCACTCTAAAGGATGCCTCTCGGCAAACAGTCAGAATCCATGCCATGGACGTGGCTGAGTCACTGTAGTTGCCGCTTGTTTAGTACTGCATGCATACTCATCAGGCCAGCGCATTCAAGGACTACAGTGTCCAAGTTCCTGCCATTTGATGTGCAGGAGGCATCATAGGCAACGGAGGTGGAACTTAAGTCATTTCTCCTGCCAGGCACAGACTGTCTTGGACTCGCTGCCAACAGAGGAGAGTGAACAAGACTGGATGTGCTTGGTAGACACAAAGCTTGGACTCCGGGCTCAGGAGGCTTTTGTTCCACACCCACTTGTTGAGCTTGGCCATGACATCAGCAGCTTTGGCAATTCTGGTGCTGATCTCTGTGTCGACCAACAACATGCTAGCTATGATGGGCCCCAAGTATGCGAAGGTGTCCACAACCTTTAACTGAGTGTCATTGATTGTGATGACCGGAGAGATCTCGGCATCTTCCGACAAAATTTTTTGCTTTCTTCAAGGAGATTGTGAGGCCAAATTCCTAGCAGGCATATGATGTTCTGTCAACTTGACATTGCAGACACTCCGTGCTGTGCGACATTAGGGCAGCATCATCAACAAATAGAAGTTTGCAGATCAGAACATCATAGACTTTAGTCTTTGCCAGAAGCCTATCGAGGTTGAAGAGCTCTCCATCAGATCTTGTGTGGATGCATACTCCTTCGGGGCATTCGGCAAAGGCGTATTGAAGGAACGTCAAGCACCGGCCTGATGAGCCACAAGGCTCAGGTGTAAAAACCCAACAGACTTACCTTACCTACCTACCTAAGACACAGCCCCACCTCACCCCACTGCTGAATGGGAAGGCATCCGACATTGCAACTTTAAAGCAGATGGTGCTCTGCCTGTCTTTGTGAAAGGCGGTGATGATGGCGAGGAGTTTCAGGGGACACCCAATCTTCTGAAGGATCTGGAAAACCCTACTTTGACTCCCTATCAATCAATGAATAGTGGACCTTTCAGCATGGAATTATGACAGCCACATTGTGACTCAGGATACACAAAGCAAGGCTCTGAAGGTGGGCAAGGGTGACTCTTTGGCAATGGCTTTGCCAATGGTGCTCAGCAGGGAAATGCCATGATAGTTGTTGCAGTTGCTACTGTCTCCCTTCTTTTTGTACAGGTGACAAATTTGGCATCTCTCAGGCCTTGGGTAAAGTTGCCCTGCTCCCAGTAAAGGAAAGAAGAGTGTAAAATGTCTCAAGTATGGCTGCTTTACTATGTTTGAGACCTTCTGGGGGGGGTTTCTGTCTTTCCATGGGTCTGTGCTGTAGGTGAGGCAGTCAATGGTTTTGCTGAGTTGTATGCATCTCATCAAGCTCCTCCATTACTGGTAGATCAGGCAGGGCATCAAGGGCAGCATCTGTGATTGTGTTCAGGATGGCGTACAACTCAAGGTAGTACTCTACCCAGTAATGTAGTTGTTCATTCTGATCACTGATCTCACCTGTCTTTGCTTTAAATGGGGTAGTTTTGGTTCTAGTTTTTCCAGTAGCTGCTTTGATTCCCTCGCACATGCTTTTCGCATTTCTGCAGTCAGCCGCTGTCTGAATGGTGGTGCACAGATTCCATGAGCACAATGGTAGGGATCTGCTGGTTCTTGCTCTTGGCTGCTCTAAGGACATCACCTGTGCCTAAGCAATGGTTTTGCTTGTGAGCCAGCAAGGCTTTCCTCTTGGCCTCTACGATAAGCTGTATATTTTCCCAGTGCACCTCAAACTAGTCTTGTGTTTCCTGAAGGAAAGGTTATAGACGGCATCGTGGCGTGTGCTCCATTTGCTGTCTGCATTTTATACTATACCAGGTTGATGGCAGGTGTCAAGTTTCATCTGCGAGCTATCGGAAAAGGCTAGAGCCATGACCAGGACAAAAGTGCTATATGCATTGACACTGGAGCAACCATTGGTCTTTGAATGGTGGGTCTTTTTAGGCATCAAATGGACCTTACTGTCAACTAGGGAATGGTCTGTATTGTAGTTGGTGCTATGATAACTTTGTATGTGAAGGACACTGGGTAGGTGTGCTCTCCTGGCGATGACGAGGCCAAGCTGGTGCCAGTGGTGGGACCGGAGGTGTCTGCAAGAGATTTTCTGCTGCTCCACACAGTTGTGGTATGCATTTGTGATGCACAAACCATGAAGACAATGGAGTTCTAGAAGTCTCTGCCCATTCTCATTCATCCTGCCTACCCCAAAGTGGCAAAGGCACAATGGTCATGCCTCCCGGTCGGCTCCAGCACATGCATTGAAGTTGCCTAGTAGATAGTCTTTCAGAGTGGGGAATGCTGATCAATGTATCTTCCAAAGCATCATAGAACTGATATTTAGCTTCCGGGGTTGAGCATACGGAGAGACGATGTTAACAAAGTCGGCCAATGTTTTCATTTGGAGTGCAGGAATTCACTCTGACCCTCCTGTGGGTGGATCAAAGCTAGTGAGCCTCCAGCAATGATAGCTTTTAATCAGATATAAACTCACTCATTTCATTCATTGATTTTCTGAACTGCTGAATCTTGATTAGAGTTGCAGGGACACTGGCGCCCAGCTCAGCTGACTCTTGGCAAGGGCAATGTACACCCTAGACAGCTCAGCAGGTCATCGCAGGGCAGGGCTATGCAGTTTTGCTTTACAAAAGTCAGCAATGGTTATTTTACACGAACCTCTCACCACAGACAGTGAGAAACACGGCTGACCTCTGATAACCCAGTTAGCTGCACTGGAAGGACAGCAGTGACAACTCTGTGATAGTGGGGCTTGAACCCCCAACCTCAAGATAAGTAATCCAGAACCTTACCACCCGGCCAACACTGCTCCAGATATGAACTAATAAAAAAAATGGGAAGATCTGCACATAACAATACTTTACATTTACACATATCACACAGCATCTCCTCACAAACATCAGCACATGGTCCATACCTCAGTTTCTACTGCCCAAAACTCCTGAGTGTACAGTGTCCTCCATGTTAAGCACATCCCACATTTTGCAGTACAATGGCACCCCCTTGTGTTGTTATTATTAAGGTTTTTGTTCTTTTTCAGCTCTGAGCCCCTTCTTGTTTATTATGGTGATGGACAGGCTGACAGACGAGGGTAGACAAGAATCTCCATGGACTATGATATTTGCAGATGACATTGTGATCTGTAGTGCGAGCAGAGAACAAATGCAGGGAAATCTAGAGAGGTGGAGGTATGCCCTGGAAAGGAGAGGAATGAAGGTTAGCCTCAGTAAAACAGAATACATGTGTGTGAACAACAAGGACCCAAGAGGAACAGTGAGGTTACAGGGAGCAGAGATAAAGAAGGTGGAGGATTTCAAGTACTTCGGCTCAACAATCCAGAGCAATGGAGAGTGTGGAAAAGAGGTGAAGCGTGTGCAGGCAGGTTGGAATGGTTGGAGAAAAGTGTCCGGTGTGATTTGTGATGAGGGTATCGGCAAGAATGAAAGGAAAAGTGTACAAGACGGTGATGAGGCCAGCAATGTTGTATGGCTTAGAAACAGTTGTGCTGAGGAAAAGACAGGAGGCAGAGCTGTAGGAAGCAGAGATGAAAATGTTGAGGTTCTCTTTGGGAGTAACGAGGATGGATAGGATCAGGAATGGGTACATCAGAGGGACAGCACATGTAAGAGGTTTTGGAGACAAAGTCAGAGAGGCAAGATTGAGATGGTTTGGACATATACAGAGGAGGGATAGTGAGTATATTGGTAGTAGGATGCTGAGGTTGAAACTACCAGGCAGAAGGCCGAGAGGAAGACCAAAGAGACGATTCATGGATGCGGTGAAGGAGGACATGAAGGTAGTTGGAGTAAGAGTAGAAGATACAGAGGATAGGGTGAGGTGGAGGTGGATGGTTTGCTGTGGCGTCCCTTGAAGGGAAAAGCCGAAAGGAAAAGAAGAAGAACAAGAAAGAAGAAGATTATTTTTCCTGAACGTGGGGCAGAAAACAAGCGGGCTCCCCCACAAGGTTGTCACTTTCCCCCCAGTGCGGCTAACTGGGTTATCAAAGGCTGGCCATGTCACTCACTGTCTATGGTGAGAGGCATGTAAAAGAACCATTGCTGACTTTCGTAAGTAGTAGGCTGCAAAACCGTCTGTGTGTTTCTGTCCCTTGCTAAAAGAGTTGTGACAGGAAGGGCATCCGACGTAAAAACCTATGCCAAATCAAATGTGTGAATCAGATGATTCGCTGTGGTGACTCCTGAGAAAAGGGAAAAAGCCAAAAGGAAGAAAGAAAGAAAGAAATTCTTTTTCCTGAATGTGGGGCAGTGGTGGTCTAGTGGTATAGGATGCTGGATCGCTGATCCTAAGGTTGGGGGTTCAAGTCCCACTCTCCATAAGGTTGTAACTGTCCCCCCCAGTAAAGCTAATTGGGTTCTCAAAGGCAGGCCATGTCTCTCACTGTCTATGGTGAGAGGTTCATGTAAATGAACCATTGCTGACTTTCCTAAAGAGTAGCTGCAAAGCCATCAGTGTGTTTCTGTCCCTTGCTAAAGGGTTGTGTCAGGAAGGGCATCCGACATAAAAACCTATGCCAATCACATGCGCAAATCATTTGCTGTGGCGACCCCTGATAAAGGGAAAAAGCCAAAAGCTCTTGCTGGAATCGGGTATCCAGCAGTCGCAGGAAATTGGTCTTCGCCATCATCATCTTTCTTGCTTGTTGTACGTCAACACCAAGTATCTTTTCAATTATATTCCACATCGTTCTCAGAGTCAGTGTATCGAATAACACTTTGTTTCTGGAGGGCACTGTTGTCAAGCCTGCATATATGTGCCAGATATTTAAAGTGCTGTGCCAAACAAAAGTCACGGATGGGGTGTGTATTTGTGATGGTACGTAGTCGGTAATTTGAAATCCTGTAACTCTAGTCCACATCAGTTCCTTCACGTTCTGCCCGGTCTGGAGCATTTTTTGTTCAAATCCTCCTCTAACTATTTTTCGTAAGAATCTATGCCATATGGCTTCCACCTTTCCCAGCTCTTCCTCTGTCAGCTCCCATGCCTGTACGCAATACAGGAGCCTTGATCGTATACAAGTGGTGAGGAATTTTACTCTGGTTGACAGTCTAATCTTTCTATCAGTCATAATATATTTGAGATCGTTCCATTTCTGATATGCTGCACCAATTCGTGCATGTAGAGATTGACTGCTATTCTCAGTGTTGGCTATCGAATACCCCAGATACTTGAAGCTTCTGACATTCTTAAGGTGGTTTATAACAGTGCTTTAAAAGGTAATGAAATCGAATCTTCATAGATATCTGGGATATTTTTGGATTAGTATTACTATTAGTTTTGATAAGTTTAATATGAAAAAGAATAACCACACATTCCGAATGGGATCCATCAATGTCAGAACGTGCAAGTGTGAAAGTAAGTTGGCGGATTGTGTGACATAATGCAAGAGGACATGATATAACATGTATGCAAGAGGTGCGTCAACGGCGTGATGGTTCGATCTGTTTTGAAGATGAAATCCTGAGAGGATGGCGCGTAGTGTACAATGGATTGAAAGTTGCTTGGGCAGGTGTTGCTGTTGTCCTTGCTCCACACGTTACACTGGTTGATGTCCACACATCTTAGTTGGACGACAAACAATGGTTAGAGTCAAGGTGAACGGCATCAAACTGGAAATCTACAGTTGTTATTGTCCAACGGAAGAATATGCAAATAGCACCAAAGAAGCCTTCTACCAAACCCTCGGCAAGGCCATACAGCAGACTAAAAAAAGATTATTCATCATATAAAGTTATTGCTGCTGGTGATTTCAATGCCACCATTGGTCATGATTACGATCCTTCCAGTTGGAAATGTATTGACCCTTATCATGATCCAAACCCAACAAGCTTTAATGGAACAAAGCTAATTGAAACAGCAGAAGACGCATCCCGATACATTCTCAACACGATGTTTGTAACAAAATCAGATGAACATAGATGGTGTTTCAAGTCAAATTTGGGATATAAAAGGAGATTAGATTACATCATGACAGAATGGTTTGTAAAACGTGCAACCAGTAACTGCAGAGTATACCCAATGCAGAGTCAACCCTTTGAATCAGATCACCGTGTCATAGTCATGGACGCTAGTTTTCCAGCTAAAAGGAAATTAAAAAAGATGTTCCTCAAGAGTCGATCTCCGGCTGTATCCCCCAGATTTACAACATTTAAGGGATGATCCATCAGTCCAAGTTGCGTACGGCACTAAGCTTGATGCGTCGTTACACAGTCAGCCATCACATAGCGTTCTTACAGTTCACCAAGTCGAAGAACTATTGACGAACGCCATACAAGAAGCCTCCACAGAAAGCATTCCTAAACGAACTCGGAACGAGATCGACAAACCATGGACTTATCCTGATGATCAAGAACTTCTGGCAAAATACCACAGCAAGAAAGACCTAGTGATAAAAAAGCGACTTGCTCATGATGTGAAACAGCTGCGCACAAAGCTTAAAAATACTTATTTTGAAACTAAAGCCAGCCAAATAAACCTTGCGAGTGAACAGCGAAATGCAGAAGAGGAATTTAGATTAATGAAATGCCACACGTCATTAACATGTGAGAACAGATTGCTGATTCAGCGAGAGAAACTAGAAACACACTTCTCCGAACACTTTGCTTCTCAACCATATGTCCCACAACTGGAGTTGGAACACCCAGAGGAATATCCTCATCTTCTCCCACCAGACGACCTACCTAAAGTTGATGAATCTACAACGAGTCCGAGAGAAGTCGAAAAGTGCATGAAAAGATTAAAGAATGGCAGATGTCAAGGCACTGATGGGGTATATGCAGAACAACTTAAACATTCAGATTCTGTTGCGTTGCTGGAATACATTACCTTGCTGGTTGGGATTATATGGTTATGCCTTCAAGTCTGTCAGCGTCCATTACTTGCCTTTATAAGCGAGGCCTGAAATCTCTTGCAGAAAACTACAGAGGCCTTAACATAATTGCAACTCTCTTGAAGGTGGTGTCAGGGATAATAGTTGAAAGAATCCGACAGAACTATGAGTCAATACTGCTACCATCCCAATTTGGCTTCCGGGCAAATAAGTCAACTACTTCTTCGTCTTCTTTTCCTTTTGGCTTTTCCCTTCAGGCGGATTCACAGCGAATCATCTGCCTCCATCTCACCCTATCCTCTGCATCTTCTTCTCTTACACCAACTGCCTTCATGTCCTCTTTCACCACGTCCATGAATCGTCTCTTTGGTCTTCCTCTAGGCCTTCTGCCTGGTAGTTCCAACCTCAGCATCCTACTACCAATATACTCACTATACCTCCTCTGTACATGTCCACACCATCTCAATCTAGCCTCTCTGACTTTGTCTCCAAAAGATCTTACATGTGCTGTCCCTCTGATGTGCTCATTCCTGATCCTATCCATCCTTGTTACTCCCAAAGAGAACCTCAACATTTTCATCTCTGCTACCTCCAGCTCTGCCTCCTGTCTTTTCCCCAGGGCCACTGTTTCTAAACCATACAACATCGCTGGCCTCATCACCGTCTTGTACACTTTTCCTTTCATTTTTGCCGATACTTTCCTATCACACATCACACCGGACACTTTTCTCCAACCATTCCAGCCTGCCTGCACATGCTTCTTCACCTCTTTTCCACACTCTCCATTGCTCTGGATTGTTGAGCCTAAGTACTTAAAATCCTCCACCTTCCTTATCTCTGCTCCCCGTAACCTCACCGTTCCTGTTGGGTCCTTGGCATTCATACACATGTATTCCGTCTTACTGAGGCTAAGCTTCATTCCCCTCCTTTCCAGGGCATACCTCCACCTCACTAGATTTTCCTGCACTTGTTCTCTGCTCTCACAGCAGATCACTATCATCTGCAAACATCATAGTCCATGGGGAATCTTGTCTAACCTCGTCTGTCAGCCTGTCCATCACCATAGCAAACAAGAAGGGGCTCAGGGCTGACCCTTGATGCAGTCCCACCTCCACCTTGAACTCTTCTGTCACACTGACAGCACACTTCACCACTATCTTACATCTCTCATACATGTCCTGCACCACTCTAACATACTTCTCTGCCACTTCAGACTTCCTCATGCAATACCACAGTTCCTCTCTCGGCACTGTATCATATGCTTTCTCCAGATCCACAAAGGCACAATGCAGCTCCTTCTGACCTTCTCTGTACTTCTCTATTAACATCCTCAAGGCAAACACTGCATCTGTGGTCCTCTTTCTAGGCATGAAACCAAACTGTTGTTCATAAATGCTGACCTCTGCCCTTAGTCTTGCTTCCACTATTCTTTCCCATAACTTCCTCATATGGCTCATCATTTTTATCCCTCTGTAGTTGCCACAACTCTGCACATCTCCCTTGTTCTTAAAAGTGGGCACCAGCACACTTCTCCTCCATTCCTCTGGCATCCTCTCACCCTCTAACACTCTGTTGAATGTTCTTGTCTGTCTACTGCTACCTCTCCTAGACACTTCCATACCTCCACCGGTATTTCATCAGGACCAACTGCCTTTCCATTCTTCATCCTCTTCAATGCCCTCCTCACTTCACCCTTACTAATCTTTGCTACTTCCTGGTCCTCAACAATAAGAAAGCCTCCTCCTATGGACATGTACAACTCACAGAGCTACTGTATGCTAATGATCAGGTCATATTCGCCAATTCACAAAAGGACTCGCAGAAGATGCTCACCATCTACGATGACACCTTTCGACGGTTTGGGTTGCAAATCTCATATAAAAAGACAGAAACAATGGCCTTCAACGTGGACGAGCTCGTGAACACAGATCATTTTGATACCAACACACATAATCTATGCATACAGGTTTTTATGTTTAGTTTGGGTTTAATTCGACTTTAATGCTTATTCTGAATGAATTTCATTATTTTTAATAACAAGAAATGTTTTTAATGCCCAGAATTTATCCTGGAGCTCCCGCGGTGATGGGGAAACAATCCTGTTTATTCAGACTTCAAAGGTTTCTCATATATTATAACTCTTTTTAATTAATCTATTTTAGCAACATTAGTGTCTTTTGTTTCTGTTTTACATGTGATGTGATGGTACATGGTACCAGATAACATTAGTGATCATGAGTTTACTTTTCAGGAGACACAGACTGTATTCATGTTTATTTCTGTAACTCAGTAATGTGTGGACACTGATTGATCTTTTGTGCTGTAAACTCATTTGAAGAGATAACGTGAATGCTTTTTTATTTAATGCTGACCACATACATAAACACGAGACCGGACACAACCCTCGCCTTTAATGATGAGCCTTTGGTGGCACCAGATTACTAAAATCCTCCTGCAATAAGATGGTGTGGAATGTTGTGTCTCAATTTACTCAAGCAAAATAAAATCGCTAAAACACAAGGTACATCATTTCCCTTCTCAGTGTTGCATCTACAGAATGATTGTGCACAAAATAAAGCATAAACAAAGAAAACTCTTCAAACCTGCAGCTTTTTTACATGTAGAATGCTGAGTGGTCAGGAGAACTTGGTCTCTGAGATGGTGGCGACTTTGGCCCATTCCAAATATGTGCAGTGTACCGAGTAGTACCGGTCTTATGTTTATGTCTGGGCTGCTGACACTCCGAACGCCATGTTGACATGACATCACTTCCTGAACTCAGGCTTGCGGTAACCTTTTCAACTTCCTTATTTTGGAATTCCTGGGACTCATAGGAATTCCAAGTTGATTTGTGGTGTGTCTATGTTTTTTTCATTTTGGACATTCAGAGTTTGGAGTTTTAGTAATGATGACGCCTTTATGTAATCATCTCCAAACATCAGCCGAGTACCCCTATTACTACTTGATTATAACCTCACCATGGCTATATAAAAAAAATCAATTGTCTGTGAACATCACCAACTCTTCATTATCCTCATCATCTTCATCACACATCTTCCACTTCATCACCTTTCATATTCTTCCCCTCTTTATCACCCCTTCCACCTCTTCCTTACTCTCTTCTCCTTCATCACCCCTCATCTTCATCACCTCTCATCACCATTTCCACCTCTTCATCTTCATCGCCCTCTTCCTCTTTATTGCCCTCTTCCTGATCAGCTGTTCATCTTCATCACCGCTCATCTTCATCACCCTATTCCTCCTCATCATGTGCTTTATCTTCCAAATATTCTCTGTGACACTATCTCCTAATCACCACTTCTCTTCATCATCACTCCTTTTATTCACCATCATTTCACTTCATCACTCTTACTCCACAAAACCCCTTTCTTCATGGATTCCTTTATACCACATCATATTTTCCCCCTCTTCATCACTACTGGTACTCTTCTGACTTGGACTGCACGAGCCGTTGCTTGCCGCTACAGTTTTTTCTTGGATTGTGTATTAATTGAGTTGGAATGTGAGCGTTAACAGTTACGTGGCAGAAGCTGTAGAACAGAACAGTGTGTTCGCTCACAGAAAAACATACTGTAATTCAGTATTATCTATTAGTTCCAACAAGGACATTAATTTGGCCCAAACCTTTGACAGACCACCCACAAGTTATCGATCAACTTTTGGGGTTTGAGCAGAATTGGTGTACAATGACATTTAACAGCGATTTGAGTAAAATATATTAACACAGCAAAAGAAAAAGAAAAAAAAAAACAAATAGCATTGAAATAAAAAGACACTCTTTGTCTTCTCATCGAAAGTATTGCTGCCTCACAGCTCCGTCCACTTGGTACACAGTCCCCTTGCTGCAGTGAACCTGTTCACCATCCCTGCAGGGTTAGTGTTTCCTCTTATTGTGACGTCACACACTTCACCTGTGGTGTTTCCTCACTGTTATATCTTATTTAACTTAACTGTATAAATTTGACTGCAACTCACCTTAGCTTAAACTAAAAGACTTTTATTACATTAATCTCGGTGGCTGACCAGTTCGCAAAGAAGTTTACTATTTTTACTGTTCGTTCGAATCTCAGCATTTCCGATCTTTCATCATCTGAACTTCACTCAGAAAGTTTTTCAGCGGCCTTTTTAAGATTGATAGGCACTTTGTCCAATCCCACGGACAATCTAGACCTGAGTTCCCGCCTAAACTCGAAAATTTGATCAATCAGACAGCGCCGTGGCTGTGGTCCGCCATTTTGTGAGTCTATAAAGGGAGTAAGAGGCTGAGCAGTGAATCTGAAAACCTGAAAGTGCCATGGACGGGTAAGTGCACAAACAGACATTTCCGGCTAGTAAAGAGTTTGTATGAATGACTTATCTTGATTTTGTATGGTAACACTTGTGTCCTTTACGATTTTTATGAATACATGCAGTTCCAGAATTTATTTTTAATGTGAAAAATGTCTTTAAAACAAGCTGGTGGCGAGCAACATGTCCGGAGTGAGATGTTCGGGTTGTGTTTTTTAATCCTACCAATGTTGGAACAACACCCGCCTCTTATCCTGTGATTGGTTAGTCGGCAATGGTCACCTGCTAACAACAAATAGTGATATGATAAGGTCCAAAGGCGGGATTGTATTGTCCAATCGAAGCGCAGGGGCCAGGTTTTGTTGGAATACAGGTGGGCGTTCGTAACGCGGAAGCGATTCGATTTCCAAGTTTTGTACATCAGCAACCAACCTGTTGGAAGATTTTTATTGATCTAATAAATCCAAATATTAACGTTTAAGCCGCAACCAATCGATTTTAACATATTAGTATGAAACTATTAAGCATTTAAATGGACATTTAGTTCGAACCTCTTTAGAATATGTCGGATTAATTGAACTGTATAAAGCTGATGCACACAGTCCTCTTCTCATTAATATTTTTATTCTAATAGACAATGTTACGGCAACACTAGACTGTTTAATTATCTGAATTAGAATACTGCCTTAGTTCCTGGGAAGTGTTGATAAATGCAGGATCTTCCAGATATACACTATAACATCTCAAACAAACATTTTGTAATAAATTACTGTATACACTTTTCTGGTGTAGTAATGATCGCACGTGACTTGGTCAGAGGTTAAAGGTATCCATTATATTGCATCTTTCCAAAGTCTGTTTTAAAAAAAAAAAAACACCAAATGCCATTATAAAATATTGATGAGCCATCACAAATCATTGAGTTATTTATAATTCGAGGAACATAGTGTTTCATGTTTCATTATACCATGATTCACAAGGTCAATCAGCAAGAGGGAGAACAGTCATTGGCTGAATTTGAATCAAGTGACGGTCACTCGGTAATCTGTGCGAGGTGCGAGTGCAAGACCGCGAATAGTTAAGGGCCTACTGTATGTATATATGTACGTCAGTGCTTCTCAATTATTTTCTGTCGTGCCCCCCCCCCCCCCGAAGAGGAAACCATTTCGCCCCCCCCAATATAAATAGTCTTATTTGTCTAAAAATTAAGTAATCCTCTGCATGCACTGTATCCTTATTAACAATAAATCCTTATCATTATGAAATACAAAGAAATATAGATCAACTTCCAACAAAGAATAACTCTTTATTCTAACAATTTTTAGTCTTTAAACAAAAAGATTTAATGTGCATCAATTTGATTGAAATAAATATCCTTTTTTTAAACTGTCAACATTTTTGACCAACAATTTGAACCATTTTATGCTGAGAAATAAAATCAATAAGTAATAAGTTCAAACTGATCAGCAATATTAATTCAGGAGTACAATATATAAAACACTTTAACCTACATAACAAAAATGAATAAAACAATTTGTATTATTATTGTCAAAAAGATTAAGTCCAGATTAATGGCTATAATGAGCACGTTTCGCAGTGCACAGCTTTTTCGAAATGGGGTTTAAAGCATGATACTGAACTCTCAGCTCCTGCTCAATGCGGAACTGGGACCTGGACTTATTTCCGCAGCAGTGACGTCATCCAGCATGCTGTAGGTAGGATCAGTCCCTCTGCTGTGCTGTGGGGTTTTCTACACTGAGCAGTTTGGAACTCCACCTTATCTGATGCTAACGGAGCTCGCTGGTTTGCTGGAATATCATTCACAAAGTGGATGGTTGTTGGCAATACCCAGCATGTTTTCGCTGAAAAAACTCATGCGGCTCATCACGTCATCGGGGTGTGATGCCTGAATTTGTGTTCATACTGTCCGCTGCCAATGTTTTCGAACACATTAAATGCGTGGTCTTTCCTTGTTTCTCACCCCAGCACAATGAAGCGGAGTGCTACATGCGCTTCATCATGCCTCCTCAACTTAACTTTCGGAGACTTCGTCCCTGTTAAAAAGTTCTATGGTGGGTTTCACTTCTTATTTTTCCTCTGGGCATACTCTGACAGTGAGGAAGCCTCTGCCACCTGCTGTAGTGGATGTAGAATTACACTTTATCCAAATACAGCAAAAAAAAGCATGTTCCCTGGGGTCACACGTGCCCCTCCTGGCATCTCCACTATTTATGTACAGTAGGCCCTCGACATTCACGAGGACGGGGGTTCGGTTCCGGGCCCTCCTGCAAGTCGAGATAATCTGCGAATCCTGCCCGGATGTAAAACCCCATGTATCACGTCACATGCGCGAATGGGCACCCAGAAGTAAACTACTATATTTATGACATGCACTAAAATATGCTTCTGAAACACATTCTATAGACAGTCTTACTCATTAATACAGTATTAATGTAGTAATGATTAAGAAAAACTTTTCAATTTTTACTCTTATTTTTATTGATGATAAAATTATAAACATACAGCATGTACTGTTGTAAAGCACTCGTATTGAAGTCTTTTTCAATTATTATTCCAGTACAGTACCCAAGTTAATCTTTAGAATGCTTGTGCATTAGATTTTATGTTCTGTGGCATGTTGAACAAACGATACCAAAAGGATAAACTTTATTATGCTTCCTGTCCTTTTACATTGAACTTGGAGTGACGTCTCCAAGATGGTGCTGCCTAGAGGGTGATGTCGCGGAGTTCTCGGAGTCAAATTGTTTGTTTGTTTTATTTGTTGTTTTGTTTGTTCATGTTTTGCACTATGCTTGTCTATGACCGGTCGACCCTACTACAGCTATGAGATCGGAGTCTTCTGAAGTTTAGCACCTTCCTATCCTGTGCTAATATGTTATGGTAGCTCAATGCTAGCTGCACCCCGGCTAACAATTAGCCCAGGCGGGAGCCTGGAGTAGAGCTCAGGAGTTGAGCGTGCTTAATTATATACACCCGAAGACACGTCGATCTAGTAGCTGTGGTCGGGTCGACCAGTCATAGACAAGCATAGTGCAAAACATGAACAAACAAAAACCAAATAAAAAGAAACATGACTCTGAAAACTTCGCCTGGGCTAATTGTTAGCCGGAGTGCGGCGAGTATTGCGCAACCATAGCATATTAGCTCAGGATAGGAAGGTGCTAAACTTCAGAAGACTCCGATCTCATAGCTGTAGTAGAGTCGACCGGTAATAGACAAGCATAGTGCAAAACATGAACAAATAAAACAAATTAAAAGGAACAAATACAATTTGACTCTGAGAACTCCGCGACGTTGCCTTCTAGGCAGTGCCATCTAGGAGACGTTACTCCAAGTTCAATGTAAAAGAACACGAAGTGTAATAAAGTTTATCTTTTTGGTATCGTTTGATAAACATGCTACAGAACATAAAATCTCACGCACAAATATGAACTTAGATACTGTACTGGAATGAGATTTCCTTTCTGCTTTTACCTTTATCAGGGGTTGCCACAGCGAATGATTCGCATGTTTGATTTGGCATAGATTTTTGTCGGATGCCCTTCCTGACACAACCCTTTTGCAAGGGACAGAAACACACTGATGGCTTTACAGTCTACTGATACTGTACTTGAATAATAATTGAAAAAGACTTTAATACAGCAGTTCAGAGGAAACTGTCGTTTCTTCAGGAGAGACATCCAACGTTCTCTATCGCTTAGCCAGAGAAGATGCACAGATTTTGAGTGGTATCATAGAGCTTAACTGGTAATTAAAACACACAAAAAAGAGGCTCATTGACAACTTGTGCGCGAATGGGGAATCGTCTTCTGCTGAAAAACTGCGTGTTATTGACGCGCGATTCCATGTTGTTTATATCCTATAATATGCTGTGATATGCATGCACTATATTTCATGTGGTACTTTGTACCAACCCAGTGATGTCACGGTAACTGTGTAGGCGGGCACTTAGCAATGGCTTTTAGGTCGATAACTTGTACGACAAGCACATAAAACAAAACTGCTGTGTGCAATGGTTTATTTATGAATACTGCTTAACCTGGTATCAGCTGCTGGAACAACAGAAGGCAGCTGATCACAAGCTGAAGCGTGGTTGTCCAAAAGCCAAAGACCAATAAAAAATGCAGACATTTTGAATTATATTTTAACATAAAATAATATTAAAAACAATGTCATTTTTATTATTAAAACCAAATGTCTTAATATTAATATTAAAGCAGGGGTCATTAAAAATTATTTGAAAGTACAATTTTTTTATTGATTTCATTATAATTTGACTGGTGTATAAAAGAGGTATTGATCAAGGAAATACATTGATTTATTTTATGAAAGAGGTTTGACCATTGTTTTGTTTAATATCTTATTAAAAAAATCCTGCCGAGAGATCATCAACATTTATTTGTACACTTTCGGGGGGGGGGGGGGGTCAAAAGAGAGTACTCTTTGTACGCTTGGGAAATTGTTGAAAATGTTGAACCGCCCTTAAGGAATCAAGTTGAAGTTGAGTTTGGACCTCCGATCTATCAAGCAGGGAATATGCTTTGAATTCCACGTCTTAAAATGCTCCGCCGTCCTGCTTATGGGCATGGCCCGCAGCGCCACAATAAACATTTAGTGTGTTGTTGTGTGTGTGTGTTGTGTGTGTGTGTGAGCGAGAAAGATTGAGAGAGATAGACAGGTGTGTGTGTGTGTGAGAGGGAGAGAGAGAGATACAGGTGTGTGTGTGTGTGTGTGTGTGTGTGTGTGTGTGTGTGTGTGTGTGTGTGTGTTAATAAAAAATGTTGAAAAATGGCTCAATTAATAAATGTTAATAAAATGGTTTTATGTGTGAATAAATGGTTTAATAAACAATTTTCTTTTAACACACATTTCATACAAAATTGGTTTACTTTTTAATCATTTTTAAAGGCTTTATGGGGTAGTCTTGGGAGCCTTGGAACAAATCAGGCGTTTTACATATAAAATGCACCCCCTACTTACAAAACCCCCCCACATTATGAAAAAGGCGCTGGAACGGATTAATTTCGTAAGTAGAGGGCTGACTGTATATGTATATACACACAGTCGGCACTCTACTTATGAAATTAAAGGGTACCTGTACCCAAAATTGACAGAAAAAAAGACAAAAAATCCACCATACCTTATTATTAACTTTTAAACATTGCATGATGTCAGTAGGTTATGTACTAGTCCTCAAAAAATTAGCATACCGTGATAAAGTTCATTATTTTCTGTAATGTACTGATAAGAATGAAACTTTCATATATTTTAGATTCATTGCACACCAACTGAAATATTTCAGGAATTTTATTGTTTTAATACTGATGATTTTGGCATACAGCTCATGAAAACCCAAAATTCCTATCTCAAAAAATTAGCATATCATGAAAAGGTACTCTAAACGAGCTATTAACCTAATCGTCTGAATCAACCAATTAACTCTAAACACCTGCAAAAGATTCCTGAGGCTTTTAAAAACTCCCAGCCTGGTTCAGTACACAAATCCACAATCATGGGTAAGACTGCCGACCTGACTGCTGTCCAGAAGGCCATCATTGACACCCTCAAGCAAGAGGGTAAGACACAGAAAGAAATGAGTGAATAGGCTGTTCCCAGAGTGCTGTATCAAGGCACCACAGTGGGACGTCTGTGGGAAGGAAAAAGTGTGGCAGAAAACGCTACACCAGAAGAGGTGACCGGACCCTGAGGAAGATTGTGGAGAAGGGCCGATTCCAGACCTTGGAAGACCTGTGGAAGCAGTGGACTGGGCTACAGGTGTCGCATTTTGGCAGAAGCGCCTGACCTGGGCTACAGAGAAGCAGCACTGGACTGTTGCTCAGTGGTCCAAAGTACTTTTTTCGGATGAAAGCAAATTTTGCATGTCATTCGGAAATCAAGGTGCCAGAGTCTGGAGGAAGACTGGGGAGAAGGAAATGCCAAAATGCCTGAAGTCCAGTGTCAAGTACCCACAGTCAGTGATGGTCTGGGGTGCCATGTCAGCTGCTGGTGTTGGTCCACTGTGTTTTATCAAGGGCAGGGTCAATGCAGTTAACCATCAGGAGATTTTGGAGCACTTCATGCTTCCATCTGCTGAAAAGCTTTATGGAGATGAAGATTTTCATTTTTCAGCATGACCTGGTACCTTCTCACAGTGCCAAAACCACTGGTAAATGGTTTACAGACCATGGTATTACTGTACTCAATTGGCCTGCCGACTCTCCTGATCTGAACCCCAGAGAGAATCTGTGGGATATTGTGAAGAGAAAGTTGAGACACCAGACCCAACACTGTGGATGAGCTTAAAGCTGCTATCGAAGCATCCTGGGACTCCATAACACCTCAGCAGTGCCATAGGCTGATTGCCTCCATGCCACGCTGCATTGAAGCAATCATTTCTGCAAAAGGATTCCTGACCAAGTATTGAGTGCATAACTGAACATAATTATTTGATGGTTTACTTTTTTGTATTAAAACCTTTTTATTTTTTATTTATTTTTTTTTGAGATGGGAATTTTGGGTTTTCATGAGCTGTATGCCAAAATCATCAGTATTAAAACAAAAGACCTGAAATATTTCAGTTGGTGTGCAATGAATCTAAAATATATGAAAGTTTAATTTTAATCAGTACATTACAGAAAATAATGAACTTTATCACAGTATGTTAATTTTTTGAGAAGGAATAGTGTAAGTCCACATTTCCTTTTCTTCTATATGACATTCCTTGCTCACAAAGATTCAGCGTGCGGACATGTTGGATTTTTTTCACCGGGGTCAAAGGTCATTGTGACGTAACATCGTTGACGGTCCTCTTGCCAATTGCAGAATGTCAGTATATTTTCCTCAAGCAACTCATGTTCTTTACAACAATAGCACTCCTGATCGTTTTTTTGACACACACATTTTCCACACGAGCACCAAATATTTGCTGGTTGTTTGCCACGATTTTCCCGTGTAAGAGCTTCTGCTGACTCTCCAATGTTGTCCTCCGAGTCGTAATTTTCCTGGTCCGATTTCGCTAAATGTGGATAGTCTTTCTTCAATGGTTCATATAAATAACCTGCTCCTTCTATGACATTGTCTTTGTCCATGGTTTAAAAAAAAACAACTACTATAATGTCTGTTTTTTTTCCCCCAAGTTTCGTAAGCTTGTGTTGTTGTGTCAGGTATATAGCCATAGGTTTACATTGCAGTCTCGCAGTTCCGGTGGAGGCTTTGTCAACGATGTGACGTCACAGGAAATGCAACGCTGCAAAACTCCTGTGCTTTGAAGCTTGACGTTAGTGAAGCCCTTAAATCGCTTAAAGCTGGTTTGTTAGAGAATATAATAAACACCTTATAGGTGTATTGTCACTAGCTATACACAATAAATCAAATTAGATATATGAGCAGTTTCACTACAGGTACCCGTTAATCCATTCCAGAGCCTGTTTTTGTAAGTAGAAATGCATTTTACATGTAAAATGCGTGATTCGTTCCAGGCTGGCAGAGACTCGAGAAGGGAATTATGGCAGGGTGTACGGTTTCAGTAATACTATTCGTGGCAGCCATGAACTTGCTCCTCAAGGCAGGGATCAGCCAGTGCAGAGGTCCCAAGGCTGACGATGGCACCAGGCACCCATCTTGCAGAGCCTTTATGGACGATGTCACTATCATGACAGAGTCACCAGCAGGAACCCGTTGGATTCTCTCAGCCCTTGAAAAGATGGTGAACTGGGCTAGAATGAAAATCAAGCCACCCAAGTCAAGGAGCCTCACTATTATCAAAGGCCAGCTTGGTTCACATGTTTTCATTATCCAAGATGAAAAGATTCCCACAATCCAGGATGAGAGCATTAAATGCCTGGGGAAATGCTTTGACCAGTCATTGGGAGACATAGAAAACAGCAGAGATGTCCAAAAAGCGCTCAAGAAGTGGCTTCAAACAATAGATGGAAGTTATCTTCAAGGCCGCTTCAAAGCATGGTGCTTCCAGTACGGTATTATCCCTAGACTGCAGTGGCCATTCCTGCTCTCCGACATGGCCTTCTCTACAGTGGAGTCAATGGAACGACTGTGCAGCAGATTTCTGCGTAAGTGGCTGGGAGTTCCACCAAGCTACAGCACTGTAAATCTTTACAGCAGGTCAGCTAAGCTAAGTTTGCCTCTGTCATCTGTGATTGAAGAATTTCAGACTGCAAAAGTTAGGGCCATTTCTACCCTACGTTTGTCTAAGGACACAGTAGTGCAGCAAGCAGGGAAACTGTGAAGGCTGGTAGAAAATGGAATCCTCGCAAAGCAGTCCAAGTGGCAGAGGAGGACCTGCGTCATCAAGAGCTGGTGGGAACAGTTTGCAAAGGAAGATTAGGCCTTGGCAACTACGAGGGTAAGCGATGGAGCACAGCAGATGACCGAACAAGAAGAGATATGGTTGTGCAACAAACTAGAAAAGAAGCGGAATACACCAGGTTTGTCAGAGCAGTGGGGTTAGGAAGCCAAGGCAGCTGGACCAAATGGGAATCAGCCATCCAGCGCCCATTCACATGGAAGGAACTGTGGAACACTGATCAAGGTCAGCTTAGCTTCCTACTACGTGCTGTGTCAGACCTGCTTCCTACACCTTCGAACTTGCGGATTTGGGGAAAAGAGGAGGACGCCTCATGCTCTCTGTGTAAAGGAAACAACTACTCCCTGAATCACATCCTCTCAGCATGTCCTAAGGCTCTGGGAGAGGGGAGGTACCGATGGAGGCATGACACTGTCTTAAGAGAGATTGCCATAGTGGTGGACCAGCGCAGACTGGAAGTCAACCATCAAAATATTCAGGATACAGGAAAACCCATCCAATTACTGAAAGAAGGAGAGATGAAGACCAAGCCGAGCAAGCCCACAACTAGAGGCTCAGTCCTGTCTCCAGCCTCCGACTGGCAGCTTCTTGTGGATGTGCAGAGGAAGTTGAAATTTCCAGAAGATATAGCAGTTACTCAGGTGCGCCCAGATATGCTGCTATTATCTCGAGAAACGAAAGCCATCCACATAATCGAGCTTACAGTTCCCTGGGAGGATAGACTTGACATCTCACGCGAACTGAAAGCCGCAAAATACCAGGACTTGGTAGATGAAGCTTGCATGAAAGGGTGGAAAGCAAGCCTGATGCCAATACAGGTTGGATGCAGGGGTTTTGTTGCAACATCTACAAGAGACTTCCTGCACAAGATAGGTCTTACCCCTACCGCCACAAAGAAGGCGATAAAGACCATAGCTGCTTCAGCAGAGACATGCTCAAGGTGGCTGTGGATCAAGAGGAGAGAGAATTGGACCACAGTTAATTACAAGCCAGGAGAGTAGTGTGTGGATGCATGTTAGAAGACCTCTACAATCAATCAGAAGCCAGCCTGCAGGTGAAGACAGTCTTTTGTCTTTGCTGCCCCACTCAGGTGAAGCGTACAGGTTTTGGGGCGAAACGCTAAAGACCCTGAGATACCTGCTGATGATGCAGACTAGGCACGAAGAAACAACAACCACAAGCTGCTGATTATAAAGACGCTAATCAAGCTTTGAGTAGCGTAGCATCATGGATCGATGTTTAAAACCTACCCAAGGCTCCCAAGACTACCCCATAAACCTTTTAAAAATGATAAGTACACCAATTTTGAATTAAATGTGTTAAAAGTAAAAAAAATTATTTATTAAACCATTTAAACATTTTATTAACATTTATTAATTGAACCATTTTTCAACAATTTTTTTTTATTAACCAAACAATATTAAACATTATTAAACATTTGTGACGCCCAGGGGGTTTGAACACTTGTTTAGTATTCAACATTCACTCGTTTGCTTGAGGAATCGGAGGTCTGTTTGAGCCGTGCCCCATCTCGGGGGCTCCGGTGTCGGTCGCGAGGCTTCCCACACTTGGCGGAGCACGCACATTTGTGGTGCGCTCCGTCAGAGCCGACGCTGGAGCTTTTGAGACGGGGCGCGGCTTGTTCGGACCTCCGATTTGTCAAGCAGGTAAGTGTGCTTTGAACACTTGTTTAGTACTTAACACTCACCTGTTTGCTTGAGGGATTGGAAGGCCAAATGTGCTGTGTTTTGCCCACATTCGGTGGAGCGCACCACATTTAAACATTTACAGAATTAAACAACTTAAAAGAAAAATTAGCTGCAATGAGCACTCTCGAAACTCATGAACCAACAATCCAGCTCTCCTTCACGTGTGTGGCAAACAAGATTTATGGGTGCAGTACTATGAAGATTCAGCTCCCTCCTGGCCAATGGGAGGCCAGCGGGGTGGGATGTTGGGAAAGAGACAATGAGAGAGCAACTCACGCATTGTTTGAATTTTTGAAATGCATGTTTGGTGCTTTTCGTAAGAAGTTGTTTCGTATACAGAGGACGAAAATTTAGGAAAATGTTTTTTGTTTTCAGAGATTTTTGTAAGTAGAGGTGTGTGTATGTGTGTGTATATTCGCACATTTGATTTGGCATAGGTTATTACGTCTGATGCCCTTCCTGTCACAGCCCTTTAGCAAGGGACAGAAACACGCCTACAGCTTTGCAGCCTACTCTTTACGAAAGTCAGCAATGGTTCTTTTATATGCCTCTCACCATAGACAGTGAGAGACATGGCCCGCCTTTGATAACCCAGTTAGCTGCACTTGGGGGGGGGGGACAGAGACAACCTTGTGGAGAGTGGGACTCGAACCCCCAACCTTTGGATCAGCGATCCAGCACCCTATACCACTAGACCATCACTGCCATATATATATATATATAGAGAGAGGATTTTCTGAGTAGATCCTTCCGTAGGAGAGTGCTCAATACTTTTTGGTAGAGCAAATAAACAAAAATAAAAGGACAGGACAAAGACTTTCTATTGAAACTCCATTTATCACTACAGATCTGTTTCGAGGGGTGGTGAAACCATCCTCTCTCTTCAGGTGATTATAGATAACCCCAACTTGCGTTCTTGTTTGGTTCCGGACGGCCGAATGTTTTCCTTTCGGCTTTTCCCTTCAGGGTTCACCACAGCGAATTATCTGCCTCCATCTCACCCTATCCTTTGCATCTTCTCTTACACCAACCACCTTTATGTCCTCCTTCACCACATCCATGAATCGTCTCTTTGGTATTCGCATATTTTATTTGGCATTTTTTTTACGCCGGATGCCCTTCCTGACGCAACCCTCTACATTTATCCGGGCTTGGGACTGGCATGAGGGAGAGACACTGGTTTGTGCCCCCCACCCCCCACCCCCACCCCCACACACACACACACACACACACACGGCTGCATTTCGGACGGCCAAATGCAAGTTGGAAAAAAAAAAAATTTTACTGTATGTTCCAGTTACATATGATGTTCCTACTGTACTATACATCCATAAATACCATTACCGTATCTCATAAAACACCCCTAAATCAATTATAAACATAACATTGTAAAATATAAAATATAGCAAATAATATCAAAATTAAAATCAAATAAATTAAATTCAAGCAAAATAATTTCAAATGGATAAATTTTATCCAAATTGACTCATCATATACAGTATCAAATATAACCTTTAACATTCTCTATGATGCGATCTTTCTGCTTGTAAATGGTTCTGATGGTCGACGGATGGTCACTTTACATGAAGCTGAGCAGAGTCAATTTACATGAAGCTTAAAACAGCCAATCAACGCTTACAGAATGTGAGGCGCTGCACCGAAAGTGGTCCACTTACTTGTGCTTGAGACAAAGCGCGAGTTATCCGGACTTCTGGTCTGTCAAGTGAGCAAGGGTGCCATTGAATACTCGTTTAGTACTCAGCCTGCACTGATGTGACTCACCAGCAGAGCAGAGTTCTCTTTCTTTTCTGGATTTTCATTCTTTTTACAACTCTCTTTGCTTAACTGAGTATGAAATGGTAGATTGCGCCGATAGCAGATAGATAATTCAGTCATAGCAAAACTGGAAATTCCGGTATATGCCGGAAAACTGGCAGGCTTGCGCTTCTGACCAACCATATTTGCTTAGGGTTACAAAAGTCCGCAAAACGGTGTTTTGTGTGTGTGATCCATCCATTTCAGCCATTCGTGCCACTGCTGACGGGTAGCCTCCACAATCTCCTCCACGCCTTTTGATTTTGCGCACTCTGCATCCACATGCAGCTGGCCTTTGCTTCTATCTCATCTCTCCATCTCCTCTTCGGTCTGCCTTTTTCTCTGTTCTCTTCTCTTGGTTGCCACTCTGTTGTTTTCTTTGCCCATCTGTTGTTTTCCATTTGGGCGTTAGCGACCACGTCTCAGCTCCATAGGTCATTGCTGGTAGTATTTCCATGTCTATAATCTTTTTCTTTAGACTCATGGGTATCCTTTAGGAAGTTACTGTACTGGCCGAATCTTTTCCATCCTGATGTTATTCTTTGATCGTTCTCCTTGGCCATCTCATTTCCTGGTGTTAACAACCTTCCTAGATGCTTGTACTGGTCTACCTTCTAGATGTTCTGTCAATTGGTTATCCATTGTCTCTGTATTCTCCTTGCCACTTCATTGCACATGATCTTCATTTTCTTATTGCACATGACCTTCGTTTGCCGGGGACTGATGGCTGTCTTGAATTGCATTTAGTCATGATGTGGGGGTCGAAGCCGGGGCATAACCTACAAGGCAGCAGGTGGTTTGAAGTTAGATTTTCCTTCTCCTAGTTTGTTTGCTGGCAAGGCTAAGGCACCACAAACAGTGCCACACCTAGCAGGAGGACCAGTTCTGCCAGAAGGGACATGTCCTTTTGCCAGAGGGCCCTTTCTGGGGTAAGATGCAACCTCTCTACCATGTGCGGATGCAGTTTAATGTCGTACCCAGGACATGTATATCTTGATCTCTCAGCGTGTGTATGTGTGTGTATATACATACCCATACAGACAGATGCTCCCCGACTTACATTTTTAATTGGTTCCAGACGGCCGAACGCAAGTTGTTGCAGTGACTTATGATGTGACGTATGACGCTCATACTGTACAAAACATGCATAAATACCATTACAGTATCTCAAACACCCCTAAATCAATTATTATAAATATAACATTGTAAAATAATATTAAATATTATTAAGGTCTGTACCTCCTATTGCGTGTCGATGTATCCTCCAAACCTTCCTGGGCATGTTGCAAATGTTTAGATTATATTCATGTCTCTAGGGTTCCAAAGCATCCTAAGTATTAAGGTTTATCACATCGTTTTCCATATCGATGTGTCTGTTTACAATGCTTTTTGCCGGAAGTCGGAGCCTATTGACCACGGCGGCATGCATAATGTATACAGAGCGCGCAGTCTAGTTTTTCTTCCACGTCATTGGAGTGCGTACTGACCGCGATACTGCTGTGCATTATAACTGCCCAAGCAGAAATTCAGAAATCGTCTCAGTAAAAATACATATACACAGGCTTAAAAATTTTACTTGCCTCATGTGCGATCAATTTGTTAATTTCCAGGCGCCCACATTTATATTTGGTCACCTGGGGCGAGTGATCTTCCCCATGCCTGTAGTCCATGGGGAAATCTTGTGTAACCTCGTCGTCAGCCTGTCCATCACCATAGCAAACAAGAAAGGGCTCAGTATTGACCCTTGGTGCAGTCCTACCTCCACCTTGAACTCTCTCACACCGACAGCACACCTCACCCTCACCACTGTCTTACATCATGTCCTGCACCACTCTAACATACTTCTCTGCCACTCCAGACGACTTCATGCAATACCGCAGTTCCTTTCTCGACACCCTGTGATATGCTTTCTCCAGATCCACAAAGGCACAATGCAGCTCCTTCTGACCTTCTGTGGCCTTCTCTATTAACGTCCTCAAAGCAAACGCTGCATTTGTGGTGCTCTTTCTTGGCATGAAACCAATCTGTTGTTCACAAATGCTGACCTCTGCCCTTGGTCTAGCTTCCACTGTTTCCCATAATTTCATCATATGGCTCCTCAACTTTATCCCTCTGTAGTTGCAACAACTCTGCATGTCTCCCTTGTTCTTAAAGGTCACCAGCACACTTCTCCTTTCCTCCAGCATCCTCTCACTCTAAGACCTTGTTGAATGTTCTTGTCAGAAAATCTACTGCTACCTCTCCTCGACACTTTCATACCTCCACTGGTATATCATCAGGACCAACTGCCTTTCCACTCTTCCTCTTCAATGCCCTCCTCACTTCACCCTTACTAATCTTTGCTAATTCCTGGTCCTCAACGGTCACCTCTTCTACTTTTTTTTTTTTTTTTTTTTTTTTTTTTTTAACCCCCCTCTCGTTTTCCTCATTCATCAGCTCTTCAAAGCACTCTTTCCATCTTCCCAGCACAATTGTCATCGGTCAATACATTTCCCTCTCTGTCCTTAATCATTCTAACTTGCTGTACGTCCTCCCCATCTCTATTTCTCTGCTGTGTCTGCATTAATAATACTGTATTAATGAGTAAGACTGTGTGTAGAATGTGTTTAAGAAGCATATTTTAGTGCATGAAATAGATATATAGTATTTCACAAAGTTTATTTAGGAGATGTAGGGTTAGGGAGTATGTTACTCTGGTGGAATACAGTGTTAAAGGGAAGTGTTAACAGTTTACGCCACCAAAGTAACATGTATGACTCCCATTTACCCTGCTAAGCTTATCTTAAAACTTAAAAACATGTCCTCACAATTTAGGCAAAAACCACCTGGGCGAAAATTATGGAAATCATATACAGGGATCCCTCGTTACTTTGCACTTAAGTTCATGTGGCTTCAGTGCCTTGCTGTTTTTTGTTTTTAAATATTCATCGAATTAAAAATAAGGAAGAATAGGGGAAAAGTTAAGGAAAATGCCACAAAAGCAAGGCCAATTATGCAAAAAAAAGAAACCCTAAACAAACAAAAAACAACCCAAAACCTCCCAACAAAACTAGTTACATTTTTGTAAGGTGCGCATCTCGGTACATGCACGCACATCTGTGTGCGTGTGCATGCCACGCGTCTGTCTGTATGTGTGTGTATTTATATTTTATTTACGTCTTATGCATTATTTTTAAATGTGTAATTGTTATAAGCATTTATAGCATTGAATGTATATATTTTTTTAGATTATATACCCATACATGTACATATTCGTCAATCGGGGTTGGGGGGGGGGTGATCCTACTTTGTGGAATTCGGTCGTCGCATGGGGATCTCAGTCCCAATTAACTGCAGAAAGTGAGGCGTGTGTGTATATCTATCACACTGTTTGAATGAAATGAATCAATCATAATACTTTATTGAAATCATATAAGACTCTGTGTACCTTTCCCTTCCATCACTGCCCATCTCACTTTATCATATCAGGCGTGTGAGAAGTGTAAAAGCAGGAGTGAACAACCACCACAGCAATAACTATATAATATTGGTATAAATGTGCAGTAATGTTTTCAATTTAAACATCTGACGAGAAAATCTCGATTTTTAAATAGTTTTTTGTTGCTAAGATTTCTTCCTTCATCCAGAGTAAATGTCAAAATTTTAGATGGAATTGGTTCATATTCCACTGAAAATCTAAGTGAGATGTTTGCGTGAATATCCTGATTGGGTCATGGTGTTGACGTTGGCACTGTGCTGCATGTGATCACTATTTGATTTGTTTTCATATTCAGCTTTTAATCTGTTTGAAATGAAAGTGTCAGTGTTTATCGGCTCTGCCCTGCTCATCTTGCTGTGTTATGGTAACCCAGGATAGTCATTAAGCTTTAGAGTAGAAGGAGGATATTGATAAGTAGGGGGGGTGTAAATTGTTTGAGACAAGCATGGGAAGGGTGCGGGAGGGGTGTCCCCTCTCTGTGGGGGGTCTGGGGGAAAAAGTTTTAAAATTCATGTGCTCCGTGGTGCATTCTGGGCCCATATTTGAGAAAATCAGACAAGCTAGAAGCAAATAAAACTCCAAGTTTATTATAAAAAATAGTATTTGTTACAAGAATAGTAGACTTTCTACTTAAAGGAAAGTACATAAAGCTTATTTTAAAAATCTAACAGTTACCTTACTAATATAGAACATTTGTAAAATGCGGAAAAAATTGTGGAAAGAAAAATTCGAGAATTATATCTACAAAACATTTATAGGGGCAGTGGTGGTCTGGTGGTATAGGGCACTGGATCGCTGATCCAAAGGTTGGGGTTCGAGTCCCACTCTCCACAAGGTTGTCACTGTCCCCCCCAGTGCAGCTAACTGGGTTATCAAAGGCGGGCCATGTCTCTCACTGTCTATGGTGTGAGGCATGTAAAAGAACCATTGCTGACTTTCGTAAAGAGTAGGCTGCAAAGCCATCAGTGTGTTTCTGTCCCTTGCTAAAAAGGGTTGTGACAGGAAGGGCATCCGACGTAAAAACCTCTGCCAAATCAAACGTGCGAATCAGATGATTCGCTGTGGCGACTCCCGAGTAAAAGGGAAAAAGCCGAAAGGAAGACAGGAAGACAGATATCTACAAAACATTTATGTAATAAACAAAATCAATGGTTAACTTTTACGCACAAAATGATAGAATTTAGGAAAGTGAAAATTATATATATATAGGAAAGTATATTTATAGATCCGTACCTAATTTATGGACTCATTATTTTACTATTTTTTTCTTGGGGGGTGGCCCCCTAATATCTGCCACTGACACTGATTTTCTTTGTTCGAAATTGAATGTCTAACAATCTTATTTCTCCCCCCCCCACACACACACACACGCACGTACACACGTGAAATAATCACACTGAGCTGCTAGTGAAACCCTGTACTGTATTAAGACCGTTTTGTCATGAAAAAGGCATGGGAATGACTTGGGCTACGTTAACAAATAGATCTACATAACGCTCGTGTTCAATGTAGGACCTAACGAGCATTATGTAGATCTATTTAACGTAGCCCAAGTCAAGTACAGTACATGAATTTTCGTCTCTGTATAGTGTGGTGTGAATCCGTTAAGAATAAGATTAGGCTAGTTTAGTTGGGGACTAGTTTTCACTATTATTGCTCAGTGCAATGAAGAAATAATTTGTGTTCGAACATGACAAAAAACTTTTTTACCCATTTCATGAGATACGGATGTTTCCGAAATAGTGGAGTCATCGGTCTTGAATCGCTTCCGCAATTTATTTAATGTTGGTTGTTTAGATCCACTTCGCTTCGGTGCCATGCTTGTCCGTATGACTCGCATCAGTTTGGACTATATTTTACCCGGATTTGTACGACCCATCACAATCTAAATCTACACGGGAGCACAGGCAAATGGCGGCACGTATATAAAAGGCGCCGCACTTTTGAATGAGATAGCATAGTGCATCATGGGATATCAGAAGTGAACCGATTGAGAAATTATCGAAACAAGTGATCGTGCTGTCCAGTACATAGGTTAACAAAGCCGTGAAAATGTTTTTATTAAAGATTATTATTATTATATTATTAAATATTACTATTTACTATTATAAAATATAACCGGCGCTAGGCTAATAGTAGCCGGCGCTGCCACTGGCACTTAGTGAAAAATGTGGTAACCACAAAGCTTGTTTTTGGTGTATTGGCTCTGTTTAGTGCAGACCGTCTGATGCATGTTTGTTGTTGTTTTTCTTTTTTTTTTTTTACCAGACGTTTAGAGGCGGATTTGTATCCTCTGGGATCCAGTTATATCACTGACATTGAGTGAGTTGATGTTCTGGTTTCAATACACAAGTAATTTCCAATAATAAAATCAATATTATTCAAGTGTGCTTCAGGTCATGTGACCGTTTCAAGTAGAGTTTGTTACACTTCATAAAGAATGCTTTAAATTGTGTGCGTGTGTGTACACTAAACTGCTTTATCTCCTTTTTCACAGCGGTGTCCATGATCTAACAGTTGGCACAAAGGTACATCGCACTGTGGCCATACAACCTTTCTGTAGCAACCATTTTCTCAGACACACCACTGATACTAATGGGATGGTTGAAGTTCACTGTAAGGACAAAAGTGTTTGTGTAAGATGAATGGAAGGAGTATCCAGTGTGAGTGTGACCATGAGAGGTAATGCTGTCACGGTGAGGACTGAAAGCAGTGGTGAAAGCTGTACAGTGGCTGGAGAGGCTGTGATAGTGATGTAATGGGGAGCAGGATCAAACTCGTTGCTCAGACAGTAATGATTAAAAGGATGAGCCTTTATTAGAAAATAAATAAATAAAATGGATCAAAAAAGTGATTTAAAAGAAAAAAAGCCTCACTTGTTGGAGAGAAATAAGACACCACCATCCATCAAACAACTATTTGACAGAACTAGTGGTTCAAAGTTAATCTAGCACATGGTTAAATGGTAGTATGGGGGGGGCTAATATAGCACATGGTTAAAGGGTAGTACAGGGGGGGTAATATATAGCACATGGTTAATAGGTAGTACAGGGGGGTAATATAGCACATGGTTAATGGTTAGTAGGGGGGGGGGTAATGTAGCACATGGTTAAAGGGTAGTAGAGGGGGGTAATATGCTTTTTCTTTGGCTTGGCTTCCCGAATGAAGATTTGTAGAGGGGTCTGTCTACGTATACTGCAGGCACACTGGTGGCTGACAAGGCCGAAGCGGGACAGACAAATCCATCTGTATTTCAAAGTCTAGTCTGGTATGGTATAACTGTTGATGCTTCTTGGTTCTTCCTCCTGTGGTGTTTCTCCTTCATGTTGGTCCTACGACTGTCCTCAAAAGAGGAGATGGCCTGGTGCATGAGGTAGTGCCAGGCCTAGAGGTCAGCAGCAAGTGTCGACCACTGGGTAATATAGCACCTGGTTAAAGGTTAGTACAGAGGGGAAATATTGTAGCGCATGGTTAAAGGTTAGTACAGAGGGGAAATATTATAGCACATGGTTGAAGGTTAGTGCGGGCAGTGGTGGTGTAGTGGATAGGGCACAGGATCGCTGATCCAAAGGTTGGGGGTTCGAGTCCCCACAAGGTTGCCACTGCCCCCCCCCCCAATCCAGTGCAGCTAACTGGGTTATCAAAGGCAGCTCATGTCCTTCACTGTCTATGGTGAGAGGCATGTAAAAGAACCATTGCTGACTTTCGTAAAGAGTAGGCTGCAAAGCTGTCAGCGTGTTTCTGTCCCTTGCTAAAGGGTTGTGACCGGAAGGGCATCCGATGTAAAAACCTATGCCAAATCAAATGTGCGAATCAGATGATTCGCTGTGGCGACTCCCGGGAAAGGGGAAAAAGCTGAAAAGAAAGAAAGAACTGGTTAAAGGTTAGTACGGGGGTAATATTATAGCACATGGTTAAAGGTTAGCACGGGGTAATGTAGCACATGGTTAAAGGTTAGTATGGGGTAATGTAGCACATGCTTAAAGGTTAGTACAGGGGTATTATTATAGCACATGGATAAAGGTTAGTACGGGGTATTATGGGACATGGTTAAAAGTTAGTATGGGGTAATATTACAGTACATGGTTAAAGGGTAGTACAGGGGTATTATAGTACATAGTTAAAGGTTAGTAAGGGGGTATTATAGTACATGGTTAAAGGTTAGTACGGGGTAATCTACAGGGATCCCAGTTCTCTGCTATTTAGCGGAATCCCGCTATTTTTTTTTTTCAGCTTCGGAGCCCTGTGGCCCCTTTGACCCAGACCCAGCTGAAATATTTAATTTCCTCTTATTTCTGAACCAGTTCCTCTTTTTTCTAAACCTCGCTGGGATGCCTTTGAATCTAGCACATGGTTAAAGGTTAGTAGGGGGGCAACGGGATATCATCTTGGTGGGCTGTCGATACAACAAAAACCGTTTATTCATGAAGTCATTCCTTCTCTTGATTTGTGGACCCTCTGATGGCTGAGGAGTCCTAGCTTGGAGCGGCATATACAACCACACACATCACAGGATGGTCCTGATGTAACTGCCTCGTGTTCTCGTTTCACCCAGTTGGCGTTTTTCTTGAGCAGCCTGGATACTCGTCTTCAAATTGCCTGATGCCCTTGTGACTGAAGCAGATAGGGACAAGCATAGCTAAATAAGGAGTGAATATTCCGAATAAGGAGTGAAGGAAGCCCCATCCCCAGCCTCCTGCTGAGGTCTCATCCAAATGTAATTGTTCAGCGACCTTTGTGGTACGTGGCACCAGATCCTACAGATAAATCTAACAGTCGGTGTATAGGGCATATAGGTCCTTCTTGAAACTATGCGTGGATTGCGTGTAATACTTATGCCCCCCTCAGGTTAGGTCACGGCCGTCCCGTCATGTCTTTCAGGGCTGAACCGGATCCTCTGTTCTGAAAAAGAATCAGTGAGAACAGAACAGATAACACACAAACATGAATACTGCTGTTATTGCGGGCTCTTCTTCAGCCGAGTGGCGTGGATCCACTGTGGGGGGAAAAAGGTCGGTTAATACGGCGGTTCGAGTGGTGGCGAGTATGTCTGTGAGTTCACTGTAAGGGATCTCATCTAGAGGAGAATTTAGTTTCGCAAATTTCTTAACCAGTACCCTATCTCCTACCTTAAAGGGGTGCGTGCTGGTGTCCGTTGGGACAGAAGTTTTCTGATTGGCGCGTTTCCAATGATCATTCAGGGTTTTTGAGACCCGCAGCATACTTGCTCATATGAATGTCCAAATCTTCCGTTCCCAAAGCCTGTGTCCCCCTTTTCCATGGAGTGGGAAAAGGTCTTCCCATCACTACCTTGTAGGTGGACAGTTCCCCTAGGGCGGCTTTTGGAGTCATCCTTAAGTCCGCCAGAACCACTGGTGGGACTGAAACCCAATTTCTAGATCCCGTGGCATGCATGGCTTTCCGCAATTTCCCCTTTATTGTTCTGTTTGTTCGTTCCACAATTCCTGAGGACTGAGGGTGATATGAGACATGGAAACGCCAATTGATCTTCAGCTCTTGGGCCAATAGTTGAGTGACCTTTGAGGTGAATGGTGTGCCTTTGTCTGAATCAATTCCCACCGGGAGGCCGTATCTGGGAAAAATATCCTGTGATAGTTTCTGAACCACTACCCGCGCGTTCTCTTTCCCACAGGGGAATGCTTCCACCCATCTGGAGAACCCATCGACTATCACCAACAGATATTTGAAGGGCCCTTGTCTAGGCATGTGGGTGAAATCGATCTGCCATTCTTGAAAGGGAATGTCTGGCTTCGGGAGGTGTTGATGCGAGGCTACTGGTTTAGACACATTATTTTGTGTACATATTAAGTATCTGTCTAGGATGTTGTGAACTAGCATGTGCAAGTTTTCAACACAAAAAACTTTTTCCATCTCCGATATTACCCCTCTTCGTTCGCGATGTATAGTACCATGAAACTCGCGGACGAGAAATGGGAGACAATGTTTAGGCATACAGATGTGATCGGTGGCATCGAGCCATATGCCATTCTTTAGCTGGGCGCCCTGAGAGTCCCAGTGTTGACTATCAGTGTTTACGGCAGAGACTTGGATGGCTTGTAGGTCCAAATCTGGAAGAAGAGCACTGATCATGTCACCAGGAGAAACCAATGACGCGTTAAGAAACACAGGGGCAAAACGCCACCAGCAGCCGCCTCCTTTGCACACCGATCAGCTAGGGAATTACCCCGGATCTCAGAAGTTTGTCTAGTGACATGTGCACGAGTTTTTACGATGGCTAACCGTGTGGGGAGGGCACAAGCCTCGATGAGGTCTTGTACCAGCGAGGAGTGCAAAATGGGTTTACCGTCGGCTGCAACAAAGCCACGGGATTGCCATATGCGGCCAAAATCATGGGCCACGCCAAAAGCATACCTGGAATCAGTGTAAATGGTTACCTCTTGGTCAGCAGATAAGATGCACGCGCGAGTAAGAGCAAACAATTCTGCTGCTTGAGCAGACGTAAAGGGAAGTGAATGAGATTCGACCACTACATCTGGCAGGCGGCAGACGGCATATCCACAGTGAAAGGTACCGTCGGTAGGTTTAGAGCATGACCCGTCCACAAACAGGACCTCACCTGTAGGTAAAGGTGTAGAACACAAATCAGACCTAATGCTTGTAGCGATGACAATTTCTTGCAAACAGTCGTGAGGGCAGGGCTCACAGTCATCTTGAGCATTAAGCAGACGCTGTAAGGCGTGAGCCATGGTATCAAGAGAAGTGGATTTAATTGTGAGGTTATCAGTGGCGCATAGAATGGCCTCGTAACCAGACCTGCGCTGTGATGACGTGTTGTGTGTTCAAATTGCATAGGATCTGTTGGACCTGGTGTTGAGTGTAAAATCAAAGGGTGCGACAAGACGATCTTCTCGGCGTCTAAAACCATTAACGCACAGGTAGCCACAGCACGGAGACATGCGGGTAAACCTTGAGCGACGGTCTTTCTTACTATCGGGATAGGGCGGAGGCGCAGAGGGGAGGAGTGACGGGGGAAACTGCCTGTGTACAACAAACACCCTTATTATTATTCTTGTTCTCCACACATCTCAGTCACATCTTTATTCATCCACAAGCTCAAAGGTGCATTCTTTGTACAGTATTTATACAGTTTCTGTGCATGTGCAAAGAGATAAGTACAGTTTCAAGGGCACAGTCTTCATTATGTCCTAATATGGAGTTATTTTTCACCCTTCCGCCAAACTGCCACATAGTTCGTTTCGGCTTCCCGTTGTTGATAAAACATAGAACATACTGCACCTGCACCGATAACTGGGAATGAAACAGCTCATGTGTGAATGTACAAAGAAACAGACAAAATAACATAGTTGAGCCAACTACACAGTCTTAAGGGCGCATACAACGTTCTCATTCTTGATCATTTCCATCTGTTAGGATTAGATGAAGTTTCTTTATATGATGTCTGTAGGTGGTCCATATTTCAGACATAGAATAGTGTGGGTATAATGACTGCTCTTTATACCAGAAGTTTGGTCTGAACTTTTATACCCCTCTTATCTCTCAGCTTTTCTCTGTGGTGCCCAAAAGCACTACTTGCTTTGGCAATGCGATGGTTTACTTCATCATCCAGGGAAACTGATCGAGATGGTGATGGACTCGACATAGACTTTCTGAAGAGCTGGCTGTCTTCAGTTTTCTTGAGGCTGATAATGAGGCCAAATCTTCTACATACTGAAAAAAAAATGGTTCATTATCAGCTGGAGGTCTTCTTCTGAATGGGAAAGTAATGCACAGTCATCAGCAAAAAGGAGTTCCCTCACCAGATCTTCAACCATCTTGGTGGAGGCCTTGAGTTTCTTTAGATTAAATGGCTTACCATCGGTCCGAAACCATGTACACCCCTCTGTCTGTGTTTTGGAAGGCATCCAGTAGCATAGCTGCAAACAGTACACTGAACAATGTTGGAGCCATGACACAGCCTTGCTTCACACCATTTGTAACCTGGAATTGATTTGATGTATTGCCATCTTACGTTACCTTAACCATCATGCCATTGTGGAATTGCAATATCATCTTGGTGAATCGCTCTGGGCATCCCAGCTTGGCAAGAATTTTCCACAAGCCCTCTCTGCTGACTGAATCAAAAGCTTTTGTGAGGTCAACAAAAGCCATGTACAAATCCACATTCTGCTCCCTGAATTTCTTAGATCTGCCTTGCTGCAAATATCATATCTGCTGTTCCTCTGCTACTGCGAAAGCCACACTGAGTTTCTGGAAGGAATGCTTCAGTGATATAGTGGATAAGGTGATTTATGATAATTCATATACCCTTGTGGTTATCACACTTGGAATGAGAGCCTTTCCATTTGTACAAACTGATGATTGAGGTATCCTTTCTTCTTCCTACATGATCTGGAAAAGTTTGGTCAGATGGTGACCAAGGTGGTGACCTCCGAACTTGTAAATTTCTGCTGGTATGGCATCTGATTCAGATACCTTGCCATTCGATACAGCTTTGATGGCTTTCTGTGTCTCGTCGGGTGATGGTACGTTAGCAAGAGCTGCCACAATGGGCTTCTGTACAATCTCCGCCATGGCGTCTGGATCAATGCCTGACTGCCTTTTTAGCAGGGTGCTGAAGTGCTCTGCCCACTTTTCCTTGATGAGGTTTTTATCAGTCAGGAGTGTGGTTTCATCAGCAGGTTAACAGTGGCACTGTTCCATTTTGAATTGGTCCATATATGCCCTTAATTGCATTGTAGAAGCTTTACTGCCCTCCCAAGCCAGACCGCAGTATCTGCAGTTTCATGAAACTGCAGATACTGCGGTCTGGCTTGGGAGGGCAGTTTTGGTGTCGTTCTGGTCTGCATATGCCTGCATTTCTTCATCTTATCTTTTCCACCAGGTGTCGCACATTTTTCAGCCTGTGTTGAACCTCGCTCCTTACCATTGTGTACTTAACTCTTTTTGAAGTTGAACCTTTATCTTTCATCTACATCGTGTGCAGCATGCTTTTGGCTCAGCAGCTCCTGAATTGCCACATTTTCATCAAACCGGCTCTGGTGATATCTTTTGGCCATGCCAAGCGTTGCCTCAACTGTTTCATGAACAGTTTTCTTAAGTGTTCCACTCTTCCTCTACATCCTTAGATGGGGATTTGAGGATACCAACTGACTCATCCATATTCCTGCTGCGTTTTTCCTGAATGTCAGCAATCTTGAGCTTGTTTATATTGGGCTTTTTTGGTCTGTTTCTAGGCCAGACATCATCGCTGGTCTCACCACCGTCTTGTACACTTTTCCTTTCATTCTTGCTGATACACTCCTATTGCATATCACACCGGACACTTTTCTCCAACCATTCCAGCCTGCCTGCACACGCTTCTTCACCTCTTTTCCACACTCTCCATTGCTCTGGATTGTTGAGCCGAAGTACTTGAAACCCTACACCTTCCTTATATCTGCTCCCTGTAACATCACCATTCCTCCTGGGTCCTTCTCATTCACACACATGTATTCTGATTTTCTGAGACTAACCTTCATTCCTCTCCTTTCCAGGGCTTACCTCCACCTCTCTAGATTTTCCTGCACTTGTTCTCTGCTCTCACTGCAGATCACAATGTCATCTGCAAACATCATAGTCCATGGAGATTCTTGCCTAACCTCGTCTGTCAGCCTGTCCATCACCATCGCAAACAAGGGGCTCAGAGCTCATCCTTCATGCAGTCCCACCTCCACTTTTAATTCGTCAGTCATGCCGACAGCACACCTCACCACCGTCTTAGATCTCTCATACATGTCCTGCACCACTCTGACATACTTCTCTGCCACACCAGACTTCCTCATGCAATACCACAGATCTTCTCTTGGCACCCTGTCATATGCTTTTTCCAGATCCACAAGGGCACACACAATGCAGCTCCTTCTGACATTCTCTGTACTTCTCTAACATCCTCGAAGCAAACACTGCATCTGTGGTGTTCTTTCTTGGCATGAAACCAAACTGTTGCTCACAAATGCTGACCTCTGCCCTGAGTCTAGCTTCCACTATTCTTTCCCATAACTTGATCGCATTATCCCTCTGTAGTTGTCGCAACTCTGAACGTCTCCTTTGTTCTTAAAAAGGGCACCAGCACACTTCTCCTCCATTCCTCCGGCATGTGCTCACTCTCTAAGACCTTGTTGAATGTTCTTGTCAGGAAATCTACTGCTACCTCTCCTAGACACTTCCATACCTCCACAGGTATATCATCAGGACCAACTGCCTTTCCATTCTTCATCCTCTTCAGTGCCACCCTTACTAATCTTTGCTACTTCCTGCTCCTCAACAGTCATATCTTCTACTCTTTTTTTTTTTTCCCCTCATTTTCCTCATTCATCAGCTCTTCAAAGTACTCTGTTCCGTCTTCCCAGCACACTTCTGTCATCAGTCAATACATTTCCCTCTCAGTCCTTTATCGATCTAACTTGCTGCACGTCCTTCCCATCTCTAGCTCTGCTGTGCCAACCTGTATAAATCTGTATAATTTTCTCCCTCTTTCCAACTGAGCATACTAATCATCATACGCCCTCTGTTTGGCCTTAGCCACCGCTACCTTCGCCTTACGCTGTGTCTCCCTGTACTCCTGTTTACTCTCTTCGGTCCTCTCAATGTCCCACTTCTTCTTAGCTAACCTCTTCCTTTGTACACACTCCTGCACTTCCTCATTCCATCAAGTCTCCTTATCTACTTTCCTTCCAGAGGACACACCAAGTACTCTCCTACCTGTCTCCCTGATCACATTTGCTATGGTTGTCCAGTCATCTGGAAGCACTTCCTTACCACCCAAAGCCTGTTTCAACTCCTCCTTGAAGACAACACAACACTCCTCCTTTTTCAGCTTCCACCACTTTGTTTTCTGCTCTGCCTTTGCCTTCTTCACCTTCCTCACCATCAGCACCATATGCTGTTTGGCAACACTCTCACCCACTACTTTGCAGTCACTGATTTCTTTCAAATTACATTGCCGACACAAGATTTATTCTACCTGTGTGCTCCTACCTCCACTTTTATAAGTCACCCTATGCTCCTGTTTCTTCTTGAACAAAGTATTTACCACAGCCATGTCCATCCTTTTTGTAAAATCTATCAACATCTGTCCTGGATACCAAATACATGTGTTTCTGTCCTGGATACCAAACCTACCCATTACTTCCTCCCCTCTGTTGCCTGCACCAACATGTCCATTGAAGTCTGTACCAATGACCACTCTCATCTCTGGGGGTACTCTGCATCACTTCATCTAACTCACTCCAGAATCTCTCCTTCTCTTTTAGCTCACATCCTGTCTGTGGGGCATAAGCACTAACAACATTGAGCATTACACCTTCAATTTCTAACTTGAGACTCATCACTCTGTCTGACACACTTTTCACTTCCAGAACATTCCTGATAAACCCCTCCTTCAAGATGACTCCTCCATTTCTCTTCCCATCCACACCATGATAAAATAGCTTAAACCCTGCTCCTAAGCGTTTAGCTTTGCTACCTTTTCACCTGGTCTCCTGAACACACAGTATGTCCACCTTCCTCCTCTGCATCATGTCAGCCAGCTCTCTATCATTTCCTTGCATAGTTCCAACAGTCAGAGACCCTACTCTCACTCCTAGACTCATACTTTTCCTCTTCTCTCTCTGCCTACGCACAGGCCTCCCACCTCTCCTTCGATGTCTTCGACCAACAGTAGTCCAATTTCCATCAGCACCCTGTTGGTTGACAGCACTGATGGTGGTCGTTGTTAACCCCGACCTCGACCAATCCGGTATGAGTTTAGACTTTCTGTTTTGCATTTTGGCAAAAGTTTTACGCCAGATGCCCTTCCTGTCGCAACCCTCTGCATTTCCCCCGTCGGTTGGGGTGCGGGAGGGCCAGCCGGTCGGGGTGTGGGCGTGCGGGTCGGTCGGTTGGTCAAGGGGTGGGTGGGTCGGTCGGTTGGTCAAGGGGTGTGTGCCTGCGTGTGGGCCGGTCGGGGTGCGTGCGGGCCGGTCGGGGTGCGTGCGTGCCGGTCGGGGTGCGTGCGTGCGGGTCGGTCGGCCAAGGGGTGTGGGCGTGCGGGTCGGTCGGGCTGCGTGCCGGCGTGCGGGCTGGCCGGTCGGTCAAGGGGTTGGCCGGTCGGTCGGTCGGTCGGTCAAGGGGTGGGCCGGTCGGGGTGCGTGCGGGCGGGCCGGTCGGTCGGGGTGTGGGCGTGCGGGTCGGATGGTCGGTCGGCCAAGGGGTGGGTGGGTCGGTCGGGGTGCGTGCCTGCCGGTCGGTCGGTCGGCCAGTCAAGGGGTGGGCCGGTCGGCCAGTCAAGGGGCGGGCCGGTCGGCCAGTCAAGGGGCGGGCCGGTCGGCCGGGGTGCGGGCGGGCCGGTCGGCCGGGGTGCGTGCGGGCCGGCCGGTCAAGGGGTGGGTGGGTCGGTCAAGGGGTGGGCAGGTCGGTTGGGCTGCGTGCGGGCCGGTCGGTCAGTCAGTCAAGGGGGGGGTGGGTGCGTGCGGGCCGGTCGGTCGGGCTGCGTGCGGGCCGGTCGGTCGGGCTGCGTGCGGGCCGGTCGGTCGGGCTGCGTGCGGGCCGGTCGGTCGGGCTGCGTGCGGGTCGATCGGGGTGCGTGCCTGCTTGTGGGCCGGGCGTGCGGGCGGGCGGGCCGGCCGGTCAAGGGGTGGGTGGGTCGGCCAGCGGGTGGGCGGGTCGGCCAGCGTGCGGGCCGGTCGGTCAAGGGGTGGGTGCGTGCGGGCCGGTCGGTCGGTCGGTCGGTTGGGGTGCGTGCCTGCTTGTGGGCCGGCCGGTCGGGGTGCGTGCCGGTCGGTCGGGGTGCGTGCGTGTCGGTCGGTCAGTCAAGGGGTGGGTCGGTCGGTCGGTCGGGGTGCGTGCCTGCTTGTGGGCCGGGGGTGCGTGCCTGCTTGTGGGCCGGGGGTGCGTGCCTGCTTGTGGGCCGGGCGTGCGGGCCGGCCGGTCAAGGGGTGGGCGGGCCGGCCGGTCAAGGGGTGCGTGCGGGCCGGCCGGTCAAGGGGTGGGTGGGTCGGCCAGGGTGCATGTGGGCCGGTCGGTCAGTCAAGGGGTGGGTGCGTGCGTGCGGGCGGGCCGGTCGGGCTGCGTGCGGGTCGGTCGGTCGGTCGGTCGGTCGGGGTGCGTGCGGGTCGGTCGGGGTGCGTGCCTGCTTGTGGGCCGGCCGGTCGGGGTGCGTGCCTGCTTGTGGGCCGGCCGGTCGGGGTGCGTGCGGGCGGGCCGGTCGGTCAAGGGGTCGGTCGGGGTGCGTGCGGGCGGGCCGGTCGGTCGGGGTGCGTGCGTGCCGGCCGGCCGGTCGGTCGGTCGGGGTGCGTGCCGGCCGGTCGGTCAAGGGGTGGGTCGGTCGGTCGGGGTGCGTGCGTGCGTGCCGGCCAGTGGGTCGGTGGGTTGGTCGGGGTGCGTGCCGGCCGGTCGGTCGGGGTGCGTGCCTGCGGGCCGGCCGGCCGGTCGGTCGTCGCGTCGCGTCGCGTCGCGGGCCGGCCCGGTCGCGTCGGGCCCGGCGGTCGGTCGCGGCCGGCGGTCGAGCGGCGTCGCGTCGCGGGCCGGGCGGGCGGTCGGTCAGTCGCGGCCGGTCGGTCGGTGCGCGTCGCGGCGGTCGGGTCGCGCGGGGCCCGGTCGGTCGGGTCGCGTCGCGGGGCCGGCCGGCGGTCAGTCGCGTATGGCGGGCCGGTCGGTCGGCGCGTCGCGTCGGGCGGCCGTCGGTCGGGCCGCGGTCGCGCGGTCGGGCCGGCGGTCGGGTCGCGTGCCCGCGGGCCGGGCCGGTCGGGTGCGTCGCGTCGGGCCGGCCGGTCGCGGCGGTCGGTCGGGTCGTGCGTCGCGGGCCGGCCGGCGGTCGGTCGGCGTCGCGTCGCGTCGCGGGCCGGCGGTCGGGTCGCGCGTCGCGTCGCGGGCGGCGGTCGGGTGCGTCGCGTCTGGGCCGGCGGTCGGTCGCGTCGCGCGGGCCGGCGGTCGGGTCGCGTGGCCGGCCGGTCGGGTCGCGGGCGGCCGGCCGGTCGAGTGCGCGGCCCGGCCGGTCGGGTCGTGCCTCGGGCGGCGGGTCGGTCGGGCGCGTCAGGCGTCGCGCATGGCCGGCCGGTCGGGGTGCGTGCAGGCCGGCCGGTCGGCGAAGGCGATGTCGCGGTCGGGGCCGGTCGGTCGGGCGCGGTAGGCGCGTGGCGCGCCGGCCGGTCGGGCGTAGCGGCGTCAGGCGGGCGTCGGGCCGGTCGGGGTGCGTGCGGGCCGGCCGGTCGGGGTGCGTGCGGGCCGGCCGGTCGGGGTGCGTGGCGTCGCGTCGCGGGCCGGCCCGGTCGGTCGGGTGCGTCGCGTCGCGGGCCGGGCCGGTCGGTCGGGTGCGCGTCGCGTCGCGGGCCCGGCGGTCGGGTGCGCGTCGGCGTCGCGGGCGGCGGTCGGTCGCGTGCGTCGCGGGCGGCCCGGTCGGGTCGCGTCGCGTCGTCGCGGGCCGGCGGTCGGGTGCGTCGCGTCGCGTCGCGGGCCGGCGGTCGGGTGCGTCGCGTCGCGGGCCGGCCGGTCGGGTCGCGTCGCGTCGCGGGCGGCCGGTCGGGTGCGTCGCGTCGCGGGCGGCCCGGTCGGGCTGCGTCGCGTCGCGGGCGGCCCGGTCGGGTCGCGTCGCGTCGCGGGCCCGGCGGTCGGGGTCGCGTGGCGGCGTCGGGCCGGCCGGTCGGGGTGCGTGCAGGCCGGCCGGTCGGGTCGCGTGTCGCGTCGCGGGCGGCCGGTCGGTCGGGCGTAAGGTCGCGCGCGGTCGCGTGGCCGGTCGGCTCGCGTCGCGTCGCGGGCCGGTCGGGCTGCGTCGCGGCAGCGGGCCGGCGTCGGTCGGTGGCGCGGCGTGGCGTCTGGGCCGGCCGGTCGGGTGCGTGTCGCGTCGCGGCGGGCCCGGCCGGTCGGGGTGCGTGTGCGTGCGTGCGGGCCGGCCGGTCGGGGTGCGTGTGCGTGCGTGCGGGCCGGCCGGGCGCGCGGCGTCTGGCCGGGCCGGCGGTCGGTCGGTCGTGCGGCGTCTGGGCGGCGCCGGTCGGTCGGTGCGTGTCGCGGCGGGCCGGCCGGCCGGTCGGGGTGCGTGCGTGCGGGCCGGCCGGTCGGGTGCGTCGGCGCGGGCGGCCGGTCGGGCTCGCGCGGCCGGGCCGGTCGGGAGTGCGTGCGTCGCGGCGGGCGGGTCGGGCTCGCGTCGCGTGCGGGCCGGCCGGTCGGGGTGCGTGCGGGCCGGCCGGTCGGGGTGCGTGCGTGCGGGCCGGCCGGTCGGGCTGCGTGCGTGCGTGCGGGCCGGCCGGTCGGGGTGCGTGTGCGTGCGTGCGGGCCGGCCGGTCGGGTGCGGCGGGCGGCGGTCGGGCCGGTCTGCGCGCAGGGCCCGGGCCGGTCGGGCTGCGTGCGTGCGGGCCGGTCGGTCGGGGTGTGTGGGTCGGTCTGTCTGTCTGTGTGTGGGGGTCGGTCGATCGGTCATTGTGGGTTGGTCGGTCGGTCTGTCTGTCTGTCTGTGGGGGTCGGGGGGTGTGTGTGTAAGTCGGTCGGTTGGTCGGTCTGTGCGCGTTTGGGGGTCGGTCGGTCAAGGTGTGCATGGGACGGTCGGTCTGTGTGTGGGTCGGTCGATCAAGGTGTGGGTCGGTCAGTCAGTCTGTAGTTTGTAAACAATTAATGCAGCGTCATTTCGTCAGCGTACTACGTAGGTATGTCTAAACTCAAAATTTGACTTTTTTAAAAAAAACACCTAAAATCGAAAAGAACTTAAAACTGATGAACGTAAGTTGGGGAGCGTCTATATACACTCTCTGCCCCCTCCGTACGAAATTAATCTGTTCCAGCGCCTTTTACGTAATGTGGGGATTTCGTCAGTAGGGGTCGCATTTTACATGTTAAACGCCTGATTCGTTCCAAGGCTCCAGTCTTTGGACTGAATAAACCGCATAACCCCTTTAAAAATGATAAAAGTACACTAATTTTGTATGAAATGTGTTAAAAGAAAATTATTTATTCAACCATTTAAATATTTTTTGACATATTTAAACCATTTTATTAACTTATTTATTCATTAAATGGTTGAATAAATAATTTTTCTCTCTCTTTTGCTCGCTCTCTCTCTCACACACACACACACACACACAGAGGCATTACAATGTATACAATACACATTATCTTTATTCTAGTGTTGCGGGCCACGCCCACAAGACGTGGAATTCAAATCGCATTCCCTGCTTGACAAAGGAGGTCCAAACTCAACTTTAACTTGATTCCTTGAGGGATCAGAATTCCAGATGAGCTCAAATGCGGCCACATTTATTAAAGATTTACTGAATTAGACAACTTAAAAACTAAACTAAACAGTTAAGCTTCTCTCTCTCTCTGTCTCTCACACATGCGCGCACATACACACACATGGATGGGATGTTTTATTTAAAGCGGAATTACGGTACCTTTTGAAAGATCAGAGGTCCTCACTGTATTTCCGCTGTAAGGTCTCTTTCTGGTTCTGAGTCATCCCTCCTAGCCAATGGGAGGCCAGCGGGGCGTTGAGAGACAGCCAATGAGAGAGCAACTCACGCATCGTGTGAAATTTTGATTGGCGCGTTTGAATTTTGAATTTTTTTTTGTAAGAGGGGGTTGTTTTCGTTTCCCAGGGATGTAAACTCAGGAAAATGTTTTCCGTAACTCGGGGATTTCGTACCCAGGGGGCTAAGTGTGTGTGTGCGCGCGTACCAATTATACATAACATAATTTGAACAGGAATAGTGATCCACGATTTCTGGTAACAGTTTGAGTGAATTTTTTCAGTTAACTAAAAGTTAATGTGTAGTGAATCAAATGAATGATGTCACGGAGAGATTATACATCACACCCCTTCACTAAGATCCTCTGGAATATTGCTGTGCAAAACTCAAAATACACTTAGTCTGGATGAAAATCAAACACTTAATGTTCTAGAATATTTGTCTTCATACTAATAACCTCATGCCACAGTGAGCACTGTGGAGGTCTTGCTCTGAGTTGAGACCCCTGGAATAAATGTGCTTGGTAACTAGTTTTTGTTTTGTTTTGTTATTTATGAGTTTTTTATTTAAGAATGTTGTCTTTGTTCCACATTGTGATTTGTTTATACTTTTTCTCTTTTCATTTTTTGGACAATCTCGTGTGTTTGTTTTCAGAGAGGATCTGACGAACTCTTTTCCTCCAGCGTTTCGAACGGCCCTTACATCATGAGCTCAGGTGCAGGTGTGTACTGATAAAACATTAAATTCCACTCTTTATCCAATCGGAGTCTGTGCCAAATGAAAGTGTGTGTGTCCATAAAATTTAAAACATAACATTTACGCTCACTTCGTTCCTGTGGTTTTGTTTGAATATAAACACTCACTCGATGTTATGCGTTGTCAAAACTGATGGGGTTGTGTCTCCAGCAAACGGAAATGAAAATAAAAAGTTCAAAGGGGACATCAGGAGTTCAGGCGCTCCCTCCCGGGTTGTCCATGTGAGGAAGTTACCCAGTGACATCAACGAGGCTGAGGTGATCTCTTTAGGACTTCCCTTCGGCAAAGTGACCAACCTGCTGATGCTCAAGGGCAAGAGCCAGGTGTGTGTGCGGTCATGTTTCTGAGTTTTGGTGCTGTCATGGGACTGAGTGTTGGTACTGTCATGTGACTGGGTTGTTTAATTTTAGGCTTTTCTGGAGATGAATACAGAGGAGTCGGCTCAGACGATGGTGAACTATTACTCCTCTGTTACACCTGTTATCCGAAATCACCCCGTCTTCATACAGTACTCCAACCACAAGGAGCTGAAGACCGACAACTCGCCCAACCAAGTGGTAAATCACCCTCAACGTTATGTCCTCATTAACACCACCCCAACCAGGTGGTAGCGCACTTCTCATTAATACCACCCTCTCGTTGACACCACACCCAACAAATTTATACATCACCCTCATTCACACCATGCCTCTCGTTAACACTGTGCCCAACTGAGTAGTAACACACTCTTGCATGCACCCTGCTCACTTGTAGGCGTGTCCCAAATCACTTTCTTCCTTGGCTACATTTGTGAAGCCCACTCATTCACTATAGATCATTATACGATAAATCGACCATTTCGTATTGCTGTTTGAATTCGATTTCTAATCTACTCTATGAAACAGGCCTGTGATTTTTCCGCAAATTCACGGAATTCCAATTTTTTCATTGGCCCAGTTTAAGAAAAAAAAAAGATTTTTTTCACGCCAAATATGTCAAAATAACCTTGCCTACTTTTATTCCGTTCCGAGTTTTGCATAAAATGACCTCTCTTGAAACGTTACTGCTGATTAGCTGACGGCTTTCTAATAGCCAATCGCTGATGTTAAAACATGTACGTAGACATTCGCGCCACTTCCGATCTGTTCAGCTATCAAAAGCATGTCGGTGATCCAGAGAAAAGTTTCTGCTTGAATCAAAGAAATAGACAAAGTCGTGAAAAACAAGTTTAGGTGGGAATGGATGGAAAAGGGAATCGTAGCATTCAATTGCAGGAACATTTGGTGTTCAAGCGAAGATTCCAGAACCCTACAGACTTAACCCTTTGTTTGCCGTTCGACCAGAAACTTCCGTGCAAAGAAAAGAGCCAGTGAAACAACCAGTTTCTGTCGCCGATCGAGTAGTTAATTTTGAGGTATGTTTGAGAGTTTTGTTGTCTAGTTTTCGATTATATTTTTCAAATTATTGTGAATGCATGCATGTTTTAGGCGTAAGACGTTCACGTGTTTTCTCCGTGAACTGAATCAAATGAGCCGACTCTATGGTCACTGAACCATTTTTCTGCTGTTTAGAATAAATAAATTATTGCCGCAATAACTCACCAGTTTTTTGTAATTAACTGATGTAAATTGGCATTTACAGCAGCGGGAGTGTGTGCTCGTGTAAGTAGCTCATTAATATTGGAAATGTAAAACTATGAATCAACCTCAACCGAAACGCCTCAGCATCCAGAAGGACAACAAACTTTCTAAGGTGGCCTCCAGAAGGACAGTTCAGGCTGCACAAAAGGAAACAAGAAAGTGCCATGCTAAAGCACTGAAGACAAAGAAACATTAATTAAAAAAACCGATGGCATGTATAGCATGTCGTGTGAGTATAGTTTGTTTCCAGATTGTGTTTAAAGACAATGACTGTTGATAATAGTGTTATGAGGCAGGACATATCTATAAGAGTGACTATTTGATTTGTGACTGTGACACTTTTATTAGTGTTGGAATCCCACATGATAAACCCACAAGTTGAGGTACAGTATGCACATGGAGATTAGAAATTAAACTTTCTAGAGCTCTTTCAGTGTCATGAAATAGCCTTTTTCTCCTTCTGAGAAAACCTGCTTAAAACCTAGGAGCTTCGGGGAAGGAGCTTTGGGGGCTTTGGGGTGGGGGCTACGCCCCCCAGACCCTGGCTGATTTTCAGATATTTTGGTGATGGTCAAATCACATGCCTGATGAAATTGCTGTAACCCGTAGCTGCCACTTGTTTATGTCAAAGATAATTACGAATGTCTCCTGTATAGTGCTCCTTATGTCTGAAATGTATCTATTTTAGCCCCACCCTTTTTCCTTTGGGCTGTTATTGGCCCCATCTATGAGCTTTGGTGATGGTCAATGGTGTTCGTTTTAACAGTGTACTGTGTTGGTGTAGCGTGCTCAGGCTGCCCTGCAGGCGGTGAATGCGATTCAGACGGCCAGCGTGCATCTTGGAAGCGTGGACACAGGAGGATCCGGAACTCAGAGCCCTGTACTGCGGGTTGTTGTGGAGAATCTGTTCTATCCTGTCACTCTGGAGGTTCTGTACCAGGTACAGTATGGAGTGTAGAGTGCGTGAGTGTGACTGATCTGACTCGCTCTCTGTAGAACACTTGTAATTCCTTCTGTTCACCTCGGAGCAGATCTTCTCAAAGCTGGGCACGGTGCTCAAGATCATCACCTTCACTAAAAACAATCAGTTCCAGGCACTGGTTCAGTACTCGGATGCCATGACAGCTCAGCATGCCAAGCTGGTGAGAGATTGCGTCACACACCACGTTCCCTCAGTAGAACATTCACTGCACATCTGTGTCCTGTCCACATCTGGGGGTTATATTTGTGTTTCAGTCTCTGGATGGACAGAACATCTATAATGCCTGCTGTACACTGCGCATCAGCTTCTCCAAGCTCACCAGCCTGAACGTCAAATACAACAACGACAAGAGCAGAGACTACACCCGGCCCGACCTGCCCACGGGGGACAGCCCCTCATCACTCGATCCACAGACCATCGCCGCCACGGCCTTCAGTACGCACACAACAATGCTGACCAATGCCCTTATTCCTTTCTGTTGCTGTCACTCTAGTCCAGTTAGTTCTAATCAATGATGAAGAATTATTTATTTATTAACTCTCTGTCTATCTCTCTGTGTCTGTCTGTCTGTCTCTCTCTCTCTTGCTGTCTCTCTCTGTGCACATGAATGAAGGTCCTGGTTTAATCTCTGCTTCACCGTTTGCGAGTGCTCATGGCTTCCCTCCAGCATTCACCCTTCAACAGAGTGCAGGTATAAACACACCTGGACACCCAGTTTTCGAGCTCAGAACTGTTTCACGCTGCCGTGCCCACATAACTAATTTAACTTTTACTGTGATCAACAGCATTAGGTTATCATAAACTAACAGGCTTTATTTTTTATGTTTGTAAATTTTGAACACTTGTTAAATATGTGTATTATCTGTGTTAAAAGGATAGAATGAAAGATTATCATGAATATAAAAGATTATACAAGTTTCTATTTTCTGTGAAAAGTATCATGACACAGTGAGCTGTGTAACAGGATCTGGGTTCAAATGGGAAATAAAGCTCTGAGGTGGCTCAGCTGGTGTTCCATGGCCAGTTTTGCTAAAGAGCCAGTGGTTGATTAGAAGGATGATTTTGTAAATTGTTCTATGTTTGCATCACTGTGTATTCACATGGAAGATGAAGATTGAAATAAACATCACCTATAGACTGCAGGTTTTAATCCCAGGTAATGCCACAGCCACGGGTGGCCGGGGATTTCCCGAAGGAGAATCAGCTGAGCTATCCGAGAGGCAGGGAAGGATGTGCGTTCACTTACTTGCAGTCACCTACGGTGACACTTGCCAAGCGTGTGTGCATCTCTGAGTGTCTCCGAGTGTGTGCGTGCATCTCTGTCTCTGTGTGAGTGTCTGAGTGATGCGGAGGGTGAGTCTGAAAATTTGTGATGGGAGAAAACATTTTAGGCATCACTATGAACATATTCTGCATCATGTCCTCTCTCACCTACAGATAACCATTTCAGCCTTTCAAGGCTCCGCCCCTTTCTAACGCTTGTAGACTTGAAACATCTCTGACATGAAGGAAGTAGTTTATATAATTTTGTTTTTGTGTTTCTGTTTTCAGGGTTGTCTCTTCCTGGAATTCCCGGGGCCTTGGCGTCTCTTGGTGTTCCGGCGGCCACTGCCGCAGGTCGTCTGGCGCTGTCTGGCCTGAACGCCACAGCGCACACCGTTCTGCTCGTCAGTAATCTGAACCCAGAGGTGTGTGTGAGATGTCACAGCTGAATAATTGGGGTGTTGTTTTGCTGACTGAGGGACTGTAATGATTATAAATGAAGTGCATTGTTGAATTGAGTTAACACAGAGATGAGTGTTTAGCTTAACGCAGCGCTGGCGTGTTATGTTGAGGTTTTGACCACGCGCCGTATTTCAGTTCAATATAATTTTAGTCTCTTGGCCTTTTCCTGTGTTTCATTGTTAATCTGTTTCTCCTCTTTTTCTCTTAGTGAAGGCATTTCATTTTAGTGACTTCTGCAGCACTGCGTGTATTCACCTGATCTGTTTTTTTTTCTTTTCCTTCTCTCTCTTTTTTGTTTTTTTTTGTTTTATTTTATTTGTTTATCTCATTCATCTTGGCTTTTTTTTCTCTCCCCATTTATGATGAACGACAAACCCACATTTGTTCTCTCCTGGATTTTATTTTCTTCTCTTCCATTCTGTTTGGATCTGCGGAAATGTTGAACCTGCACTTCTCCGATCTTTCTCCCTTCCCTTCCTCCCTCGCTGCCTTCCTCTGCTGTCTCTAAAGAGCGTTACGCCCCAATGCCTCTTTATTCTTTTCGGTATGTTATCACTGCCATCTTCTCCTTTTTGTGTTTCATATTTATAACCGTCCTGTCTGTCTCAACCAAGCAAGCATCAGGCAGCTTCACACATCATACAGGATGATCTTAGATTAGCAAAATCAGCAACAACACACAGCATTTCTACTTTCATTACATCTTAAAAATATTAAAATCTAAACGTAAACAACTGTCCAGACCTAATCTGGACGCTTTAAAGTGCTTTTAATGCCAGTCCTTTCTCTGAAAGGGAAATGTTGGATCTTGTCGCATGTTTCCCTGTTAGCACCATATCAGAGTTTAAACTCAAGCTTAGCTGTTTGCATGTTTTTATTTTACATACTATATTTGCATGTTGTTATGATCTCGCGCACACACACACACAGCTTTCGGTAGTCATTAGATAGGTGTAGTGTAGATCAGGGTGTAGCACAGAACCCAGAGTCCCATGATGATGATTATAAGAGTTCAGATAGCTCATCGGTTAAAGTGTGTGTACAATTTTAATGCATGCTATGTCACTGAATTACACTGATTGATCACTTCTCTGTGTGTCGGAGCTAAATGAAGCTTTGTGCGTGTGTGTGTGTTGAAGGTGTGTATGGTGACGTGATGAGGGTGAAGATCCTCTTTAATAAGAAGGAGAATGCACTGGTGCAGATGGCGGATGCAACGCAAGTACAGCTTGGTAAATATGCACTTCATTTAAAAATAGATTTCAGTGTTTACATTGCATGGAGAAATGGAGGCTGCTTAAAGGATGAGGGGACGAATCTAATGACAACAATGGAAAATAAAAGGGGAGAGGGATGTGGTTGGATACAGGAGTATAAGGATGGGGGGAGGAGTACAGATAGTGGGTGGATAAAGGGAGGAGTGGATGGATAGATGAAGGGGGAGTGGACGGATGAGAGGGAGCACCAGGACAGACGGAGGGAGGGAAGGAGGAGTACAGGGACTGATGGAGAGAGGGAGGGAGGAGTATATGGACAGGAGTACAGAGACAGATGGAGGGATGGACGGAGGGAGTTGTGTGTGTGTGTGTGTGTGTGTGTGCGTGTGCGTGTACAGGGAGTGGACAAAATAATGGAAACCTAATATTTTGGCATCATAATCTTTGAACATAATTTAAACAATCTAAACTTGGCATATGTTATTATTTTTGTGTAATACTTGTTATTTGATATGTTGATGTAAAATAAATGTTTTTTTTTTCCTTTTTCAGATATTGAAAACATTAATCATACCCCATAATGGCAGACCTCTCAGATTTTAAAAGAGGCCAAATTGTTGGTGCTCGTATGGTCGGCACTAGTGTAACAAAAACTGCCCAAATGTTCGGTGTTTCAAGAGCTACTGTCTCAAAAGTAATGACTGCCTTTAAAAGAGAAGGAAAAATGTCCTCAGCAAAGCACAAGTCCGCCATCATCTCTAAAAGACTTGGAGGGGACTCTAACTGAAGAATGGCTTAAAATTCCTTTGGAAACAATTCACAAGTTGTATGAATCAATACATATGCCAAGTTTTGATTGTTTTAATTATGTTCAAATTATGATGCCAAAACGTTAGGTGTTTCCATTATTTTGTCCACCCCTATATGTGTGTGTGTGAGATATATATATATATATATATATATATATATATATATATGTGTGTGTGTAGCCGTGGGGGGGCACAAGCCAGTGTTCACCCTCATGACGGTTCTAAGCTCGGATAAATGCAAAGGGTTGCAACAGGAAGGGCATCCAGCGTAAAACTTTTGCCAAAATTAATATGCAAATGATCAAAACGAAATTCATACCGGATCGGTCGAGGCCCAGGTTAACAACAACCGCCATCAGTGCTGTTAACCAACAAGGTGCTGGTGGAAATTGGAATACTGTTGGTCGAAGAAAGAATGGCGAGAGGCGTGTCCGTAGGCAGAAAGAGAAGAGGACAGGCATGAGTCTAGGACTGAGAGTAGGGTCTCGGACTGTTGGAACTATGACAGGAAAAGATGGAGAGCTGGCTGACATGATGCAGAGGAGGAAGGTGGACATACTGTGTGTCCAGGAGACCAGGTGGAAGGATAGCAAGGCTAAAAGCTTAAGAGTTTTATCATGGTGTGGATGGGAACAGAAATGGAGTAGGAGGGGTTTGTCAGGAATATTCTAGAAGTGAAAAGAGTGTCAGACAGAGTGAGTCTCAAGTTAGAAATTGAAGATGTGATGTTCAATGTTGTTAGTGCTTATGCCCCACAGACAGGATGTGAGCTAGAAGAGAAGGAGCGATTCTGGAGTAAGTTAAGATGAAGTGATGCAAAGTACCCCCAGAGGTGAAAAAGTGGTCATTGGTGTAGACTTCAATGGACTTGTTGGTGCAGGCAACAAAGGGGACAAGGAAGTGATGGGCAGATTTGGTATCCAGGACAGGAACACAGAAGGACAGGTGTTGATACATTTTGCAAAAAGGATGGAAATGGCTGTGGTGAATACTTTCTTCCAGAAGAGACAGGAGCATGGGGCGACTTATAAAAGCGCAGGTAGGTGCACACAGGTAGACTATGTCTTGTGTAGGTGATGTAATTTGAAGGAAGTCAGGGACTGCAAAGTAGTAGTGGGTTCTCGTGTTACCAAACAGCATAGGATGGTGGTGTGCAGGATGACGTTGATGGTGACGAAGGTCAAGAAAGCAATGGCAGAGCAGAAGACAAAGTGGTGGAAGCTGAAAAAGGAAGAGGGTTGTGTTATCTTCAAGGAGGAGTTGAAACAGGCTTTTGGTGGTCAGGAAGTGCTTCCAGATAACTGGACAACTACAGCGAATGTGATCAGGGAGACAGGTAGGAGAGTACTTGGTGTGTCCTCTGGAAGGAAAGTAGATAAGGAGACTTGATGGTGGAATGAGGAAGTGAAGGAGTGTGTACAAAGGAAGAGGTTGGCTAAGAAGAAGTGGGACACTGGGAGGGCCGAAGAGAGTAAACAGGAGTAACAGGAGTTTAAACATTTTAACATATTAGACCATTTTATTAACATATTTATTAATTAAACCATTATTTAACATTTTTTATTAACACACGCACCTCTCTCTCTATCTCTCTATATCTCTCTATGTCTCTCTCTCTCTCATGCGCGTGCTGCGGGCCACGCCGACAAGATGTGGAATTCAAAGTGCATTCCCGGCTTGACGAACTCAACTTTAATTTGATTCCTTGAGGGATCGGAATTCCAGATAAGCTCAAATGCGCCCACATTTATTAAACATTTACTGAATTAAACAACTTAAACTAAAAACTAAAGCGTTATTTCTTCTCTCTCTCTCTCTCGTGTGTGCGCGCGCGCTGTAGGCCATGCCCACAAGCCGGGAATTCAAACCGCATTCCCTGCTTGACCATTTACTGAATTAAAACAACTTTAAAAAACTAAACTAAAAACTTAAGTGTCATTCCTTCTCTCTCTCGCTCTCTCTCTCTCTATCTTTCTCTATCTCTCGCGTGCACTGCGGACCACGCCCACAAGACGTGAATTCAAAGCGCATTCCCTGCTTGACAAACTCAACTTTAATTTGATTCGTTGAGGGATCGGAATTCCAGATGAGCTCAAATGCGCCCACATTTATTAAACATTAACTGAATTAAACAACTTAAAAAACTAAACTAAAGAGTGAAGCTTCCTTCTGCCTCAATCTGGGAGGCCAACGGGAAGGGATGTTGTGAAACAGCCAATGAGAGAGCAACTCGCGCGTCGTGTGAAATTTTGATTGGCGCGTTTGAATTTTGAATTTCTATTCATAAGAGGGGGTTGTTTCGTATCTCAGGGACGGAAACTCAAGAAAATGTTTTCTGTAACCCGGGGATTTCGTACACAGGGTCTTCGTAAGTTGGGGGCCAACTGTACATATATATATATATATATATATATATATATATATATATATATATATATGTATATATGTATGTATGTATGTATGTGTGTATATAAGGGATCCCCGATCTCTGCTATTTAGCGGAATTCCGCTATTTTTATAAATTTATGAAATGCTGGTGGAGTAAATGTGACATATTTTATATATATATATATATATATATATATATATATATTCAGTCGGCCCCCAACTTACGAAGACCCCTGTGTACGAAATTTCCGAGTTACAAAAAACATTTTCCTGAGTTTCCGTCACCGAGATACGAAACAGCCCCCTTTTACGAAAATAAATTGAAACGTGTCAATCGACGCACGAGTTGCTCTCTCATTGGCTGTCTCTCAACATCCCGCCAGCTGGCCTCTCAGATAGAGACAGAAGGAAGCTTCACTCTTTAGTTTTTAGTTTAGTTTTTAAAGTTGTTTAATTCAGTAAATGTTCAATAAATGTGGGCGCATTTGAGCTCATCTGGAATTCCGATCCCTCAAGGAATCAAGTTAAAGTTGAGTTCGTCAAGCAGGGAATGCGCTTTGAATTCACGTCTTGTGGGCGTGGCCCGCAGCGCGCGCGCGAGAGAGAGAGAGGTGTGTGTGTGTGTGTGCTTTAATAAAAAATGTTTAATAATGGTTTAATTAATACATATGTTTATAAAATGGTTTCATATGTTAATAAAATGTTTAAATGGTTCAATAAATATTTTTTTTTACTTTTAACACATATTTCATACAAAATTTGTGTACTTTTATCATTTCTAAAGGGTTTATGGAGTTTATCCAGTCCAGACTGGCACCTTGGAACGAATTAGGCGTTTTACATGTAAGATGCGACCCCAACTTACGAAATCCCCGCGTTACGAAAAGGGCTCTGGAACGGATTAATTTCGTAAGTTGGGGGCCGACTGTATATATTAGTTAGCTGGAGGGATGGATAGATGGAGGCATACGTGGACTGAGGGAGGAGTATAGGGATGGACAGAAGGAGGAGTATAGGGGTGGAGGGAGGGGTATAAAGATGGAGGGCTGGACAGAGGGTGGCATGGGTGGATGGATGGCTGGAGGGAGGGATGGATGGATGGAGGGAGGAGTACAGGGGTGGGTGGATGGATGGAGAGAGGAGTACAGGGGTGGGTGGATGGATGGAGAGAGGAGTATAGGGATGGACGGGAGGGAGGGGTATATGGGTAGACTGAGGGGGAATGTCGGCATTGATGGATGGAGGGAGGGGTGTAGGGATGGATGGAGGGGTCTAAGGATGTATGAAGGAAGGGGGATAGCGACGGATGGGGGATGCACAGAGAGTGGGGTATAGGGATGGATGGGGGGTGGATGGAGAGTGGGGGATAGGGACAGATGGGGATGAACTGAGAGAGGGGTAAAGTAATAGATGCGGAATGGACCGAGAGAGGGGGGTATAGGGATGGATGGAGGATGAACGGAGAGAGGAGTACAGGAACAAATGGGGATGAATGGAGAGAGGGGTGTAGTGACGGATAGGGGTATGGACGGAGAGAGGGGTATAGGGACGGATGGGAGGATGGACAGAGAGAACAGTATAGGGATGGATGGGGGCTGGACAGAGAGCGGGAGTAGGGACAGATGGGGCGGATGGACAGAGAGAGGGAGTAGGGACAGATGGGGGATGGACAGAGAGAGGGGTATAGGGGATGGACGGAGGATGGACGGAGAGAAGGGTATAGGGCCAGTGAGATGTCCTTTGAGAATATGTGGGGTGAATAATCGAGTGAGTGTCAGAATCAGTGTGCATTCGAAGGTGTGTGGTGGGAATTGAAACACTAATTTAATGGTGTTTGATTATAGTGTGTGTGTGTGTGTGTGTGTGTGTGTGTGTGTGTGTGTGTGTCAGCGATGAGTTACCTGAATGGTCAGAAGCTGTACGGGAAACCCCTACGTGTGACTCTGTCCAAACACACTACAGTGCAGCTTCCCCGAGAGGGACATGAGGACCAAGGACTCACTAAGGACTTCTCCACCTCTCCTCTCCACCGCTTCAAAAAACCTGGTTCGAAGAACTACTCCAACATCTTCCCTCCGTCCTCCACCCTCCACCTGTCCAACATCCCGTAAGTCTCCTCCCTCCACCAAGTCTCCTCCCTCCCGTTGATTGATAAACCTAAACTGTTGAAACTTTGTGTGTGTGAATAGACCGTCTGTTGGTGAAGATGATCTTAAAGAACTGTTTAGAAGTTCCGGTGCATCAGTGAAAGCCTTCAAGTTTTTCCAGTATGTTCTTTTTCACACACTCCAGCCATTATTAATTAATTTATTTATTTATTATTTTATCTTCACTAAATTTATGTTGAACTTATTTTTTTTCATTCATGCTTTTTGCCTTCTAATTTTTGTTCTTTTTGAGTTTTTGAAGGTTCTTAAAGGTTTTTTATTTTTGAAGCACCATCACTGCTATTTTGAATTGATTTCCCCCCCCCCCCCCCCCCTCCATTTTCAGGAAGGACCACAAGATGGCGCTGATTCAGCTCAGCTCGGTGGAGGAGGCCATAGAATCACTGATCGAGTTACACAATCATGATCTGGGAGAGAACCATCACCTCCGTGTCTCCTTTTCCAAATCCACCATCTAATACTCGCACAGGGTTTTATTTAACCCCCCCCCCCCACACACACACACACACACACACACACACACACACACACTTCGTCATTCCTTTTCTTATTATTCACACAGACCTTAAGAGACCCAATATTTTAATTTGGGTTTACTGTGTAATCTTTTATTTTCTCGCACAGTTTCTTAAACCATTTGGTGCAAAATAAATTGTAGTGTAATCGTTGTTTATCTCTATATATCTCTGAGCACTGACTGTTTTTCTATAGGGATTTTGGGAAATGGTGTGTTTTCTCTTTCAATCATAGATGCTGCGTGGTTCACGTTCAGTACCTACAATCACATGTGCTCGGCCACCCCAAGCTTTCAAAACAGCCTGGTCTCATTTCTGCCTTTCATATACGCAGTGCCTTATGTGGTCACTTCCTGTATGACCGTCATTTGTTTGTGATGAAGTCTCTTAAAGTTTTGATTTTGGTAAAATTTCAGATTTGGATTCGAGGTTCATTTGCATGTTGAATTCCTGGAGCAGTAATTTATTCTGATTTGCATATTCCTAATTTGCTGTGATTTTACATTGGTACTCATTTTTATATTGGTGCAGAAATCATATGGAATGTAGCGGATTACAAATCGTTAATGTCTGAATCATGAAGATGACTGTTTAGTAAAAGAACAGATTTGATTATAAAGCAAGTGAATTTGCATATTCATAGCAGTTATTTCTTTGATTCTTTTAAGAAATTTTTATCATCCAAAAACAAATCTTTAAATTCTGTTTCTGATGGGAACTGAAGGAGTAATTTCATCACTTCAGGGCTTTCTACTAAGTAAAAGCTGTAATTTTTTGGACTAATTATTCAGATTAGTACCAAAGGAGACCCCTCCCCTCAAGTATATTTGCATATTACTCAATTTGGGGCTTTTTCACGGGAACACCCCCCCCCCCCCCAATTACTTTTTGTGTGCGTGCTGCAAGGATCGTTAAGTGACTGGTTGAAGCAGTTTCGAAATTTTTGAATGTTATAATGAAAAAAATTCCATGAAAAATAACTATTTATGTGTGATTCATGTTTTTTTTTTTAATGTTGAAAAAAAATTTGTTTGAAGTGCCTCAGATTAGTGATTTATTATTCATTATCTGAAAATTTTACTATATGATTCGATTTTTTTTTCAGGATTTTTGTAAGTTAAAAGGCAGATGAATCTTTAATGGAGGTTAATTATATGAATTTGCATATTAATCCCAGGCAATGTTTCTAATTCTTCACAAATTATTGAAGAATGTAATAATTATTTTTAAAGTATCTGATCAGACAAGGCTGGGATGAAACAGAACAGGCTGTGCCTCGTGATTAATTTTGGACTTTTTTGTAAATAAGTAGATAAACATGATCACACACTGTTTGTCCTCACACTTATATAAATTAGGCGTTGTATTAATTTGCATAATGGCTCAGGACAAATCCCGAGCCCTTGGATTCTTTTTATTTATAAAGTTCCAGAGTTTTGATATACATGTGAAATATTTGAGTAGTTCCAGGGTAAATACGTGATTTATGAATTATTTTTGTAAATTCTCACTTTAGATGGTAGAATTTAGCCCCACCTCTTTTCAATATATTCTTGCCTTGTAGGTTGTCGCTATACCGCCACACTTTGATATTTCTTGCATACACACACACACACACACACACACACACTCGCCCGTCGTGTGTTGAGATGATGTAATGGATTGGATGGATCACTGTGCCTTCACACTCAGTGTAGTGACTGATTTCTGCACTAAAAGTTACATTTTTTTTTTGTTTTTTATAAAGATGTGGTAATTCTGCTGCCTTTCCTCTTTGTATCCATCTTTCGCGATTCCGAGTGTTTTAGACTTTAACACCAAATCGACTTCCCGTTGAAGCCTCTCCGTGTCATGAACCTGATCGGCTTGGTTTTGAAGTGTATCGATACAAGTTGGCGGTTGTTTTTGGATTTGATTGCGCCATAGAAATAAGCCCTTTACAGATGTTGTGCTTCTGTACGCTTTTCCTCTGGTGCTCGCTTTAAGGACTGAGCGATGATCTGACGGCTCGGATCTACCGTAGCTAATGATAAATGTGATCTTCAGCTACTTTCAGCTTTCAATAAAACCCAGAGTAAAAATGGACCGAAAGGCTCCTTCACAATTTCAGCCCCAGCACGAACAGATTCGGATGCTGTACTTGGATGGCATTGAAATGGAGGCTGTTGGCACCTCGTACTTGTTCCACCTGTGTTGGTTCGTCCGAGCATGACCCGCTCCAGTGCAGAACCCAAGTCAACATTTCTGGGCGTTGTTAGGCTGATGAAGTGTTTGCTGTACAGGTGGCATTGCACCTGTTTTTTTGGGGGTTTTTTGCCTAAAATGTGTGGATTATGATTTACTTTCACATTCCTTTAATCGCATATTTCGATTTTGCCCGAACGCCTCTAACGATTAAACATCAAGACCAAATCTATCTTAAGTCTTAAGAGAGTGGAGTTTCAAGGTCTAGTTCCAAACACTAGAGTTTGTGTTCTTATTGGAAATTTCCCAATGGTTACCATAGAAACATGGGAACCCGTGTGCAGTGCAGTCTGGGTAATGAGTGCTGTTCCTGTACGGGCGTGATCGATGCAGGTGTTTGGGGACTGGCCACGTGTTCCCCGGGTGTTTTGTTTTGTTTTGTTTTCCTTTGAGTGATATAGAATTAAAAATGGCATATTTCTGTATATTTTGATAAAACCGACATTGTTAGAGCATTTATGTTTTGTATTCCACTGAATATTAAAGATCGTTCACTCGCAGCGTATGTGTACCGTTTATGGAAACATAGCCATGCTTTTCTTTTATGTCGTCATTCTTTTAATAAATCCTTCATTCCTTTTTGTTTTTGGTCCCTGGCTTTTATTTCTCTTTATTCTCTGCGGCTGTGACTCACTACTCATCATCTTATCGTCCTCGCATCCCTGTGGAAGATCTTTCTCTGGTTTACAGTCTCACCTCGGATTTGAAGTAAACTGGGGCTCCACACGGTCTGATTTTAAACCCCCCCCCCCCAAAGTCCTTCGCTCTGACATCACCGGTCTCCGCCCCTCATCATTTCTCCTCCCTCTTCTGTTCTCCGGCGCTGATCTTTTCCCCTCATATTATCGCTCGCTGCTCCTCAGCTTCCAGCTCCTCCCTCGGGCCCTGGGATTCACTGCTCGCAGCTGGATCGGGTGGCATGGAAAGAAGATTTCAGTTTATTGTTTGGTTTTAAAGCCAACCAACTAGTACACAATGACGTCATTTGGGGATTTCTGTGTATTAATATAATTCCGTGTTTTATATGTATTTAAAGGAAATAAACGAAGAAATGTCGACGTTACGCAAGCTAATTCGTCACAGAGAAAAGACTACTTCCCGCCAATTTTAATCACACTAAGCCCCCCTCCCCCTTCCATTCTTATTGGTCACTGTTACTAGCCAATTAGAATCGCGTGTGGTCTGAGGCGCGGTTTGAGGCGCTCAGGTCGTCAGTCAGCAGCAGCAATACAGAGTGCAGTGTGGATCTTCCTCTCTCTTTTCAAGCACTCTCTCTCTCTCTCTCTCTCTCTCTCTCTCTCATACACACTCACAGTGCAGGCAGATGTAAAGCTGGTCCCTGACTGGCTCAGTGCAGGAGTGAATGTGAGAGGCGAAACGCGACCATGAGATGAACGGATTTATTTCTGATTTGAAGGTGACATGAGGAACCAGGAGAACATATAAAGTAAAACCCATCATCCTGAGCTTCAAAGTTGAACCACTCTGAGGAGGAGGGATGTATTTACTATCCATGTGTCTGAGTGGTCATGTCCTGTAAGACTCTGAGAGATGGAGAGCTTTCTCCACACCTGCTGAGCTTAAATTCAGGTGAATCGGATGGGACTGACGAACTTCACAGCAATTCTTCATCATTTGGCATCATGGATATGTGGCTCATCTTAAAAACATCTAACCTTTCCTGAACTGTGTCAGATCATTGTCCTCATGTCTAACATCATCATGCTTCATCAGTAAGAGCTCATCGTCTTCCACAGCCTTATGGATGAACATATGTACGCTGTTACGTGTTTCTGTGATTTTTATAAATAAGCAGAAGGTCCGTGGTGTGGTGGGACTCCCAGATGGAGGTTTGGGTGCTGGTGTTTGCTGTGTTGTGTTTGGAATGTGTGTGGACGGACGACCGGATTCCACCTTCAGACAGACATGCCGTCTACTGGAACAGTTCAAATAGCAGGTGAGACACACGCACACACATGGAGATAGAAGCTGTGAACTATAATCACAAGTTCAATACAACACTTTAGGGCTGAACGATACGATATGGTATCTCTGTGATCTATTCTATTCCAAAACTCCGCGATCACGATTACCATTATGGTCAATTATCAGCACTGGTTTCCATCTTTAATTTTATAAATATTCATCATTCTTTAAAAAAAAAAAAAAAAAAAGCACTATACACTTTTTGCAAAGGTCATACATTGTTAAAAAAAGTTGTTTTTTTTGTCTTTATTTTTCAATGTTTTCGAATACTGAGTTGCTGTAAGGTTTAGTTAGGCATGGAAGTCATGAAGATCTTTCCTGTCATTTCTGTGTTTGAACTGTATTATCCATCATCCTCATCATCATCCTCATCTTCTTCATCCAGTGACCTTGAATCATATATTTCCTATAAAGAGAAACTCGCATGCGGATGGTATGGTTTGATATAAAGATTGAACATTTTATTAAACTCGGCATGTGGAGTGCACTGTCGATTCTGTGTGAGGTATTTATTTATTTTTAAGTTTACAGGTGTTGAGCTGGAGAAGGATCTGACCAATGGTTGAACCTCAGATTCAGGTGGAACAATGTGGTTTTCGTCCTGGCCACGGGACACTCAATCAGCTCTATACATTCTACAGAATCCTGGAGGGGAGTGATGGGAGTTTGTCCAATATGTTCACATGTGTTTTGACTATATCCCTTGGCAATCTTGTGGGGTGTGCTCCAGGAGTATGGTGTACCAGACCCATTGCTATGGGCCATTCAGTCTGTATTACTGAACCCAGAGTTTGGTCCACATTGGTAACAACAGGTCAGATTCATTTCTGGTGAGGGTTGGAGACTTTGAGGTTGTCACCAATTCTGTTCATAATTTTTATCGAAATAATTTCTAGGCGCAGCTGAGGCATTGAGGGGGTTCTGGTCTGGTGGCCATTGGATGTTGTCTCTGCTTTTTGCTGATGTTGTCCTTTTGGTTTCATCAGTCCGGAACCGCCAGCTTTCATTGAAGCGATTCACAGTCGAGTGCAAAGCGGCCGGGATGAGAATCAGCACCTCCAGGTCCAAGGCCATGGTTCTCAGTCAAAAAGGGTGGAATACCCCCTCCGGGTCTGGAATGAGTTCAAATGGAAGAGTTTAAGTGTCTCAAGGTCTTGTTCATGAGTGAGGGAAGGCTGGAGCGGGAGATCGACTGACAGATTGCTGCAGCCTCTGCTGTAAAGAGGAGCTTTTACCGGTCCATCGTGGTGAAGATGGAACTGAGATGCAAAGCAAACCTTTCAATTTACACTGATCTACGTTCCAACCCTCACTTATGGTCATGAGCTTTGGGTAGTGACGGAAAGAACAGTATCACAGATACGAGTGGTTGAAATGAGCTTCCTTCCCAGAAGGGCAGGGCTCTCCCTTAGAGATCAGGTGTAAAATTCAGCCATTCGGAAGGAGCTTGAAGTAGAGTTGCTGTTCTTCTTCATTGAGAAGAACCAGTTGAGGTGGCTCAGGCATCTGGTAAGAATGCCCCCCAGACGCCTCCCTGGTGTGGTGCTTCAGGCATGTCTGACTGGGAAGAGACCCCGGAGTCGACTCAGAACACACTGGAGGGATTGTTTGTCAGCTGGTCTGGGAACATCTCGGTGTCCCTCGATAGAGCTGGAGGAAGTGGCTGGGGAGAGGGATGTCTGGACCTCATTGCTTAGGATGCTGAGGTTTGCTTCCAGTCTTACCTTCAGACTTGCAACTAATCAATTGAGGTGTGATCATGAAATCAGAAAAGCTTGTAGATTATTTATTAACACAGAACTAAAACAAGCTGAAGGAAATCAGTGTGGCTTTGAAGGCTTACCAGAATATTCTCTACTTATCTTCAGTCTTTTACATCTAAATCCAGGGAGTTGCTATATATGCACTGTGTGCAAGGAGTGGTCTGGTACAGGTTCGAATCTGTCTCTTCAAATAAATGTAGAATCTGTTATAAATTGAAATTACGGCTGGGTGATTATGTCGACAAATTATAGTATTGTGATATAATTACAGTGGTATCTTGACTTATGAAATTAACCCGTTCCAAGGGCGTAAGTGGAAACATTCGTGAGATGAAACAAAACATTTCCATAGGAAATAATAGAAAACCAATTAATCCGTTCCAACCCCCTCCCAAACTCATATAACCTGACACAAACATGCATTTTTGACGTAATATTTTTAAGATAAACATGTAACAATAAACATTTCACAATAATTTCACCTGTACAGTAACATTAATAATAATGTAATTAACAATATATAATAATAAAACAAGAATAAACAATACAGTAAGGGCATCTGAACTTAAGAATAGCACTTAACATTAACCTACACTACTTTTTTTAACTTTTTATTTATTTATTTATTTAATTAATTTTTCGGACTTTTTAACTGTTTTATTTCACTTTACTAATTTTTATCGCTTGTCTTTTGCTGCTTGGCTGTGCTCCCATCGCCACTGATTTCTTTCGACTTAATCCATGATAGAAGTCTCTCCGTCTCATCATTGAGTTCTGATCTTTCCTTAGATAAAATAGAAATCCCCTTTGCTGGCTTAATACTCTTCAACATGGCCTTCGGTTTGAGAATTGTACAGATGGTCGATGCATTCTTCCCGTACTCCTCATACAGATCGGCCACGCGGACTTTTTCATGTTTATCTATGATTTCAAGCTTTGTTTCAAAAGAAATCCATTTTCTCCTCTTGAATACATCATCCACCTTCTTACGACCCACCTGAGAAACACTAAAAAATAAGAAAAAAGTCACAAAATCCAGAAGAAAAACTTTTGTGTGCGTGCACACTGCAAATGCTGGCATGGAAAGGAGCGCAGAGGAATACATATGGAAGAACACTAAGCTAATTGGCACGTATGACCCTGGGGAACATGCTTTTTAACATACTGGTGGACCAGCTTTAAGTGTGATTGTGCATCCTCTATAGTAGGTGGCAGTGGCGCTCTCACTCTGTATTCTATGGTGTAGGGAAAAGCACCGAGCAAACGATATGAAATGAGGTAAACACTTTATTGTCGCACAGTGAGGGGAGGTAAAATGTTCTCTTTCCTTCCTTTTGGGGGGCATCACAGAAAATAATTGAGAACACTGCACAAGGCGTTCTCAGAGCGCAGAGGAATACACATGGAAGAATGCAAGGCTGATGGACCCGGAAAAGCCATTTCCCCAGCAGAGTTTGTAAATTAAAATTTTGCTTGTTGGATGGGGCAGATTTTTGGTGATATTGAAGTTTGTATCATTGAAAATTCGGTACAAAAGACACTCTTAAGTCGAGGTACCACTGTATTCGTCTCATCAGATTTCTGAATATCATGAGTAGTTAATTATAGCAGCAGTCCTTATTCACACTTGCAGGTTTTTGAAACGTTCTTCCAGGTGTTTACAAGAACAGGTGCATCAGTGTCCATGTCCATTGAGGGCTACATTCTTACAGCCCATATGTGCTGCCATGTTTTTTCATTCCTGAATGTTATTTTCACATGCATGATATATATTCATTATAAATCATTATCTGGGAAATATTGTGATATTATTTTAGGTCCTATCACCCAGTCCTTATTCAAATAATTTTTTTGATTGACAAAATTGGTTGAAATCAGTGCTATTCTATGTTAGACCACTAGGGGAAATACATTCTATTAGTGAGTAAAAAAGCTGATGCCGTAAAAACTTGGAAGTTTTGAATAAGGAAAAATTCCGGTTTAGGGATCTTATCTTGCTGCTTACAAAAGCCAAAATATTTCACTTTTTAAGTGTTGTAAGTAATTTCTCTCTGGACATTACAGAGCTCTCGCTCTCTCTCTGTCTCTCTCATATGTGTGATAGAAAATTTACTTTTGTAAACTAGATCAACCAGTATGTGCACCCCTGACCATCACACCCACGTGTCCTTGTTAAATCTCATTCCAAATTTATTCCCTAGATTATTTGGGTATGGCTGAGGTGATGTATGTTCATTCAGCAACAAGAGCAACAGTGAAGTCACGTGCTGATGTGGGGAAGGTCTTGGGTTTGGTCGTGGTTCTCTGTTTGGGCCGGGGGATAAAGAGTCGTGATGTGTGATGGTTACTTTAGTCTCTGACAATGACAGCGTTTATTTGGTCTGATAACACTCGTACTGTAAATCCATTACGCTATAGATCTAACACCCTTCATCACGCAGTGGTGTTTAATCCGAGCTCCTCCAAGGAAACTTTTATTCATTAAAGTCATCATCTTTCACTAATTCCATTACATTGCACTGACCCCTATAGCCCCTCCCACAGGTGGTGGGTCCATGGGAGGGGGGACCTCGGGCAAGGGAAACGGTGTCCTTGTTTTTCCATTATTCGCCATAGGGGTGTTTTGAACCACACTTCATCTGGACCTTCATCTAGGACTTATTTCCTTTGAGTGAGCCTACCAAGGGCATAATGCCCGTGACAGCATAGCTCCTCAGATCATTAGGACACGCAATCCCCTCCACCAGGCGAAGGTGGTGATTCAAGGAGGGGTAACCGCAGCTAACTGGGTTATCAAAGGTCGGTCGTGTCTCACTGTCTATGGTGTGAGGCATGTAAAAGAACCATTGCTGACTTTCGACAAGAGTAGGCTGCAAAGCTGTCAGCGTGTTTATGCCCTGTGATGGCCTGGTGAGCTGTCCAGGGTTTACTCTACTGTTGCCTGGAGTCAACTGGGATGGGTGCCAGCCTACCCGTGACCCTAATTAGGATTAAGCGGATACAGACCATGAATGAATAACTGGCGCTGCCAATGATATCCACTTGGATGTTGCTAGTTCTATGTCCCAGTCGACACAACCAACCTTGTGCTACCAACAGCGGATCCGACCCTGGCAATCACACATCAAATATTCATTAAAGTTTGATGCATAAAAACATTTGTTCACCTGAAGATGGGAGAATTGAATCAGTTGATGTTTTAGTGTTGTATGTTGTTTGTTCTTTCGAATGTAGAATGAGGGTGAGGTTTCAGTGATATTATGACATTGTTGTGATCATCATCATTTCCTGTTATTAATCAACTGAAACATCCGACTCGGGGATCTGGAATGTTCATCTACAGCATTAGTGTGGACCTCAGTGCACCTAACACGGTATACGCCCACCTGAACACGCCTCCATACACCTTTACTCCTGTCATCTTCCCCTGCTTAATCCTGGGTTGAGTCACGGGGGCAGCAGCCTAAGCAATGAGGTCCGGACATCCCTCTCCACAGCCACTTCCTCCAGTTCTATATAAATGACATTTTATATGGATTTGGTTGTGGCGGGTCAAAGGATGCGCTGCTCACCTGAGTTGATGAACACAATGCAGCAGGCATAGCGCTTTTCATAAAGATCAGCTCCACTGAATGTCTATTACCCTGAGCTTAGACTGATTTCCTTACTTTACCAGTTTCTCCTTCCAGATCACACCTGCCCAGCAGTGGATCCAAGCTGAGGGTGGTTGTATGTGTGTATTAAAACTTGACCGCCTGTATGGCGGCCAGAGCTGAGCAGAGACAGACGAGTCATTAATGTGTAAACAGTAAGAAAGGGTGGGGTATACAGAGTCTGACAACTCGCCACACAGACATACCAGAAACACTTGTATTTTAATATTTTAATATTTTAAAAACTTTACAGGAGATTAGGGTGCACATACCTTTGCACTGTAATGTATATGTATGGTGTGTGAGTTCTGATTGGTTAACGTTGTGGATGCATTTATAGTTGGACGTGTGACTCTTGAAGGTTCACAGGGTTCTGTGTGCCTTTAAACGTGTTTCCTCTCACAGCTCCACTGCTTTTTTTCCCTGCTAATGTTCCATCCTAATGCATTCTGACAATCAGATTCTCAGACATGGGGGGGTGGATGGAGGGGTTAAATAAACCGTGAAGTCATCTCACAGTGTTTTTAAATATTAAAGAGGATCTCTGGCTGGACTGAACGGCCTCCAGTGTACTGCTGGGGCCGAATAACACGGAACCTTGGGAAGAGAAAGACACTTCTGCAGGTTTTATTTGGTGATGCTGAAGTACTGTGGGACAGCAGCAGGGTCTGAATTACTGAAGTCCAACTAATGAAATGATTTTCTGAATCAATAGTTCATGTTTATAATGTAAATCACCAGGTTATTAAGTGTTATATGAAATGGCCTGCACTTGGGGACGTTCCATTACAAACATTTATTCCCAAACGGCCTCCAAAGGATTTCAAAGCACGCATCATGAAGATAGTCTGATCACTTATTCAGAAAGGATTCTATTTAATTTTTTTCCTTGCAAAAAAAAAAAAAAAAAAAGTCCTGCAGGATTATTTAGAGTTGAACTCACAAAGGAATCTAAAAAAGAAATAAACTACATGGCATTAATTAAACTGTCTGCTCATCCCTCCAACCTGTGACCGTTTTGTTTTTAATTTATTTAATTTCTAAATTTTGTTTTGCTTGTAGGTACTTTAGATTACTCTTCATGAGTACACAGTGGTACCTTGGTAATTGAACGCTTTAGCAGTCGAACAAATCGGAATTCAAACAAAAAATCAGGGATTTTCTTTGTCCCGGAAGTCGACCAAATCCGGAAGCTGAACACTAAAAAAGCGTAAGAAAAACAACACCAAGAGGGAGGGAAAATGCACGCTTTCCGGAAGTCCGGAAATTGTTGATACTATGTATCACCCTGATAAAGCGAACGTTCTGGGGAAGTCCGGAAGTTGTTGATACTATGTATGGCTGTGAACACCTTTTAATGATGAGGTCATGAGCCACTTCTGTAAGGTTTTGAAAAGAAGGCAGAAACAAGCCACGTTAGAAATATTCTTCAGGAAAAGAAAGGGACATCCTGAAGAAGAATTATCCACGACAAAGCGAGTAGCAAGAAGAAGAAAAAACACCTTTTGGCTGTGTAAGAACTCTCTCAGTAGAAGCTCTTATGTAAACCTGCACGATCTGGATTCCTGTATCTCAACGTCTGAGAGCGCTCCGGGAGCAACAGACAACGAACCACACGAGTGAAATCAGTCTGGTTTATTCATCAGAAGCTCATAGTACAATGTGAGCAGGGGTTATTTATACATGAACACAGAGTAGGAAAAAACAATGTGGTTAACACCCAGTAAGAGTTAACATTAGGCGAGTAAGTCCCGCAGGATCTTTCACATGCCCTCACATTGCCATAAAAAGGGGGATTTTTTCTACTGTTTAGAGGTAAGACTCATACTAAAACATGAGGTTACTAAAGTTCAACGGATGTACAGAGACAAATGAAAAAATACTAGTTCTTATACGAGCATGCATTGTTGGGCTGGGTTAAACGTCAGTCACCCAGGATCCATGATCTGAGGCCGTGCATTTACAAACCCAGGGGCACAATTACATCAAAATTCTTACAGTTTCCCCTCTTTTATACTATTACAAAGAGTATAACAACATGAACAGAGTCTTTTCTTGATATTAGATAAAGTGGTGTTGGCGTGCAAGCTGACAGGATCTAGGGACATCGGAGGACCGCGGTTGACCAGGACCGGTGCTTGAAGGGCGGGCTGAACCCCATCGCCCTTCGCCCACTATCTCGGGATCCTCGTAACATCCTTCCACCCTAGTCAAGCTCTACACACGTGACATGGCCCGATAGATGTCATCCTCTCGGTTAGGCAGCCGGGTGTATCTGGGTTCGCTGAAGGAGCTAGCCAGGGTCCAAATACGATCCATTAGGTACCTGAAAATACAGGGTCCGAACACGCAAACCAACAACAAACATACACATACAGGAACAATCATAGCAACATGAGGCGTCAGCCATCCGAAAAGCGAGTGAAACATACTCCAGCCCCATCCATGTTCCGAAACCTCATCCAGATGCAAATCTGCGGCTACTTTCTTCATTTCGGCAATTTGGGTCGCGATTAGACCGTGTTCTTCATCGTTAGCTGGGACGTAGGTGCAACATTGATCTCCTACGACGGCGCAGACCCCTCCCTCTTTGGCTAATAAAATGTCGAGAACCATTCTATTTTGCACAGTGGTTAATCTGAGGGCGGTTAATTCTTGTCTTACTCCTTCTATAGCCAAATTAGTGGCATTGACAAATGTTGCCAAGCGATAATGAGTTACTTCTATCTGGTTCCATAATTGAGTTACCCCATACTGGGGAAACATGCTTTCCCAAAATTTGTTCCACTTACTGTTCAGTCGGTGTTCTGGCGGCGGAAAAGTATCAATACTGCGTCTAACACGCCGGACCCTTGTCCCTGTGTCGGTGTGGTGATTGGCCCCCCCCGCGGGTCGTCGGTAACAATGGTAAGTGGGCTTTTGAACCTAGCTAAGGCACACACACCCTGCCAGTGTACTGGCAAATATATGTACACCTGCTTACCACAGACCCAATACCAGTCGGTACTATGGGGGACAGTCCCAAGTGGTCCCGGGTGTAGGACAGAGCAGTTTTTATAAGAACAGGAAACAGGTGGTGTTTGGTGGCATCATGCTGGGTTTCATAGAGTAGTGTGAGCTGCTTACAGGTAACATATGACATACATAGCAAGAATCATTTGTATATTGTCGCGCAGTCCAGTTGGCGAACTGCCAAAATGTGTTATCGTGTGGGTGGCTTATGCTCAGTTCCCAAAGACTTAGATTGAATAAAAGGACAAAAAGGACTAGAAAACCCTTCATGGTGTGCCTTTTTAGCAATGAGGGGCTTCCACTCGCCTCCCAGCTTACATCTACAGGTTCTGCAATGGGGTTGATGGCCGTAGAGCTTGCAGAGGATCCGAACTGTTGGTGTATTTAGCATGGAAAAAGGGCTATACCCAATAAGCGATGTTAAAAGGTGTGATACTTATATGTCTATGTCAGGTCTGATCCGTTGAGAGGTGCTCTTCCCCTCTTAAGTGATATATATCTCCAGACCTGGAACAGAGGTGATAAAAATGGACAACATCATAGTCACACAACACAAATAATACTTCATTGTGGGCTTTTCTTCAGTCTGATAGCATGGATCCACTGTGGAAAGAGGTCAGTTAGTACGGCGGTACGAGTAACAGCGAGTATCTCCGTGGGCTCACTGTAAAGAGTGTCTCCCAAAGAGGAATTTAGTTTCGCAAATTTCTTGACCAGCACCTTGTCTCCTACCTTGAAGGCATGAGTGCTTGCATCGGCTGGGACCGAAGTATTCTGATTAGTGCGTTCCCAATAGTCATTTAGGACCTTAACAAGGCCCACGGCATACTCGCTCATGTGTATATCTAAATCTTCCGTCCCCAAAGCCTGCTTTCCCTTCCTCCAAGGAGCGGGAAAGGGTCTCCCTATTACCACTTCGTAAGGGGATAAATTCCCTAAGGCCACCTGCGAGGTCATCCGCAGATCTGCTAGGACCACAGGCAGCACCGAAACCCGATTCCTGGATCCGGTGGCGTGCATTGCTTTTCGTAATTTCCCTTTAATGGTTCTGTTTGTTCGTTCCACGATTCCGGAGGACTGAGGGTGATATGGGACATGGAAACGCCAATTGATCTTTAGCTCTTGGGCCAACAGTTGAGTGACTTTTGAGGTGAATGGTGTACCTTTGTCCGAATCAATACCCAACGGGAGGCCATATCTGGGAATAATTTCCTGTGATAACTTTTGAACCACTACTCGGGCGTTTTCGTTCCCACACGGGAAAGCTTCGACCCACCGGGAAAATTTATCCACGATAACCAATAGATATTTAAAGGGGCCCTGCCGGGGCATGTGAGTAAAATCTATCTGCCACTCCTGAAAGGGAGTATCTGGTTTCGGCAGATGCTGATGTGATGCATGTGGTTTAGACACATTGTTCTGTGCACAAATCAGGCATTTTTCCAGAATGCTGTGTACCGTAGAGGCTAGTTGTCGTATACAAAAAATTTTTCCATATCTGTCACCACCCCTCTTTGACCGCGATGTGTAGGCCCGTGAAACTCGCGGACGAGGAAAGGAAGACAGTGCGTGGGCAGGCATAAACGACCAGTCGAATCGAGTAGAATGCCGTCACTCGAGGGCTGAGAGCCCTGCGAGGACCAAAAATCAGTGTCTTCTGTGGACGCTGAGGACTGAAGGGATTTCAGATCCAAGTCAGGGAGTAGGGCGCTAAGCATGTGTGAAGTTGACACCAGCGCGGGCTGCAGGAATGGCAGCATGGAGCCGAGCGAGGCAGCCTGTTTAGCCGCGCGGTCAGCCAAAGAGTTACCTCGTGCCTCATCAGTGTGGTCAGAGGAATGACCGCGGGTCTTTACGATCGCTAAACGGAGCGGGAGATTGCAGGACACAATAAGGTCCTGGACCAAAGTAGAATGTGAAATGGGCTTACCGTCAGCAGCAGTGAAACCACGAGATTTCCAGATACGGCCGAAATCATGCGCCACCCCGAAAGCGTAACAAGAGTCAGTGTATATAGTAACATCCTGGTCGGAAGCGAGAGTGCATGCCCGAGTGAGCGCGTATAACTCCGCTGCTTGGGCGGAATTAAAGGGGAGTGAGTACGCTTCCAAAACTTGGTCCGGTAAGGAACATACCGCAGAGTCAAGAGAGGAACACTCCGTCGGAGGGTTTCGAGCATGACCCATCTACAAACAGGGAGAGACCTGTCGAGAGAGGCGTGGATAATAAGTCGGACCTAATACTGGTGTCATGGACAATGGTGTCCATGCAGTCATGTTCCAAAGGTTCGCAGTCATCTTGAGCATTAAGCAGGCGCTGTAGGGCCTGGGCCACGTTATCTAGGGAAGAGGAACAAGAGATGGTTAGATTATCAGTAGCACAAAGGATGGCCTCGTAACCTGAGCGACGTTGAGAAGACATGTGTTGTGTAGACAGAGTATTAAGAATATGCCTAACCTGATGGCTGGTGTGTAAAACGAGTGGATGAGAGAGCACTAATTTTTCTGCTTCGAGAACTAACACCGCACTGGCAGCGACAGCGCGGAGACAGGCAGGTAAACCCTGAGCCACAGTATCTAGAGTTTTGGATAGGAAAGCACAAGGCCTAAGTCCCCCCCCGTGGTCCTGCGACAAGACTCCAGAAGCCGTGCCGGCCTGGTGAGTGACATAGAGATGAAAGGGTTTGTTGTAATCCGGGAGCCCGAGAGCCGGCGCGGAGCATAGGGCCGACTTCAGGGCTTTGAATGCGTCCAGCATGTCCTCAGTCCAGACCAAGGGTTGGTGGGGAGGGTCAGTGTGAGCCACGGCAGAGCGTAAACGTTTGTCATAAAAGGAACAGTCCGGGATCCATTGTCGGCAGTAGTTAATGAGGCCCAGGAAAGCCAGGAGCGCTTGTTTAGTGGCAGGCTTCTGAGTGTCCACTATGATTTTGACGCGATCCTGAGTAAGGCGTTTTATCCCGTGAGAGAGTTCGTAGCCCAGATATATCACAGTAGGGAGACAGAACTGTAACTTGGGCTTGGAGACCTTGAAACCCTTTTTTTCCAGTAAGAGGAGCAGTTGAATGGTTGCATCGAGACACAGTTCATAAGTTAGGCTGGACACCAGGAGGTCATCAGCATAAGAGTGAACGCAGGAACCCACGGGAACGTCAAGAGACCCCAGTGCATCCCTAACTACAGCCGAGAAAACGGCAGGAGAGTCAATAAATCCTTGAGGTAATCTAGTCCAGGTGTACTGTCGCTGCCGGTGTGTGAAAGCGAAGAGGGGTTGTGTGCTGGGCTCAACAGGGATACTAAAAAACGCCGAGCACAGGTCGATTACGGAGAAATGGGTGTGATCGCAAGGAATAGAAGCCATAATAGAGGGAACGTCCGGAACGACCGGCGAAACTGGGATGATGAGCTCGTTAATTTTTCTGAGATCCTGTGTCAGACGCCAGGAACCGTCCGGCTTGGGAACCGGGTTCACAGGAGTGTTATAAGGGCTTGTGCACGGCACGATGATACCCTGTTCCAGAAGAGAAGCCAAAATAGTATCGATACCCAACATTTTTTGAGGCGATAAGGGGTATTGTCGGATGTACACGGGCGAAATGTGCTTCACGGTAGCTTCATACGGGACGCAGTCCACACAACCCACGTCATTCTTATGTTCTGCCCAAAGATTGGTGGGCAATGTGTCGAGTACAGGGGGCGAGGTGGAACTCGCCACGCACGCCGAATTAACATTAAAGGGCAAGGGCTGCGCTTGCAATGATAACAGAGAAACAGAGGAGGTGTCGCACGTTTGAATGGTCATGCTCGAACCTTGAAAAGAGATTTGGAACCCCAGAACGCTCATGAGGTCGCGGCCTAACAAATTAAAGGGGCATTCGGACATATGTACAAAGGAGTAGGATATTTGCAATTTATCAAGCGTAGGGTCATCAGGAAAACATAAAAGAAGGGGCGGCGTATATGGGGAGGAGAAGGGGACCCCATCTATTCCCACAGAGCTGGTAGACCTGGAGGACACAGCACCCTGATAGTCCCTGCCTAAAGAAGATAGGGTTGCACCGCTATCGATAACAAAAAGATATTCTACCCCTTCCAGAACAATAGTAAGGAGGGGTAGATTCTCATTGCAGGGTGAATTAAACACTAGGTGCATTAAGCTACAGGTCACGGGGTCCCTACTCCGCGGGCATCCCTATTCGTGTTCCCGCGGGTAAGGCCGTGTGGGCGATGCGCCTGTGGAATCTGAGTGGGGGCGAGACGGGTTGTCTCCCTGGTGGGTCCGAGAGGCAGAATTACATTCGTCACTCTGTTTCTTTCTACACTCTTTTTTCCAGTGCCCTTCTATACCACAATAATGACATTTTCCGGTCTTTCTATACGAATCCCTTCTCCTATTCTTATCACGAGGGCCCTGGGGGGCCACCGCCAGCAGAACCTTATTCTTCACATTCAATAGTCCATCTGATTCTAACATACGAACCCTTTCTCCGGCAGTTCTAACGATGAGACGTTGACGATCTGTGAAATGCGGTTTCAGTGCGCTCTGGACTTCTGGGAGACAATTACTTAAAAAACTGGACATGAACATAGAGTTTGCCGCTTCGGTATCAAGAGGAAACCCTCCTACATGTATTCATAATCCCAGGAGGGGTTGCCCAATCCATCATAAATCATGCGATGCGCGGATGTCAGAAATCCTGCATCAAAAGTCCCATTTCGAGGAAAGTTTGGTACTTGGTCGAGTCCCTCCGTCCATCCGGCTAAATTACTAAGCCATGGTTCAGTATAATAAGCAAGACCACATTTATTCATCCATTCCTTGGTGGTTTCCCCGGGATTAGGCTTTGGATAGGAATTTCCCATTGTTTACCCTCTAACAAAAAATAAAAAATACGTTGGAATACAGGTGCACCTTTTTTGTATAGCGCTCTTCCCAGTTATAGCAACTGAGGATAACCGTCCCAGTTATAGCAACTGAGGATAACCGTCCCAGTTATAGCAACTGAGGATAACCGTCCCAGTTATAGCAACTGAGGATAACCGTCCCACTTATAGCAACTGAGGATAACCGTCCCTTATGAAAAGGGGATAACCATCCCTTCTAGAGAAGGGGATAACAGACGCTCAGATACTGCTAACCAGGTAGTCAAACAAACCTTGTCTTACCTGATCTGGTCTGTATCACGTCGGGGTCACCAAATTGTAAGAACTCTCTCAGTAGAAGCTCTTATGTAAACCTGCACGATCTGGATTCCTGTATCTCAACGTCTGAGAGCGCTCCGGGAGCAACAGACAACGAACCACACGAGTGAAATCAGTCTGGTTTATTCATCAGAAGCTCATAGTACAATGTGAGCAGGGGTTATTTATACATGAACACAGAGTAGGAAAAAACAATGTGGTTAACACCCAGTAAGAGTTAACATTAGGCGAGTAAGCATGGACTTCTTTATCACCCTGCAACTGTCCTTGGACAGTTTCAGGTTTCATTATCTACATTCCTTCTACTCCCGCAGGATCTTTCACATGCCCTCACATTGCCATAAAAAGGGGTTTTTTTTCTACTGTTTAGAGGTAAGGCTCATACTAAAACATGAGGTTACTAAAGTTCAACGGATGTACAGAGACAAATGAAAAAATACTAGTTCTTATACGAGCATGCATTGTTGGGCTGGGTTAAACGTCAGTCACCCAGGATCCATGATCTGAGGCCGCGCATTTACAAACCCAGGGGCACAATTACATCAAAATTCTTACAGGCTGATTCACCTGAAGCTGTTATGGAAGGGGATCTGCTTCCTCTCTCCCTCTCCAACATTTACGTATGCCAACTGCTCACCACCACTTCGTCTTTTCCTTTTGGCTTTTCCCTTCCGGGGTGGCCACAGAAAACCATCTGCCTCCATCTCACCCTGTTCTCTGCATCTTCTTCTCTTACACCAACTACCTTCATGTCTGCCTTCACCACATCCATAAATCTCTTCTTTGGTCTTCATCTAGGCCTTCTGCCTGGTAGTTCCAACCCCAGCATCCTACTACCAATATATTCACTATCCCTTCTTTGTACATGTCCAAACCATCTCAATCTAGCCTCTCTAACTTTGTCTCCAATACCTTTAACATATGCTGTCCCTCTGATGTACTCATTCCTGATCATATCCATCCTCGTTACTCCCAAAGAGAACCTCAACAGTTTCATGTCTGCTACCTCCAGCTCTGACTCCTGTCTTTTCCCCAGTGCCACTGTTTCTAAGCCATACAACATCGCTGGCCTCATCACCGTCTTGTACACTTTTCCTTTCATTCTTGCCGATACCCTCCTATCTCACATCACACCGGACACTTTTCTCCAACCATTCCAACCTGCCTGCACATGCTTCTTCATCTCTTTTCCACACTCTCCATTGGTCTGGATTGCTGAGCTCAGGTACTTAAAATCCTCTACCTTGTTTATCTCTGCTCCTTTTTCTTATCTTTATTGTTGTTATGCTTTAACTGCACTGTGGTTTTTATTTTAGCATGTTATGGCCTGTGCTGTGAGAGACTCTGGTTTTGGCGTCTCTCTCTCTCTCTCTCTCTCTCTCTCTCTCTCTCTCTCTGTCTCACACACACACACACACACACACACACACACACACACACACACACACACACTTTCTCTCTCTGTGCATTGTAGAGGGGTGTGGCTGTCACACGTGGGTGGAGTGCTAAGCACACACCTAATTTCACTTAATCACGGGCTATAAAGACCAGCTGCGTGCTCCCCCCGGTACTAGAAGATTGTCCCTCTTTCCTGTGATGACAACAGATGAGCAGTATTGTTCACAGGGAAGGCACTAGAACATGGGGAAACCGTAGTCACTGTTAGAGATGCGGAAAAACATGGAAATCAAACTAAAGCGGGAACTGGTGGAGCACGGAGCTGAGAGCTAGAAAGATCACGGGGAAGAGGGACAATCTTCTAGCACCGGGATGGGCGTGCTACTAGTCTTTATAGCCCGTGATTAAATGGAATCAGGTGTGTGTGTTTAGCGCTTCCCCCGCGTGTGAAAGCCACGCCCCTCTCCAATGCGAAGAGAGAGAGAGTGTGTGTGTGTGTGAGAGAAAGTGTGTGTGTGAGAGAGACAGACAGAGAGAGATAGAGAGAGAGAGAGAGAGAGAAAGAGAGAAAGAGAGACGCCAAAACCAGAGTCTCTCACAACACAGACCATAACATCATCTTATTCTTCTTTTCCTTTCGGCTTTTCCCTTCAGGGGTCGCCACAGCAAACCATCCGCCTCCATCTCACCCTCTCCTCTGTATCTTCTACTCTTACTCCAACTATCTTCATGTCCTCCTTCACCACATCTATAAATCTTCTCTTTGGTCTTCTTCTCGGCCTTCTGCCTGGTAGTTCCAACCTCAGCATCCTACTACCAATATACTCACTATCCCTCCTCTGCACATGTCCAAACCATCTCAATCTAGCCTCTCTGACTTTGTCTCCAAAACCTCCAACATGTGCTGTCCCTCTGATGTACTCATTCCTGATTCTATCCATCCTCATTACTCCCAAAGAGAAGCTCAATATTTTCATCTCTGCTAACTCCAGCTCTGCCTCTTGTTTTTTCCCCAGGGCCACTGTTTCTAAACCATACAATGCTGGTCTCATCACCATCATGTACACTTTTCCTTTCATTTGTGTCGATCTTCTTTTCCACACTCTCCATTGCTCTGGATTGTTGAGCCTAAGTACTTAAATCCTCCTTTATCTCTGCTCCCTTTTGCCTAAGTACTTAAATCCTCCTTTATCTCTGCTCCCTTTTAACCTTACCGTTCCTCTTGGGTCCTTGTCGTTCACACATATGCATTCTGTTTTACTGAGGCTAACCTTCATTCCTCTCCTTTCCAGGGCATATCTCCATCTCTCGAGATTTTCCTGCACTTGTTCTCTGCTCTCACTGCAGATCACAATGTCATCTGCAAACATCATAGTCCATGGGGAATTTTGTCTAACCTCGTCTGTCAGCCTGTCCATCACCATAGCAAACAAGAAGGGGCTCAGAGCACCTTCAACTCTTCTGTTACACCGACAGAACACCTCACCACTGTCTTACATCTCTCATACATGTTCTGCACCACTCTAACATACTTCTCTGCCACTCCAGACTTCCTCATGCAATACCACAGTTTCTCTCTCGGCACCCTGTCATATACTTTCTACAGATCCACAAAGGCACAATGCAGCTCCCTCTGACCTTCTCTGTACTTCTCTATTAACATCCTCAAAGCAAACACTGCATCTGTGGTGCTCTTTCTTGGCATGAAACCAAACTGTTGTTCACAAATGCTGACCTCTGCCCTTAATCTTTCTTCCACTATTTTTTCCCATAACTTCATCGTATGGCTCATCAACTTTATCTCTCTGTAGTTGCCACAACTCTGCACATCTCCCTTGTTCTTAAAAATGGGCACAAGCACACTTCTCCATTTCTCCAGCATTCTCTCACTTTCTAAGACCTTGTTGAATGTTCTTGTCAGAAAATCTACCGCACCCTCTCCTATACACTCCCATCTCTCCAACGGTATGTCATCAGGACCAACTGCCTTTCCATTCTTCATCCTCTTCAATGCCCTCCTCACTTTATCCTTATTAATCTTGCTACTTCCTGGTCCTCAACAGTCACTTTTTCTCTCTCTCATTTTTCTCATTTATCAGCTCTTCAAAGTACTCTTTCCATCTTCCCATCACACTTCTGTCATCAGTCAACACGTTTCCCACTCTGTTCTTAATCATTCTAACTTGCTGCACGTCCTTCCCTTCTCTATTTCTCTGCTGTATAAATCATTTTCTCCCTCCTTACTGTCCAACCTAGCATACAAGTCATCATACGCCCTCTGTTTGGCCTTTGAGTACCGAGGCTCCACTGTACTTCTAGATCTTTTTTTCCATATGGAAACTAATAATTGTAACATGAATCTGAATATGGAATAGTTTTTTAAGGCTGATTTTATGATCGGTTCTTTTAACTTGCAGGTTGATGACTCGATTCTGAAAATGGTTTGTATTTCATATAAGGAAAAACATTTACTGCACGCATAGAAAACAGGATTCTTTGAGGGTTCCTTGGAGGATTGGCTTCCTAAAGGACTGCAGTGGTACGTTTGACTTACGAATGTATCTTGACTTACAAGTTTTATAACGAATTTTCCATGATACAAGCTTCAATCCCACCAAAAATCTGCCCCTATCCAACCAGCAAAATTTTGATTTATGAGCTCTGCTGGGGAAATGGCTTTTCCTGGCTGATTAGCCTTGTATTCTTTTGTATGTATTCCTCCGTGGTCCGAGGACACCTTGTGCAATGCTTATCAATTATTTTCTGTGACGCCCCTATCGGAAGAAAAAAAAATTCACACCCCGCACGTGACTATAGTGTTTACTGCACTTCATATCGTTTGCTTGGTGCTTACATCATAGGGAACACAGTGAGAGTGGCACTGCCACCTACTGTAGAGGATGCACAATTATACTTAATTCTAGTACAGTACTGCAAAAAAGCTTGTTCCCCAGGGTCATATGCCCCCCTTCCCCCCGGCATCACACCGCATCCCTCAAGGGAGGGTAGGGGTGCACCCCACTATTTGAGAAGCACTGGTCTTGTGGGAGCTCACCATGAGCCTTTCCTCACTGGCATTTGTAGCATGCACATGCAACATGCACAAAATTTTCCACCTCCTCTGCTACGCACCACCTCATGCCTGCCCACATGACATGTTTGCACCCACTTGACATCTTTGCCACAGTCGATGATCGGAAAGGTGAGTTGATTTATTGTTTATTCTTGTTTTATTATTATTTATTATTAATTATTATTAATGTTAATGTACAAGTATTAATATTATGAAATACAGTCAGCCCCCTACTTACGAAATTAATCCGTTCCAGCGCCTTTTTCGTAACGCGAGAGTTTCGTAAGTAGGGGCGCACTTTACATGTAAAACGCGTGATTCATTCCAAGGCTCTCAAGACTACCCCATAAATCCTTTAAAAATGATAAAAGTACACCAATGTTGTATGAAATATGTGTTAAAAGTCAATGAAAATTATTTATTAAACCATTTAAACATTTTATTAACATATTAAACCATTTTATTAATTAAACCATTATTAAACATTTTTTATTTACACACACACACACACACACACACACACACACACAGAATACAGTACGCATTAAATGTGTATTGTATACACATTAAATGTTTATTGTGGTGCTGCGGGCCACGCCCACAAGCAGGATGCCAGAGCATTTTAAGATAAGCGCGTTCCCTGCTTGACAGATCAGAGGTCCAAACTCAACTTTAACTTGATTCCATGAGGGATAGGAAGTCCAGATGAGCCGTGTTTTGCTCACATGCGCCACATTTATTAAACATTTATTGAATTAAACAACTTAAAAAAACTAAACTAAAACTAAACAGTTAAGCCTCCTTTCATCTCGGACTCTGTAGGCAGTCTGTCTCTATCTCTCTCTCTCTCACACACACACACACACACACGCACGCACGTATGCATGCACACACTCTCTGTCTCTCTCTCTCTCTCTCTCTCTCACACACACACAAAACTCGGCCACGCCCACACGCAACGCGCAGCTGACAGAACAATTCTATTTAAATGTTTAAATGGATGGGATGTATTTAAAGCGGAATTACAGTACCTGTTTGAAAGATCAGAGGTCCTCATTCAATATTAACTTGCTTCCTTGCGAGATTGGAGGTCTTCTCCCACGGAGTACTCTGTTTTAATATCGTGCCGAAATAATTGCCTCCGTCACTGTATTTCTGCTTTAAGGTCCCCTTCTGGTTCAATATTGTCCCGATTGTAGAGGGGTTTCAGTGATAATGAAATATAACGCTGCATGATCAATCTCAAAACAAGCCACAGTCAACTCTCCTTCACGCGTGTGACAAACAGGAAGTATGGGTACAGGAAGTATGGGTAACGTTCAGCTGCGTCATCTCTCCTAGCCAATGGGAGGCCAGCGGGGCGGGATGCTGGGAGACAGCCAATGAAAGAGCAACTCGCGTATCATGTGAAATATTGATTGGCACATTTGAATTTTGAATTTCGCATTTGCCGCTTTTTGTAAGAGTAGGTTGTTTTCGTTTCCCTGGGGAAAAATTTTTTCGGAACCCGGAATTTTCATACCCAGGGCATTTCGTAAGTAGGGGGCCGACTGTACTTATTGTTTTTACATACTTATCTTTAATATATTAGGTCAAATATATGTGTTTGTGGCAGGTTACATGAGTTTGGGAAGGGTTTGGAACCAATTAATTGGTTTTCTATTATTTAGTATGGGAATTTTTGTTTAATCTAATGAACATTTTGAGTTATGAGCTTTCCCTTGGAATGGATTCATTTCTTAAGTCAAGGTACCACTGTATTTTGTTAACGGTTTGTGCTTCAGTTCTACTCCAGGTCCATCCAGAGAGAGAACCACAGAACCTTTTCAAGTTTTCAATCATAAAGTTCCCACTAGAACTTATTCTGATCTAGCTTGATTGGGTTCTTTATGGATCAATTCCGACTTTTTAGCTTCTTAACATTTTAAATGGTTCTGCTTGGATCCATTACAGGTTCTATATGTTTGAGAATACTTTTCTGTCTCTGTTGTCTCATTTTAATCTGTGATTTCTTTTCATTCACTCTTTTTGAGGTGAAAGGTTTTTACAGAAGAAAAAGTGGAACCTTGTATTAATTTATGTGAATTCCTCTGTATCATTTAAGGCGATCATACACACATACAGATATGGGTTCTTTAATGATTCTTGAAAGATTTACTGTTCTCTATAACTTTTTTAAGGATTCTATATAATTTGACCTTGATGTAAAGTGTATCTGTTCCACTTTAGCAAATCTAATTTTCGACACAATCTTGAGTTCTGTCGAAAAGCTGACAGTAGAACTCTGTAGGGAACATGCTGTTCTACAGCAGGATCTCCGTGGTTCTGTGGGCGTATTGAGGTTGTCTCCATGACTTTGCATTCTCAGTCAGGAGGAAAGAACTTTACTTGTGTGTTTGAATTTCCCTTTTTTCTCATATGCAAATAAAGAATTAGCATAAAACCGGATGGGTGAAGATGTGAGCGAGGTCTTTGCTGCGGAAAACAAAACAGGAAATGGGTCAATAAAAAACCGCGAGGAATAAAAGCATTGTGTCTCTGGAGGGTAAAAAGCTTTCTTCATTCTCTCAGGAGAATAATGAGCACAATCACGAAAAAAGAACTGACAGGAGAGGACTAGAGAGAAAAGGAATCCTGCACTTCACTTCGATAGAAACAGAGAGAGAGAGAGAGATGGGTGGAGCTAAAATAAAATACGGACAGGAAGAAAGCTGGAGAGATTGCTGTATGGTGATGAAAAGGGAGAGAAATTGAAAGAGAAGAGTTAAAGATAAAATGGGGGTTGTAAGGTGAGATATGGACAATAAAAGAGGTGGAGAGAGATTGTGGGACAAAGAAAAATACGAGCAAGAATGAACAGAGACAGTATGAGAAATAAATAAAAGAAAATGGTGGGGAAATGGCAAATAAGAAATTTTAGAGCGTTTAGAGACAGACACATGTAGAGAAAGAAAGTGTCTGTGTAGAGGCATACATGTGCAGAAAGAGAGTGTAGAGACATACACTTGTAAAGAGAGTGTACACACACGTGCGGCGAGAGAGAGTGGGCGTGGAGATGGACACGTGCGGAGAGAGTGGGCGTGGAGACGGACACGTGCGGACAGAGTGGGCGTGGAGACGGACACGTGCGGAGAGAGTGGGCGTGGAGACGAACACGTGCGGAGAGAGTGGGCGTGGAGACGAACACATGTGGAGAGAGTGGGCGTGGAGACGAACACGTGCGGAGAGAGTGGGCGTGGAGACGGACACGTGTGGAGAGAGTGGGCATGGAGACAGTCAAATGCGGAGAGAGGGTGTGGAGGCGGACACGTGCAGAGAGAGAGAGAGAGAGAGAGAGAGCACATGAAGACGGACATGTGCAGAGAGAGAGCACATGAAGACGGACATGTGCGGAGAGTCAGAGAAGGCGTGGGGATGGACAGGTGCGGAGAGAGTGGGCGTTGAGACGGACACGTGCGAAGAGAGAGGGGGTGGAGGTGGACACGTGCAGAGAGAGAGAGAGAGAGAGCACATGAAGACGGACATGTGTGGAGAGTCAGAGAGGGCGTGGGGATGGACAGGTGCGGAGAGTCAGAGAGAGGGCGTGGGGACGGACAGGTGCGAAGAGTCAGAGAGAGGGCGTGGGGACGGACAGGTGCGGAGAGTCAGAGAGGGCGTGGAGACGGACGCGTGCGAAGAGTCAGACAGAGGGTGTGGAGAGAGCGGGAGGGAGGGTGTGCAGGCGGACATGCACGGAAGGGTGTGGAGGCGGACACGTGCGGAGGGAGGGTGTGGAATCGGATATGTGCGGAGGGAAGGTGTGGAGGCGGACACGCACAGAGAGAGGGGGTGGAGGCGGGCGCGGGTGGAGAGAGGGGGTGGAGGCGGACGCGGGCGGAGAGAAGGGGGGGTGGAGGCGGACACACGCGGAGAGAGGGGGGGTGGAGGCGGATGCACACGGAGAGAGTGGGCGTTGAGACGGACACGTGCGAAGAGAGAGAGAGAGGCATGGTGTGGAGACAGTAACATGTGGAGAGTCAGAGAAAGGGCGTGGAGGTGGACACATGCGGGAAGAGAGAGAGTGGGCGTGGAGGTGGACATGTGCGAAGAGTCAGAGAGGGCGTGGAGACGGACACGTGCGAAGAGAGAGAGGGACGGTGTGGAGATGGACACATGCAGAGAGTAGACATTGAGACGGACAGGTGCGGAGAGTCAGAGAGAGGGCGTGGGGACTGACACATGTGGAGCTAGAGAGAGACAGGAAGGGTGTGAAGATGGTCACGTGTGGAGAGTCAGAGAAAGGGCATGGGGACTGACACATGTGGAGAGAGAGAGAGAGAGAGGGAGGGTGTGGAGACAGTCACATGTGGAGAGTCAGAGAGAAGGCGTGGAGACAGACACGTGCGGAGAGTCAAAGGGTGTGGAGAAGGGCATGTGTGGAGAGAGAGGTGGAGCGTGTGGAGACAGATACATGCGGAGAGAGCGGTTGTAGAGACGGACACATGTGGAGTGTCAGAGAGGTGTGGAGAAGGATAAATGCAGAGTGTCAGAGATAGAGTTTAGAGACGAACACGTGTGGAGTGTCAGAGAGAGGGTGTGGAGATGGACACGTGCGGAGAGAGTGAGTGTGTGTGGAGACGGACATGTGCGGAGAGTCAGAGAGAGGGCATGGACACGGACACGTGTGGACAGAGTGCAGGGAGACGGACACGTGCAGAGAGAAAGGGTGTGGAGACGGACACGTGTGGCGAGACAGGGCATAGAGACAGACACGTGCAGAGAGAGTGGGTGTGGAGTCGGACATGTGCAGAGAGAGAGAGGGCATGGAGATGGATTTGTGTCGAGAGAGGGTGTGGAGACGGACGTGTGCGGAGAGAGATAGTGTTAAGACACATTTATGGAGAGAGACAGTGTCGAGACACCAGTGCGGAGAGAGACGGTGTCGAGAGACCAGTGCGGAGAGAGACGGTGTCGAGACACCAGTGCGGAGAGACGGTGTCGAGACACCAGTGCGGAGAGACGGTGTCGAGACACCAGTGCGGAGAGACGGTGTCGAGACACCAGTGTGGAGCGAGACGGTGTCGAGACACACATGCGGAGAGACAGAGGGTGTCAGGACACACGTGCGGAAAGAGAGATGGTGTCGGGACACACGTGCAGAAAGAGAGAGACGATGTCGAGACCCACGTGTGGAGAGAGAAAGAGATGGTGTCGAGACACATGTGCAGCGAGAGAAAGACGGTGTCAAAACACACGTGGAGAGAGAGAGGCTGTGATAACATGCATGCGGCGAGAGGGTGTGGGGACTGACGCGTGGGGAGTGAGAGAAAGGGTGTGGAGACTGATGCATGTGGAGCGAGAGAGAGGGTGTGGAGACTGACGCATGTGAAGAGAGCAAGAGAGGGTGTGGAGACTGGCGTGTGCGGAGCGAGAAGGTGTGGAGACTGGCATGTGTGGAGAGAGGGGGTGTGGAGACAGACATGTGGGGAGAGCCAGACTGTGGAGACACACGTGCAGCGAGAGAGAGAGAGAGAGAGAGAGAGAGAGAGAGGGTGTGGAGACAGACGTGTGCGGAGAGACAGACAGACAGAGAGGGAGGTTGTGGAGACAGATGCATGCTGCGAAAGAGAGGGTGTGGAGTTGGACGCATGCGGAAAGAGAGGGTGTGGAGACAGACACGTGCCGAGACAGAGGACGTGAAGACGGACGCGTGTGGAGAGAGATGGTGTCAAGAGACACGTGTGGAGAGAGAGAGAGAGGGTTGTCTGTGGTTACATGCGTGCAGCAAGAGGGTGTGAAGACTGATGTGTGTGGGAAGAGTGAGAGAGGGTGTGGAGACTGATGCGTGCAGAGAGAGAGGGTGTGGAGACTGACATGTGAGCAGAGAGCGAGAGAGAGGGTGTCGAGACACATGTGCAAACAGAGAGAGTGAGAGAGAGACGGTGTCGAGACACACTTCTAGGCACAGAGAGAGAGGGTGTGGAGACAGATGCGTGCAGAGAGACACAAAGGGTGTGCAGACTGACGTGTGTAGAGCAAGAGTGAGGGTGTGGAGACACTTGTGGAGTAGTACTTTATTGTCATATATACATCAGCATTCAATATATATAATAAAATGATCATTGGTACATGCGAGCCAAGAAATTTCATTGCTTATAAATGATGAAACACAAGAAATAATAATTAATACTTGCGATTGTAAAGGCTCCTAGATAAATTTACATTGTACAAATGAGGAATAATAATGCACATTGACTGACCAGAATTAATTATCGTTCAGAAATTGGATAGCACTGGGGTAAAATGAATACAGAGTACGATTAGTGTCTGCACGTATAGACCTGTATCGGTTGCCTGATCGCATGACTTGAAATAACTCATTTGCTGGGTGATGTTCGTCCTTTATAATATTTTGTGCTTTCTTCAGAACTCGTGCTCAATAAAGTTCATCTAATGTTGGTAGAGAAGTTCTAATAATAATACTGGCGGTCTTGATGATCCGATCGAGTCGCTTCCGGTCATTGGCCGTCATGTTGCCATACCAAACAGTGAACAAGAACGTCAAGACGCTCTCTATCACTGCTCGGTAAAATTTTACCTACAGATTTTGCCCAATGCGGAAGCTTCTCAATCGTCTCAGGAAGAAGAGGCGCCGCTGTGCTTTCTTTACGATAATATCAGTATTTTCAACCCACTTTAGGTCTGACGAAAATCTATAATAACTTCTTTAGCTTTTTGCACGTTTAATATTAAATTATTCTTAGTACACCATCCTACAAGTAAAGTCACCTCTTCTCTATATGAACCTTCATTGTCTTTGATCAAACCACCGAGTGTGGTATCATCGGCATATTTTAATCATGAAATTGCTAATGAATTTAGTGATGTAGTCATGTGTGAATAGGGAGTACAACAAGGGGCTTAAAATACAACCCTGAGGCAATCCAGTGTTAATTACTAATGAGGAAGACAAATTAGGACCAATCTTTACTTCTTGTGAGGGGTATAAGAGAAAATCGCGAATCCACTTGCACGTGGACTAGAGCCCTGTGTGGGCCAAGATCACAAGCTCGCACCCGCCCCACAAATTAGAATTGTGGCTCGCAGCCAGCCCCACACATTTACCCTTGTAGATCAGCCCAGCCCAGCCCGCCCCGCCCCGCCTCGCCCCGCCCCGCCTCGCCCCGCCCCGCCCCGCCCCGCAAGTGAAATTCTAACCTGGCCCGCAGCCTGCTCTGCCCTGCAGTGAGTTTCTAATTCTGAGCCCGCACCCGCCCCGCTGCCCGCACAACACAACTACATAATTAACATTCACTCTTTAATTCTGACGCATGCAGAGAGAGTGGGTGTGGAGACCGACGCATGCGAAGAGAGTGAGAGAGGGTGTGGAGACAGATACCTGCGTAGGTAGAGAGAGAGCGGGTGTGGAGACAGACACGTGCGGAGAGACAGAGGGTGTGGAGACAGAAACATGCGGAGAAAGAGAGAGGGTGTGGAGACAGACATGTGCAGAAAGAGGAGTATCTTGCGACAGACATGTACAGAGAGATAGATCTGTTCAGAAGCTCAAAGCCTGTGAGGATCTTTTGAAGGAGGAAAGTGTGGGATTATATCAGATCACCCTGTAAGGTTACAAAGCTGAGTGTCTTTTTGTTGTCATCCATCTTTTAATGTCCATCTTCTTTTTTTTTAATCCCTCCTTTAGGATCAAAGCCATGTGAGAGCTCAGAGAAAAAAAACCAAGAAACTCTGAATGCTCAAGGTGAAGCGCTCACTGCTTTACAATCCTTTTTTAACACATCTAAAGAATATCAGAATTCCACTCCCCATACTTGGACACAGGGCACTGCACTCCCCGTACTGGGACACGGGGCGCTGCACTTCTGTACTGGAACACAGAGCGCTAGACTTCCAATACAGAAATGATTCCTGTACTGGAACACTTTTTTTTATTTATTTATTTATTTATTTTTACTGTAGCACAGTACAGGAAGTGTTACAGTAAAAGAAGTAACACAAAGTACCACACAGTACTATACCGAAACACTCTTTGCACTGAGCGATGTCCTTCCTGTACTGTAACACAGGATGCCACACTTCCTGTACTGGAATGCTTGCAACTAAACACAGCTCATGTACTGTGTGTGTGTGTGTGTGTGTGTGTGTGTGTGGGTGGGTGGGTGTGTAGGTGTGTGTAAAGTGCTGTCATCGATCAAATACAGTTTGAAGTTTACTTAAATCCAAAATATAATACAATTAAACAGAAATCAAATGAATAAAAATATTTCCTCAGAGTATTCCAGTTTCCTCCCACAGTCCAAAGAAATGCACAGTAAGCTGAAATGGCTGTTCCAAATTGCCCAGATGTGTATGGACCTTGTGATGGACTGTCAAACCCTGAGTCAGCTGAGATAGGCTCCACCCTCCCCAAGTTCCTAATAGGATTAAGCAGTTTGACAAAGAAGTGACAACAATTTCTGCAGCAAAAACAAATCTGCTAGAAGAAACTGAGAGACAAAGATTAGATACCTTGTGCTATAACAGGGGTCGGCAACCTTTAACACTCAAAGAGCCATTTCGACCCGGTTTCCACGGAAAAGACAACACCGGGAGCCGCAAACACTTTTTGACATCTGAAATGAATATGTTCGCATATATATATATATATATATATATATATATATATATATATATCTCATGCGTTCAAACTCAGACACCCATATATCTCTGTCAGCTATGTCAGCCAGCTCAAGATCAGGTTGACTTACACCTGCAAATGCAGACACATTTAACAGGGATGGGTCGATGGTCAGGGAGCGACGGGAAGGATAATGTAGCTTTTTCCTCTCTAAACTCTTGGAATCGTTTCCCAAACGATGCTTGCATTGTAGTAATTACAGACTGCAAATACTCTGAATTTATCACCTTGTTCGCTTGTTTGAACTCCCTTAAGGAGGGGAAGTGAGACAGTGTTCCTCTCTCTAAATCTCTCACAAACACTGTCAGCTTGCGCTCAAACGCCAACACCTCTTCCAGCATGTGTAGCGCTGTGCCTCCTCTCCCCTGAAGTATTCAGCGCATTCAGGTTCGCCGTCATGTCCACCATGAAATACAGCTTTTCCAGCCACTCCTGCAGTTCCAGCTCAGGAAAGGTGAGTCCTTTGCTGCTCATGAAAGTCTTCACCTGTCCCAGACATGCCGCAAAGCATTTCAGCACTTCTCCTCTGGACAGCCACCGCACTCTGTTATGCATCAGATCAGAGTACGTGCCACCTCATCCAGTAATGAACGAAACTGAAGGTGATTTGAACCTTTTGCAAATGAATCTGCCCATGCATCATTAAATGCTCTGTTTTCTTCAAATATTTTTCTTTTCTTAGATTTATCCATCCGTGGCCTACCTAGGGTTGAAAGTCTCGATAAATGTACGGCGTTTTGGCGGGCTGTCGGAGAGTGTGACGCATTTTTAAGCGACGAAAAATAATACAATCTATATATATTATTTTATTTTAATATTTACAGATCACAATAATCATACAATTTACAGCTACAATTAAACAAACGAACAGACACAAATAAAATACTTTAAGATATTGTGCAGTTTTGGTGTTGCTGGGCTTTCGCCCATGCCGGCTGTCAAATCTGCCTGCTGACACGTCAAGTGCTGTCGACGTTGTGTTGAACATGTCACAATAAAAGTAGCTGTCAGTTGTCCATTGCACAGCAGACAGAAGCAGTGTATTAATTGTTCTACTCAGCTCCCTACAATATACTTAAAATCAGATACTTGCAATTTATTTTCCCAAGCCACGCAGAGCCGCAGCATAAGGATGAAAGAGCCGCATGCGGCTCCGGAGCCGCGGGTTGCCGACCCCTGTGCTATAATAACCACACACCCTCTCTGTCACAGACGCACACACCCTCGCTGTGTGTGTGTCTCTCTCTCTCTCTCACACACACACACACACACACTCCTTACGTCTCACACACATACACGTTCTTTTAAAAAAATATATATATATATACACACTCTCATACACACACGCTTACTTATACACATGCACACACACATGCTCTCTTATATGAACATATGCACACTCTCTCTTATGCACACACACATACAAGCATGCTCTCTTGTATGCACACACACACACACACACACACACGTGCTCTCTTATATACACACACGTACCCATACCTATCCACACCCACATACACATACTCTCTCTCTCTCTCTCTCATACAATCTCTCACATACACTCCCTTTCACAATCACACTCTCACCATAAACTCACACACATCTACTCTCTCTCTCTCTCTCTCTCTCTCTCTCTCTCTCTCTCTCTCTCTCTCTCATATACACACACACCCTCTCAAACACGCACTCTGTCTCACACTGTCTCTCTCTCTCACACACACATTCTGTCTCACACACATTCTCTGTTTCACACACATGCATTCTCTCTTATATGTACATGCACACACATGCGCTCTTATGTACACACATACACATACTCTTATATACACACACCAACACATACACACTCTTATATACACACACCAACACCTACACACTCTTATATACACACACCAACACCTACACACTCTTATATACACACACCAACACGTGTGCAAGAGAGAGAGTCCGCCCCACATATTTACCCTTGTAGTTCAGCCCACCCCACCCCGCAAGTAAAATTCTAACCTGGACCGCAGCCCGCCCCACACAAAGTACTTCAGCCCGCAGCCCGCCCCGCCCCGCAGTGAGTTTCTAATTCTGAGCCCGCACCCGCCCTGCAGCCCGCACAACACAACTACATAATTAACATTCAACCTTTAATTTACTCAAACCATAAAAAGTTACATTAAAATCAACAATTTTTCTCAACAGCCTAATAATGTATATTTACCTGATATAAAGTGTTCGCTGTATATTCTACTGTATTCTGTAGGATTCCAGTCTTTCCTATTGACCGCTGCGATCCACTTGGCTTTTCTCTCCAGGTCAGATGGAAAATGATAAAATGACAGTGCAGGCTTACTCCTCTGTCTATTTGCACGGCCAACAGCGCAACACGATATAACCATACTCACTGGTAATTTTGTATCACTCCGGGGAAGTTAGTAACCGACAAACAACATCCAATTTGGTAATGTTGAACCACTATTACTTATTTTAAAATGTTTAGCAATGTTGAATGAGCGAGCGCCGTCCGGATCATGCCGTCCAATATGGCAGATAAGCAAAAATCACGTGACCCTGTGACGTCACGTGCAAAACCTCAATACGTGAGGCGCTCAAAACCGAAAGTAGCATACTTGCTGTGGGTTATCCGGACTTCTGGTCTTTCAAGTGAGCAAGGGCACCGTTGAACTCGTTTAGAACTCAGCCTGCACTGATGTGAATCACCAGCAGAGCAGAGAGTTCTTTTTCTTTTCTGGACAGCCCGCATGAATCCGTGACACAGCCTGCAGCCCACCCCGCAAAACTTGGATCATTCTCAACCTGCCCCGCCCCACATAAGTTTCAAATTGACCCGCCCCGCTCCGCAAACTAAAAAGTTTGACTTTAAATTTGTGCTCGCGGGGGCCCGTAGGCTGCGGGCTGAAACCCGCCCCGCGCCGGGCTCTAATACACACACACACACACTCTTAGATACACCCTCCACACACACTCTCTCACATACATACCCTCTCTCTCACACACACACACACACACAGTCTCTGTCTCGCATACACATGCACAAACACTTTTTGAGATTCTCACACACCCGCGTGCGTGCGCGCGCACACACTCTCACACACACACCTTTCTCTCAAACACACACACCCACACACACGTGCTGTCTCTCATACACACACACTCTCTCACACACGCATCCTCGATCTTACACACACATCCTCTCTCTCTCTCTCTCTCTCTCTCTCTCTCTCTCTCTCTCAGATACACACACACACATGCAACCTCTCCCTTTTTCACACTCTACCTCTCTCACACACAATTTTCCTTGCCCTCTCACACACGCCGTCTCTCACATGCGCCCTCTCTCTTTCATGCTAACTCTCTCACACACTCTCTCACATATGCACACACTCATGCATCCTTTTTCATGCACGAATGCACTCTCTCTAACATACACTGTCTCCCTCTCTCACACACACACTCTCTCTCTCTCACATGCGTGCTCTCTCACACACACACATACACACACTCTCACAGACACACTCTCTCTGTCTCACATGCATCCTCTCTCACACACTGTCTCACACGCTCGCACTCTCAGACCCTCTCACACAGACACGCAGACTTTTCTCACACTCACGTATACACACATGCAGTCTTCCTCTCTCACACATGCATACATCAAATCTTACTCTCCCTACATACAAGCATGCACTCTCTCTCTCTCTCTCTCTCTCTCTCTCTCCCACACACACACACACACACACACACACTCACAGACATTCTCTCTCTCACACACACACTCCCTCTCACAGACACTGTCTCTCAAGCACACACACTCTCTCTCCCTCTCACACACCGTATCACAGTAACACGCACTCTCTCTCACACACACACACAATCTCTCACACACACGCACACTCACTCCCTCGCACACACTCTCCCTCTCACACACACACATGCACACACTTTCTCTCACACACACACACACACACACACATGTGCACATTCTCTCTTGCTCTCTCTCTCTCACATACACACATGCATGCACCCCATCTCTCATACCCGCACACTCTCACATTCACTTTTTCTGTCTCTCTCTCTCTCTCTCTCTCTCTCTCTCTCACACACACACACACACACACACATGCATACACCCCATCTCTCACACACGCACACATGTGCACACTCTCTCTCGCTCTCTCTCTCACACACACATGCATGCACCCCATCTCTTACACACGCACACTCTCACATTCACTCTTTCTCTCTCACACACATGCGGACTCTCTCTCATACACGTGCACTCTCTCTCACTCACACGCATGCACGCTCTCCCTCAAACACCTGCGCACACACACACACACACACACACACACACACACACACATGCATGCACTCTCTCACACACATACACATGTGCACACACGCACATGCACGCACTCTCTCTTTTTCACACACACACACACACGAATATGCACGCACTCTCTCTCACACACACACTCTCTCTCTCACTCTCTCTCTCTCTCTCATGCGCACGTACACACAAACACACTTTCTCTGTTACACACCCACTGTCTCCCTCTCACACACACACTCTCTCACACATACACACACATGCACGCACTCTTTCTTTCACACACGCACTCTTGCAATTTCTCTCACACATATGCGCACACTCTCTCACGCAATGACACTGCCTTTCTCGACACTCACACTTACTCATACACACTTACACTGTTGTCCTCCGGCTGGTGTGGATGTGTTTTTATTTTCATTAATCTGTCGGTGCCTCTAGACTCATCTTAATTAAACATTGTTGCGAAACAAACTAAAACAGATTACTTATCGATTCTGTCCACATCCTTCTTTACCCTGCAGCTACAACTACTAAACACACCAACATCCACCCCTCCTCTACACCTGCTCTTTAAACTACACCCTCAACACCCACCGCTCCTCTTCTCCCACCTCTGCTCTACACTCACTCCTCTAGTACTGCTCTTACACTACACACTTTACACCTGCTCCTCCCTTGCACACGCTCCTCATTCATACTTGCTCCTCCTCCATTCTCCTTCAATACAGTCACTACTCCTCCTGACTTAATTCATGCACTCCTCCTCTATACACACTCATTCCTTTTCACGCCTAGCTCTTCACTCACTCTTTTGTTATATTTACATCACACTCACTTTTCCTTTAAATATAGAGATATTTATTGTCACATGTTGTTAATGTATTGACTGATAACAGAAGTGTGGTGGGAAGATGGAAAGAGTACTTTGAAGAGCTGATGAATGAGGAAAATGAGAGAGAGAGAAAAGAGTAGAAAAGGTGACTGTTGAGGACCAGGAAGTAGCAAAGATTAGTAAGGGTGAAGTGAGAAGGCTCATTGAAGAGGATGAAGAGTGAAAAGGCAGTTGGTCCTAATGAAATACCAGTGGAGCTATGTAAGTGTCGAAGTGAGGTAGCAGTAGATTTTCTGACGATAACATTCAGCAAGGTCTTAGAAAGTGAACAAATGCCGGAGGAATGGAGAAGTGTGATGGTGCCCATTTTTAAGGACAAGGGAGACATGCAGAGTTGTGGCAACTACAGAGGGATAAAGTTGATGAGCCATACGATGAAGTTATGGGAAAGAATAGTGAAAGCTAGACTAAGGGCAGAGGTCAACATTTGTGAACAACAGTTTGGTTTCATGCCAAGAAAGAGCACCACAGATATAGTGTTTGCTTTGAGGATGTTAATAGAGAAGTCTGCATTGTGCCATATAAAGCATATGACAGGGTGCTGAGAGAGGAACTGTGGTATTGCATGAGGAAGTCTGGAGTGGCATATGGGAGTATGTTAGAGTGGTGCAGGACATGTATGAGAGATGTAAGACAGTGGTGAGGTGTGCTGTAGGTGTGACAGACGAGTTCAAGGTGGAGGTGGAACTGCATCAAGGGTCAGCTCTGAGACCCTTCTTGTTTGCTATGGTGATGTACAGGCTGACAGACGAGGTTAGACAAAATTCCCCATGAACTATGATGTTTACAGATGACATTGTGATCTGTAGTGAGAGCAGAGAACAAGTGCAGGAAAATCTAGAGAGGTGGAGGTATGCCCTGGAAAGGAGGGGAATGAAGGTTTGCCTCAGTAAGACAGAAAACATGTGTGTGAACGACAAGGACCCAAGAGGAATGCTGAGGTTACAGGGAGCAGAGATAAGGAAGGTGGAGGATTTTAAGTACTTGGGCTCAACAATCCAGAGCAATGGAGAGTGTGGAAAAGAGGTGAAGAAGCGTGTGCAGGCAGGTTGAAATGGTTGGAGAAAAGTGTCCAGTGTGATGTGTGATAGGAAGGTATCGGCAAGAATGAAAGGAAAAGTGGACAGCGATGTTGTATGGTTTAGAAATAGTGGCACTGGGGAAAAGACAGGAGGCAGAGCTGGAGGTAGCAGAGATGAAAATGTTGAGGTTCTGTTTGGGAGTAACGAGGATGGATAGGATCAGGAATGAGTATATCGAGTACATCAGAGGGACAGCACATGTCAGAGGTTTTGGAGACAAAGTCAGAGAGACTAGATTGAGATGGTTTGGACATGTATAGAAGAGAAATAGTGAGTATATTGATAGTAGGATGCTAAGATTGGAACTACCAGGCAGAAGGCCTAGAGGAAGACCAAAGGGAAGATTTATGGATGTGGTGAAGGAGGACATGAAGGTAGTTGGTGTAAGAGAAGAAGATGCTCAGAGGATAAGGTGAGATGGAGGCAGATGATTTTCTGTGGCGACCCCTGAAGGGAACAGCTGAAAGGAAAAGAAGAAGATTGTCAGTTGTTGCATGATCAATGAAAATCTGTTTAGAAGCAATATATCTATGCATACATATAGTATGTGTACACATATAGACACATATACATGTATCCACATATTTACATGTATACGAAAGGGGGAATATGTCAATGGTGCCGGTAAGAGGTAGAGCTTTTTAATCATACGGTGCCTGGTGCTATTATATTATATTATGTTCAAGACCTTCTCTTTGCATGACCGATAAACTATCTTTATTGTAAACTGTCCCTAAAGGGGGTAGGCTAGTTCCAATTACCCACTCTGCTGTCCTCACGACCCGCTGCAAGGCCTTCCTGTTCTCCGCACTGTACAGCAGTAGGTCAGGAGGCTCTCGATAGCAGCATGGTAAATGGGTCAGGGTAAGCAGGCTTGACTGGTTCTACAGTCGGCCCCCTCCTTACGAAGACCACTGTGTACGAAATCCCCAGGTTACGAAGATCATTTTCCTAAGTTTCCGTATCCGGGATACGAAAACAACCCCTCCTACGAAAAGAAATTCAAAATTCAAACGCACCAATCAAAATTTCACACGACGCGCGAGTTGCTCTCTCATTGGCTGTCTCTCAACATCCCGCCCCGCTGGCCTCCCAGATAGAGACAGAAGGAAGCTTAACTCTTTAATTTTTAGTTTAGTTGTTTAATTCAGTAAATGTTTAATAAATGTGGGCGCATTTGAGCTTATCTGGAATTCCGATCCCTCAAGGAATCAAATTAAAGTTGAGTTTGTCAAGCAGGGAATGCACTTTGAATTCCATGTCTTGTAGGCGTGGCCCGCAGCGCGCGAGAGAGAAAGAGAAAGAGAGAGAGAGAGAGAGAGAAGGAATAATGCTTTAGTTTTTAATTTCGTTTTTTAAGTTGTTTTAATTCAGTAAATGTTGATTAAATATGGGTGCATTTGACCTTATCTGGAATTCCGATCCCGCAAGGAATCAAATTAAAGTTGTTTGTCAAGCAGGGAATGCGCTTTGAATTCCACGTCTTGTGGGCATGGCCCGCAGCGCGACAGAGACAGAGAGAGAGAGAGAGAGAGAGAGAGACAGGTGTGTGTGTGTGTGTGTGTGTGTGTGTGTGTGTGTTAATAAAAAATGTTTAATAATGGTTTAATTAATAAATATGTTAATAAAATGTTTAAATTGTTTAATAAATCATTTTCTTTTACTTGTAACACATATTTCATACAAATTTGGTATACTTTATCTTTTTTAAAGGGTTTATGGGGTTTATCCAGTCCAGAGACTGGAGCCTTGGAACGAATTGGGCGTTAAACACGTAAAATGCGTCCCCTGCTTACAAAATACCCTCGTTACGAAAAAGGCCCCGGAACGGATTGATTTCGTAGGTTGGGGGCCGACTGTATCTGCTTTGAAGGTAGCATGGCCTGCTAGCTCAATCACAGCATCCAGAGTGAAAGCGTCTAAGTTTCAGAAATTACCATTGCAAGTAATCCATGGGGCTTTGCGAGACTGCACATGTGCCGCTGCCAGGGACTGAACCCGGAAAAGAAAAAAGAAAAGACGTGGCTGCTAAAACACAAAGAGTTCAGGACTGCTGCATCAACCTGCACCACTACCTTGCTCTCTTCAGTCTTTACACTCATTTCTACTTTCAACTTGCTTCCCCACATTCAGTCCTTTACATTGAAAAGTTCGTTCATAAATCATCAGTCTCTCTTACTGTCTCTCTTTCTCACTCACACTCACACACACTCTGTCACTCTCGTGATTCATCCACACACTCACTATGAAGTTGTAATTGAATATAAACCCCTTCCACTCACCATAAGTACCTCCCCTCAGCTGTAATGGAAGTGAATACTGTACTGCTGTGTGTGTGTGTGTGTGTGTGTGTGTGTGTGTGTGTGTGTGTGTGTGTGTGTCCTTCACCTGATGCTGTCACACACTGAGTGCACATTTTACAGTGTATTTTTATCCTGGGCTTCAGAGAGAGAATTTTTACTGCTGTTTTTACTGCTTTGTCCTCAGGCAAAAAACTGCCTCTCTCTCTCGCTGTCTCTCACTCACTCACTCACTCACTCACACACACACACACACACACACACACACACACACACACACACACACACACACACACAAATGGCTCAGTGTGTAAGTGGAGATATTTGCTGTTTCAGTGAAAATGCAGGGTTTGGATGTTCACTTTGGAAGCAGTGTGAAATTCCATATTGCACTTTTTTTTTAGCATATCTTCTGTGTTTAAAATACTGTATTAACCTGAAAATTTCAAACTCAGCAAACCACAGACAGCTGTCTTACATCTGCAAACAAGATACACACACAGACAGCTGTTTTCTTTCTGTAAACAGGATGCTCAGAGAACACTTGTGACCATAGGTGAGGGTTGGAACGTAGATTGACTGGTAAGTTGAGAGCTTCACCTTATGACTCAGCTCCTTCTTCACCAAGATGGACAGAGGCTGAATAACCCGTAGCAACAGGTCCAGTTCACCATACTTCCAGAGCACACGCCACAAGATAGCCCGAGGGACATAGTCGAAACCCTTCTCTAAATCCACAAAATACATGTGGATTGATTGGGCAAACTCCTACGTCTCCTCCAGGGTCCTGTAGAGTGTATAGTTGGTTGAGAGTGCCGTAGCCTAGACAAAAACCGTATTGTTTCTCCTGAATCTGACGTTTAACCATCGGTCACATCCTGTTCTCCAGTACCCTTCCATAGACTTTCGCAGGTAGGCTGAGGAGTGTTATTTCACGATAATTGGAACACCCTCCGCGGTCACCCATTTTATAAAAGTGGATTACTACCCCAGTTTGTCAATCCAGGGGTACAGTCCCTGATTACCATGTGATGTTACAGAGACATGTCAGCCAAGAGAGTCCTACAAGATCCTGAGCCCTGACATGTGCAGGATGAAACTCATCCACGTCTGAAGAACGACCACTGAGAAGGTCACTGAGGATGTCCTCAGTGACTTCAGCCCCAGTGAACAAGGTACCCCAACCCAAATGATGATGATTTAGATGACGGAGATTAGATAATACATTTTATAAAGATTAGATGAGTCTGTCTGTACTGATGAGGTGATATTAGCTGTAGATAATAAAATGGTGTCTGTTTGGCGTCTGGCCTTTACATTGCTTCTTTAATGAGACGGCAGCGAGTTCGGGACGCTTGCCCAGTGATGAAATGTGACTGGTGTAATTTGCACTTGGTTTTAGCTTGGGGCAGTCGATAGGTATTTTCAGGACGAATGCTGCTGAATTGATTTTCATTAAAGCCATTAAAGTCACAACCGTTTATGAGGTCCAGATGTTCAGTCCATTCACTCTCACTCCAGAAATCAGACTCATTCATCAGCATCAGTTTGTCCTGATGCACAACTGTGTGTGTGTGTGTGTGTGTGTGTGTGTGTGTGTGTGAGGGGGATTTATAGTCTTAGTGTTATAAATGCCCTCTAAAACATTTAGAGCTGTTTGAGAGACTCATTAAGGTGAGATGTGGCCTGAATTCCTCTGAGGAACACCGATAGTTTATTCTTTGCTGAAAACATCGAAACCCTTTTTTTAAAACCCGTCCAAATTAAATTATTGTTCTTCTAAAGGCATAAAATAAATTCTCAGCAATTGTGAGCAATATTAAATACTTATTCTTTTTGTCTGGTTGAACTCCATGACCTCTCTCTTATTGTCTTATCAGACTGTCTCCACACCTGGTCTACATCACTTCACACTCATTATTACTCACTCATCCCTCCTTTTCAGCCCTGTGAGAAAGTACAGTGTCTTTCAGGAAACGAAATGTGAGACTATTTTAGAATAGCATTCCTTCAGCGCCGCCGTCATTTTTCAGTATTTACATTTTCACTCGTTGATTCAGCGAACCACTTAATCCTACTATTCGGATCACGAGGAGGGTGGAGCCTATCTCAACAAAGGTGGGTACACCCTGAACAAATTGTCAAGCTTACTCATTGCCAAAACACACACACAACCATTCACACCCACATCTAGGGGCAATTTGGAACTGCTAGTTAGTCGAATGTTCATGTCTTTGGACTGTGGGATTGAACTTGTGTGTCTGTGAATGTATGTATGTGCGTGCGTGTATGAGAATATTGCTCATGGAAATCCAAAAATTTATTAAACACAAAAGTCCAATCTTTCGAAATCCAGCAAACATTTCTGTTCAATCCAGATGTGATTACCCCACAACGGGCAAAGAGTTTGGTGTAAATGATTGCATGCTGAAGGCGAAAGGCTTCTGTGTCTCCATGGTCCCAAAAATAAAATGAGCCTGAGATTTATTAATATGTTATTATGAGTATCTGATTTCACTAACCGAGTGTTTGTTGTACAGGGTGGACTGATACTATACATCTCAGTATATATTATATGCTCAGTAAATCATCATTCAGATCATCACAACAGTGCCCAAAGTATTGTGGTGTTTAAGACTACAGTGTTCATAAGTGTATGAATTTTAACTCCTTCAGCAGCTGGACACACAATTGTGCATCTGCCTCTTTTGCCATCTCAGAAACACAGCCTCCACAATAGGCCATTTCAGTACCCAAGCATACAGTTCTACATGTGTTGGCCCTGCATGGAAATAGGTAGGAGGAGGTTGATGTTGGAAGAGGTGTTGCCCTCTTTGCAACATGGCTGCCTACATGCTTGCAGCATGTGAAGGGCAAATTCTTATGAAATTACAGCAAAAGATGAAACAATCATCAAGAATAAAGTTCATATAGTAGTTTAGTAGTGATCATAGTTTACATAAAACACATTTTTGGGCCTCAACTACAGACAGGTTAGTATAGGGAATTGTTTCCAAAATATGATGTACAGTTGTACATTGTGTAATTTAATTTGACCGTGATCAAACCATGAGTGGGGCATATTTATTTTCTTAGCCCGGTGCCCGATAAGCATGTTTAAGGCAAAAAAAAAACAAAAAAAAAAACAGAATTTCTGCAAGGTAACCAAAGCTGTTAGTATAGTGTTTATAAGTACTTCATATATGAAAATATACTAGTCCTTCTCAAAAATGTATTGTGATAAAGTTTATTATTTTCTGTAATGTACTGATAAAAATTAAACTTTCATATATTTTAGATTCATTGCACACCAACTGAAATATTTCAGGTCTTTTATTGTTTTAATTCTGATGATTTTGGCATACAGCTCATGAAAACCCAAAATTCCTATCTCAAAAAATTAGCATATGATGTTCAGGTAGTGTAAACGAGCTATTAACCTAATCATCTGAATCAACCAATTAACTCTAAACACCTGCAAAAGATTCCTGAGGCTTTTAAAAACTCCCAGCCTGGTTCATTACTCAAAACCACAATCATGGGTAAGACTGCCGACCTGACTGCTGTCCAGAAGGACATCATTGACACCCTCAAGCAAGAGGGTAAGACACAGAAAGAAATCTCTGAGCTTTCGAAAATGAAAGATTTTCTTGTTTCTAGTTAATGGAAAGCCATTACATAATTCTTAGTACTGCATCATTGCCATAGGATATGACATAAATGATTCCTGCATAACTGGTACACACAACAGTGGCATGGCTGACTACTTTAAAAATATTTTGAATGAATAACAGAACAATTGTAGTATTCAGTCTTCACATGGTGAATAATTATTTGATCTTAGCAGGTGTCAGTGACCTCGGTAGATAACACACCCTCAACCAAATAATTTTCTACTTTGTACTTCACCCTTTTAAATAAATGCTCGTTATCCACCTCACAAACTCGGGATAATCTTGGAATCTAAGCAACCTCCAGGTTGTCATTGATACTGAAATAAGTATTCTCTTCAAAGTTAGTGGACATTGCAGAATATTTAGAGCGTTGAAATACTGGCTCTGAAATATTTTGTTGTAAAAATCTGTACTCCATGTGGTTTTATTTATTACTCGCCCCTTGCTTCGGTACAGTGGCTAAATGGTGAGCACCTCCACCACACATCAAGACGGTCCCGGGCTCAGGTGCTGGACTCAGCGAGGCTGTTTCTGTGTAGAATTTGTATATTCTCTCCGTGCTTATGTGGGTTTTCTCCAGGTAATCCAGTTTCCACCCACAGTCCAAAAACATGCACATTCACCTAACCTGCAGTAGAATGAGTAGGCTGTGTGAATGTGAATGGTTTTGTGTGTGTGTGTGTGTGTGTGTGTGTGTGTGTGTGTGTGTGTGTGTGTGTGTGTGTGTGTGTGTGTTGGCCCTGCAATGGATTGGCCAACAGTTCAGGGTATACCCGGATAGACTGCAGCCTCCCACCACAAGAATAATCAAGTGGTTCGGGTACTTGACATCACTTGGTGTTGACTCAGAACTTGAAAAAGTCACCAACAACTAAAAACAAACCCAGCTTCCTGTAGTGATATACATAAACTCATATGCTAGCGGTTAAGAAAGCAGCCTCCGAGCGCTCCCAGCCAATTCTCGATAAAATCGCCAGCTGGCTAAGGCTGAAAGTGGACTAACTGGTATCACTCCAAACATTATCTTAGTTAAGAGTCATCATATAAAGCAGGGTATGTACAGTGCAGATACAGCTAAGAGAAAAGAGACTATATAGGCAAAGAGCGGCTAAGAAGCTGAAAGTTGTGCAGTGCGCAAGTCAGATTCTGTTGTTCAGAAGAGAAGGCCAAGCCTGCCAGACCCTTCAGAGCAAAACAGCTTTTGTCGTCTCGTCTACATCGAGCGTGGCTGTAATGCTCCAGATCAGAATGGAGCACCTGAAGTGATATACTGAAGTGTATACTGGATCCCAATCTGTGAATCTCTGCCAGCCGTCCTGGAATGGAGATTTACATCCCCGCTTGGGGTTTACTGACAAGCCGGTACAACACGCATCATATCTCCTCACCAAGTTTATCCGAAGATGTTATAATGTCAGTGGGGATACACAAGTCCAGATCGGCATCCATGATCCCCAGAGGGTCCAGCTGAGAGACAGGGTGACCCCGGATCTACAGGAGACGAAGGAGCTGCCCGGGAAGGGATGGTGGGGCAGAATGCGATGCACCCGCAATGGGAGAGAGGGTGAAGATAGAAGTGTGAGTAAGAATGGAGTGGTGAAAGAAAAAAAACGGGTGGGTTGGGGAGGGGAGGAAGCGACAATAACACAAAACGGGCTCATTAATGATGATCTGCAGAGCTGTGCAGGGGGACAGAAAACATTTCTCACCAACATGCTGGTACCCAGTAGCTACTGGGGCCTCGTCAAAATTTACACAACTGATGCCGAGCGGATCGAGGTTGGCATTATGAAAGCAAATTTTGCATGTCATTCAAAAATCAAGGTGCCATAGTCTGGAAGAAGACTGAGGAGAAGGAAATGCCAAAATGCCTGAAGTCCAGTGTCAAGTACCCACAGTCAGTGATGGTCTGGGGTGCCATGTCAATGCCATGGCCAGTAAACCATTTAGCAGCGGTTTTGGCACTGTGAGCAGGTGCCAGGTCGTGCTGAAAAATGAAATCGTCATCTCCATAAAGCTTTTCAGCAGATGGAAGCATGAAGTGCACCAAAATCTCCTGATAGCTAGCTGCATTGACCCTGCCCTTGATAAAACACGGTGGACCAACACCAGCAGCTGACATGGCACGCCAGACCATCACTGACTGTGGGTACTTGACACTGGACTTCAAGCATTTGGCCATTTCCTTGTCCCCAGTCTTCCTCCAGACTCTGGCACCTTGATTTCCGAATGACATGCAAAATTTGCTTTCATCCGAAAAAAGTACTTTGGACTACTGAGCAACAGTCCAGTGCTGCTTTTCTGTAACCCAGGTCAGGCGCTTCTGCCGCTGTTTCTGGTTCAAAAGTGGCTTGAACTGGGGAATGCCGCACCTGTACTCGGTCCACTGCTTCCACAGGTCCCCCAAGGTCTGGAATCGGCCCTTCTCCACAATCTTCGTCAGGGTCCACTCACCTCTTCTGGTTGTGCAACGTTTTCTGCCACACTTTTCCTTCCCACAGACGTCCCACTGAGGTGCCTTGATACAGCATTCTGGGAACTGCCTATTAGCTCAGATTTCTTTCTGTGTCTTACCCTCTTGCTTGAGGGTGTCAGTGATGGCCTTCTGGACAGCAGTCAGATTGGCAGTCTTACCCATGAATGTAGTTTTGAGTAATGAACCAGGCTGGAAGTTTTTAAAAGCCTCAGGAATCTTTTGCAGGTGTTTAGAGTTAATTGGTTGATTCAGATGATTAGGTTAATAGCTCGTTTAGACTACCTTTTCATAAGCTAATTTTTTGGGATAAGAATTTTGGGTTTTCATGAGCTGTATGCCAAAATCATCAGTATTAAAGCAATAAAAGACTTGAAATATTTCAGTTGGTGTGCAATGAATCTAAAATATATGAAAGTTTAATTTTTATCAGTACATTACAGAAAATAATTAACTTTATCACAATATGCAATTTTTTTGAGAATGACTAGTATGTGGAGTGTTTAGAGTAAGTGTATGGTGTTTGAGGATATAGTGTTTATTATACTATTTGATTTCTGGGGTATGGTTGCTTGAGAGTATAGTGTTGATAAAGATGTGGTGTATATTTTAGTGCCTTCTTTTCCTTTCGGCTGTTTCTTCAGGGGTTGCCACAGCGAATGATCAGCCTCCATCACACCCTATGCTCAGCATCTTCTACTCTTACTCCATCTACCTTCATGTCCTCCTTCACCACATCCATAAATCTTCTCTTTGGTCTTCCTCTCGGCCTTCTGCCTGGTAGTTCCAACCTCAGCATCCTACTACCGATATACTCACTATCCCTCCCTCTGTACATGTCCAAACCATCTCAATTTAGCCTCTCTGACCTTGTCTCCAAAACTTCTTACATGTGCTGTCCCTCTGATGTACTCATTCCTGATCCTATCCATCCTCGTTATTCCCAGAGAGAATCTCAACATTTTCATCTCTGCTACCTCCAGCTCTGCCTCCTGCCAACATCGCTGGCCTCAACACTGTCTTGTACACTTTTCCTTTCATTATTGCCGATACCTTCGTATCACACATCACACCGGACACTTTACTCCAACCATTCCAACCTGCCTGCACGCGCTTCTTCACCTCTTTTCCACACCATCCATTGCTCTGGATTGTTGAGCTAAGTACTTAAAATCCTACACCTTCTCTATCTCTGCTCCCTGTAACCTCACCTTTCCTCTTGGGTCCTTGTCATTCATAGACATGTATTCTGTCTTACTGAGGCTAACCTTCATTCCCTTCTTTTCCAGGGCATACCTCCACCTCTCTAGATATTCCTGCACTTGTTCTCTGCTCTCACTACAGATCACAATGTCATCTGCAAACATCATAGTCCATGGGGAATCTTGTCTCACCTCGTCTGTCAGCCTGTCCATCACCATAGCAAACAAAAAGGGGCTCAGATGACCCTTGATGCAGTCCTACCTCCACCTTGAACTCTTCTGTCACACCGACAGCACGATCTTACATCTCTCATACATGTCCTGCACCACTCTAACATACTTCTCTGCCACTTCAGACTTCCTCATGCAATACCACAGTTCCTCTCTCAGCACCCTGTCAAATGCTTTCTCCAGATCCACAAAGGCACAATGCAGCTCTCTTCGACCTTCTCTGTACTTCTCTATTAACATCCTCAAAGCAAACTCTGTGGTGCTCTTTCTTGGCATGAAACCAAACTGTTGTTCACAAATGCTGACTTCTGCCCTTCGTCTAGCTTCCACTATTCTTTCCCATAACTTCATCGTATGGCTCATCAACTTTATCCCTCTGTAGTTGCCACAACTCTGCACATCTCCCTTGTTCTTAAAAATGGACACTAGAACACTTCTCCATTTCTCCAGCATCCTCTCACTCTAAGACCTTGTTGAATGTTCTTGTCAGAAAATCTACTGCTACAGTGGTATGAAAAAGTATCTGAACCTTTTGGAATTTCTGCATAAAATCACCATCAAATGTTATCTGATCTTTTTCAAAATCACACAGATGAAAAAACAGTGTCTGCTTTAACTAAAACCACCCAAACCTTTATAGGTTTTCATATTTTAATGAGGATAGCATGCAAACAATGACAGAAGGCGGTTTGACCAACAGTCGTCCAATTTCCACCAGCACCCCTTTGGTTAACAGCACTGATGGCGGTCGTTGTTAATCCGGGCCTCAACCGATCCGTTATGAAATTTGATTTGATCATTCGCATAACAATTGTAAAGTGTATGTTGTTTATATGCATTTGGTGTTTAGTATATGCCTGGGTATATATATATATTTAATATATGTTTCATTTATTTTAGTTAATTGAGAGTATAGCTTTTATATGGGTGTGGTGTTTAGTATAAGTGTATAGTATTTTAGAGTACAGACGCGCCCCGACTTACGTTTTTAATTGGTTCCGGACGGCCGAACGTAAGTTGAAAATGAACATAAGTTATTACAGTGACGTGTGACGTATGACGCTCATACTGTACTATACATCCATAAATGCCATTACCGTATCTCATAAAACACCCCTAAACCAATTATAAACATAACATCGTAAAATACTATCAAATATATGAAATAATATCAACATTAATTTCAAATAAATTATATTCAAGCAAAATAATTTCAAATTGATAAATTTTATTAAATTCACTCATCAAATATCAAATACAGTGGGCCCTTGACATTCGCGGGGGTTCGGTTCTGGGCCCTCCCGCGAATCGAGATAATCCGCGAGTTCTGGACCCGGAAGTAAAACCCCATGTATGATGTCACATGTGCGAATGAGCAGCTGTAAGTAAAATACTATATATCTATTACATGCGCTAAAATATGCTCCTTAAACACGTTCTACAGACAGTCTTACTCATTAATACAGTATTAAGAAAATTAAGATCAGAATTAAGAAAAACTTTTAGCATCAAATATAACAGTATAAATTGAAAATATAAACATTATACAGCATACGCATAAAACACCTTTCAGTGCATTCTCTATATAAACATACAGCACTGTGGTTTTCAAAAATGCCCACTAGAGGAACGTACTGTATTGCATTAGGCATGACGCGACTGAATTCAGGTATTAACTGCATTAAGTCCGAGCAGCTCAGCCACGCCCCTCCAGCTGGAGCCGAAGTTCAAAACAGAATTTTAGAGTGATAGAGTAAGAGGTGTTACAAACCAAAGAAGCGGTGATGTTGATGTGAGTTAATCCTCTGGCGCAGAGGTGAACGTGCTTTTGTTTATTGGGAGTAAATGAGAATAGTAAATTCAAGTGTGTGCGCCCGAGCAGCCCAGCCACGCCCCTCAAGAAGTAAACAGTTAGTGAGAGGCAGAGCGGCAAAATCAAGGTCCCTCAAAACACAGACCATAACAAAAAGGACATAAATGAACAAAGGATTATTGGATATGGTGTTTAGTATGTGTGTGTGGTGTTTGAGGGTATTGTGTTTATAGGGTATGGTGTTTCTGAGTGTGATGTTCGAAGGTGTTATATTTATAGGATGTGGTGTTCAGTGTATGTATGGTGTTTGGGGGTATTTTGTTTATAAGATATGGTATTTAGTGTGTGTGTATGTGGTGTTTGAGGGTATTGTGTTTATAGGGTGTGGTGTTTAGTGTGGTATTTGAGTGTACAGTACTGTGTTTATAGGAAATGATGTTTAGTGTTTGTGTAATGCAGCCGTGAGGGGGGCACAAACCAGTGTCTCTCCCTCACGCCGGTCCCAAGGCCGGATAAATGCAGAGGGTTGCGTTAGGAAGGGCAGCCGGCGTAAAACAAATGCCAAATAAAAAATGCGAGTCACTACAAAGAATGTCATACTGGATCGGTCGAGGCCCAGGTTAACAACGACCGCCATCGGTGCTGTTAACCAACAGGGTGCTGGTGGAAATTGGACTACTGTTGGTAGAAGACGTAGAAGAAGGAGAGGTGGTAGGCGTGTCCGTAGGCAGAGAGAGAAGAGGAAAGGCATGAGTCTAGGACTGAAAGTAGGGACTTTGAATGTTGGAACTATGGCAGGAAAGGGTAGAGAGCTGGCTGAGGAGGAAGGTGGACATACTGTGTGTTCAGGAGACCAGGTGGAAAGGTAGCAAGGCTAGAAGCTTGGGAGCAGGGTTTAAGCTGTTTTTTCATGGTGTGGCTGGGAAGAGAAATGGAGTAGGAGTCATCTTGAAGGAGGAGTTTGTCAGGAATGTTCTAGAAGTGAAAAGAGTGTCAGACAGAGTGATGAGTCCCAAGTTAGAAATTGAAGGTGTGATGTTCAATCTTGTTAGTGCTTATGCCCCACAGGCAGGATGTGAGCTAGAAGAGAAGGAGAGATTCTGGATTGAGTTAGATGAAGTGAGGCAGAGTACCCCCAGAGGTGAAAGAGTGCTCATTGGGGCAGACTTCAATGGACATGTTGGTGCAGGCAACAGAGGGAACAAGAAGTGTTGGGCGGATTTGGTATCCAGGACAGGAACGCAGAACGACAGATGTTGGTAGATTTTGCAAAAAGGATGGAAATGGTTGTGGTAAATACTTTCTTCCAGAAGAGACAGGAGCATAGGGTGACTTATAAAAGCGGAGGTCGGAGCACACAAGTAGATGACATCTTGTGCAGGCTATGTAATTTGAAGGAAGTCAGTGACTGCAAAGTAGTTGTGGGTGAGAGTGTTGCCAAACAGCATAGGACGGTGGTGTGCAGGATGACGCTGATGTTGAGGAAAGTAAAGAAGGCAAAGGCCGAGCAGAAGACAAAGTGGTGAAAGCTGAAAAAGGAAGAGGGTCGGGTTGTCTTCAAGGAGGAGTTGAAACAGGCTTTGGGTGGTCGGGAAGTGCTTCCAGATGACTGGACAACTACAGCAAATGTGATCAGGGAGACAGGTAAGAGAATACTTGGTGTGTCCTCTGGAAGGAGAGTAGATAAGGAGACTTGGTGGTGGAATGAGGAAGTGCAGGAGTGTGTACAAAAGAGGTTAGCTAAGAAGTGGGACATTGAGAGGACCAAAGAGAGTAAACAGGAGTACAGGGAGACACAGCGTAAGGCGACGGTAGCGGTGTCAAAGGCCAAACAGAGGGCGTAGAAAATGATTTATACAGGTTGGAACAGCAGAAAAATAGAGATGGGAAAGACATGCAGCAAGTTAGAGTGATAAAGGACAGAGAGGGAAATGTATTGACTGATGACAGAAGTGTGCTGGGAAGATGGAAAAAGTACTTTGAAGAGCTGATGAATGAGGAAAATGAGAGAGAAAAAAAGAGTAGAAGAGGTGACTGTTGAGGACCAGGAAGCAGCAAAGATTAGTAAGGGTGAAGTGAGGAGGGCATTGAAGAGGATGAAGAATGGAAAGGCAGTTGGTCCTGATGACATACCGGTGGAGGTATGGAAGTGTCTAGGAGAGGTAGCAGTATATTTCTTGACAAGAACATTCAACAAGGTCTTAGAGAGTGAGAGGATACCAGAGGAATGAAGAAGTGTGATGGTGCCCATTTTTAAGAACAAGGGAGAGTTGTGGCAACTACAGAGGGATAAAGTTGATGACCCATACGATGAAGTTATGGGAAAGAATAGTGGAAGCTAGACTAAGGGCAGAAGTCAGCATTTGTGAACAACAGTTTGGTTTCATGCCAAGAAAGAGCACCACAGATGCAGTGTTTGCCTTGAGGATGTTAACAGAGAAGGTCAGAAGGAGCTGCATTGTGCCTTTGTGGATCTGGAGAAAGCATATGACAGGGTGCCGAGAAAGGAACTGTGGTATTGCATGAGAAAGTCTGGAATGGCAGAGAAGTATGTTAGAGTGGTGCAGGACATGTATGAGAGATGTAAGATCGTGCTGTCGGTGTGACAGAAGAGTTCAAGGTGGAGGTAGGACTGCATCAAGGGTCATCTGAGCCCCTTTTTGTTTGCTATGGTGATGGACAGGCTGACAGACGAGGTGAGACAAGATTCCCCATGGACTATGATGTTTGCAGATGACATTGTGATCTGTAGTGAGAGCAGAGAACAAGTGCAGGAATATCTAGAGAGGTGGAGGTATGCCCTGGAAAAGAAGGGAATGAAGGTTAGCCTCAGTAAGACAGAATACATGTCTATGAATGACAAGGACCCAAGAGGAAAGGTGAGGTTACAGGGAGCAGAGATAACGAAGGTGGAGGATTTTAAGTACTTGGGGTCAACAATCCAGAGAAGTGGAGAGTGTGGAAAAGAGGTGAAGAAGCGTGTGCAAGCAGGTTGGAATGGTTGGAGAAAAGTGTCCAGTGTGATGTGCGATAGGAAGGTATCAGCAAGAATGAAAGGAAAAGTGTACAAGACGGTGTTGAGGCCAGCAATGTTGTATGGTTTAGGAACAGTGACAGGAGGCAGAGATGGAGGTAGCAGAGATGGAAATGTTGAGGTTCTCTTTTGGGAGTAACGAGGATGGATAGGATGAGGAATGAGCACATCAGAGGGACAGCCCATGTAAGAGGTTTTGGAGACAGAGTCAAAGAGGCTAGATTGAGATGGTTTGGACATGTTCAGAGGAGGGATAGTGAGTATATTGGTAGTAGGATACTGAGGTTGGAACTACCAGGCAGAAGGCCTAGAGGAAGACCAAAGAGACGATTCATGGATGTCGTGAAGGAGGACATGACGGTAGTTGGTGTAAGAGAAGAAGATGCAAAGGATAGGGTGAGATGGAGGCAGATGATTCGCTGTGGCGACCCCTGAAGGGAAAAGCCGAAAGGAAAAGATGTTTAGTGTTTGAGGGTATTGTGTTTATAGGGTATGGTGTTTACTGTTGTGTGGTGTTTGTGGGTATTGTGATTATATGATATGGTGTTTAGTGTGTATGTGGTGTTTAATGTATGTGTTATGTCAGGCGATTGTCTTTATAGTATATGTTTGTGTGTGTGTGGTGTTTGAGGGTTTAGTTTTTATAAGGGTGTGGTGTTTGATAAGTGGAATTTTTGGAGAGGTATATATGAGGCTACAGTATAGATTTTATACAGAAATATAATTTAGAGTTTGCGTAGCGGTGATGGTGCTGTTTGGATAGAGTTAGGACAGGTAATGAGCTCAATAAATTCACACTTAAAGAAAGAAAATGCCCCATGAGGTATTGATTCGTATTGGTGAATTAAAAAAAAAATTAAATATTATCTTAGTCACTTTACAGTTGTGAGAAACTGTTTGCTATGAAATACCCTCGTATGATATTTACTCAGGTACAAGTTCTCATGTTGACTGTGTACGGGTTCAGGCACTTTTCCTGAGACTGAAACATCCTGCAACTTCTTCACACCCAAAGTTCCATATTTTACGATGTCACTATATCAGTATCTCCAATTCATATTTCTTTCACACACAACTCCATCACTGCTCTCTCGGAGTGAGTGTGTGAGTGTGTTTGTCTGTTTGTCTATCTATCTGTAATATATCAACCCATTCTGCTTCATCAGGTTCCTTATCCTGTGTTTATTGATGTTGACTGGTGAAGCCGGTCACGGTGCGCTGTCTGACAAACGCCACGGATCCGCAGGAACATCACGCCTTGCTTCTCCAATGACTTTCTGATCAAACATCATTGGTCCACTGATAATAAACATCAGTCCTTTCCTCAGTATGAAACTTCTTGACATATTCTCTTTTAGTGCAGATGGAGTAGATGAGTTGAGACGTGATTGGAGTATGAAGTCTCCTCAAACAGGAGCTCTGATGCTAACGCTAATGTACCTAACATCAACTTCCTGCCTTCCTTAACCAGGGAGTAAACTGTCTAACTCCATGTACCAAAAACTTGTGCAATTCAGACTTTCCATCATCACCTGAATGTCTGTGCTGCGCTGGTTCTAGGCATTTATGGGTTTGCTGTAGTAGCAAGCAGGTGGTGATGTAATAAGGGTTTATGGTAATAGTTTTCATATGAAAGCGCTGTATTCTATCACTGTGGCTTCATACCCAGCTGAAAATAAACGTTTCAATGTCTGTCAGTAGTATATCTTTTAATTCAGGAGGTATGGCCTCCATGCTGACCTTAATCAATTAAATCTGGATTTATTATTCATTTTATTAATTTGAGTTTATTCAGGTGGATTACACTATTTATTTAATTTAGCATAATTAATTCACTTTTATTTTGCACACTTCGTTAATCTGATTTTAATTAATCAGGATTTTATAAATGAGAATTTAAGTAACCTGGACTTAATGAGCGTGTTATTCATTTCGATGTATTATTTATCTGGAGAATTTTATTAATGTGGATTTTATCAATCTGAATTTAGTAGTGAGGATTTTATGAATTAAAATTTTCTTCTTCTTTTCCTTTCGGCTGTTCCCTTCAGGGGTCACCAAAGCAAATCATCTGCCTCCAAAACTTCTTACATGTGCTGTCCCTCTGATGTGCTCATTCCTGATCCTATCCATCCTCGTTACTCCCAAAGAGAACCTCAACATTTTCATCTCTGCTACCTCCAGCTCTGCCTCCTGTCTTTTCCCCAGGGCCACTGTCTCTAAACCATACAACATCGCTGGCCTCAACACCGTCTTGTACACTTTTCCTTTCATTCTTGCCGATACCTTCATATCATACATCACACAGGACACTTTTCTCCAACCATTCCAACCTGTCTGCACACGCTTCTTCACCTCTATTATGAATTACAATTTTATCAATCTAAATTTGTCATTTTAATTATTCAAATTGTTTGAATTTAAATTTTATTCATCTTGATTTTATGAATGACAATTGTCAATAATTGACAATTAATCAGGGTTTAATTAATGAGGATTCAATTAATCTGGATTTTTATTAATGAAGATTTGGCCATTTTATTAATCTTAATTTAGCTTTTGGCCTTATTGAACTGGCTTTGATGTTTTCATTTAATTATCTAATTTATTTTATTGGATAAATTGGCTTTATTTATTAATTTAAATGTATTTGGGGTTTAACTACTCTAGATTGATTAATCTGAATACTGTGTGTGTGTGTGTGTGTGTGTGTGTGTATATATATATATATATATATATATATATATATATATATATACCACATGCACCCTACAGGAATCATATATATATATATATATATATATATAATAATGATTACTGTAAGGTACATGTGGTTGGATCTATGTAGCTGGATGTGTTTAGTAGTTTGTTTCTCCGGCTGGTGTACAAAGAGGGTTCTCCAAGGGTTCTGTGCTTCCTACAGTGACTGTGATTGGAACTCTGGGGAGTCACATGTGACCCACCATAACAACACTAAAGCATTTATACCTTGAAGATTCAAAGTTTTAGCTTTTCAGAGATGTGTGTGTGTGTGCACGTGAGTGTGGTTGTGTCCGCTGTGCGTTTGTCTTTTGTAGGATTAGTAACTTCAAATATCTATGTCTATGATGAAGTATCAAGTAGTGTTTTCAGAAGATACCATGAAGAGAACAGAACACACTGTCTTTATTTATTCGCAATTTGCATTAATTGATTTACTTTAAAATGTAAAAAAAAGCACTTTATAAAACTTTCAGATAACTTTACAGTCTACTAAGATAATATTTTATTTATTTGTTATAGAGAGAAGTTGGGGTGTGTGTGTGTGTGCTGAATACTGAACTCAGTTCGTTGCGTCTCCCACTGATGTACTGTAATCCCTGCACTCTGCATTGGTGTCGTGCTGAAAGTTGAGAGACTCATCACTGTGTTTTTGTTCTTTTAAAGGGTGACAAGTGTCATCTCAAAAATAAATAAACATAAATAAATAAATTGTTGCTGTGCTGGAGTGAATAAAATAGAGACAGAATCAAAACGGAGCGTTTTGGCAAAAACAACAGGCCGCCGCGTTGCAGCCATCAGTGTAGCGTGTGTTTATACAAATATGCTAATTCTTCTTGAGAACACAGTAGTGTGGTGGTCAGCACGTCTGCTCCACAGCAAGAAGGTTCTGGTTCGAATTACAGGATTGGAGAGGGCGTTTCCGTGTGGAGATTATATGGTCACCCCCATGCTTGCATGGGTTTCCTCCAGGTTTCCTCCCACAGACCAAAGACATGCACAGCAGGGCTAATAGGCTGTTCCAAATCACCACTAGGTGTGAATGGTTGTGTGTGTTGACTGGCGAGCTGTTCACTGTGTATCCCTGAATTTGCCCAGCATTGGCTGAGATAGGCTTCACCCTCCCTGTGACCCAATGAGAGGTTAAACCAGTTCATTAAATAAATTAATAAATGACTCTTCTCCATATTCATGTTCCTTGAAGTCATATTATTCTTTCACGAGTGCCTGATCAGTAATTAGCTTCAGTTAGCTGAGTGCGAGTGAGCCATTCAGAAGGTGATGTTGCCACTCAATAGGTCATTCCCTCAGTGATTGGAGTGCCGTTCTCCATCATGACCCTAACACAGTCCTCTTCAACATATTCCTTTGACTTTATTGATTTCTTTTCCACATCATGGTCCTGAACCCAGCTGCTGAGATCCTGTCGTGTGTGGAGATGATTAATGATCAGGCATGTAAGAGGGTGACTCAGAGACATCATGGGTCCTCAGGGGTGTAAACTACACTAGCACACTCCACATCCTAAATCACTCCCTCCAAAACACCACAGAAGAAAAGGAAGGTACACACACACACACACACACACACACAGAGAGAGAGAGAGAGAGAGAGAGAGAGAGAGAGATGCGCACTTGTTTTAATGCCGCTGTGATAAATGAGCCAGAGAACGCGTTCCAAAAAAACAAAACAAAAAAATCACAATGTAGAACTGGATTAGTACAAATACCTGACACACTGCTGCTAATGATGCAAAACACTCTGGGGAGCTGGGGAGAGATAGAGAGGGAGAGAAATGGAAGGAGAATGATGAGGAACAAGGAATGGAAATGAATAGGAAATGCAAGGGAGGAATAGAGAGGAAAGGACAAGGAGAGCAAGAGAAGAAAAATAGGGAGAAAAGGAGCGGGAGAGGAGGAGATTTAACTTGACGGTTAAATCCAACAATAATAACGTAAAAAAAAATTAAGAAGTAAATATACTGAGACACTCACTGACCACGTTAATAGAAATCCTTGTACGATTGATGCACTTGTTCAATCAGGTGGCTGCACAACATTCTATAAATCACACTGATCCATATCAGGTACACTAAAATCAACACATACAGACTGGCTGCCAGTTATGTGTAATCTTGCCCCGCCAGATATCCGCAGGGAAGCTGTCACTGCAAAGTTACTGGACTCTACACTCCAGATCCCAGGCCTTCCCCTGCTGAATGATATTGAGCACCACCCACGATACCGACTGACTTCAAGAAAACCCATCTGGTCTAACCTGCCCACAACAAACTACTCCATGGTAGAAAACTGGCAATCCAGATGGAATAAGGTAACAGCACCAAACAGGGACATCGTGAATGATCCAACAACTGCACTAAATGGTATGGATATTCGTCGAGACCTGTGGTGTAAATTGAATCGTTTTCGCTACGGTACTGGCCCGTGCCGATACATGTTGGAAAAATGGGGATACATTGACTCACCAAATTGTGATTGTGGAGCTATCCAAACTATGCAGCACATACTACAAGAGTGTCCTGAAACACAACTGACAGGAGGCCTCTATGAACTACATGAGGCCACGGATTTCGCGGTTGAATGGCTGAGAAACAACAGCATACGATAGAAGAAGAAGAAGAACTGATCCAGAGCGCCAATTCCCACCCAATATCAGGACGACGTTATTGTCTGGTTGTATGATGAAGTTCCTCCTGATTCAGGCCGAACATGTCTGAAGATTCCTGAGTACATTCTTCTTCACCATCATGAGTTTCATCATCAATAAAGATCAGTGAGAATGTTTCAGAAGCAGCCATGCAAGTCTACACCATGAATCTATCTCCACAATGCTTCAGCCCTGTGCTTGTATGTTCTGGACCACGAGCAGAGATTTATTGTTCCATCACTTTGATCGAGGTTCATCGCTAGATTTCTTTGTGAATTCCAGACTAAACTTCTGACTCCTAGTGTTGCTGGTGAGTGTGGGGTGGTGTAGGTTCCTGCTCTTTAATCTTAAGAACCTGATTTTTTTTTTTTTGGATGGGGGGGGTCGTCCTTCACAGCTCTCACAATGCTCCTGTCCTGTGCTGCTGTAGGATTTTTTGTTTGTTTGTTTGTTTTGTTTTTTTATATTGGCTCCACATATGGTTATTAGTACACCAGTAGTTCCTTTCTTTTTCAGGACGAGTTGAGTTTCTGATGTCCTGCACTTTCTCAGGCTTCAGATTCACAGCAGTTTACTTTCCTCCGCTGGTCTGGATGTTGGTTTACCTTTTTAAGAGCAAACAGCATCCACACAGATGAAACCCAGGAGTCAGACCAAAAGGAGACATTTCTTTCACACCTGGGCAACAGGAAGCCCCTCATTTTAATCACGTAAAGAAAGCGATGGGGTTAAACAGAAAGTGCCATGTTTTCAAATACGAAGAAAGTTTGATTCTGCTCTGAGGTCCAATATTCATCTTTTGATCTGACAGTGTATAGTAAAAATCATGTATATAATAACATGTATAGTGTTGTGTGTGTGTGTGTGTGTGTGTGTGTGTGTGTGTGTGTGTGTGTGTGTGTGTGTGTGTGTGAGTGTGTGTGAGTGTGTGTGTCTATGTTTGTGTCTGTGTGATCCAGCCAGGAGATGAAAGAGACGAGTTAATGGAGTGTGAATTGAGGAGGAGAATTCGTCCTGCCTGAATTAACCTAATTACATTCTCTCAATATCACCATATGGCCGCTTTGATCCATCAGGTGTGTGTGTGTGTGTGTGTGTGTGTGTGTGTGTGTGTGTGTGCGTGTGTGTGTGAGTGTGTGTGAGAGACAGAGAGAGAGAGAGAGAGAGAGAGAGACAATTCAGGGATTTGTTTCAGAAACCAGGATTTGTGAATATCCTTGTAAATTTAGCCAGAGCTGTGAGGGGATCAGAAGCCAGTGTTCACCCTCACGATGGTCCCAAGCCCAGATAAATGCAAAGGGGTGCGCCAGGAAGGGCATCCGGTGTAAAACTTTTGCCAAAATTGTTATGCGAATGACCAAAACAAATTTCATACCAGCTCGGTCGAGGCCAGGGTTAACAACGACCAACATCAGTGCTGTTAACCAACAGGGTACTGGTGGAAATTGGACTACTGTTGGCCGAAGAAGGAGAGGCAGGAGGTGGAGAGAGAAGAGGAAAGGCATGAGTCTAGGACTGAGAGTAGGGACTTTGAATGATGAAACTATGACAGGAAAAAGTAGAGAGCTGGCTGACATTATGCAGAGGAGGAAGGTGGACATACTGTGTGTTCAGGAGACCAGATGGAAAGGCAGTAAGGCTAGAAGCTCAGGAGCAGGGTTTGAGCTGTTTTTACATGGTGTGGATGGGAAGAGAAATGGTGTAAGAGTCATCTTGAAGGAGGGATTTGCCGGGAATGTTCTAGAAGTGAAAAGAGTGTCAGACAGAGTGATGAGTCTCAAGATATAAATTGAAGGTGAGATGTTCAATGTTGTTAATGATTATGCCCCACAGGCAGGATGTGAGCAGGAGAGATTCTGGAGTGAGTTAGATGAAGTGATGCAGAGTACCGCCAGAGGTGAAAGAGTGGTCATTGGTGCAGACTTCAATGGACATGTTGGTGCAGGCAACAGAGGGGACAGGGAAGTGAGGGGCAGGTTTGTTATCCAGGACAGGAACACAGAAGGACAGATGTTGATAGATTTTGCAAAAAGGATGAAAATGGCTATGGTGAATACTTTCTTCCAGGAGAGACAGGAGCATTGGGTGACTTATAAAAGTGGAGGTAGGAGCACACAGGTAGACTATATTTTGTCTGGGTGGGATAATTTGAAGGAAGTCAGGGACTGCAAAGTAGAAGTGGGTGAGAGTGTTGTCAAACGGCATAGGATGGTGGTGTGCAGGATGATGCTGATAGTGAGGAAGGTAAAGAAGGCAAAGGCAGAGCAGAAGACAAAGTGGTGGAAGCTGAAAAAGGAAGAGGTTTGTGTTGTCTTCACAGAGGAGTTGAAACAGGCTTTGGGTGGTCAGGAAGTGCTTCCAGATGACTTGAGAACTACAGCTAATGTGATCAGGGAGACAGGTAGGAGAGTACTTGGAGTGTTCTCCGGAAGGAAAGTAGATAAAGAGACTTGGTGGTGGAATGAGGAAGTGCAGGAGTGTGTACAAAGAAAGAGGTTAGCTAAGAAGAAGTGGGACATTGAGAGGACCGAAGAGAGTAAACAGGAGTACAGGGAGATACAGTGTAAGGCGAAGGTAGCGGTGTCAAAGGCCAAACAGAGGGCGTATGATGACTTGTATGAGAGGCTAGACAGTAAGGAGGAAGAAAATGATTTATACAGGTTGGCAAAGCTGAAAAATAGAAATGGGAAGGACGTGCAGCAAGTTAGAGTGTTTAAGGACAGATAGGGAAATGTATTGACTGATGACAGAAGTGTGCTGGGAAGATGGAAAGAGTACTTTAAAGAGCTGATGAATGAGGAAAATGAGAGATAAAGAAGAGTAGAAGAGGTGACCATTGAGGACCAGGAAGTAGCAAAGATTAGTAAGGGTAAAGTGAGGAGAGCATTGAAGAGGATGAAGAGTGAAAAGGCAGTTGGTCCTGATGACGTCCCGGTGGAGGTATGAAAGTGTCTAGGAGAGGTAGCAATAGATTTCCTTACAAGAACATTCAACAAGGTCTTAGAGAATAAGAGGATGCCAGAGGAATGGAGGAGAAGTGTGATGGTGCCCATTTTTAAGAACAGGGGAGTTGTGGCAACTACAGAGGGATAAAGTTAATGAACCATACGATGAAGTTATGGGAAAGAATAGTGAAAGCTAGACTAAGGGCAGAGGTCAGCATTCGTGAACAACAGTTTGGTTTCATGCCAAGAAAGAGCACCACACATGCAGTGTTTGCTTTGAGGATGTTAATCGAGAAGTACAGAGAAGGTTATAGGGAGCTGCATTGTGCCTTTGTGGATCTGGAGAAAGCATATGATAGGGTTCCGAGAGAGGAACTGTGGTGTTGCATGAGAAAGTCTGGAGTGGCAGAGAAGTATGTTAGAGTGGTGCAGGACATGTATGAGAGATGTAAGACAGTGGTGAGGTGTGCTGTCGGTGTGACAGAAGAGTTCAAGGTGGAGGTGGGACTGCATCAAGGGTCAGCTCTCAGCCCCTTCTTGTTTGCTATGGTGATGGACAGTCTGACAGACGAGGTTAGACAAGAATCCCCATGGACTATGATGTTTGCAGATGACATTGTGATCTGTAGTGAGAGCAGAGAACAAGTGCAGGAAAATCTAGAGAGGTGGTGGTATGCCCTGGAAATGAGGGGAATGAAGGTTACCCTCAGTAAGACAGAATACATGTGTGTGAATGACAAGGACCCAAGAGGAACAGTGAGGTTACAGGGAGCAGAAATAAAGAAGGTGGAGGATTTTAAATACTTCAGCTCAACAATCTAGAGCAATGGAGAGTGTGGAAAAGAGGTGAAGAAGCATGTGCAAGCAGGTTGGAATGGTTGGAGAAAAGTGTCCGGTGTGATGTGTGACAGGAAGGTATCAGCAAGAATGAAAGGAAAAGTAGAATACGGTGTTGAGGCCAACAATGTGTATGGTTTAGAAACAGTGACAGGAGGCAGAGATGGAGGTAGCAGAGATGGAAATGTTGAGGTTCTCTTTGGGAGTAACGAGGATGGATAGGATTAGGAATGAGTGCATCAGAGGGACAGCACATGTAAGAGGTTTTGGAGACAAAGTCAGAGAGGCTAGATTGAGATAGTTTAGACATGTACAGAGGAGGAATAGTGAGTATATTGGTAGTAGGATGTTGAGGTTGGAACTACCATGTGGAAGGCCTAGAGGAAGACCAAAGAGAAGATTTATGGATGTGGTTGGTGAAGGAAGACATGAAGGTAGTTGGAGTAAGAGAAGAAGATGCAGAGAATAGGGTGAGATGGAGACAGATCATTCGCTGTGGCAACCCCTGAAGGGAACAGCCGAAGAAAAAGAAGAAGAAGAAGAAGACTTGTAAATTTAGCCAGAGCCTTATTAAAATCTAGATTCTTACATTTTAAACAGAAATACAGGAACTTCAGGCTGTGCTGTGTCCTTTCCCATTATGCACTGTAGGCAGGGTTTTGAAATTTACTGTTTAAATGATGCATTGAGAAAGCAGTAACAGTGAAAATTTGTTGCAATATGTTGTTGTACAGGTATCACATGCTAATTACTTCTTTAATTTGTATGCGAACCTGATTAGCTACTAATTTATTAGCGAAGTAAGGTTGTTTCACTTTATAAAAAATTAGTGAACATGGAAAACTAGAACATTTCTATTGGTTAATAGTGGTGTTTGTAGGGGCTTGTATTTTTCAAACTGTTGAATGAAGAGTGATAGGTACAGAATGTTGATGTATTGATTTAATTGTTTATTAATGAAGCCTTTTAGGAAGTGATGGTAGTTCTAATGGAAATGCTAGTGTTTATTGTCAGATTTATTGTCCTTAAAACTAAATGCGTGTTTGTAAATAATATTGCTGTTTGTTGGTCAGTGTTAGTGTTTTCGTTGGTTAATGCTTGGCAGTGGCCCAAAATTTGTATCTTTGTTGTCTTAGTTTATTGAAAAACACAAGGTGTGTTAAGTATTGTTATTTCTTAAAGAATATGTTAAAATTGGTGCTTGTGGCAGAAGATAATGTTCAATGTAAGTATTTAATGTTTATTAGGAAACATGGAGTCTCCAGGACTGTTTGTAGTTAAAATGTGGAGGGCGGAATATAGTTTGTTGATATTTGTTCAAGAATTTGTGGACTGTTTATATTTGATGGATAATGAATAGTGTATTAGTGTTTGGTAGGTGGTAAGGGTGGTTGTGTTTGGAGTACAGTGAGTCGTCGACTTTCGACCTATGTTTGATAGCTGGTAAGGATGGTGGTGTTTGAAGTGTATAAATGTTTGATAACTGATGAGGGTAGTGGTGTTTGATAGATGAGAGTGGTGGTGTTTGGAGTATGTTAGTGTTTGATAGGATATAAGAATTTGGGTCTTTGAAATGTACTCCTGTGTGGTAGGATGGGAGGATGGTTATGTTTGGGGTGTAATAGTGTTTAACAGGATATAAGAGTGGTGGTGTTTGGAATAAAGTAGGCCCTTGACTATTCGCAGTTTTGCACTTGCGCCCCCGCATATTCGAGGATCGCCGAGAAACTGTCACATGATTCAAATTCAGCCAATGGCTGTTCTCCCTCCTGCTGATTGGTTGAGATTATATGAGAGATTTCCTTTCGGCTTTTTCCCTTTATCAGGCGTTAAAATTATATATACACCCCTTTTTTCTTATTCTCGCACACTTTGTGCATGTGCTTTTTTTTGTGTGTTTTTAATTACAGTTAAGTTCCGTCATGCCACCCAAATGCTGCGCACCTTCTTCGGCTTCTGGTATGGCACCGAGGCGCCAGGAAAAGGTAATGACGCTGCATGAAAAAGTAAAACTGCTTGATATGATTCACTTCACTTCACTTATCCCTTAATATCTGAGGATGTCGTTGGGGCGCCTTCATGGCGAGACTTGGGCTGATTTGGCCTGGCGGAGCCCATCCCTCTCTAGGTCGTAGAAACACGCTGACAGCTTTGCAGCCTACTCTTTACGAAAGTCAGCAATGGTTCTTTTACATGCCTCTCACCATAGACAGTTAGAGACATGGCCTGCCTTTGATAACCCAGTTAGCTGCACTGGGGGGACAGTGACAACCTTGTGGGGACTCGAACCCCCAACCTTAGGATCAGCGATCCTGCGCCCTAACCACTAGACCACCACTGCCTAATGATATGATTTAGGAAGGAAAAATTTATGCTGCAATAGGGTGCCGTACAGTCCGCTACATAAAGAAAAATGACAAGGCAATCAGAATAGTGTTGCATTGAGTTTTTTGTAAGTGCTAAGAAGGTGAATGTTATATATAAGAAGGTAATCATCAGAATGGAATATGCCTTAGTATTCTGGATACTTCTATTTCTATAGTACTGTACAGTATTAAAATGCTTTTCAGTTTGTTATTCCAGGAACAATTTGTTTGGCCGGAACCAAACCCCCGCGAATGAAGATAAGCCACGAGTTCTGTACCCGGAAGTAAAACCCCATGTATCATATTACATGCGTGAATGATCAACCAGAAGTAAAATACTATGTATCTATTACATGCGCTAAAATATGTTTCTTAAACACATTCTATAGACAGTCTTACTCATTAATACAGTATTAATGTAGTAAAATATAGTAATGATTAAGAAAAAAACCTTTTAATTTTGTACTGTGATATTTATTAATAAAATATATAAACATTATACAACATACTTTCTATATATCTATCTATTTATCTCTCTATCTATCTATCATTATACAGGTAGTCCTCGGTTTACAACGCTGATCCGTTTTTAAGACGCGATATAACCCGAATTTTAGTGTAAGTTGGAACATAAAAAATACTGAAAAGTACTGTACGTACAGTGCTATAATAAAATGTAACAGTTAATGACATAAAAAAGTATTTAAAAAAGAGAAAACAATTCCTTACCACAAGAATGAAACACAGTAAGGGAGGTAGAGACAGGCTTATTGTGCTTCAGAAGCTGGGGCAGGTGAGCCTGGAGTAGTAGATGCAGCTGAGGTAGAGGGTACAGGATCTGTTGAAGGCCTCGCTACCTTCTTAAAATATTGCTTCAGGTTAGACTGGACAGAGCACAACCTCTTCTCATCCAAGATCTCCTTGTAGCATTGCATCAAATCTATGATGCCTCTGGAAACCCTGGTGAATCTTCCCAAGTTCTGATCCTGAGCCTCAAAAGTTGCCAACGCTTGCTGTATCTCGCACGCCCGAAACTAGTTCCCATTTGTTTACGTAACCGCGTAAGACGTAATGACGCGTAATATTACAATACCGAGACTGAGCGAAGGGAAGCGACACCGTCTTCCTCGGCCCACAACCACAACACAGCGTATTCTTCTGCCTCGCGCGCCCGAAACTAGTTCGCGTTTGTTTACGTAACCGCGAAAAACGTAATGATGCGTAATATTATTTTTTATATTTTTATGGGGGCGCGTTTGTAACCACGAAACGGTGTAAGTCGGGATCGGTGTAAACCGAGGACTCCCTGTGTGTGTACATATATATATATATATATATATATATATATATATATATATATATATATATATATATATAAAAACACGTACATACATACAGTATGTATATGTTTTCATTTTGTATGTATAATATGTTATCCAGTTAAGCTCTATGATGCCACTCAAATGCCGGCTCAGCGCCGTCTCTTCTGAAGAAATAAGACTTTCTCCTGAAGAAATGACAGTTTCCTGTGAAGTGCCTGAACTTGAATTAAGTAATCTTATTTACTCCCTATAAACACAAACCACACACTCACCTCAATTAAAGCGCGCTTCTTAAGTCCTTCTCCTTTGAATGTGAGGCGTTTGTTGCAGGTGACACATGGAGCTTGATCTTGCACACTTAAAAGATCAGAAGTCCGGATAAGCCGTGCTTCATCACAAGCTCCGTTTGTCACCTGCAAAAACGTGTGAGTTAATTCTCTAGTGCATAGATAAGCATGCTTGTGTTTATTGTCAGTAGGTGAGAATGAAATTCAGGTGTGAGCCATGGAGCAGCTCAGCCATGCCCCTCAGCTGGAGCAGACAGAGTTAGAGAACACAGCCATCAAAATCAACCCCCCCCCAAAACAGACCACAACAAAAAGAACATAAAAGAACATGAAATGTAATAAATTGGATAAACAAAACAAAATGATACATGCTACACCACAGTATATAAAATCACATTCACAAACATTCTAAACATTAACTTAGGTACTGTACTGGAATAATGATTGAAAAAGACTTTAATACTAGAGTGCTTTCAGATGATTACTTCTCTTCAGGCACTTCAGAGGACACTGTCGTTTCTTCAGGATAAAGTCTTATTTCTTCAGAAGAAACATCCAACATCATTACTTTTTCTAGCGCTTAGCCAGAGAAGACGCGCCGCATTTGCGTGGCATCATACAGCTTAACTGGTAATTAAAACACACTAAAGAAAAGATGCTCATTGAAAACTTGTGTGTGAATGAGGAAAAAGGGGCATTACATCATCTCAAACAATCAGCAGGAAGGAGGACAGCCATTGGCTGAATTTGAGTGACATGTCAGTTGCTTGGCAGTATACTCAAACCGTGAGTGCAAAACGGCAAATAGTCAAGGGCCTACTATATATATATATATATATATATATATATATATATATATAATTTTTATATTATATTATCAATAAATATCACAGTAAAATTAAGTTTTTCTTAATCATTACTACATTTTACTACATTAATACTGTATTAATGAGTAGGACTGTCTATAGAATGTGTTTAAGAAGCATATTTTAGTGCATGCAATAGATACATAGGATTTTACTTCCGGTTGATCATTTGCGCATGTAATATGATACATAGGGTTTTATTTTCGGGTACAGAACTCACTTATTATCTTGATTCGTGGGAGGGGCCAGAACTGAACCCCCGCGAATAACGGGGGCCTACTGTATAGAATCGCACCTTATCATGGTGGAGGGGTTTGCGTATCCTAATGATCCTTGGAGCTATGTTGTCGGGAATATTATGCACCTGGTGGGGTCACTCAAGTCAAACCGGTTCTAGGTGAAAATGAAGCATGGTTCAAAAGGCCTCTATGGAGAAAAGAGGGGCTTAAAGATGAGTGGCTGGTGGTCGGGCTTCTGCCCATGGAGTCTGTCCGGGCCGAGCTCAAAAAGGAGACATGGATCTACTCTTCCATGGACCCAACACCTGTGGGAGGGGCTGCCCGGGAAAGTCTATGCAGAGGTACTGGAGAGTTGAATCCGATTGATAGCTGAACTTCGGATTCAGGAGGAACAATGTGGTTTTTGTACTGGCGGTGGCACTCTTGACCAACTCTATATGCTCTACAGGATCTTGGAGGGGGCATGGAAGTTTGCCCAATCTGTCCACATGTGTTTTGTGGATTTGGAGAGGGCTTTTGACTGTGTCTGTTGGGCTATCCTGTGGGGCGTGCTTTGGTAGTACAACATTCCAGACCCGTTGCTGTGGGCCATTTGATCACTGTATCACCAGAGCCAGAGTTTGGTCCGTATTGGGAACAACAGGTCGAATTCTTTTCCAGTGATGGTTGGAGTCCACCAAGGTTGTCCTTTTTCACCAATTTGATTCATGATTTTTATGGACAGAATTTTTAGGTGCAGCTAAGGTGTTGAGGGGTTCTGGTGTGGTGGCCATTGAATCTCGTCTCTGATTTTTGCAGATGACGTTGTACTTTTGGCTTCATCAAGCCGGGACCTCCAGCTCTTATTGGAGCAATTTGCAGTTGTATGTGAAGTGGATGGGATGAAAATCAGCACCTCCAAGACCAAGGCCATGGTTCTAAGTCGGGCAAGGGTGGAATACACCGTCCGGGTCAGGAATAAGGTCCTGCTTCAAGTGGAGGAGTTCAAGTATCTTGGGGTCTTGTTCACGAGTGAGGGAAAGATGGAGTGGGAGATTGACAGATGGATTGCTGTGGCCTCTGCTATAAAGCAGTACCAGTACCTGTACCAGTCCGTCATGGTGAAGAGGGAGCTGAACCACAAGGCAAAGCTCTCAATTTACCAGTCAATCTACATTCCAACCCTCAGCTATGGTCACAATCTTTGGGTAGTGACCAAAACAACAAGATCATGGATACAAGCGTCTGAAATGAGCCTCCTTCGTCACGTGGCGGGCTCTCCCTTAGCGATAAGGTGAGTAGCTCAACCATCTGGGGAGAGCTCAGAGTGGAGCCGCTGCTCTTCCGCATTGACTTGAGGTGGCTTGGGCATCTGGCCAGGATTTCTCCCGATTGCCTCTCTGGTGTGGTGTTTCAGGCCTGTCCAACCAGGAAGAGACACCGTTGTCGACGTAGAACATGCTGGAGGGACTATGTCTCTCAGCTTGTCTGGGAACGCCTCGGTGTCCCCCTGGAAGAGCTGGCAGAAGTGGCTGGGAGAGGGATGTCTGGACCTCATTGCTTAGACTGTTGCCCCCGTGACTCAACCCCGGAATAAGCGCAAGAAGATGAGATGAGTGTGCAAGTATTTGATCAGTGCTTAATTGCTGGTGTTTGGAGTGTATTCTTGATGAGTATGTGGGTGTTTTGAGTGTATTAGTATTTGATAGGATGTGAGAATATGGGTGTTTGAAAATGTACTCCTGTTTGGTAGGATGATAGGGTGGTGGTATTTTGGGATGGTTGTGGTGTTTGAGGTGTATTAGCATTTGACAGGATGTGACAATAGTGGTGTTTAGAGTGTATTGGTCTTTCATAGGTGAAGGAGATGTTGGTGTTTGGAGTATATTGGTTTGATAGGTGAAAAGGATGATGCTGTTTGGAGTGTATTGACTTAATTTTTTATATACTGCATTAATCCCTCAAGAGAAATTATTTCCTCTGCATTTAACCATCCAAAGTGAGAACCCACTCAAACACACACACCCGGAGCAATGGACTGCCACACACTTTCAGGCACCCAGAGCGCAGTTGGGGTCAGGTACCTTGCTCAAGACCACTTCAGCCACCTTCAATGTGAATGAGGGGAAGATGCAGCTCACTTCCCCACCGCCACACATTTTCCTGCTGGTTTGGATATTGAACCAAACCTTTTGCTTCTCTAACCTTTAGGCTATGGCTGCCCCTATTGATGTTTGATAGATGATGAGGATGGTGGTGTTTTGGGTGTATTGGTGTTTGACTGAATATGAAGATTATGGCATTTGGAGTGCATTAGTATTTGATAGATGATGATGAAGATCATTGGTATTTGGAGTGTATTCGTGTTCAGAAGGTGGCTAAGATGGTGGCGTTTGGAGTGTGTTAGTGTTTGATGGGTGATGCAAATCTTAGTATTTAGAGTTTGACAGGTGATGAGGATGGTGGTGTTTTGGGTGTATTAGTGTTTGACAGGATCTGAAGATGATGGTATTTGGAGTGTATTGGTGTTCAGAAGGTGGTTAAGATGATGGTATTTGGAGTGTATTCGTGTTTGATGGGTGATGCGACCCTTGGTATTTGGAGTGTTTGATGGGTGATGAGGATGGTAGAGTTTGTAGTGTTATGCTGGTAATGGGTGTTTTTGTGTTTGATGAAAAAAAATGTTTGTTTTTGTTTTGTAATAGAATTATAAGGAATGTTGTTGTTTAATACCATTTTTTGGTGTGTTGCTGTTGGTGTTCAGTCCTGTCTGCTGTTTGATTAAAAAAAGGAGGTCATTTTGATATTTGCAGAGCTTGAGGGTAAAACCACAGGGAAACTCTTACAGCCTGAAACATTCAATTCTCTGTTCCTGTAGCTGTTGGAGAAAGAGAGAGAGAAAGAGAGAGAGAGAGAGAGAGAGAGAGCAATCCATCCTGACTATTTCTCCCTCCTGTCTTTATCCTTTCTCTCTCTCTCTCTCTCTCTCTCTCTCTCTCTCTCTCTCTCTCTTTCTCTCTCTATCTTTTTCTCTCTGGCTTTTTCTCTCTACTTTTTGTAATCATCATTATCCTTCTGATCAATTATTTCTATTTGCTCTTTTTTTTTACCTCATCCCTTTTGTGTTCCCTCTCTCCTCCTGTTTCTCAATCTGTCTAGATGTCTGTCTTTATCTTTCTCTTCTAATTCTGACTGTCACTTCTGTCTCACTCACTCTATCCCACTGTTGCTCTGTCTCCATCTCCCAATGCCCCTCTCACACACACACACACACACACACACACACACACACACATTCACACAAGGTTAAACATATCGTTTGTAAATCTTTTCGGACGGAGAATGTATTTGTGTTCTGTCTCTTTTACTGTCTCTGCCTCAAATACTCCTGCATTGCCTCTCTCACTGTTTCCTTATCCACCCCCCCCAAAAAAAAAAAAAACTTGGTGTGATGTTCTTAATGTCCTCAGCGATGGTTGAAGAGGCAAGAAGTAAATGTAGATTAAAGGTCGTACAGATGTGGTGTAGATGTTGATCCAGTGGTTTGAGGTGATGAGGATGGTTACGTCTGGAGTTAAACCTCTTGCTACAGTCATAAGTTACGGTGAGGAAATACTGGTTTCGTGTTTGTTCTGTACACATCCTCTTCCTACAGAATAAGTAAATATTTATTTGTTTTTGTCTGTGAGTCTCATAAGCACTGATCATTAATTACACGTTTTCATATCGGCTCTTTATGCCTATATACTGACTTTGTTTCTAATTAAATCAAGTCTGATGATAATTTCCTAAACTTCTCATCCTTGACCTGTACACCAGAGTCCTTGGGTATTTAAGCTCAGCATGGTGGTATTTAGTCGTGGTGTTTAGTGGTGGTGTTTAATGGAAAATTCAATAGTTTTGAAACTGAATGGTGAGGAAGAGGAAGCTGGTGTTTATTGGGTTTTGGTGCTAAAGGTTGTGTTTGTTCGAGAACATTGAGGTTTTGTGTTTGTTTGAGAACAGTGATGTTATCTCATGTTTGTGGTGGATGGTGCTGGTGTTTAATAAATAATTTGCATGTTTTAATTGAGGATGAAATGATTGATTTTAAATGACTTTTGGAGATTTTATGTTAATAGATGTTTTATTAGGGATCATTGAGATATTTTTGATGGTGAATTTTCCTGCATATCTTTTTTCTTTTGGAAACAATGAAGTGTTTTCTTGATATCTCATCTCATCTCACCTTCTGCTTAATCCAGGGTTGGGTCGCGGGGGCAGCAACCTAAGCAAAGAGGTCCAGACATCCTCTCCCCAGCCACTTCCTCCAGCTCTTCCGGGGCTTACACCGAGGCGTTCCCAGACAAGCCAAGAGACATAGTCCCTCTAGTGTGTTCTAGGTCGACCCCAGGGTCTCTTCCTGGTAGGACATGCCCGAAACACCATACCAAGGAGGCATTTGGGAAGCATTCTGAAGCATCCCGAGCTCTGCACGGATGGTAGAGCTTCTCACCTTATCTCTAAGGGAGAGCCCCACCACCCGGTGAAAAAAGCTTATTTCAGCCGCTTTTATCCGCAATCTTGTTCTTTCGGTCACTACCCAAAGCTCGTAACCATAGGTGAGGGTTGTAATGTAGATCGACTGGTAAATTGAGAGCTTTGTCTTGCAGTTCAGCTCCTTCTTCTCCACAACGGACCGGTACAGGCTCTATTTAACATCCGAGGCTGCAGCCATCAGTCTGTCGACAGGACCTCATTCCTGACCCAGAGGGTGCATTTCACCCTTGTCTGACTGAGAACCATAGGCTCTGACTTGGAGGTGCTGATTTTCATCCCATCCGCTTCACACTCGACTGCGAATCGCTCCAAAAGCTGGAGGTCCTGGCTTGATGAAGCCAAAAGTACAACATCATCCACAAAAATCAGAGATGAGATCCAATGGCGACCAAACTAGAACCCTTCATCGCCTCGGCTGCGCCGAGAAATTCTGTCCATAAAAATTATGAACAGAATCGGTGATAAAGGACAGCCTTGGCAGACTCCAACCCTCACTAGAAACAAATTCGACCTGTTGTTCCCAATACGGACCAAACTCTGGCTTTGGTGATACAGCGATTGAATGGCCTGTAGCAACGGGTCCGGAATGCTGTAATCCCGGAGCACGCCTCACAATATAGTTTGAGAGACACGGTCGAAAGCCTTCTCCAAATCCACAAAACACATGTAGACAGATCAGGCAAACTCCCATGCCCTCTCCAAGATCCTGTGGAGTGTATAGAGTTGGTCAAGAGTGCTATGGCCAAGACGAAAACCACATTGTTCTTCCTGAATCCAAGGTTTGACTATTGGTCAGATCCTCCTCTCCAGTACCCTTGCATAGACTTTCCCAGGTAGGCTGAGGAGTGTAATTCCCTGATATTTGGAACACACCCTCCGGTCCGCCTTTTTAAAAAGGGGGACTACCACCTCAGTTTGCCAATCCAGAGGTACAGGCCCCGATGACCATGTGATGTTGCAGAGACATGTCAACCTAGAAAGTCCTACAGCATCTATACTTCTGAGATATTCAGGCCGGATCTCATCCAACCTCGGAGCCCGACCACTAAGGATTTTTTGACTACCTCAGTGACCTCCACTCCAGTCATGGGCAGACCCCTGCCCAAACCCCCAGGGCCTCCCTCCTCCACGGAGGGCGTGTTGGTAGGATTGAGAAGGTCCTAAAAATATTCCCTCCACCTCCCGACGACATCCCCAGTTAAGGTGAGCGGCTCCCTACCTCCACTGTAAACAGTGTTTGTGGAGAACTGCTTCCCCCTCCTAAGGCATCGGATGGCAGTCCAGAACATTTTTTAGGCTAACTGATAATCACTCTCCAGGCCGTCATTGAACTCCTCCTATGCCTGAGATTTTGCATCTGCGACAGCTTTGGCTGCAGCACGTTTGACATGCCGGTTTCCTATTTGCTGCCTCAGGAGTCCCACAGGCCAATAAGACCCGATAGGCCTCCTTTTTCAGCTGGACGGCCCCCCTCATCACCACAGGTGTCCACCACCGGGTTCAGGGGTTATCGCTACAACAAGCACCAATGACCTTCCGGCCACAGCTACGGGCTGCCGCCTCAGCAATGGAGGCACAAAATATGGCCATTCGGCTTCCATGTATCCCTCCCATATGGTTGTAGCTCTGCCAGAGATGGGACTTAAAGGCCTCTCGGACAGGAGACTCCGTCAAACATTCCCAGCAGACCCTAAGCGCCCCTCTTCACCCGAGTGTCCAGAACATGTGACTGCAACACGACTACAAAGTCAGTCATCAAACTGCAACTTAGGGTGTCCTGGTGCCAAGTGCACTTATGGGCACCCTTATGTTCGAACATGATGTTCGTGATAGACAAACTGTGATGAACACAAAAGTCCAACAACAAAACACCTTTCAGGTTCAGACTGGAGAGACCGTACCTACCGATCACACGGCTCCTTCCTCGCCAGAGAGGTGACATTCCATGTCCCAAGAGTCAGCGCCAATAACTGAGAATCGGTCCGATAGAACTCATGCCTTTGGCTGCCATCCAACTCACATTTCACCCGACCCGATAGCCCCTCCCACAGGTGGTGGGTCCATGGGAGGGCGGACCCATGTCTCCTTTTTGGGCTAGGCCTGGCCGGGCTCCATGGGCAGAAGGCCAACTACCAGGCGCTCACCTTTGAGCACCTACCCCAGGCCTGGCTCCAGTGGGGGGACCACGGTGACCCACATGCGGGCAAAGGAAACTGTGTCCTTTTATTTTTGTTTCGCATAGAGGTCTTCTGAGCCGCACTTCGTCTGGACCTTCACTCAGGACCTGTTTGCCTTGGGTGACCCTATCAGGGTCATTATGCCCCCCGACAACATAGCTCCTAGGATCATTATGTCACACAAACCCCTCCACCACAATAAGGTGGCAATTCACGGAGGGGGGTTTCTTGATATAGATGATGGTATTTTAATTGTTGAAGTAAAAGTCGATCTTCATTGTTGTTTATTGATATTTTGTTAAAGCCAGTTGGAGTTTATTGGTTTTTGATGGTAAATGTTGGTGTTTGTTGGAGCTTATTAATGGTTTAAGAAAGCATGTTGTAGTTTATTTGTGTTTTGATAGCGAATCTCTGTTTTTATTATATTTGTTGTAGTTTTCTGGTGTTTTAACATCGAACGTTAGTGTTTTAATGGTGCTTATTTTAGTTTATTGGTGTTTTTGATTATGAATGTTTTTTTTATAATTTTTGTAGTTTATTGGTGTTTTGATGGTGAACATCAGTGTGTGTGTTTTATGATGCTTGTTGGAATTTATTAGTACTTTTGATGGTGAATATCTGTGTTTTTATGATTTTTGTAGTTTACTGGCATTTTGATGGTAAATGTTGGTGTTGGTAAGTTGAATTTCACATGAAGACTGCAACCAAAGCAGCAGTTGTGTACACACTATCACATGGCATTATGGGAACAGCAGTGTCTTCTTCTTCTTTTCCTTTCGGCTTTTCCCTTCAGGGGTCGCCACAGCGAATTATCTGCCTCCATCTCACCCTATCCTTTGCATCTTCTTCTCTTATACCAGTGGAAATATACCAATATCTTATTCCAACCTCAGCATCCTACGATCAATATACTCAATATCCCTCCTCTGTACATGTCCAAACCATCTCAATCTAGCCTCTCTGACTTTGTCTCCAAAACATCTTACATGTGGTGTCCCTCTGATGTGCTCATTCCTAATTCTATCCATCCTCATTACTCCCAAAGAGAACCTCAACATTTTCATCTCTGCTACCTCCAGCTCTGCCTCCTGTCTTTTCCCCAGGGCCACTGTTTCTAAACCATACAACATCGCTGGCCTTACCACCGTCTTGTACACTTTTCCTTTCATTCTTGCCGATACCCTCCTATCACACATCACTCCGGACACTTTTCTCCAACCATTCCAACCTGCCTGCACACGCTTCTTCACCTCTTTTCCACACTCTCCACTTCTCTGGATTGTTGATCCTAAGTACTTAAAATCCTCCACCTCCCTTATCTCTTCTCCCTGTAACCTCACCGTTCCTCTTGGGTCCTTGTCATTCACACACGTATTTTGTTTTACTGAGGCAAACCTTCATTCCCCTCCTTTCCAGGGCAACCACCACTTCTCTAGATTTTCCTGCACTTGTTCTCTGCTCTCACTACAGATCACAATGTCATCTGCAAACATCATAGTCCATGGAGATTCTTGTCCAACATCGTCTGTCAGCCTGTCCATCACCACAGCAAACAAGAAGGGGCTGAGAGCTGACCCTTGATGCAGTCCCACCTCCACCTTGAACTCTTCTGTCACACCGACAGCACACCTCACCACTGTCTTACATCTTATACATGTCCTGCACCACTCTAACATACTTCTCTGCCACTCCAGACTTTCTCATACAATACTACAATTCCTCTCTCGGTACCGTATCATATGCTTTCTCCAGATCCACAAAGGCACAATGTAGCCCCCCGTCTGACCTTATCTGTACTTCTCGATTAACATCCTCTAGGCAAATACTGCATCTGTGGTGCTCTTTCTTGGCATGAAACCAAACTGTTGTTCACAAATGCTGACCTCTGCCCTTAGTCTAGCTTCCACTATTCTTTCCCATAACTTCATCATATGGCTCATCAACTTTATCCCTCTGTAGTTGCCACAACTCTCCCTTGTTCTTAAAAATGGGCACCATCACACTTCTTCATTCCTCTGGTATCCTCTCACTCTCTAAGACCTTGTTGAATGTTCTTGTCAAGAAATATACTGCTACCTCTCCTAGACACTTCCATACCTCCACCGGTATGTCATCAGGACCAACTGCCTTTCCATTCTTCATCCTCTTCAATGCCCTCCTCACTTCACCCTTACTAATCTTTGCTACTTCCTGGTCCTCAACGGTCACCACTTCTTCTACTCTTCTTTCTCTCTCATTTTCCTCATTCATCAGCTCTTCAAAGTACTCTTTCCATCTTCCCAGCACACTTCTATCATCAGTCAATACATTTCCCTCTCTGTCCTTAATCACTCTACCTTGCTGCACGTCCTTCCCATCTCTATTTCTCTGCTGTGCCAACCTGTATAACATTTTCTCCCTCTTTACTTTCCAACCGAGCATACAATTCATCATACGCCCTCGGTTTGGCCTTTGACACCGCTACCTTCACCTTACGCTGTGTCTCCCTGTACTCCTGTTTACTCTCTTCGGTCCTCTCTGTCACACTTCTTCTTAGCTAACCTCTTCCTTTGTACACACTCCTGCACTTCCTCATTCCACCACCGAGTCTCCTTATCTACTCTCCTTCCAGAGGACACACCAAGTATTCTCTTACCTGTCTCCCTGATCACATTTGCTGTAGTTGTCCAGTCATCTGGAAGCACTTCCTGACCACCCAAAGCCTGTTTTAACTCCTCCTTGAAGACAACACGACACTCTTCCTTTTTCAGCTTCCACCACTTTGTCTTCTGCTCTGCCTTTGCCTTCTTCACCTTCCTCACCATCAGCGTCATCCTGCACACCACCATCCTATGCTGTTTGGCAACACTCTCATCCGCTACTACTTTGCAGTCACCGACTTCCTTCAAATTACATCGCCTGCACAAGATGTAGTCTACTTGTGTACTCCTACCTCCGCTTTTATAAGTCACCCTATGCTCCTGTCTCTTCTGGAAGAAAGTATTTACCACAGCCATTCCGATCCTTTTTGCAAAATCTACCAACATCTGTCCTTCTGTGTTCCTGTCCTGGATACCAAACCTGCCCATCACTTCCTCGTCCCCTCTGTTTCCTGCACCAACATTTCCATTGAAGTCTGCACCAATGACCACTCTTTCACCTCTGGGGGTACTCTGCATCACTTCATCCAACTCACTCCAGAATCTCTCCTTCTCTTTTAGCTCACATCCTGCCTGTGGGGCATAAGCACTAACAAGATTGAACATCACACCTTCAATTTCTAACTTGAGACTCATCACTTTGTCTGACACTCTTTTCACTTCTAGAACATTCCTGACAAACTCCTCCTTCAAGATGACTCCTACTCCATTTCTCTTCCCATCCACACCATGATAAAACAGCTTAAACCCTGCTCCTAAGCTTCTAGCCTTGCTACCTTTCCACCTGGTCTCCTTAACACACAGTATGTCCACCTTCCTCCTCTGCATCATGTCAGCCAGCTCTCTACCTTTTCCTGCCATAGTTCCAACATTCAAAGTCCCTACTTTCAGTCCTAGACTCATGCCTTTCCTCTTCTCTCTCTGCCTACGAACACGCCTCCCGCCTCTCCTTCTTTGACGTCTTTGACCAACAGTAGTCCAATTTCCACCAGCACCCTGTTGGTTGACAGCACTGATGGCGGTTGTTGTTAACCCAGGCCTTGATCGATCCAGTATGAATTTCTTTGTTTTGACTCGCATATTTTTTTTGGCATTGGTTTTATGACGGATGCCCTTCCTGACGCAACCCTCTGCATTTATCCGGGCTTGGGACCAGCGTGAGGGAGAGACACTGGTTTGTGCCCCCCCCCCCTCACAGCTGCATTTATGGGAACAGCAGTGTAATACCCCCATTTCACTATACTATGGCATGCAAGGATCGTAGCGGAAAGGCGCAGAACGCAGTCTACAGAAGAGCTTCGGCATCTTTTACACGGAAAATGGGTGAAAATCCTACAGAAAAGTGGAAATTCTTATACCCCCATTTCACTGGACTACGGCATGCAAGGATCGTGTTGCCAAAAGGTGCGGTACGCAGTGTACAGAAGAGCTTTGGCATTTTTATATGGAAAATGGGTGAAAATTCTACGGAAATCCTTATACTCTCGGAACATTCACGGCATGTGCAGAACAGGTACGGCAAAGTATGCCAAAGTGACCCAACGGAACACTCACAGAATTTTTTTTCCGTGAACGTGCTTTTGAATATGCTCAAAAGCACGTTCATGGAATATTTTGGACTGCCAGAAGCATATGGAAGTGGAGGAAGACTTGAAGAATAATTACGGAATCACACAGAATGACACGGAAGATGAGGGAATAATTGTGGAACGTTTGCGGATGACAACATTTTTGCTTCCGTAAGTCTGCTGTGCTCCAATTAAATAGGGGTATAAACTCCAGTGCGAGGTGTTACAGTATCATTGTGATGCTAATGAGCTACACCAAGAGGAGACTCTCAATAGCAATAAGTTTCATCATCTGATGATGTGGGTTGTTTCCTGCAGACCTCTGGTGCTCTTAAACAGTCGGCACTCACATCTGCAGGTTATGACATCATACATACATGATGCATAACATCACAGCTGTGTGCAGATGCCAATGAGGGACCATTAGAAACATGTCTGTAATTTATTTCAGACTGAGAGTATTTTATTTAGCTCTGTTGTTGTTTGTTGATAGCAGGACTAATGTGTAGACATTATGTTTCATAGTAAAAAGTGTTAGGAAGGCTGAGTGTGCTGAGTGGTATCTGAGCATATGATGATTAAAAAGGAAAGCATGATGAAAATGTAAATTGATGTGTGATCAGAGTGTAGCTATTGATGTACAGAGACCGGACACGAGTAAATGCACAGCCGAAATTTCAGAATGAATATTGTGGTGGAAGAAGAGCATAGGTGTCGGAGGCAGGTGGGAGGTGGGGGGGTGAGATTGTCACACGTTCATGGGCAACGGAGTGGGGGGTCCGGGCGCATGCTCATTCAGTCATGACTTTTTTCTACAAGGATCGGAGGAATCCTTGACATTGTGATTTAAAGGTTTGAGGTAATATTTCCATAAGTATACTGTGTTTTGAAGCCAAGCCCATAAATATTCAGCTTCTCTGGTCTGTTCACAGATACACTGCAGTTACCTGGGACTGTCGGGAATCACCGCACGAGAGCGTGTTTTCGTGATACGACCTGTCACCTTTGCACGCTTGGTCAAATTGTTACTGGACACCATGATATTGAAACTATGAATGTGTGTCAATCTTCAAATTATTTTAAAGCATTAAAAAGATATGTATTCAGATGGATTGGATGTATGTTCACGGCGATGTGTGTGTGTGTGTGGGGGGGGGGGGGGCAAAATTATATGTTTGCCCCCCAAGTCTGTAACTGGGGGGGGTCGATTGCCTCCCTGGCTTCATGTTTCCGACACCTATGAAGAAGGGGTTTGCGTCTTGCTGCCTGGCCGTAGTAGCCATTTGGTGAAGATGGCACAGCAGTTTTTGAGCTGGTTTGGAGTCTTCTGCGATGTCTGCAGCGTTGGAACGGGGATTTTTCTCCACTGCTCTCTTCTTGGAGCAATCACATTTCTCTGATGGTCCAGCTAAACCTGGTTGTGGATCCGTGATATATACACATCTAAAGTAAAGTCATTAGAACTAATTACATAAGAACTAATCTATTTGTTCTCCATTAACACCACCATGACCTTTTGGGATTTCTAAAGAGTGGCGCTTCATAGGGTCAGCAATGCTATTAAACCCCATCAGTGTAGTCGCTCTGATGATTTAAAACCTCTATTATTCGGATTTTGTTTTTGTTTTGCTTGATATTTTCGTGTAGGTTGTTGTCGATAAAAGTATGACCTGTTTTCAGATAGAAGAAAATAACGTGACGGTGTTATGGAGAAGTGACTGATGACAGATGAGTCGGGGAAATGAGTCAGAATTTTGGATGGGTTACCTTGTGTTTGTCATCGTTGTTGATAGCTTCTGTCAGGTTTGCGAGGAAGTTCGATACACAGGGATTAGTGACAAGGCCGATACCCTATGTAGCTCTAATTAGGTCTCATGGGAATTTCAGTGTTATAGCTGGAGAAATGAGAGCGTGCTTGTTTAGGCTCGTTAAATCATATTAACTACTCAATGGGGTCTGTAAGGATGGATGTAGATCGAGATTACGGTGCTCAAGGTTACCCTGAGAAATAAAGTGTACTAAACTATCAGGGACTTTGAAACCCTCGAGGGGAGCTAAACAGGAATAATAACACAAGCATGGGTGTGTTTTAAATCTACGACTTCACTGGTGAAGATTCTGTGTGTCTTTAGTTTTATTATCGGTTCATTCTGGATGAATATAAATGTTTCCTGGTGAAACCCCCCAACTCATAGGTGTAGTGTCTCTTACTCACCTGCTCTACATTTCTTTTTGGTTTTGTATGTTTACAATAACAATAACCTGACGGCTTGATCAGAGGAACGATCTTGCGAGTATGTGATACCTTGGCAACGTAACAGTTGTTGGTAGAAGGTGGAAAACTCTGAGATCGAGTGATAAGAAACAGAAGAAAGAAAAGAATTTCAGGAGAAATAATAAAGATGGCGATGTTATTAATATCATGGCGGCTGGTGCAGGGCTCATTAACACTCAAGTACAGGAGGAATCTAGCGGCTTCAGAAAGACATTGTGAATCCGATTCCATTTTATTTCCAACAGACACCACTGTGTTCCATCTTTATTTAATAACCTGGAACTGAATGGAAATTTTAAAATACTATAATCACACACACACACACACACACACACACACACACACACACACACACACACACACACACACACACCATGCTAACATGGTAAAATATAATTCCACCACAGTGATATGTAATGGTACAGTTTTGGAACTTTTCTTTTTATGTGAATTTCAAAGGTTACAAGTTGTATGTTGTAAGTCCTGTGATTTCAACAACTTTTGTTTTTTTTTTTACAAAAAAGTTTACATGTATATCCTGTTAAGAGCGTTATAACCTTCCCTAAGTAAAGACCTAAAACCTCAGACACACCAAAGCTGTCATGCCTGATAGACGACAGGTTTGGAATCATGCAGAACTTTCTAGTTAATTTTTGGATGAAATGTTTCTGTGAACTGTTGATGTATTGTCTGACTGATGGAATGAAACTGTCAGGATAACTAACAAGAAACTAACAGGAAGAAAACATTTCCACTTATGAGGAAGAACAAGAGGAGAAACCCAACATGGAGCTCAGAGCCTCATTGTCAGCGTCATCATCATCAGTTAATGAAAACATTCAGGAGGAGAAGAGAAGAGAGATCGGAAGGATCGAAAGACAGGATCATGACTGACCTCTATACGTCTTTCATTCTACTGAGAGATGAGTTTAACCTATGCAGCATTTACACTCCCTCTCGGTGATGAGAGTCTCGCATGGCTTTGATGTGGAGATGAGCTGCAGATTATTTTCTTTTCTTTCCCATGGCAGAAAGAGTGAGAGCCAGAGCAGGAGAAGATGTTATGAAGAAATAGAGAGAAAGAGAGGTGTGGAGGGAGGGAGACTGAGAGAGAAAGGGAGAGTAGATCGTGAGTTGCACTCCTGGAGAAAAGAATGGTGAGAGCTTTGCATGAGACCCTTGTGACAGTTTGTGGTTTGGGGCAGTGTGAAGATTAAACCCTGTATTTGTGTAACCCTAACTTCCACCTTCCCTTCAGGTTCAGTAAAACATGGAAGAAATCATCTCTTGGGTAGAAGTTAAAAATTGGTCTTTCATCAAAAGTTCTGAGAGATGTTCCCAGGAAACCTATAAGGATCTTCTGGGTTACTCTGGTCCAGTACGCCATGCATCAAATCCTGTCCAACTCAGCACTGAATCGTCACGTCAACTGTCATGAAGATTTATTTTCTGAACTGCTTAATCCGAACAAGGAGGCTGGAGTCTATCCCAGCTGACTCTGTATGGTGAAGGACACCCTGAACAATTCACTAGTCTATTGCGAGGCAAAACACACACACACACACACACACACACTGAACCTGGTGGGGATTTGGAACAGGGATAGCCTAAGGTGAGCACCAACACAGTGGTATCATGGTTAACATGTTGACCTCACAGCAAGAAGGTCCTGAGTTCACGACTCATTTCAAGACTCAATCATTTTTACTGTCATTGTGTTCACACATAACGAAATTTTGTACGAGATTCTCAGTATTAAAAGGTGCAAACAAGACAATAACCTCAAGACAAAAGGTGCAAACACGACAATAAAGCGATTCCACTGTCAATACCAGAATATAAACATAAGTTATTCACTAAACTTTAAGTAAAAATATAAAATATAAACTCTAGACTTATGAATGCGAGCCGATCACCGAGATATTTCCCAAACACAAATGCATTGGGAACACAACACTTTCTGTTCTAAATCAAAACAGGAAGAAGAAAATATATAATTTGTGTTATTCCTTTAAAGAAATTGAAGAAAAGTGAATATTCGATTGTTAAAAATATCCGAGTGTGTTTCTCCTTTACAAACTCAAACCTTCAGTGTATGAACTGAAAGATGGTTGAAGGTTCTGTCTGTTTCCTTTGAATCTCTGAAATAATATCTAAATCTTCTTCTTCTTCTTCTTCTTCTTCTTTTCCTTTCGGCTTTTCCCTTCAGGGGTCGCCACAGCAAACCATCCACCTCCATCTCACCCTATCCTCTGTATCTTCTACTCTTACTCCAACTACCTTCATGTCCTCCTTCACCACATCCATAAATCTTCTCTTTGGTCTTCCTCTCGGCCTTCTGCCTGGTAGTTCCAACCTCAGCGTCCTACTGCCAATATACTCACTATCCCTCCTCTGTACATGTCCAAACCATCTCAATCTAGCCTCTCTGACTTTGTCTCCAAAACCTCTTACATGTGCTGTCCCTCTGATGTACTCATTCCTGATCCTATCCATCCTCGTTATTCCCAGAGAGAATCTCAACATTTTCATCTCTGCTACCTCCAGCTCCGCCTCCTGTCTTTTCCCCAGGGCCACTGTTTCTGCTACCTCCAGCTGGCCTCATCACCGTCTTGTACTTTTCCTTTCAGAAATAATCTCGAAATAAAATACTGAAATAAAAAAATAGATATATAATCAGTACAGTTGGTTCTGTTGGATTCGATAACTCTACTACACCTGGTAGTCAATTATTTACCATGTAGAAACACCAGTTCTACCAAAAACACTGATTAATCAGGTTAGTGACGTCTGACTGGCATTATTTTAAACACGATGGTACACTGAGGCATTATGAAATGGAATAAATAAATAGTATCAGCAAGGTGAACATTTCGGGTAATGTGGCTGGGTGGTAAGGTGCTGGATTACTGATCCCAAGGTTGGGGTCTAGCGCCACTGTCAACGGTTGTCCCTGCTGTCTCCCCAGTGCACTAATTGGGTTATCAAAGGCCAACCATGCGTCTCACTGTCTGTGGTGGAGGTTCATGTAAAAGACTATTGTTGACTTTCGTAAAGAGTAGCTGCATAGGCGTCAGCATATTTCTGCTCTGCAATGGAATGGCAAGCTGTACAGGGTGTATGTACTCTGCCCTCAGCCAGGGTTCTCTGAGATGGGCGCCTGCCTTTCTGCGACCCTAATTAGGCTTACACGGTTCAGAAAATGAATGAATGAAGGTGGACATTTCTGTGTAGAGTTTGCATGTTCTCATGGTTGTTCCTTCCCAAAGGCAAATCTGTAGATATAATAAAAAAATGGATAAAAAAAAACAAATTATTTTTATTTACCCATTATTAGTACTGTTAATCCATCAGAGTTGTATGGAATCTGGAGCCAATCACAGCAGAGTGGGTGGGGTTACACCCTGAACAGGTCACCAGTTTATTACAGGACTAACACAGACATAAACAAGCATTCACAACCACATCAGTGGGAGATTTAAAGTGGACCATTTACATAATGTAAATATCTTTGGGCTGCTGGAGAAAACTAGAGTGCCTGAAGGGAAACATGCAAACTCCACATAGAAACCTGAGTGTGGTGGGAGCTTTAAACACATAACCGTCTTGCTGTGAGGTGACAGTGCCACCTGACATTTTCATCACTTTAATAAAAAAACGTAGATGGAAAAACCGCACCATGATAATGACAGGTCGTGCTCCTCACCATTTCTCTGATCCATTGACTAAATGTTCTGATGGTTCTTCTTGGTACTTGTTTCTGAATTGAGTGACAGGTTCAGTTATTAATTTGTGTGTGATGTTATGACTCTTGAAGCAGAAACATGAGACTTGTGATAGGGTCATAACCCCAGAGCTTATATCAGTGCTGGAATGATTTCTTGTGGAGATGTGAAGATGATTCCTCAGGCTGAAGCTTTTGATTTCCTGGAGCTCTACAACAGGAAACAGTAACAATGCAGATAGAACTTTTTTGCCATCAGCACCAAAACAAATAATAGTTATTGATTTTTGTATTTTCACCCCGAAGAATAAAATCCATATTTTGCACTCTGGTTTCAGTCTGTTGCCATGGGTAATGCAGAGCAGGAAGTAATTGACTCTGATCTGTCATACTCGAAATGCATGAAAGAAGAGAAGAGACAAGAGACTGAGACAGAGTTAAAGAAGTGCATGATGAGAGTAAAACTGACGCTTCAGTGGAGAGAAAAAATGTACATAGCATTCCAGTGATACACAACAAACTCCAAAGTTCTCATACCTACACCAGTGTTGCCCTGTTCCATCCTCTCATCATTTCATCCTTTCCATTACATCATCTTCACATCATTCTGTCCTTCCCATCATTCCATCCTTCCATCATTCCTTCCTCCCATCATTCCACCCCTTTCATAATTCTGTCCTTTTCATCATTCCATCATTTACATTATTCCATCATTCTGTTCTTCCTTCATTCCTTCCTCAAATAATTTCATTCTTCCATCATACTATCATTCCATCTTCCTATCATAACCACTCTCATGAAGCACAGTATAAATAAATGCCAAACTTGGTGTGTAAATACATCTGGTCCTGGAGGACTGTCACATATCTATTTCATTCTTCTGTTACCGTGACTTTGACCTTCAACCTCTAATGAAACAGCTTCTTGGCCTGAGCATATTTAAGTACAGCACCTACAAATGCTAAATTTTGAATGAGAGCAGAGAAGTTGTGATGTGTCTTAGAGGGATTAGAATGGAGTTGGATGTTAGAAATGTTATTGTTTTTGATAAATAAACGATTATTGTATTTTTTTCTCATTTAATTAAATGGAAATATTATATATACAGTGATACCTCAGCTCACGAACATAATTGGTTCCCAGAAAGTGTGTGTGAGGCGAAAAGTTCGTCTTCCGAACATTTATTTCCCATAAGAAACCATTAAAATGAGAATAATCCGTTCCCAGGTCCCCATAAAACATAATTTTCTACTAAATAAGCCTTAAAACTACACAAAAATATACCTTATTTTATGTATAATAAATGTGCTATTGTATTGTAATTAAAGAAATAAACTGTACTGTATAATAAAGTCGTTTTATTTACCTTTGTGATGGTAGTTGATGGCTTGATGGAATGGAGTGGGAGGAGGAGGGAGGGAGGGACTTACTGTTTGGAAGGAGAGTTTGGAAACGCCTACTGTTTGGAAACACCCTTAGCCACACACGCACCCTTAATAGCTTCCTTGTTCTTAAGGATGGGAGCAATGGTAGACTTAGCGTACTGGTACTGGGACGCTGAGTCACACAAACGCACACCTCGTTCGTGTTTTTCAATGATCTCCGCCTGTGGTGGGGGCTTTTTCAGTCCCATAATAGCAAAAGTACACTCAATATGGTCCAAAATGTCTATCAAACACAAACCACTTCCGCACTCAAAGAAAGGGGGTGTGACGAACTGGGACGCCGTGAGCGTGCGTCAGCTTCTCCTGGCCGCCACCGTGGCCGCGTGGTTTGGTTCGTCCACCGAAAACTAGTTCGTCAGCAGAGACTATATGCTCGCGAATTTAATGTTCTTGAGGCGAAAAGTTCGTGAGCTTAAGCGTTCGTCAGCGGAGGTTTTACTGTATATATATATAAATTGCCTCTCGCTATCCAATCACCACCATCACTGCCACCCACTTCCTCCTTCCTCCAGCTTTTTCGGGTGGGGGGGGGGGTGACACTGAGGGGTTCTCACAAAAGCCGAGACATAATCTCTCCAGTGTTCTAGATCAACCCCAGGGTCTCGTCCCGATCGAACATGTCCGAAACACTACACTAGGAAGGCGCGCGGGAGGCATTCTAACCAGATGCCTAAGCCACCTGAACCGGCTCCTCTCAACACGGAGGAGCATTGATTCTACTCCGAGCTCTCCCCGGATGGCTGAGCTTCTCACCTTATCTCTAAGGGAGAGCCCCCCCCACCCGGCGAAGGAAGCTCATTTCAGCCACTTGTATCCATGATCTTGTTTTTTCAACCACTACCCAAAGCTCATGATGTAGATGCAGATTTGAACATAGATTAAATGGTAAAATGAGAACTTTGCGGCTCAGCTCCCTGTTCACCACGATGGACCAGAAGCAGCTCCACTTAACAACAGAGGCTGCAGAAGTCCGCCTGTCGATCTCCCGCTCCATCCTTCCCTCTCTCATGAACAAGACCCTGAGATACTTGAACGCCTCCACTTGAGATAAGACCTCATTCCAGACCCAGAGGGAGCATTCTACTCTTTTCTGCCTGGGAACCACGCCCTTAGATTGGAAGGTGCCGATTCTCATCTTGGTCACTTCACACTCTGCTGCAATGAAAGCTGGACATCCTGGATTGATGAAGCCAAAAGGATGACATCCCCCGCAAAAAGTAGAGACGAGATCCTATAGCCATCAAACCAGACTCCTCAATACCTCGGCTGTGCCTAGAAATTCTGTGCATAAAAATTATGAACAGAATCTAGGACAAATGACAACCATCACCGGAAAATGACCCCCAACCATCACTGGAAATGAATTTGACCTGTTGTTACCAATGTGGACCAAGCTCTGACTCTGGTGATACACAGACCAAATGGCCCATAACAAGGGGTCCAGTACTGCACCCCCAGAGCACAACCCACAGAATAACCAGAGGGACACAGTCAAAACCCTTGTCTAAATCCACAAAACAAAAATTGGGAAAACTCCCACATCCCCTCCAGGGTCCTGTAGAATGTCGAGTTTGTCTAGAGTGCCACAGATAGGATGAAAACCACATTGTTCCTCCTGAATCCAAGGTTCAACTATCAGTCGGATCCTCCTCTCCAATACCCCTGCATAGACTTTCTCAGGTAAGCTGAGGAATGTGATTCCACGATAATTGGAACACACTCTCCGGTCCTTCTTTTTAAAAACGGGGACTACTACCCTGGTTTGGCAAGCCAGAGGTACAGCCCCCGATGACCACGTGATGTTGCAGATATTGTAGAGATGTTTCACAAGAGGGGAGAACCAAGACTTGCAATTCTTTAACGGTGAGCTTTGGAGAACTTTTTATTTCTGTTTACCCTCTTCCTCACTGTGTGGTGGAAAAATAATCTCACGTCCTCATCCAGCCTTGTTTCCCACTGCTCCGGTTGTTTTAAACTTCTTAATGATTCCTCTGATGATAGATATGGGGCAGGGGCAGGCGAGGGGTGATTTTCTTGGAGCCGTTGCCTGAGTTGTGAAGGTTGACACACATCTGCCTTCCTTGAATGTTGTGTTCCCTTGTCTTTCTCATGTTGAAAAGTGAATATGAGAAATGGTGTCTGTGTCATGTCATATTTGTTCCTCAGGGAAACAGAAAGTGATGAATTACTATTTAAAGGTTCCTAGATACTCTGAACAACCTTATACATTACTGTAGAAATGACAGAAATACTTCAATTATGTTTATTTCACAGGAATTATTAGGGGTGCCAATAACTGTGGCAAATGTGAGTTCATGAAAAATAATTATTTCTTAATCAGGGATTTTTTTCATTTTACAATTCACTTGAGTTGTAGGTTACATTTTTCTACCATTTTCAGTATGAGAGGAGCTTCTGTAATAAAAATGTAATTTATTTTAAGGCTTTTAACATGTCGTAACCAGAGGGTTCCAATAAATGCGTTGGGCAGTTTATGTCTTTGGTCATTCTCCACCATCCACCAACCACTCATCTCCATGGTGTTTATCTCCACAGATCTACTGCATCATTCTGAATGAACTCCAGAGACTGTTGTGTGTGAAAATCTTAGTGCGGGATCATTGTCCCATCCTGATGTTGATGTGAGCATTACCCAAAGATTCTGGGCAGATATATATGAGTTTATGTATTGCACTGCTGCTGCATGATTGGCTGATTACATACCACCATGAATGTGTTATTGTACCGATGTAATAAAATATTCAGCCTTTTTAAATCTATAACCCTGACTTCTTTAATTAGAACCTTTCAGTACAACTCTTTTAAAATGCGATGTTCCACTAGACTGTGTGACATTTAAAGTAAACTCTGGGATGAAGATGTTGTGGCAGCTCGTTCAGAGACATGTGATGAAGTCAGTGTTATTTAACATTATAATTAACCATCAGACAGCTCGTCGAACTAAAACCAGTTTACTACACATCCTCCAGCTTTCTACTGAGAAACTGTGACGCGATTTCAGTTCAGTCTAACTCAATAATCATCGACATCATCATCACCCTCATCATCATCACCATTATTATCACCATACCCACCATCAATTTCATCATCACCACCACTACCATCATCATCATCATCATCATCATCATCATCATCGTCATCATGACCATCATCACCACCATTGCCCTCATCATCACCTTCCTGATCACCACCATCATCGTCATCTCCCCCCATTTTCTCCCTTAATTGAATCGTATCCAATTCCTAACCATCAGGTATTACCTTCCCTATCACACAAATACCGACCAGGGAGGGGCGAAGGCATGCACTCTGTGACATGCAACACGACCCCCCCCCCCCCCCCCACCACTCACCCTGCCTCTTTTCAAACAGCAGTGCATGCCCATTTGGGGGCAGTCTAACACACTCGAAGGAAAGCGCTATCTCCGCCTCATGCAAATGAGCTTACAGACACTAGTGATTGGCTGGCAATGTGAGTAACAGGGGCGTGGGCGAATGCCGTCCCATGGACATTATCATCATCTTAATCAGTAATAAAACTGGACAAATTGTTCCCTTCTGCAAATGGATCCAGTACTGGAAAACATTCTAGCCCCTCCCACAGTGTAACCCCACCCATTTCCTACAATTCACCCTTATTTTAACCATGTACTGTGTCTAAATCAACTTACTGTTGTCTTCTTCTTCTTCTTCTCCTTTTCATTTCGGCTATTCCATTCAGGGGTTGCCACATCTGCCTCCATCTTACCCTATCCTCTGCATCTTCTTCTCTTACACCAACTGCCTTCATGTCCTCCTTTACCACATCCATGAAACGTCTCTTTGGTCTTCCTCTAGGCCTTCTGCCTGGTAGTTCCAATCTCAGCATCCTACTACCAATATATTCACTATCCCTCCTCTGTACATGTCCAAACCATCTCAATCCAGCCTCTCTGACTTTGTATCCAAAATGTCTTACATGTGCTGTCCCTCTGATGTACTCAGTCCTGATCCTATCCAGCATCGTTACTCCCAAAGAGAACCTCAACATTTTCATCTCTGCTACCTCCAGCTCTGCCTGCAGTCTTTTCCCTAGGGCCACTGTTTCTAAACCATACAACATTGCAGGCGTCAACACCGTCTTGTACACCTTGCCTTTCAGTCTTGCCGATACCCTCCTATCTCACATCACACCATACACTTTTCTCCAACCATTCCAACCTGCCTGCACACGCTTCTTCACCTCTTTTCCACACTCTCCATTGCTCTGGATTGTTGAGCCTAAGTAATTAAAATCCTCCACCTCTCTTATCTCTGCTCCCTGTAACCTCACCGTTCCTCTTGGATCATGGTCGTTCACACACATGTATTCTGTCTTACTGAGGCTAACCTTCATTCCTCTCCTTTCCAGGGCATACCACCACCTCTTGAGATTTTCCGACACTTGTTCTCTGCTCTCACTACAGATCACAATGTCATCTGTAAACATCATAGTCCATGGGGAATCTTGTCTAACCTCGGCTGTCAGCCTGTCCATCACCATAGCAAACAAAAAGGGGCTCAGAGCTGACCCCAGATGCAGTCCCACCTCCATCTTGAACTCTTCTGTCACACCGACAGCACACCTCACCACTGTTTTACATCTCTCATACATGTCCTGCACCACTCTAACATACTTCTCTGCCACTCCAGACTTCCTCATGCAATACTACAGTTCCTCTCTCGGCACCCTGTCATATGCTTTCTCCAGATCCACAAAAGAACAATGCAGCTCCTTCTGACCTTCTCTGTACTTCTCTATTAACATCCTCAAGGCAAACACTGCATCTGTGGTGCTCTTTCTTGGCATAAAACCCAACTGTTGTTCACAAATGCTGACCTCTGCCCTTACTCTAGCTTCCACTATTATTTCCCATAACTTCATCGTATGGCTCATCAACTTTATCCCTCTGTAGTTGCCACAACTCTGTCTGTCTGTCTGTCTTCCTTATGGCTTTTTCCCTTTTACTCGGGAGTCGCCACAGCAAATCATCTTGATTCGCATGATTAATTTGGCAGAGGCTTTTAAGTCAGATGCCCTTCCTGTCACAACCCTTTTAGCAAGGGACAGAAACAACTTTGCAGCCTACTCTTTACGAAAGTCAGCAATGGCTCTTTTACATGCCTCTCACCATAGACAGTGAGAGACATGGCCCGCCTTTGATAACCCAGTTAGTTGCCACAACTCTGCACGTCTCCCTTATTCTTCCAAATGGGCACCATCACACTTCTCCATTCCTCTGGCATCCTCTCACTCTCTAAGACCTTGTTGAATGTTCTTGTCAGAAAATTTGCTGCTACCTCTCCTAGACACTTCCATACCTCCACTGGTATGTATGTCATCAGGACCAACTGCCTTTCCATTCATTATCGTCTTCAATGCCCTCCTCATTTCACCCTGACTAATCTTTGCTACTTCCTGGTCCTCAACGGTCACCTCTTCTACTCTTTTTTTTCTCTCTCATTTTCCTCATTCATCAGCTCTTCAAAGTACTCTTTCCATCTTCCCAGCACACGTCTGTCATCAGTCAATACATTTCCCACTCTGTCTTTAATCACTCTAAGTTGCTGCATGTCCTTCCCATCTCTATTTCTCTGCTGTGCCAACCTGTATAAATCATTTTCTCCCTCTTTACTGTCCAACCGAGCATACAAGTCATCATACGCCCTCTGTTTGGCCTTTGACACCGCTACCTTCGCCTTACGCTGTGTCTCCCTGTACTCCTGTTTACTGTTTACTCTCTTTGGTCCCCTCAATGTCCCACTTCTTCTTAGCTCACCTCTTCTTTTGTACACACTCCTGTACTTCCTCATTCCACCACCAAATCTCCTTATCTACTCTCCTTCCAGATGACACACCATGTATTCTTCTACCTGTCTCCCTAATCACATTAGCTGTAGTTGTCCAGTCATCTGGAAGTACTTCCTGACCACCCAAAGCCTGTTTCAACTCCTCCTTGAAGACAACACGACACTCTTCCTTTTTCAGCTTCCACCACTCTGTCTTCTGCTCTGCCTTTGCGTTCTTCACCTTTCTCACCATGAGCATCATCCTGCACACCTATGCTGTTTGTCAACACTCTCACTCACTACTACTTTGCAGTCACTGACTTCTGTCAAATTGCATCGCCTACACAAGATGTAGTCTACCTGTGTGCTCCTACCTCCGATTTTATAAGTCACCCTATGCTCTTGTCTCTTCTGGAAGAAAGTATTTACCACAACCATTTCCATCCTTTTTGCAAAATCTACCAATATCTGTCCTTCTGCGTTCCTGTCCTGGATATCAAACCTGCCCATCACTTCCTCGTCCCCTCTGTTTCCTGCACCAACATGTCCATTGAAGTCTGCCCCAATGACCACTCTTTCACCTCTGGGGGTACTCTGCATCACTTCATCTAACTCACTCCAGAATCTCTCCTTCTAGCTCACATCCTGCCTGTGGGGCATAAGCACTAACAACATTGAACATCTTGAGACTCATCACTCTGTCTGACACTCTTTTCACTTCTAGAACATTCCTGCCAACCCCTCCTTCAAGATGACTCCTACTCAATTTCTCTTCCCAGTCACACCATGAAAAAACAGCTTAAACCCTGCTCCTAAGCTTCTAGCCTTGCTTCCTTTCCACCTGGTCTCCTGAACACACAGTATGTCCACCTTCCTCCTCTGCATCATGTCAGCCAGCTCTCTACCTTTTCCTGTCATAGTTCCAATATTCAAAGTCCCTACTTTCAGTCCTAGACTCATGCTTTTCCTCTTCTCTTTCTGCTTACGGACACGCCTCCCACCTCTCCTTCTTCGAATTCTTCGACCAACAGTAGTCCAATTTCCACCAGCACCCTGTTGGTTAACAGCACTGATGGCAGTCGTTATTAATCTGGGCCTTGATCGATCCAGTATGAATTTCTTTGTTTTGACTCGCATATTTTATTTGGCATTGGTTTTACGCCGGATGCCCTTCCTGACGCAACCCTCCCCCTCCCCACAGCTGCATTAACTCCACTAACTGTTGTAACTCAAGGAATTACTGTAATGCTGGGAGCTTTTCGTAACCTTTCATTTTATCCTTATTTCCCGCACTTGCATCTCATCACTGCATAATTAGTCCCTCCTACCCAGGAAATATGGAGAGACATGAGGAGTGTCGAATTGTGGAAATAATGCTTTAGGAGTGAGCTATTTATATGCTCGCTTGCAGATCTTCTGGGAACGCTGCCATCATGCATCATCAAGTGCTCACCGCTCTATAATCATCACCCCTCAGTCTTTGGTGCACTGATAAGTAAATTGTGATGGGTTAGCAATGACGGCAGATCAGCAAAACGTCCGGCTTAAGCAAGGAACAAGAAAAAGACAAATGAAGGTGTTTAGATCATCCTGAATCTCCAGCTTTATCCCCACCGCTCAAATTAATCTCACTGACTGTATGGTCACAGAACGTGGAATGTCTTAGCCAGGTAGAACTTCATTACCTTTTCACTCGTATCAGTTTATGGTGCCGCCCATCTGGAGCCAATCAGCAGTTAGCATTTGTTAGGCAGATGTTTTAAAGTAAATATGTGAGGCGCTCCACCTAATGTTTGCTTGTCGCAAGTGACGTATGGAGCTTGTGGGACAACGCGCAGCTTATTCAGACTTCCGATCTTTCAAGTGAGAAAGTGCACGTTCAATACTTGTTTAGTACTCAACCTTCACGTGCTCACTTGAAAGATCGGAAGTCCGGATAAACCGTGCTTTGTATCAAAAGCTCCATACGTCACTTGCGAGAAGCGCTTACATTCGGTGGAGCGCATCACATATGTTTTTAAGTATTTTATAAGTTTTTGATTTAAAATAAAAATAAAACACATTTTAAAAAGACATCATGTCTTCATGTACTCTCTTTAGTATTAAAATAAACATAAATGCTAAACATAAAGACCCACCTGAAGTTAAACTCGGTTAGCTGTTACCGTGGAGCATGTACTGCTCTGCACAATCACCAAGTTAAAATACAGACGCTCCCCGACTTACATTCATTCTTTTTACGTTTTTAATTTTTTCTTTTTTTTTAAAAAAACATACGTCAAATTTTGAGTTTAGAATGTTCCTTGTAGTACGAGACGTACCTACATAGTACGCTGATGTAATGACGCAATGATGTAATGATGCTGCGTCCATTGTTTATAAACGACAGACTGGACATCCCCAGTTCAGTGCATGTTACCCTTGTGTTAAGACGTCGTCGCTGAAATCTTTGTGTTTACACTGTTTTGTGTACTTTTGTAACCATAAGCAAATATAGTTGGTCAGAAGCGTAAGCCTACTAGCATGGGTACAAGTTTGACGGCATATGCCGGAATTTCCGGTTTTCCCAAGACTGAATTTACTATCTGCTCGGATCAGCGCAATCTACCATGCATACTCAGTTAAGCAAAGAGAGTTCTAAAATGAATGAAAACCCGAATCCAGAAAAGAAAGATAACTCTCCGCTCTGCTGGTGATTCACATCAGTGCAGGCTGAGTAATAAACAAGTGTTCAACGGCGCCCTTGCTCACTTAAAAGACCGGAAGTCCGGATAACCGGCGCTTTGCCTAAAGCACAAGCAAGTGAACTACTTTCGGTGGAGCGCCTCGCATATTGTAAGCGTTGATTGGCTGTTTTAAGCTTCATTTAAAGTGACTCAGCTCAGCTTCATGTAAAGTGACCATCCGTCGAACATCGGAACCATTTACAAGCAGAAATATCGCATCATAGAGAATGTAAAGGTTATATTTGATACTGTATTTGATATTTGTTGAGTGAATTTGATTAAAATTTATATATTTAAAATTATTGTGCTTGAATTTAATTTATTTTAAATTAATGTTATATTATTATTTGATATATTTGATATTATTTTACAATGTTATGTTTGTAATAATTGATTTAGGGGTGTTTTATGAGATACGGTAATGGTATTTATGGATGTATAGTGCAGTATGAGCGTCATACGTCACTGGAACATACAGTAACAACTTTTTTTTTTTTCACCTTACGTTCGGCTGCCCGGAACCAAACTAAAACGTAAGTTGGGGAGCGTCTGTACACTTATCTGTTTTTTTTTTTTGGACTTCCTTGCCATTTTTCTCCCAAATTTTATTTGCATCCAATTCCCACCCATCAGGTATTACCTTCCCTAAGACACGACCACCAGCGACCGGCGATGGGCGAAAGCATGCACATGCCCTCTCTGTGACGCGGAATGATAGCCACCTACTTTTTTTTGAACTGCGAGTTCATGTGTATTTGGGGGGGGGTCCTAACAATCTGAGGGAAAGCACAATTCGCCCCCCTTGTACAAATCAGTTCAGAGATGCCCATGATTGGCTGTGAGCAGTTTATGAGATGAATAAGAGCTGCTTAATGAAGAGCTGTGAGGGGAAAGGGAAGAGATGTCAGATGAAGAAGAGTAGGGAGAGGGGACAGAACTGTGAGATGGCAGGAGGTGAGGCGTATCAGTCTCCGGTGCTCTGTTCAATTCTATTAAGTTTAAATATTTAAGGTAAACATTTCACCAGGGTGATGTCACTGAGGTTCTTGTTATATTCCAGTACATGTTGTGATCTGATCTGAGCACACATTTCCTGTCTGAAAAGATACGATACAATCAGACAGCTCCTCAGAATGTGAAACAGATGATCAGGTGGTTATCAATCAAACATGTGAGCAAATAGTCCCTCTAGATTGTGCATCAATCACCACCCAGTAACATCTCTTCCAATTTAATTACAGCTTCTGTATGGTTTCATTCAATTTAATTGGAGCTTACACACACACTCAAGCATTCATAACAGACCATTAAATCCCTCTGTGGCTTCTTTTCTCTCACCGTCATCCATTTTTCTCTAATTCTGTCTAAATCTGTTTAAGTACAGAAACAGAGTGACCTCATTCTGCACACTAATTAACTAATGAAGACCTATAGAGAGAAAGAGAGACTGAGAAGTAAAGATATGAGAGAAGGAGAGCGAGATCGACAGAGAGAACGAAAAGAGATAGCATCGCTAATTAAAAAGTTTCAAAGAGAAATATTAAACACGGAGAAGCCAGAAAGAAAGCTTCGGAATCACGGAATAAATAATTTACAGTTGAATGATCATCCTGCAGCCTAAAATTAAACAAAAAACATCAATGCACCACAATTTACACCAAAAAGACCCACCTTACACTGCTTCACACCAACACAAACTGTTGTATACCAACACACGCACACCAACACAGACTGTTATATATAAATAAACACACACTGATATATACCAACACACACACACACACACACACACACATATTAAACCACACTGTGATATATCAACACACACACATACGAACGCACATTGTTATATACCAACACACACACATACCAACACACACTGTTATGTATAAACACACATACCAACACACACTGTTATATATAAACAGACACATACCAAAACACACTGTTATATACTAACACACACATACCAACACACACTGTTATATATAAACACACACATACGAACGCACATTGTTATATACCAACACACACACATACCAACACACACTGTTATGTATAAACACACATACCAACACACACTGTTATATATAAACAGACACATACCAAAACACACTGTTATATACTAACACACACATACCAACACACACTGTTATATATAAACACACACATACCAACACACACTGTTATATACCAACACGCTGTTATATATAAACACACACATACCAACACACACTGTTATATACCAACACACACATACCAACACACACTGTTATATACACCAACACACACATACCAACACACACACTGTTATATATCAACACACACATACCAACACACACTGTTATATACCAACACACAGACATCAACACACTGTTATATATCAACACACACATTGTTATATACCAACACACACATGCCAACACATACTGTTACATACCAACACACTGTTATATACCAATACACATACCAACACACACTGTTATACATAAACACACACATACCAACACACACTGTTATATATCAACACACACATACCAACACACACACACATACCAACACACACACTGTTATATATCAACACACACATGCCAACACATACTGTTACATACCAACACACTGTTATATACCAATACAGATACCAACACACACTGTTATACATAAACACACACATACCAACACACACATACCAACACACACTGTTATATATCAACACACACATACCAACACACACACACATTGTTATATACCAACACACACATGCCAACACATACTGTTACATACCAACACACTGTTATATACCAATACAGATACCAACACACACTGTTATACATAAACACACACATACCAACACACACACATATCAACACACACTATTATATATCAAAACACACTTAACAACACACACTGTTATATACCAACACACACATACCAACACATACTGTTATATATAAACACACACATACCAACACACAATGTTATATACTAATGCACACATACCACCACACACTGTTCTGTATAAAAACACAAACATACCAACACACACTGTTATATACAAACACACACACACATACCAACACACGCTGTTATATATAAACGCACACATATGAATACACATACCAACACATACCGTTATATATAAACTCACACGTACCAACACACACTGTTATATATAAACGCACTCACACGTACCAACACACACTGTTATATACCAACACACACATACCCACTTTTTTGGGGTTTTTTTGCACCCGATCCATGGTGGCTCATCAGGCCGGTGCTTATCCCCAGTTTCCATAGCGTGAAGTGACTAGGAGTACAACTCCTCCTGGATGGGACGCTTGTCCATCGCAGGTTACTTGCCCAGTATATTTTACTGATACCCATTGATACTGCAGGGTGGACAAAGGCACACGGGGTCTTAGCACAGTGGGGGGGGGGTCTAACTGGGATTTGAACACAACCTCCTGATCATGAGCGCAGCACACTAACCACTACCATCGGCCCCTCTTCACAATACCAACACACACTGTTATATATAAACACACATACCAACACACACTGTTACATATAAACACACACATACCAACACACACTGTTATATACCAACACACATACACATACCAACACAGACTGTTATATATAAACACACATAGTAACACACACCGTTATATACCAACAAACACATAACAACACACACTGTTATATCATCATCATACGTTTTAGAGTCCTTTCTTCCCCTAGCAAAGGGGTTGGACAGTCAGGTAGCAGCCCAAACTTGCTGTCGCCATTCATCCCTGTCCTTGGCCAAGTCGACTGTAAGGTTGCAGGAATGAACATTGTCCATCTATGTTTCCCGTGGTCTGCCTTTACTTCTGGTACCGTCTACCTCCAGTGTTTGGCACTTCCTTATCCAGGAGTGGCTGCGGTATGTGTGCCCAAACCAGTGAAGCCTGTTCCTTCTAAAGATGACCTCAAGGTGGACTAGGTCTAGCTTGTTGTACAGTGTGGCTGTATCCACATGTGCCTGGGTGTTGACTCCGCATATCCTACTAATCATAGCTCTCTCATTCCAAAGCAACATAGAGCGCTCATCGTTTCTTATCACCCAGCACTCACTGGCATACAACATAACACTGCGGACATATGAGGCATAAATTCTTCCTCTAGTGAGCAGACTTGGGATGCGACAGGTGAGTATAGGCAACAGCTCTCTGAATTCGTCCCACGCAGCTCTACAGCATTTTGTGATGCTGGACAGGCTTCCACCTTCAGTGCTGATCATGTCATCGAGGTAACAGAACTTGTCGATGACTTCCATGCTGTAGTTGTCTATGGCAAGCTAGTTGAAAGGGTGTCTATCAATGGGCCTTGCCAGGCCTCTGCATCTGGGACAGCGAAAGGTTAGATCTTATCTCAGCCTGCCCTGGGTGCCGCTGCAAGCCTTATGCACCCAGTGGGAGCAGCCTACATAGTATATGGAATTCCTGCCAACCCCTGCTCTGCATACACCACAGGGGAATTTGTCGGTGGCCTTCAGTATGTTCATATCCTTGCCATTGCACAGTATCTTCGTCTTTCCCATGTTGACCCTCGGTCCTTTGCTTTCCATGTGTGTCTTCCACATGGTCAGGCTGGCTTTCAGATCCTCGATGCTATCCACGATAATGACCAGGTCATCAGAGTAGAGCATCTCCCAGGGGGCCTTCATCCCAAACTCTCTGGAAAGAGCTTCCAAGACGATGATAAATAGCAGTGGGCTTAGGACAGAGCCCTGATGTACATGTACTTTGACTCTTTGATGGGGTCACTGTAGGTGTTGTCGACGCATATCTTGCTAGTAGCATTGCTGTACATAGCTTTCACTGTACGGACAAGCCATTCCTCCACTCCTGACTTTCTCATAGCCCACCACAGTACCTGCCTTGGGACTCTGTCAAATGCCTTCCCCAAATCTACAAAGGCAAAATAGAGCTGGCAGTTCTTATGGAGATACTTTTCCTGAAGCTGGCATACAATAAAAATGGATTCAATCATTCCTCTTCCAGGCATGAATCCAAACTGCATCTCGTTGATGTTCACCATTTCTCTGATCAGCTTCTCTGAGACTCTTTCCAGCACTTTTATAGTCTGGTCAAGTAGCTTCAGGCCTCTGTAGTTCCCTCTCTTGAGCACGTCGCCCTTACCCTTGTAGCAATTCACAATATAACTTTCGACCCAGTCTGCAGCAATGTGACCCTCCATGATGGTGTGGTTCATGAGTTCAGTGAGGAGACTACTGCATCTCTCTACTGATGCTTTTAGCATCTCAGCAACTACTCCCAAGGGACCAGCTGCCTTCCCCACTTTCATCCTTTGGACTGCCTCTTTAACCATCTTCTCTGTGATTAAAATGGGGGCACCATACACAGGATCGATTGCTGACAGGTCATCTGGATTCCAAGTGAATTCCACATTCAACAATCTTTCATAGTGCTGTTTCCATGCTTTCTTCTTAGCCTCATCATCTAAAGCCATGATGCTATCATCATCTCGGACACACTTCTCTCCCATGACATCCTGATTGTCTCTCGTCATCTGTTTTGCAATTCTGAATATGTTGTCCTTCCCTTCCCTCACATTCTGCAGCTCCCACTCTTCTGCTGTCTTCTTGGCTAGGTAGACAGCTTGCTTGGTTTCTCTCTTGGCCACGAGGTCGGGTTCTTTGCTAGCCCTTTTCTTCCACTCCTTCCAACACTTCCTCTTTCTCTGGATGTCATCGTTCACTTCAATGTTCCACCACCATTTCTGCTTCCTGGGCGTTCCTTTCTTTGTCCATCCACGCACCTGCTCAGTTGCCTGCAGCAGGCCAGACTTCAGCCTGGACTATGCCTCTTCTGCTGATACTGTGCTGGTTGTGTCAGATAGTATGCCATCCATGGTCTCTGTGAACTGGATTTTGTGTGCGGGGTCTCTCAGCTTCCAGGTGCGCAGCTTGGGTGTGTACCGGTAAGGTCTTGGGGGCTGGTATTTCAGTCTCAGGTCACACACAAGTAAGTTGTGTTGTGTCGCACACTCCTCTCCCGGTACAACCTTAATGTTTTTGGCACTCTTGAACTCAGTCCTTCGTAGCAGGAAGTAGTCAATCTGACTCCTGTGACCTTTGGACTGGTACATCACCAGGTGTTGCTTGGGCTTGCAGAAGAAAGAGTTGCCAATCACCAGGTCATAGGCAGCAGTGAATTCTAGGATCCGCTCTCCTTACTGGTTTCGTTCCTCAAAGCCATGTCCTCCGTGCATTCCTTCGAATTCATCTGGCATATGTCCTATGTGGCCCTTGAAGTCGCTGCATAAGACGAGGGTCTCCTGGTTGTTGACTCTGCTGACCACGCTCTGCAGTTGGTCATAGAACTCATCCTTCACACTTGTGTCCAGGCCGACTTGTGGTGCATAGATGGCTATGGATAGAATGGTCTTGCCCAGGCAGAGTTTTAGAATGAGGATTCTGTCTGATACACGAGTGATTTCGAATACCTTGTCAACCCACTTCTCAGCAAGCACTATGCCAACACCTCCAATGTCAGCATGGTTGCCAATTCAGTAGAACTTGCCTCAAGAGTCTTTCCAAGTGATCATGCGGGCTGACCCACCTCTCCAGCGCACCTCCTGCAAGCAGCATATGGCCACTCTCCTTCTGTTGACAGTCTCTACAACTTCACTGGCTCTGCCATTCAAAGTGCTGACGTTGAGGGTACCAATGTGGAGTGTGTGGTGCAGGATTTCGCCTGATGAAGGTCTGGCTGGCCTACTGGCCTACACCACCCAGCTCTACCATTCATGGCATGAGTAGTCCTCAGATTCCTCGTCCCACCTCTAATACTACCTTCTACAACTACATGATTATGTTGAAGCTGGGGGTTTTACGGCCGGATGCTCTTCCTGGCGACAACACTTTCTTCATAAGTGTAATTAGGCATGCTGCCGCCCAAGGCTGAATACCCATGCCTGGCCTGGGAGTATTATTTAGTCATAGCTGACACCCTAGCAGGTACTAACCCTCCGGGTCAGATGGAAAGAGAGAACCTGGGAGCAATGGGATCAAGGCAGACCCACTTTGGGGCGCAGCTTCACGTTCCCCCGACTCAGAACGAGCCAGCCACTGGATGCGGTTTAACGTCATATCCAGGACAATCACCACACACATAAAAACACACACTGTTATCTACCAACACACACACATACCAACACACACTGTTTTATATAAACACACACATATCAACATACACTGTTATATATAAACACACACATACCAACACACACTGTTATATATAAACACACACATACCAACACACACATAACAACACACACTGTTATATATCAACACACATATCCCAACACACACTGTTACATATCAACACACACTGTTATATACCAAAACGCACACATACCAGCACACACTGTTATATACCAAAACGCACACACATAACAACACACACTGTTATATATAAACACACACAAATACCAGCACACACTGTTACAGGGATCCCTCACTTTCCGCGGTTAATAGAGACAGAGACCTCCCCATAACCGCCGATTTCCGTGAAGTAGGATCGTCCCCCCCTGACTGACGTATATGTACATGTATATGTGTATATAATATCAATAAATATATATTCAATTCTATAAATGCTTATAAAAGGTAAAGTCTGTGGGCTTTTTACACCCAAGCCATTGCGGCTCATCAGGCTGGTGCTTATCCCCAGTTTCTGTAGCGTGAAGCAATTAGGAGTTCAACTGCTCCTGGCTGGGCCGCTGGTCTATCGCAGGTTACCTTCCCAGTATATTTTTACTGGTACCCATTTATACAGCTGGGTGAACAGAGGCACACTTGTGGTTAAGAACAAGAAGAAGAACAATTAAACATTTAAAAAATCATGCATAAGATGTAAATAAAATATAAGTACACACACATACAGACATGTGTGTGCAGACTTCTTCTTCTTCTTCTTTTCCTTTCGGCTGTTCCCTTCAGGGGTCCCCACAGCAAATCATCCGCCTCCATCTCACCCTGTCCTCTGCATCTTGTTCTCTTACTCCAACGAATTTCATGTCTTTCTTCACCACATCCATAAATCTCTTCTTTGGTCTTCCTCTGGGCCTTTTGCCTGGTAGTTCCAACCTCAGCATCCTACTACCAATATACTCACTATCCCTCCTCTGTACATGTCCAAACTATCTCAATCTAGCCTGTCTGACTTTGTCTCCAAAACATCTTACATGGGCTGTCCCTCTGATGTACTCATTGCTGATCCTATCCATCCTCGTTACTCCCAGAGAGAACCGCAACATTTTCATCTCTGCTACCTCCAGCTCTGCCTCCTGTCTTTTCCTCAGCGCCAATGTTTCTAAGCCATAGAATTTTGAATGAACCTTGAATTTGTTGGTCATGCCAACAGCACACCTCACCACTGTCTTACATCTCTCATACATGTCCTGCACCACTCTAACATACTTCTCTGCCACTCCAGACTTCCTCATACAATACCACAGTTCTTCTCTTGGCACTCTGTCATATGCTTTTTCCAGATCCACAAAGGCACAATGCAGTTCCCTCTGACCTCTGTACTTCTCTATCAACATTCTCAAAGCAAACACTGCATCTGTGGTGCTCTTTCTTGGCATCAAACCAAACTGTTGTTCACAAATGTTGACTTCTGCCCTTAGTCTAGCTTTCACTATTCTTTCCCATAACTTCATTGTATGGCTCATCAACTTTATCCCTCTGAAGTTGTCGCAACTCTCCACGTCTCCCTTATTCTTCCAAATGGGCACCATCACACTTCTCCTCCATTCCTCTGGAATCTGCTCACTCTCTAAGACCTTGTTCAATGTTCTTGTCAGAAAATCTATGGCTACCTCTCCTAGACACTTCCATACCTCCACAGGTATATCATCAGGACCAACTGACTTTCCATTCTTCATCCTCTTCAATGCCCTCCTCACTTCACCCTTACTAATCTTTGCTACTTCCTGCTCCTCAATGGTCACCTCTTCTACTCTTTTTTTCTCTCTCATTTTCCTCATTCATCAGCTCTTCAAAGTACTCTTTCCATCTTCCCAGCACACTTTTGTCATGACATTTCCCTCTCTGTCCTTTATCAATCTAACTTGCTGCACGTCCTTCCCATCTCTATCTCTCTCCTGCGCCAACCTGTATAGATCATTTTCTCCCTCCTTACTGTCCAACCTATCATACAAGTCATCATACGCCCTCTGTTTGGCCGTTGCCACCGCTACTTTCGCCTTATGCTGTGTCTGCCTGTACTCCTGTTTACTCTTTTCGGTCCTCTCAATGTCCCACTTCTTCTTAGCCAACCTCTTCTTTTGTACACACTCCTGCACTTCCTCATTCCATCACCAAGTCTCCTTATCTACTTTCCTTCCAGAGGACACATCAAGTACTCTCCTACCTGTGTCCCTGATCACATTTGCTGTGGTTGTTCAGTCATCTGGAAGCACTTCCTGACCACCCAAAGCCTGTTTCAACCCCTCCTTGAAAACAACACGACCCTCTTCCTTTTTCAGCTTCCACCACTTTGTCTTCTGCTCTGCCTTTGCCTTCTTCACCTTCCTCACCATCAGTGTCATCCTGCACACCACCATCCTATGCTGTTTGGCAACACTCTCACCCACTACTACTTTGCAGTCACTGACTTCCTTCAAATTACATCGCCTACACAAGATGTAGTCTACGTGTGTGCTCCGACCTCCGCTTTTATAAGTCACCCTATGCTCCTGTTTCTTCTTGAAGAAAGTATTCACCACAGCCATTTCCATCCTTTTTGCAAAATCGATCAACATCTGTCCTTCTGTGTTCCTGTCCTGGATACCGAACCCGCCCATCACTTCCTCTTCCCCTCTGTTGCCTCTGCACCAGCATGTCCATTGAAGTCTGCACCAATGACCACTCTTTCACCTCTGGGAGTACTCTGCATCACTTCATCTAACTCACTCCAGAATCTCTCCTTCTCTTTTAGCTCACATCCTGCCTGTGGGGCATAAGCACTAACAACATTGAACATCACGCCTTCAATTTCTAACTTGAGACTCGTCACTCTGTCTAACACTCTTTTCACTTCTAGAACATTACTGACCAACCCCTCCTTCAAGATGACTCCTACGCCATTTGTTTTCCCAGTCACACCATGAAAAAAACAGCTTAAACCCTGCTCCTAAGCTTCTAGCCTTGCTTCCTTTCCACCTGGTCTCCTGAACACACACTATGTCCACCTTCCTCCTCTGCATCATGTCAGCCAGCTCTCTATCTTTTCCTTGCATAGATCCAACATTCAAAGTCCCTGCTCTCAGTCCTAGACTCATGCCTTTCCTCTTCTCTCGCTGCCTACGGACACGCTTCCCGCCTCTCCTTCTTCGACCAACAGTAGTCCAATTTCCATCAGCACCCTGTTGGTTAACAGCACTGATGGCGGTCGTTGTTAACCCAGGCCTTGACCGATCCGGTATAGAGGTAATATTTGTGATTTGCATGGTAAAGTTTGGCATTGGTTTTACATCAGATGCCCTTCCTGACACAGCCCTCTGCATTTTTCCAGGCTTGGGACTGGCATATGGGGGAGAGACACTGGCTAGTGGTGCCCCCCCCCTACACACACCTCATGGTTGCATTATGTGTGCACACACCTAACATAAAAATGCAAGTAGTTCTGCTGGGGGCTGTTGGGTTGGTTTTTTGGGGTTTTATTTTTACATAATTGGCCTTGTTTACTGGCATTTTCTTTAACTTTTCCCCTATTTTTACTTAATTTCCTCATTTTTTAAATTTTTCGATGAATATTTTTGAAAAACTGTCAATGCACTGAAGCCACAGAAACTGAAGCTCGAAGTAGAGAGTGATCACTGTATATACCAACACACACACATACCAACACACACGGTTATATATCAATGCACACATATTAACAGACAAAGTTATATACCAAAACACGCATTTCAACACACACACATACCAACACACACTGTTATATACCAACACACACATACCAACACACAGTTATCTACCAAAACACACATATCAACACACACTGTTATATATGAAAACACGCATATAAACACACACTGTTATATACCAACACACACATACCAACACACACTGTTACATACCAACATACCCTGTTATAAACCAACACGCACTGTTATATATCAACTCACACACATGAGTTCAGACTGTTATATACCTATACACACATAACAACACACCAACACACTGTCACATGCTAACACACACTGCTACATACCAACACACATATATCAACACACACCGTTATATATAAACACACACATACCAGCACACACAGTTATATACCAACACACATACCAACACACACTGTTATATATCAACACACACATAACAACACACCAACACACACATACCAACATACACTGCTACATACCAAAATACAATGTTACAAACCAACACACACTGTTATATACCAACGCACACATAACAACACACCAACACACACTGTCACACGCTGACACGCATACCGACATACAGTGCTAGACACCAACACACACTGCTACACACCAACATACCCTGTCACACGCCAACATACACTGTCACATCACACGCCAACACACCCACCAATACACACTGTTATATACCAACATGCACATACCAACACACACTCTACACACCAACACAAACTGCTACACATCAACACACACATATCAACACATACTGTTTTTTACCAACAAGCACATACCAACACACACAGTTATATATCAACACACACATATATCAATACGCAGGGCCAGTGGTGGTCTAGTGGATAGAGCGCATGATCGCTGATCCTAAGGTTGGGGGGGTTCGAGTCCCCACAAGGTTGTCACTATCCCCCCAGTGCAGCTAACTTGGTTATCAAAGGCGGGCCATGTCTCTCACTGTCTATGGTGAGAGGCATGTAAAAGAACCATTGCTGACTTTCGTAAAGAGTAGGCTGCAAAGCCGTCAGCGTGTTTCTGTCCCTTGCTAAAGGGTTGTGACAGGAAGGGCATCCGACATACAAACAACCTATACCAAATCAAATGTGCGAATCAGATGATTTGCTGTGGCGACTCCCGAATAAAAGGGAAAAAGCCATAAGGAAGACGACTGTTATATACCAACACACACATATAAACACAGACTGTTATAAACCAACATACACATATCAACACAGACTGTTATATACCAACACACCAACACCCACTTCACACACATACCAACACACACTGCTACACACCAACATAACTTGTTATAAACCAACACACACTGTTATATATCAACACACATTGTTACACACCAACACACAGTTGCACACCAACATACTAAGAAGAGAGAGGAACTGACCAAGGAGTACTGTACAAGGTGACAATGAGGGGAAGTGGATGTGTGACCGTAGATGAGAGGAAGTGGACGAGGGTACTACATAGGGAAATGGACGAGGTGACTATGGAGAGGAGTGAACATGGGGAAATGGGTGAGAGGAGTAGGAAGGAAGTGGATGAGGGGAAGTGGATGAGGAGACTATGATGGGGAAGTGGACGAGGAGAAGTAGACAAGAAGTGGGAGAGGTGACTATGAGGAGGAGTGGATGAGAGGAAATGGGCAAGGTGACTTCAAGTGGAAGCGGATAAGGTGTCTACAAAGGGAAGTGGACGAGGTGACTGAAGGGGAGTAGATGAGGTTACGGAGGAAGCGTGGGCATGGAGATGTGAATGAGGTGACTATGAAGGGGAGTAGATTAGGGGAAGTGGACAAGGGGAATTATACAATGTGATGATGAGGGGAAGTGGACAAGGGGGACTGGACGAGATGACGATGAGGGGAAGTAGACGAGGTGACTATGAAGGGAGTGTATGACAGGATGAGTGGAAGTGGATGAGAGGAAGTAAACGAAGTGACTATTGAAGAGGAGTGGACATGGGGAAGTGGATGAGGGGTCTATAAAGGGGAATGGACATGGGGAAGAAGATGAAGTGACTACGAGTGGAAAGTGAATGTTGTGTCTGGAGGGAGGTAGACAAGGTGACTGAAGGGGAATGGATGATGACTATGAGGGGGTGTGGACAAGAGGAAGTGTACGAGTTCACAATGAGGAGAGGTGGACAAGGGGAATTGGACAAGGTGACTGAGGAGAGGTGGGCAAGAGGTAGTGTACAAGGTGACGATGAGCAGTGGACAAGGGGTGTGAACAAGGTGATGATGAGGGGAAGCAGATGAGGTGACAGTGAGAAGCATACGAGGGGAATTGGACACGGTGACAAACAGGGGAAGTGGCCAAGGGGAATTGTACAATGTGACGATGAGGGGAAGTGGCCAAGGGAGAGTGGATGAGGTGACGATGAGGAGAAGTGGACGAGGTGCCTATGAAGGGAGTGGACGTCAGGAAGTGGATTAGTGAACGTGGATGAGGGGAAGTGGATGAGAGGAAGTCAACGAAATGAATATTGAAGGGGAATCGACATGGGGAAGAAGATGAGGTGACTACGACAAGGAGAAGTGGGTGAGATGACAATGAGAGGAAGCGGACAAGTTGACAATGAGAAGTGGATGATGGGAATTGGACAAGGTGACGATGAGAAGTGAACGAGAGGAATTGGGCAAGGTGACGATGGGGGTAGTAGATGAAGGGAAGTGTATGAAGAAAAGATGATTGGTAGTTGTCAAGGTGATGATGAGGGGAAGTGGACGAGGAGAAGTGGGCGAGATGACTATGAGGGAAAGCAGACAAGGTGACAATGAGAAGTGGATGATGGGAAGTGGACGAGGTGACAATGAGATGTGGACGAGGGGAAGTGGGCAAGGTGATGATGAAGGGGAGTCCACATGAGGAAGTGGATGAGGTAATGATGAGGGGAAGCGGACATAGGGAAGTGGATGAGGGGAACTAAATGAGGTGATGATGAGAATGGACTAGGGTAAGTGGGCAAGTTGACAATGAAGGGGAGTCCAGATGGGGAAGTGGACAAGGTAACGATGAGGGGAAACAGATAGGGAAATGGAGGAGGGACTTCAGATGAGGTGATGATGATAAGTGGATGAGGGGAGGTGGGCGAGCTGACGATGAAGGGGGGTGGACATGGGAAAGTGGCTGAAGGGAAGTGGACAAGGTGACAATGGGAAGTGGGTGAGGTGATGATGAGGGGAAGTGGACGAGGAGACAATGAAGGAAGTGGATGAGGGGAAATGGAAGAGGAGACTATGAGGGGACGCGAACGAGGTGACGATGACAGGAAGCAAATGAAGGGAAGTGGATGAGGTGAAGTGGATGAGGGGAAGTAGTAGAGGTGACGATGAGAGGAAGTGGTTGAAGTGACAGTGAGAAATGGATGAAGGGAAGTGGTAGAGATGACGATAAGAGGAAGTGGACGAGGGAAAGTGGATGACTTTAAGTGGACGAGGTGACAGTGAAGTAGGGAAATAGTTAAGGTGATATTGAAGACCTGAGGTGACCGAGGGGAAGTGGACGAGTGAGCAGTAAACCCTGGAGACGGGAGCGGAGGTGCAGTATGTAAATGTAGTGGAGCGGAGTGTGAAAGTCACCTACAGAGCTCTAGATCCTCATTGAGTGTGTGAGAGTTTTACTGAAGCTGCTCGGTGACCTTCTCTAAACTGCAGATCAAAGTGATCACTGTGGTTTTTGTATTTTACTCACCTCTCTAACTGTGCTTCCCCTGAGCTCGTCGCCCAACCATCAGAACCGTCAGAACCGTTAGAACCGTCAGAACCATGCCCCCAAGAAAAGTTTAAGAATGACTTCCACGGCTGATTTTCAAAAGAGTCACATGAACGTGTTCCAGTGAGCCGGAGCAACTCCACGCTCCGACTCCGGGGGTTCAGGCGTTTGAGATTAGGCAGTCTCTGAATTTAAAATTTGTGAAATGTAAATGAATAACCAGAAGCAGTTGCAGTGGGTCAATGTCTCCATGACTTGCTGAGTAAAATAATGAAAGAGGATTTTTACTGTACATTAAAAATACACTTCGTTTAAATCTGCTTCCCAGGAAACACGAGGAATATGTCTGAATTTAGAGCACACACACACACACACACACACACACACACACACACACACACACACACACACACTCACACACACACACACACACACACACACACACACACACACACTCACACACACACACAAACACACACTCACACACACACACACACACACACACACACACACACACACACACACACACACAAAAGGTGTTAATTTCACATTTAAAGTGATTAGCGCTGCCACAGGGATTCCCACGATGGTGTGATTTAGCATTTGTTCAGCTGGGGGAATGAGCAATTCATTCCCAGTGTGAGCAGTGCAGTAATGAGCCCCCGTGCATGCTGGGAGAATACAAGCTCCATCAAGAAAGAAGACTGCTAATCAGCTCATGAAGCTAACACTAATAATGTGAAGTAGAAGTCCAGGGCCTGTAAGTGCTCCCGACATATGGAACCTTATCTGAAATAGAACACAGTCGACAGTCTGTCATGTTTAATACAGTTTAGAGGACAAGAATGGGGTGGAGGGTGAATTAGGAAGAGTCCAAGAAAGAAAATATTTAATATCTAGAAACAGAGAGAAGGAAAAGGGAGAGACAAGAATGAGAGCGAAAAGGATGGAAAGAAACTGAGAAAAGGACGCCATGCCCATTGTTTCCGTCTGTCACACTGATGTGTGGTGTCTAGTCATCTGTCTGGCACAGTATCACCACGTGAGGACCCGTAAGTGAGGAAAGAAAGAGAAGCATAAACTGCAGAAATATATAAAAAAGAAAACCACAAAATTATGGGGGAAAAGAATGAAAGATAAAAATAGAAATCTGTAAGTAGAAAAACAATTGTTTAATTTGAGAAAACAAATAAATAAAAGAAAAATGACTATTGGAGCGAACACTCGCCTTCACTGATGTTTCGCATGGCACCAATTGCTGTGTAATACAGTGCAGCTAACTGGGTTATCAAAGGCGGGTCATGTCTGTCACTGTCTATGGTGAGAGGTTGATGTAAAAGAACCATTGCTGACTTTCGTAAAGAGGAGCTGCAAAGTCGTCAGCGTGTTTCTGTCCCTTGCTAAAGGGTTGCGACAGGAAGGGCATCCGACGTAAAAACCTCTGCCAAATCAAATGTGCGAATCAGATGATTCACTGTGGCGACTCACGAGAACGAGAAAAAGCCGAAAAGAAAAGAAGACCAGAGCCTTGTAGTTGTATAATAGCGTCTAACACTATGTTAATAACGTGTTTATGCTAATTTTATTAATAACACTATTACTGTCATGACGTTATTTACTATGTGATTATTTGAAGAATTCGGATTTGAAAACCTACCTCTTCCGAGTCTACACATTACACATATACACATACACACACGCACGCACACTTACATACACTGACCTACTCGTACATACACACATACATACACACACAAACACACTCACACTTATACACACTGAGTGACTCACACAAATACATGCACAGTCCTACACATACACACACACACACACACACACACACACATACACACAGCTACACACACACACACACACACACACACACACACACACACACACACACACAGACTTTTACATACACACACACACCTACACACACACACACACACTGAGCTACTCACACAAATACATGCACACACAAACGCACACATACACACACACACACATACACACACAGTCATTTATATACACACACACCTACACATGCACACACACAGATACACAAACACACTCACACTTACACACACTGAACTACTCACACAAATACATGCACACACACACCTACACTTACACACACCTACACTTACACACAAACACTCACGCACACTCACACAATTACATGCACACATCTACACATTCACACACACCTACACTTACACACAAACGCACGCATACACACACCTACACACAGACATTTACATACACACACACACACACACACACACACACACACACACTCGCACTTACATACACTAAGCTACTCAAATAAATACACGCACACACACCTACACTTACACACAAATGCACATGTACACACACGCATACACACACATTTACATACACACACACCTACACATACACACATATACACACACATACACACACTGTGCTACTCACACAAATACATGCACACACCTACACACACACACACACACACACACACACAGACTTACACACACTGACCTATTCATACATATACACACGCACACACATACACACACACACACACACACGCACACACACCTACACATATACACGCACATACACACACACACACACACACACACACACACACACACACACACACACAAACAAGTGCATACACAGAATGGATTTCTGCCTTTCTTTTTTATGTGTTATCTCCTGACACATTTCACAGCTGTGCTGCAGCATCATGTTCAGAAACACAAAAGGAAAAGAATAGAAAGCGACATGAGCAGAAAAAGACTCGCTCACCCGCTCCACATGCCTGTATCTGGGTCATGATTATGCAGAGTGGGGGGGGGGGGGGGGAAGGAGAACGGGGGATGCTAGAGAGAAAGAGAGAGGGAGAGAGAGAGAGAGAGAGAGAGAGAGAGACAGAGCGAGAGAGAGGTGAACTCAGCCTGATAGAGCTGCAGAATAAATGACTCTCCAGAAACAGTAAAATCTGATCTGTGATTTCAGCCTGTTTTGTGTTTATAATCAACAAGAACAAAGAACATGTTCATCTTCTCCACATGATTGACACATCAATTCAATTACACACAAAAAATAAATACACCGTTGCCATGGTTTCCCAAAAAAATATGAAATGTCCTCATTTTACAGTGAGCAGAGAGACAGATGAGCATTGCTCACATTGGCGTGATGCTGTGCTGTGTTTGAGGAACATCATGTTCTATCTGTGCGAATGCAATCCTTCGATGATCTGGTGAGCTGTTCAGGGTGTACCCAGCCCTCACCAAAGTCAGCTGAGATTGGCACCAGCTTCCCCTCAACTCTGATCAGGATTAAGCGGCTTATAAAATGAATGTATAAATGAACGGATATTTATTCCATTTGATTGATGCGCTTCCCCAAAGTGAAGCACTTTTTAAATTTGTCTAATTGAACAATTGAGGATTTGGGGCCTTGCTGAAGGGCCCAACATTGGCAGCTTGGAGCATCAGGTCTTCTGATCAGTAACTCAGTGCTTGAACTACTGAACCATCACTGCCTTATAACTTTATTTCATTCAAAAATAAACAAAAATTTCACTTTGAAAGTAAACACACCACACACACACACACTGATTTTCTCGGACACTGCCTGCTTCATGTTTCATGTACTAATCGCATGTTTCTTGTCTCTCCGCAGGTTTTGGCATGGCGAGTACATTGTAGCCGTCAACATTAATGACTACCTGGATGTGTACTGTCCGTACTATGAGGATCCACAGCCTTCGAGCCAGATGGAGCGCTACATCCTGTTCATGGTTAACCACGATGGCTACATGACCTGCGAACACCGCATGAGGGGTTTCAAACGTTGGGATTGTAACAGGCCACAGAACGCCGATGGCCCCCTACGTTTCTCTGAAAAATTCCAGCTTTTTACCCCGTTCTCGCTCGGCTTTGAGTTCCGCCCCGGACATGAGTACTACTACATCTGTAAGTTACCCGAAGCTGAGTGTCGTGCACTCTGTACATTTCCTGTTCAGATTTAAGTGAAATTCAGTAGCACAACTTACCAAGAATTCATTGCTTCATGACGTGAATGTTTGTTTAAATTAATAAAACAGTGTTAAATATTTTAAAAGCCAGTGGTGGCCTGGTGGTAAATGGCGTTGGAGCGCTGATCCTAAGGTCGGGGGTTCGAGTCCCACTCTCCACAGGGTTGTCACTGTCCCCCCCCAGTGCAGCTGACTGGGTTATCAAAGGCGGGCCATGTCTGTCACTGTCTATGGTGAGAGGTTGATGTAAAAGAACCATTGCTGACTTTCGTAAAGAGGAGCTGCAAAGTCGTCAGCGTGTTTCTGTCCCTTGCTAAAAAGGGTTGTGACAGGAAGGGCATCCGACGTAAAAACCTATGAACCAAATCAAACGTGCCAATCACATGATTCACTGTGGTGACCCCTGAGAAAAAAAATTGGAAAAGCCCAAAGGAAAAGAAGAAGAAGTGTTAAATATTTTAAAATCCTGAAATGTTTGCATAAATGATATGTAGCTACTATATACATGTGATAGACTCCAAATTAGGGTATCACTAGCATTCTGTTCGAGAGCTTTATAGCAAATACTGACAAACAAATCCAGAATATGGGCGCAATCACCTCAATAAACAGGTTACTGTTCTGAAACGTTCCCTATGGTAATACTGCTATGTTTTCTTAATGTTCCTGGAATGTTTATTTTTGGATTCTGTAGTGCGTCAAACAAACAAACAAAAAATTTAGATGGTTAAATCCTAGCACCATTTTACTAGCAGCTAATCTCCAGCTTTGCTTTAGTTTAGTTTATTATTGAAACTGATCTGACTCTCCCACTGCGTATCTCACTAACTCACACATACACACTGGCCGTCACCCTGTAAACTATTAAAACTCACTACCTCGCAGGGTGAAGGTGGAGTAAGAGGTGCTCATAGCAATGATTAATCTCATGGTAATTGATAACGTTCCAAAATAAATATTCTCTCCCTTAAGTTCTCAGATTGCTTCATTATAATACATGGAGATCTTTAAAAGTCTAACATGTGCGTGAACTCATACTCACACACGGCGCAGGATGGCGTGTCTGTACTCTCTCGCTGCAACATCTGAGCAATTGTTCTTGTATTTTATTGGAAATATTGTCACATGATCAGAGATGTACATATTTCATTATATTTTATATTGAATTAATTAACCATCTAATACATAATTAGAATCTAACAGCCCTGAAGACTGTGCTTGCTGTGGCAGGTAAATATCAGGCACAGAGTCGGGCGATCAGTAAACAATAGCGAAAAATAAACGGCAAATGAAGAAAATCAGATAGCGTGGAACGGTCCGACACGTGACTCTTTAAACACTCTTTACAAACATTTTAATTATTAAACCTCAAAGTTCTGATTGAGATTCAGGATCAGAGAGAAAACCTGAGCACAGAGTTACTGCGATAAAATAACATCACCCTCCATCTACTGAGAACTTCAGCACGTCTGCACTTTATTTAAGATTCAGGATGTTGACCCCAGGCAGCACTTGTATGAGGGAGCTGTGGAGGCAGTAAGTGGCTGAGAAATATGTCCCATATGGGATTATCCGCAGCTTCCAATGTGGTTCCATAGCAACTGCTTCATATTATGTTGGTCTTACCTGGGATGTGCTTTGTTCTACATGGGCTTCAAGTGAGCAGGGGGCCAAAAATGGGCATCTTAACCGGTGCCAATTTATCAACTCAGTGAGAGAGATAGAGAGAGATAGAGAGAGCGAGAGAGAGAGATGAGATGGAATGAGAGATGGAGGGGAAAAAGAGAAAAAAAGGAAAACTGTGGAAGGAGAGAGCAAGAGATAAGGAGAGACAGATAAAGACAGAGGAAGAGACAGAGAGATATAAAGATAGAGAGATAGAACTAGAGATACCAGAGGAGGGAAACAAAGAGAAATATAAAACTGGAGAAAGATTGAGATGAAGATTTATTGAGATGGAGAGAGATGGAAAGGGAGATAAAGCTGGAGAGAGATGGAGATGAAGGGCATAACTAGTATTTCCAGAGCCTTTAATAGAAAAAGTAAATAAAGAAGTGAAGTATGAGTGAAATGAGGGACAGAACGTCGTTATAATGAAATCAATACCGAACACAAGCTCATATAGTGTGATCAATACAGTATTCATCACGAGAATGATGGGGTAGAACCCAAGGCAGTGAAGGCAGCAGATAAAAACAAATACTGTAATAAAGAGTTTCACGTAATCCGGTTTGTCCTCTTCATGCTCTGGTTTATTTGCAACTGCGCAGACGTAAACGATAAGAAGCTGTTCCCGCTATTCTTATAGTACTTGTTCATTCACCACCTCTGAAAAATATTGGACGGTTCTGGATTCTGATTGGTCAGAGCATTTATATGATATCAGAGTATAAGTCGCAAGTGCTGCGCATCTCATGTCTTGTTTTTGGCACATATGAAGTGTCACAGCACCTTTGTGTACACACACCCGTACACGTGATCTTTTTCGAGTTGTCAATCTTTTTGCCAGGCTCAGTCTTTTAAAATTCAGGTTGTGGGTTCACTGAAGCAGCAAAAAAAAGAAGTGCCTCAAGGTCGCTCTCTGATGCAAGAAGTGTGTCATTAAACGCTTGAATGAGAAATAGAGACAGAGAGACGAGTGCAGGTGGTTTCTTTCTCGGGTCATGAACAGAAAACTTGACATCCTTACAAAAACACTTTATTTTTATTTTAAATCCAGTTCAAAGTTTTAATAAATAATCAGGGTGGGTTTCTGGCCCTTCACAATCACGGTTAACATTACCGGATCCTTCTTGCAGCATCAGCACATGTCCCTTGTGAAAGTGCCTGCGAGTGTTATGACTCTAGGTATGGTCAGAGACATGTTGCCCTCCCCATTTCCTGTTCCAGCCTGGTAGTCATGTGAACTCATTGAATTAGACAGTGCTGAGCTACACAAACAACAATCACAGAAGGGCAGCACTGGCTTTGTGTTAAGGCTCCAGTTTGGTGATCAACAGGTCAATGGTTCCGTTCTTGATACCACCAAACTGCGATTGTTGGGCCTCTGAGCAAGGCTCTTAATGCTCAGTTTTGTGTCTATCAGTAAATTCAACTCAATTCAATTCAATTTTATTTATGTATCATTTTTACAAATTACATCGTTGCTAAGCAGCTTTACACAGTAAACCAGTGAAAGTAGGAGCTTACAAAGTCTAAAAGAATTTAAACATAAATGATAAATGTAAGTTGCTCTGGATAAGGGTGTCATCCAAATGCTGTCCATGAAAATGAGACATTTCTTTTTGTTGGACAGGAAACCCGAATGAGTTAAACATTAGCTGCATAAACTAGTTTGGATTCACTGTCACACTCATCTCTGGCAGCGGTCTTGTCCTCAGAGTCATTAAAATAGGCTCCTCCCTCTCAAATCGACAACCATTCATACCCAATTCCTCCAACCTCCAAACTGCTGTCACTGTTGCTTCTGGAACATCTTTTTTCTATCATTGGAAAATTGGTCACTGCTTATTTACTTGTTCTAGACAAAATGCCCCATTGGATTGATGGATAATTGGATGAATAGGTAGATAGATGGATGGGTGGATGTATAATTGAATGCATGGATGGATAATTTTATGCATAGATGGATGGATGGATGGATGGATGTATAATTGAATGGATGGATAGATGAATGAATGGATAGATCAATGGATAATTAGTTGGATAGATGAATGTATAATTGGATGGATTGGTTTCTAATTAGATGGCTGGATGGATAATTGGATGGATAGATGGGTGGGTGGATAATTGTATGGATGGGTGGATGCATAATTGGACGGATGGATGGATGGATGGATGGATGGGTAATTTAATGGATATACTGTATAATTGGATGGATGCATGGATATATAATTAGATGGATGGAGAATCTGATGGATAGATGGATGGGAGGATAATTTGATGAATGTATGGATGGATAATTGGATGGAAGGGTGGATAATTGGATATATGTATGTATGGATGGATGGATAATTGTATGAATAGATGGATGTATATTTGGATGGATGGATAGATGTTTCTTTGGATGGATGGATGGATGGATGGAAAATTAGATGAATATGTATATAAATGTATCGATGGATAATTGGATGGATGGATGGATGGATTAATGCATAATTTGATGGATAGATGGATAAATGGATAATTGAATGGATGGATAGATGAACACTTTTGTAATTTATTCTCTCTGGTCGAAGTTGATGTGGCGTAAGGGAGGAAGAGAATCTGTTCTTCTGTTTAAAGGAATAAATGCGGAACCATTTCAGTTTTTTTATCGCTGTATATCATCTGTGTGATTTATCGTCTGTCCCTGTGGTGAGAATTTATTTCCAGAGAATATATCTTCACACCCGTGAGTCCGTCTGACCTCTTCACAGTAAGATCAACATTAAGACTCTGATATTTTCTTCCTTCTGGGAAAAATTGTCCTGACCTTCTCCAGCTCGGCTGCTGTCATTTAAAACATCCCATCATGCACTTCTTCCCCTTGCTAAATTGCACCAGGAGGAAAAGAGCAGATCGTTTCGAATCATAGCAGGTCTCTCACATTACACTCCATCATTCCACTCACGTCCAGGTATCGACTCGCAGTAATTTAGAGTAATAACCAGTTTCTCCATAATTCTCCCCCAGCCGCAGCTGAATCTGCTCTATGATGATGATGATGGATGATTTCGCTGAAGATCTTATTCACTCAGCCTTCAGTTTAACACCCGCCGTGCTGCCTGATCCAAACTCCTGCTGTTTCAGACAGATATATTAATACATCACATTTTATTCCTAATGATTTCAATTACACAATAATATCAGATATGCTCCGAAAACCATCAAAGGAAACTTTAAAGTTACAGCATTACCTCCGAGTGTTACAGAGCACTGGTACTGGAGACTCCTTCCATGCATGCTGCTGAAACACATCTCTCATCTCATTAAGAAAATTCACCACATCAATGACTTTGTAAAATCTGTTTGCTATTAGCACAGCATGTCGTTCACACACCTGTGAATCAGCAGTTACTATAGAAACAGAAACATAACCTGCATAACGTTAGAACTGCTGTTCTAGGACAATAATTACCCTCTGACCAATCACAGTCCAGAACTCTACAGCATTTTCAACGATATGACAAGGCATCATTTTTTTCTGCAGTTCATAAATATCCAGTAGGGGACGGGCTAGCGTATAAAATATCCAGGAACTTTTTTCCAATGTTCTTCTTCTTTTCCTTTCAGCTGTTCCCTTCAGGTGTCGCCACAGTAAATGATCTGCCTCCATCTCACCCTATCCTCTGCATCTTCTACTCTTACTCCAACGACCTTCATGTCCACCTTCACCACATCCATAAATCTTCTCTTTGGTCTTCCTCTGGGCCTTCTGCCTGGTAGTTCCAACCTCAGCATCCTACTGCCAATATACTCACTATCCCTCCTCTGTACATGTCCAAACTATCTCAATCTAGCCTCTCTGACTTTGTCTCCAAAACATCTTACATGGGCTGTCCCTCTGATGTACTCATTCCTGATCCCATCCATCCTCGTTACTCCCAGAGAGAACCTCAACATTTTCATCTCTGCTACCTCCAGCTCTGCCTCCTGTCTTTTCCTCAGCGCCACTGTTTCTAAGCCATAGAATTTTGAACGAACCTTGAATTCGTTGGTCATGCCAACAGCACACCTCACCACTGTCTTACATCTCTCATACATGTCCTGCACCACTCCAACATACTTCTCTGCCACTCCAGACTTCCTTATACAATACCACAGTTCTTCTCTTGGCACTCTGTCATATGCTTTTTCCAGATCCACAAAGGCACAATGCAGTTCCCTCTGACCTTCTCTGTACTTCTCTATTAACATCCTCAAAGCAAACACTGCATCTGTGGTGCTCTTTCTTGGCATCAAACCAAACTGTTGTTCACATCTGCCCTTAGTCTAGCTTTCACTATTCTTTCCCATAACTTCATTGTATGGCTCATCAACTTTATCCCTCTGAAGTTGTCGCAACTCTCCACGTCTCCCTTATTCTTCCAAATGGGCACCATCACACTTCTCCTCCATTCCTCTGGAATCTGCTCACTCTCTAAGACCTTGTTCAATGTTCTTGTCCAAAAATCTACTGCTACCTCTCCTAGACACTTCTATACCTCCACAGGTATATTATCAGGACCAACTGCCTTTCCATTCTTCATCCTCTTCAATGCCCTTCTCACTTCACCCTTGCTAATCTTTGCTACTTCCTGCTCCTCAATGGTCACCTCTTCTACTCTTTTTTTCTCTCTCATTTTCCTCATTCATCAGCTCTTCAAAGTACTCTTTCCATCTTCCCAGCACACTTTTATCATGACATTTCCCTCTCTGTCCTTTATCAATCTAACTTGCTGCACGTCCTTCCCATCTCTATCTCTCTCCTGCGCCAACCTGTATAGATCATTTTCTCCCTCCTTACTGTCCAACCTATCATACAAGTCATCATACGCCCTCTGTTTGGCCGTTGCCACCGCTACTTTCGCCTTATGCTGTGTCTGCCTGTACTCCTGTTTACTCTTTTCGGTCCTCTCAATGTCCCACTTCTTCTTAGCCAACCTCTTCTTTTGTACACACTCCTGCACTTCCTCATTCCACCACCAAGTCTCCTTATCTACTTTCCTTCCAGAGGACACACCAAGTACTCTCCTACCTGTGTCCCTGATCACATTTGCTGTGGTTGTTCAGTCATCTGGGAGCACTTCCTGACCACCCAAAGCCTGTTTCAACCCCTCCTTGAAAACAACACGACCCTCTTCCTTTTTCAGCTTCCACCACTTTGTCTTCTGCTCTGCCTTTGCCTTCTTCACCTTCCTCACCATCAGTGTCATCCTGCACACCACCATCCTATGCTGTTTGGCAACACTCTCACCCACTACTACTTTGCAGTCACTGACTTCCTTCAAATTACATCGCCTACACAAGATGTAGTCTACGTGTGTGCTCTGACCTCCGCTTTTATAAGTCACCTTATGCTCCTGTTTCTTCTTGAAGAAAGTATTCACCACAGCCATTTCCATCCTTTTTGCAAAATCGATCAACATCTGTCCTTCTGTGTTCCTGTCCTGGATACCGAACCCGCCCATCACTTCCTGTTCCCCTCTGTTGCCTCTGCACCAGCATGTCCATTGAAGTCTGCACCAATGACCACTCTTTCACCTCTGGGGGTACTCTGCATCACTTCATCTAACTCACTCCAGAATCTCTCCTTCTCTTTTAGCTCACATCCTGCCTGTGGGGCATAAGCACTAACAACATTGACCATCACGTCCATGTCCAATTTCCATCAGCACCCTGTTGGTTGACAGCACTGATGGCGGTCGTTGTTAACCTGGGCCTCGACCAATCCGGTATGAATTTTGTTTTGATCATTTGCATGAGAAATATGGCATAAGTTTTACGCCGGATGCCCTTCCTGTCGCAACCTCTGCATTTATCTGGGCTTGGGACTGGCATAAGGGGGATAGACACTGGTTAGTGCCCCCCCACACACACCTCATGGCTGCATTCCAGTAACTTTTTTCCAATAAAAATTAAATTAATTTACACGAGTCTCATCAAATAAAGATCCAAAGATCCAGGCCGTTGTGTCTGACAGTGAGATGGCTGTGGTTACCATAGTGACACATGTCTTCTGATTGGCTGAATGTTTAACATTAAAAAACTCACAGAAGTGACTCATTTGCTACTGCAGTCACATAGAGCTGCAAGCACTGGGGCAGTTCTAGATTTCAACCCCAGCAGAAAATGTGTTTTTTCTTCAAAATGTCGATTTGGGGATTTTAATATTTCCAAATACTTTGAACATTAAACTTTTACTTGGACTGGAAGTATATCTTCATGTTTCTGGTTGACACAGCCATCTCCTGTGCATTCAGTCTGATGAAACAATCTCCAAACCATCGACAACACTCCAGGAAAGGAAACGTCAAACATCTGACACATTTTATTTTTATTTTTTTTATTATAGAATATTTTATTAAATATTCTTGAGTATAGAGTAAAACACCAACCTACCAATTATAATGAAATACTGGCTGGTGTCATAATGTCCTCCTTTTTTGTACACAAACATTGAAAAATACATTCCATATACAATCAACAATGTTCATTATAGGATGGTTTTGGCAGATTGAATATCTAACATCAGTTTTCAGGAAACTACCTAAATTCCCAAACATGGGCAGAGAAACAGACAAACAGTCTTCCTTCATGAGGACCCAAACTGAGAACGTTTATTGAAAAAACCACAAGGTGGCACCAAAAACTTACAACAATATGACCCACAGAGGGCAGCACAAGATTACTAAATTACATGAATTTAATCAATATCCAACAATCAGGATACACGGTCTCCGTTACTCCGGATCAGGGCCAACTGACTGCTGCACCGGTTTGCGGTAGCGAACGGCTTAAAGTTAAAACATTACAACAGCATTGTCGTTAATAAAAACAATACACGACCAATCAGAATTCAGAATCCAGACCAGCTGTGAAATTGATGCTGATCATGTTTTTGGTTTTTTTTTTCAACAGTGAATTTTATTCTTTTCTGAAAGCTGGTAAAAATCTCTACACTGAACTCTGCTCTGCCTTGCTGCACAGGTTCATGGAGGATTTGAGATATTTTTTTTCTTGATTGTACATACAGTGTGTCCATCAGTGAGCATTGGCCTCCGTATCCCTTCCTTCTCTGATTTTATGTTCCCCACCCTATACACCAACCTCCCTTTAATCTGTCCACACTTGCTTTCATTTGGTCTCCAAACCACTTCCACCACAATTTGTCTCCCAAATCTCCTCCTACTATTAATTCATCCCCAGGTTTCCCTCAAGCCACTATTACCCTGCAATCCACCCATAATCCACTTCTACCCTCCAATCCTTGCACCAGTCCACTTCTACCCCAGTTCCATTCCCCAAGTCCACTTCTACCCCCAGTCCTTCCTGCAGTCCACTTCTACCCAAGTGCATCCTTCTATCCCTTCCCCAGTTTACTTCTACCCTTATATCCGTTCCCATTCCATTTTTACCCTCCAATCCATCCTCAATCCACTTCGACTCTTGAATCCAGCCTCACTCTTGAAGTATTGATGAGATCTTGGCAGGTGTTCGTTGAGCTCGGCCGTTTTCTAATGAAGCACAGACATGCAGGATGCACAATGACCTTTGTGTGTGTGTGTGTGTGTGTGTGTGTGTGTGTGTGTGTGTGTGTATACCCTCTCTCTCACACACACACATATTTTGAGATAATGTACAGTGTAACACATGGTGTGTGAAGGTGAAGCATTGCCACTCAAATCTGTAGCTGAAGGTTTAATTTCCGTACAGACAGAAGGAACATGTGAAAGTTGAAAGAGGGTGGAGAGAAAACCTGCATGAATAACAGAAAAGAGTGAGTGTTTCCTCTCTGTGGTTGTGTGAGGAATAAATGATGTGGTTGGACTGAATTTTTATATAAATCTCCAGATGGGGATCCCTGGAGAAGAAAGAAAATGATTACAGGTGTAACGAGAAATCAGTTTCACCTTAGTGTGGACTCATTATATTTGCTATTATTATTATTATTATTATTACAACTACTACTACAGGCGATTCTCGACTTATATGGTTCTCGACTTACGACGTTTCAACTTTATGACACTACTAAATATATGTACATAAGAAAATAGAGAAGTATTCAAAGTTATGCCACTCTGTTCATAAGCTTCTACGACTCGTACTAGTTTTTGACGCAGCGTGTGTATGAATACATAGCGACACAGTCATCAGCATCGTCCATTTTGTCTTGAGGCATGTCATAGTTTAGATTGTCTGTGTTTCTCCTCCATTTTCGCATCATGGCCACAAAAAAAAGCAGGATCTTCTGGCGAAGCAGGTCCACGCAAGAGGAAAGCCAATACGATGGAAATGAAGTTGGATATTGTTAAAAGGTCGGGAAAAGGCTATATTTTATTACTGTATTTTATTACATGATATATTTTAATTGTCTGCACTGTTTGCCTATGAATCTGTCTGTCTTCCTTTCGGCTTTTTCCCTTTTTCCCTTTTACTCGGGAGTCGCCACAGCGAATCATTTGATTCGCACGTTTGATTTGGCAGAGGTTTTTACGTCGGATGCCCTTCCTGTCACAACCCTTTTTTTAGCAAGGGACAGAAACACGCTGACGACTTTGCAGCCTACTCTTTACGAATGTCAGCAATGGTTCTTTTACATCAACCTCTCACCATAGACAGTGAGAGACATGGCCCGCCTTTGATAACCCAGTTAGCTGCACTGGGGGGGGGGGGCAATGACAACCTTGTGGAGAGTGGGCCTCGAACCCCCAACCTTTGGATCAGCGATCCAGCGCCCTATACCACTAGACACCACTGCCCCTTTTTCCCATATACAGTGTCCATACATATAAATGTTTTACTTTATTTTTCTTTTTTGTTTTCCCATGAATATGAAGTGAAATACATGTATTTGTATATTTAGAGGGTATTTTAGGGGTAAAAAATACGGCTTACGTAGCATTCCGGGTTACAACGTGTTATAGGAACAGAACTTGTTCAAAACTTGAGGACCGCCTGTATTATTATTATTATTATTATTATTATTATTATTATTATTATTATTATTATTATTATTATTTCTGATTATTCTTTTCCTTTTGGCTGTTACTTTCAGGGGTGGCCACAACGAATCATCTGCCTCTTCTCACCCTGTCCTCTGCATCTTCTTCTCTTACACCAACTACCTTCATGCCCTCCTACACCACATCCATAAATCTTCTCTTTGGTCTTCCTCTAGGCCTTCTGCCTGGTAGTTCCAACCTCAGCATCATACTACCAATGTACTCACTATCACTCTGCTGTACATGTCCAAACCATCTCGCTCTAACCTCTCTGACTTTTTACCTCCAGCTCTGCCTCCTGTCGTTTACTCAGTTCCACTGTTTCTAAACCATACAACATCGCTGGCCTCACCACCGTCTTGTACACTTTTCCTTTCATTCTTGCCGATACCCTCCTATCACACATCACACCCAACACTTTTCTCCAACCATTCCAACCTGCCTGCACACGCTTTTTCACCTCTTTTCCACACTCTCCATTGCTCTGGACAGATGAGCCTAAGTACTTAAAAATCCTCCACCTTCTTTATCTCTGTTCCCTGTAACCTCACCGTTCCTCTTGGGTCCTTCTCATTCCCACACATTCTGTCTTTCTGTCTCTGTAGTCTGTCTTACTGAGGCTAACCTTCATTCCTCTCCTTTCCAGGACATACCTCCACCGCTCTAGATTTTCCTTCACCTGTTCTCTGCTCTCACTACGGATCACAATGTCTGCAAACATCATAGTCCATGGGGATTCTTGTCTAACCTCGTCTGTCAACCTGTCCATCACCATAGCAAACAAGAAGGAGCTCAGAGCTGATCCTTGATGCAGTCCCACCTCCACCTTGAACTCTTCTGTCACACCGACAGCACACCTCACCACTGTGTTACATCTCTCATACATGTCCTGCACCACTCTAACATACTTCTCTGCCACTCCAGACTTCCTCATGCAATACCACAGTTCCTCTCCCGGCACCCTGTCATATGCTTTCTCCAGATCCACAAAGGCACAATGCAGCTCCCTCTGACCTTCTGTGTACTTCTCTATTAACATCCTCAAAGCAAACACTGCATGTGTGGTGCTCTTTCTTGGCATGAAACCAAATCACAAATGCTGACCTCTGCCCTTAATCACGCTTCCACTATTCTTTCCCATAACTTCATCGTATGGCTCATCAACTTTAACCCTCTGTAGTTGCCACAACTCTGCACGTCTCCCCTGTTCGTAAAAATGGGCACCAGCACAATTCTCCTCCTTCGCCTTACGCTATGTCTCCCTGTACTCCTGTTTACTCTCTTCGGTCCTCTCTATGTCCCATTTCTTCTTAGCTAACCTCTTCCTTTGTACACATTCCTGCACTTCCTCATTCCACCACCAAGTCTTCTTATCTACTGTCCTTACAGAGGACACACCAAGTACTCTCCTACCTGTCTCCCTGATCACATTAGCTGTAGTTGACCAGTCCTCCGGAAGCACTTCCTGACCTCCCAAAGCCTGTTTCAACTCCTCGTTGAAGACATTATTATTATTATTATTATTATTATTATTATTATTATTGTTGTTATTATTATTATTATTACTACTATTATTATTATTATTATCATAAAGAAAGATCAAATCATTCTGAGGGAATGAAAATAAGAGCAGAATATTTGCACAAACATTTAGAAATACATACCACACCATTCACACTGAAAATATAGCCCCGACAACTTCCCATGGTTGTTCCTTTGTTATCACTTGATTCACTTTCTTGAACAACCTGTTGCAGAAATTACAGCTGCAGATCTCTTGGGGTTTGTTTCCATCATTTTGGAACATCTATTAACCTCTGAGATTGTCATCCATTCTTCAGAGTAAAACTGTTCTCCTCAAGAACTTCACTGTATATAATACCATTCATCCTTCCCTCAGTTCTGACTAGGCTCTCAGGCCCTGCCAGAGAAAAAAGTCTCCGCAGCATCATCCCACCACAGCCATGCCTCATTCTGGGGATGGTGTTCCTGGAGTAATGAGAAGTGCTGACTTTGTACAAGACAAAAGGTTTTCCTTCATAACTTAAAAGTTCAGTTTTAGTCTCCAACCAGACTCTGCTCCAACCAGACTCTGCAACCAGAGCACCTTTTCCATATGTGTGAGGTGTCACCCACATGCCAGTTGGTGAAAATTAAACTTGATTTATTTATTTTCCTGAAAGAAAGAGATGTTTTTCTGGCTGGGCCCTTGAACAAGACCCTTAAACCCTCAAGTTTTCAGGTATATAAGAAAAGTGTAAGTTGCTCTGGGTGAGGGAGTTTGCCAAATGCTGTAAATGTAAAATAAGTGTATGTCTTGTGTTAAGCCCAAAATTTGGAGTGTTTAAAGATGCACCAATCTCACTGTGAAACTTTCTAAATTCTTAATGGTTAGGGTTAGTCTCTTTCAATGCCTCTCTGATTAATGGCCTCTTTGCATGGTCTGTGAATTTTGGTGGATGGCCCTCTCTCAGCCCATTTTATGTTGATGGATTTAAGCGGTACTTTGTGGGGTTTTATTTATTTTTTAACCCTGATTTGTACTTCGACACAGCTTTATTCATGACCAGTTTGAAGAGCACCGTGATTTTTATGCCGTCACTTGCTTGGTGGTACCTCTTTATTCGCGGTGTTGCAGACTCTGGGGCCTTTAAGATATTGAGATCATGTGACATTTAAATTACACACTGAATTACTGTAACTCATTATGCAACTTATAAACCTAGCACCTGATCACCTGATTCTATTTTGGTACTTCATAGAAAATGGGGAAAATAGATATGCATGCACTACTTTTCTTTCTTTTTTATTTTACTTCATCAGTTTGGATGATTGTAAAAAAGTTGTTACAATATTGTAAAAAAGTAATTACAAAACACGTCATACTTTATCACAGGGTCATCACATACTTATAGTATATCACATACTTTATCACTTTATCACCTTTTTGACTAAGCGAGCCAAAAAACAAACAAAAAAAAAACCAAATTAAATCTAATCCTCTGAGAGCTAAATATATTTTTTAATACTGAGACCAACAATTTTAGAGTATAATAAGACTCTGAATTTATTTTAAACAACATTGTTATAACGAAGTTATTTATTAATAAGAAAAGTACTTCTTATTATTAATGCAACTTCTGGTGCTGCATGGTTTTACTGATAGTTTTATAGTCTGGTTGATACGTGCTGAGGTTCAGTGTCATGCAGGCGTTTAGGCTTCCATCTATTACACGTGACCACAGGTTGGTCTTGATGCTTTTCAGGTGTGAGAAGGACTGCTCGTGTGCGCATGTGGAGCCAAACATGGTCAATACGACAGGACTCACACGCTGCAGTGTTTATGTGACAGGAAGCGCGTCCCAAGTTTTGGCAATCAGCTGGTCTGTGGGTTGAAGTTTTTTCATGTCTGTCCATTTGTGTTTTGCTTGCCAGCTGTGCTTGGCTTCGTGCACATGAACTAATCAAAACGAGGGAAATTTACCTCTTTACCCAAAAACAACTCGTGCAGGCTGTTGCATATAATCCAATAAAATTAGAGTTTCAAGGTATCGGCCCCGCCCACGCACTGGAGTATAGAAAGGATTGGCTCTCCGCTGCGCACCACAGCGACAAGTGGCATTGAAAATAGATGTATAGATTGAAATGTGTGAGATTTATTTATGTTTTTGTTTTATTTGATGGCTTTTTTCTGTATTTTTATTTAAAGGACAGCAAAATTATTATTAGTTATTCTGTTAAGAAAGGCCTCCTGATTTATCTGAGAGCCAGATGCAGTCATCAAAAGAGCCATGTCTGGCTCGCGAGCAATAGGTTCCCGACCCCTGCTTTATCACTTCTTCACTCATCCTTTCACTACTTCTCTAAGGGTTGACACTGGAGACTCCTTACATATTTGATAAAATTTGAATTTGTTCTCATTGTTGCATGCACTGTACTGTACATACCCCATACAAGACCCTGTACATCTACCTGTCAATCATCCATTACTATAGAAATGATAATGTAGTAGAATCAATGGTGCATTAATATGTACCTGCGCTTATACAACACCAATCACATTCTGATCAATCACCATCCAGCACTCAGCACCTTCTGACCAATCACCATCTAGAACTCAGGACCTTGTGACCAATCGCAGTTCAGAACTCAGCACCTTCTGACTAATCCCAGTCCAGATCTCAGGACCTTCTGAGCAATCACGATCAAGAACTCCGCTTTGTTTAGGTTTTTTTAAAGTGAAAGAAACATGGTGGTGGTAGCTCACACATGTTTGTGTGTGTTTTAGCATCTCCTCACCCCAATCATGCTGGAAAGCCCTGTTTGAAGTTGAAGGTTTACGTTAAACCAGCAGGTAAGTTTTTGTGATGGTTCTCTTCTTAAAACATGTAGAAAATA
>CM045747.1:825000-855000 GCA_024760905.1 Plotosus lineatus | reverse complement strand
TGAACACAAAGTATGTCCAACTTCCTCATTTGCATCATGTCAGCCAGCTCTCTATCTTTTCCTGTCATGGTTCCAACATTCAAAGTCCCTAATCTCAGTCTGAGACTCATGCTTTTCCTCTTCTCTCTCTGCCTATGGACATGCCTCCCGCCTCTCCTTCTTTTACCAACAGTAGTCCAATTTCCACCAGCATCCCGTTGGTTAACAGCACTGATGGCAGTCATTGTTAACCCGGGCCTCGACCGAACTATTATGAAATTTGTATTTACGGTTCGCATTCTGTATTTTGGCAAAAGTTTTACGCCAGATGCTGTTCCTGTTGCAACCCTCTGCATTTATCCGGGCTTTGGATCGGCCTGAGGACTCCTCCAGGTGACTTTAAAAAAAAAACAATAAAAACAAAATGTTGAAATGCTTTCATCTTGGATTGTGAACACGAGATCAGAATTATTTCACACCTTAATAAAAAGTGTGGTGAGTACGTCCGCGTCCGTAAACCAACAGTACCTTTCGACTTTAATTGGTTGTCTCTCAAATCATGTCTGGCTCTGTTGAAATCTGTATCCACCCACTTTGCATTGTTTGAGAACATTTTTCCTCTAATCACTGTCGGTCGCTTTCTTTGCCTGGTTGCTTGGTGCTCATCACTTGTGTAGATGCAGATTAAGAGCAAATGTTTACACAGATTTTTGGGATTTAAACATGCGACTCATTAGTGCTGTAAGTGGACCATTCATTATACACTTACATCATTCACAATTCCTATTATGACGGAATAGTTCCTACCTTTAAATATGAACTAAAACCTCAGTTCCTGCAGTGTGAATTCCACTTCCTAAAACAATCTGAAATGCCTCATGTTTGCTGTGTTACAAATGAAGTTAGGATGAATCCTGATCTCATATCCAGTTAAATAATTCAGGGACTTGATGTATTGATCAAAATAAAAAAAGTAGTTACATGAAGTTAATGGAACTGCCCTCTCTTGGTTTAAATCTTATTTAACTGACTGTTATCAGTTTGTAGATGTAAATGGTGATTTCTCTGTACATTCTAATGTTAAGTTTGGTGTTCCACATGGTTCTGTCCTTAGCCTGTTACTTTTCTCTCTATACATGCTCCCTTTGGGTAATATCATTCGTGATCATGGTATTCTCTTTCATTGTTATGCTGATGACACCGTTATATATTTCAACAAAGCCAGATGAGAGTCATCAGCTTAATAATATTGAGAAATGTGTAAAGGACATTATACACAGGATACTTACTAACGTCTAAGTTGGTAAGTCTGGATGGTCTTGCAGTCTCATCATGTGTAGCAGAAAGGACGTTGGAGTGATTATTGACCCCATTATTATAGATGATGTTAGTAGGGCAGTTGCAGAAATATTGAAAAGATAAGAAATCTCCAAACCTTCATGATGATTTTTGTGACACTCTTGTAAAACATTCTGTAGTTTAAAATCTCAGATTAGATTCAGGCTGAACCTGGTTCTGCTTATGATACCCCCCCATCAGCACTGCCTGAAGCACTGCGATATATGATTTCAATGCTCTGATGTAACTCTGGAGAAATACACAATACCATGTGACGGCACGGTGGCGTAGTGGTTAGCACGTCCACCTCACAGCAAGAAGGCCCGGGTTCGATTCCCGGCCTGGGCGTTTCTGTGTGGAGTTTGCATGTTCTCCCTGTGCTTGTGTGGGTTTCCTCCGCGTGCTCTGGTTTCCTCCCACAATCCAAAGACGTGCACTGTAGGTTAATTGGCTGTTCTAAATTAGGGACTACAGATGGAAACTAGCTATTAAGCTATAATCTGGTACAGTACATCTCTGTCTCTATGAGCTTAATGTTCCTGTACATTGTCCCATAAATAAATAAATGCTGCTGGAGCGCTACTGTACGTCTTTAATTTTGTTTCTAATCAAAGTCGAAAGTAAATGAACTTCAAGTCAGTTCCATGGTGCCTGTCATGCCCTGGTATGTCAGACCCATCTGATATCAAACCTCAAGGCCAGAGGTGTGTAAGGCCGGTGTTGAATACTTCTGTAGCATCGTCTTCTTTTCATCAGATCATCAGTCACGCTGCCCTTTAGATAATAAACAGCTACAGATGTATGCAGTACCTCGTTAGTCATTCGGACAGCAGCATGAGCCTCGCAGCCTTGTTTAGGGATTTAAACAACAGGCAGAATTGTGAAAAGTAGATGTGGTCTTAAAGCCCTGCTCTTAACGTGTAATGCTGCACTAGCGGAAGACTGCGCAGTGGTGTCGTTATTAGAGTGGGGGTGAGTGGGGTCACGTCCCAGGCTGAGCGAAGGCATTTCGGTTTTGAGGTTGAATGTTCTACTTGTGCTTTCCCCAGTTGCCTGGCATTAGTCTAACTGTTTCAGATTGCCCCTAGGTGTGATTGTAAGAGGGAATGGTTGTGTTCTGTCTTGGACTGCTGAGCTGTTTGGGATGTGTCCCTCCTTTGTCCAAAGTCTAAATTAAACAAATAAACATTAATATTATTCCTAGTAATAATATTAATGTTTATTTGTTTATTTATTTATTTCCCCCCCCATTTTCTTTCTTAATTTTACTCATGTCCAATTTCCACCCATGAGGCTAGATTGAGATGGTTTGGACATGTACAAAGGAGGGATAGTGAGTATATTGGTCGTAGGATGCTGAGGTTGGAACGACCAGGCAGAAGGCCTAGAGGAAGACCAAAGAGAAGATTTATGAATGTGAAGGAGGACATGAAGGTCGTTGGTGTAAGAGAAGAAGATGCAGAGGATAGGGTGACATGGAGGCAAATGATTCACTATGGCAACCCCTGAAGGGAACAGCTGAAAGGAAAAGCAATAAACTTTCAACTTACAAATAAAAAGTTGAAAGTTTTAACCTCATATGGAACAGCTCAAAACAGAACAAGGATTTTTTTAAAATCTTGTTTACAAATATTTTTCAATTTGTTGTAGGAACTTCATTTGGGTCCAAGTGCACGTGACCTATGGACACATGACTTGGCAGCTATTGTTGAATGAAATTTCCAATTTTAAAAGCTCCGCCCCTTGATTTGTTTGATGAAGCATCATGAAATTGAATGTTTCTAGTCTGCCATAATGAATTTCGAGCTAATTTGGATAAATACGATTTCAACAAAAATGACATAATCTTGTTTGCAGCTGAGCTGATGTGCATGAAATGTAAAACACATCATCTTCAAAGAATCCCGAACTTAATTTATGAAGGAAAAACCTGCTACCTCAAAAAAAAAAACATGCATAATTTCGTAAATAATATGCAAATGAGTCGATATCATTGGCCGTTGCATCAGTGGTTGTGAATTTTCTTGTGTAGAATGTTGCATTACAAGGTTTTCAAAATTTGAAAGTAATCTGTTAAAATCACACATGAGATAAGATAAGAGAAGATAGAGCTTTATTAATCTCACAATGGAGAAATTCACTGTTACAGGCTCTTGAGGTACCATCAGTAGGGGGTGCAAAAATAGATACATATACAATACAATAATACATATACATACATACATACATACATACACACATACATATATATTATATAAGTAAATAAATAAATAGATGCATAAATAGTATAAAGTAATATACAATAAAAAAGAAAAAGAAAGGAACAACTTGGTAGACTGACCTATATTCAATTGTACATGTATCTGAGTGCAGAGTAGATGGGTTGATATGGTTCACAGTCAGTGGGGTAGATGTGGTTGATTAAAGTGCACGGGGGGTTTTATTGCACATAACCGGTATTTTCACAGACAGTTACAAAGTGGCGTTGTACAGTCTGACAGCGGTGGGAATGAACGACCTGCGGTAGCGCTCCTTCCTGCACTGAGGATGCCTCAGTCGTCCACTGAAGGAGCTGCTCAGCTTCTCTACAGTCAGGTGCAGTGGGTGAGAGCTGTTGACCAGGATGGATGTGAGCTTTGCTACCATCCTCCTCTCACTCACCTCCTCCACAGAGTCCAGTGGGCAGCCGAGGACAGAGCTGGCCCTCCTGACCAGCTTGTTCAGTCTCTTTCTGTCCTGCTCTGTGCTGCCCGGGGCCCAGCAGATGGCAGCGTAGAGGATTGCAGAGGCTACCACAGAGTCATAAAAAGTCCTGAGCAGAGGTCTGCATACTCCGAAGGACCCGAGTCTCCTCAGAAGGTGGAGGCGACTCTGGCCCTTCTTGTACAGGGCGTTGGTGTTGTGGGACTAGTCCAGTTTATTGTTAAGGTGAACGCCCAGGTACTTGAAACATTCCAAATTGCTTGGATATTAAATAAATATAAAAATCTTTTTTCATTCACTTGCTTCGCAGACCTTTCGGGTTTGAGCGGGAAGTTTATTGATGCTGATTTATCTACAGCATGGTTCGGTTTCCTCTCAGTCCATCTGACTCAGCTGTAATCGGATTGGTTTTATGTAATGAGTTGCTTTCATTGGGTAAAACTTAAGATTAGGTTCCATTTTCAGTAAAATCATATTATTTTGCATTTATTGTACTTCTTAAAGGAAATAAATGAGCAGAGAGATGGAATAAATATCCTACTCTCAGAGCACCACCTGGTGTCATCAGTGATGTGTTCAGTGACAGACAAAATGAGTTTTTGAAAAACCATCAGAAAATTCCTGGTATTGCATCGTTATTATGATCAGGGGGAATAATTATGACTCAACGAGCTCATACAGCAAAGAACATTGCGATCTGTTGTATAGAGTTCAACTTTCAAACTTTCATATTATTTAGAGAATTATTCAACCTCTCTGAGTGTTATACACCTCCACCTTCGTACTCGACTGAATAATTCTCTGGATCAAATTTCACCTTTTTTAATAACTACACGTCCTTCTTCTCTTCTTTTCTTTCTTCTTCTTCTTCTTATTGTTGTTTCTGTTGTTATTCTTATTATTATTTTTGCAGATAGCAAATGAATTACATCAAAGTACTGTATTTCACCACTGAATATCACAAGTCATAAGATTTGACCTTAAACAGGTCTTCATTACTCCATTTACATCACAAAAGCAAGATGACGCCTAAAAACTGATCATCCTTTGGCCACATACCACGCTGATGATCGCTTCATTGTGAACAGTACCCTGCAGAACCAGATGATGAATGCCACTCAACTCCAGGAGCTGCGTGCAACCCAAGTGTCACGCGAGGCCATACAGAACAGTTTACGTCAGCATAGACTGTGTGCTAGATGACCTGCCAGGTTAGTTGACCACAGAATCAGGTGCAGGCATCAACGTCTTCCATGGCCTAGGGAGCAATCACACTGGATGCGGGACCAGTTCAACTCAGTTTTGTTCTCTGATGAAAGTCGGATCACGTTGAGCAGAAATGATGGCTGCCAATGATGTTGGATACATCATCAGTGGTGGTGGTGGCAGTGAACTGCCCTACATTTTGTGAATGATACAATGACAAGCCCATACTGCCTGCAAAACAACATTAAAGTGACCGGACCATTTTGCCCCTGCATGAACAATACATGCCTACTGTCATATTCATGGACGACAGTGCTCTAGCTCATCAAGGTGGTATCAGTAGGAAATGGCTATTGGAGATTGGGGTACCGGAAATGGAGCATCTATGGGATCAGCTGAGTGGCTGTGTAGGGGCTCATAGCTCTATACCCCAGAACCTCAGTAACATGTGGGCTGCCCTTCAAGTGGGATGGGATGCCATGCTTCAGCAGACAATAAGTGAATAGCATGAGACTTCATTGTCAAGCTGAAATTGATGCTCAAGCCAATGCGGATTCCATTACAGGTACAAAGACTTGTCGAGTTATTGAAAAGTTGATATTTTTTGTTGTGGTATACCTTCCGCTGTTCTTAGCTTTAATTTCAACAAATGATTTGATATGAGGAGATCACCACTGCATGCTTCTACTTAATTGCCCTGTTTTCATGATATCCACCATCAAAGGAATCATTAAGAAGCTTAAAACAACCGGCGCGGTGGGAAACAAGCCTGGACGAGGATGTGAGGTTATTTTGCCACCACACACAGTGAGGAGGAGAATGCAGCCGTGAGGGGGGGGGGCACAAGCCAGTGTCTCTCCCTCACGCCGGGCCCAAGCCGGGATAAATGCTGAGGGTTGCGTCAGGAAGGGCATCCGGCGTAAAACAAATGCCAAATAAAATATGCGAGTCACAACAAAGAATTTCATACCGGATCGGTCAAGGCCCGGGTTTACAAGGACCATCATCAGTGCTGTTAACCAACAGGGTGCTGGTGGAAATTGGACTACTGTTGGTCGAAGACGTCAAAGAAGGCGAGGCGGGAGGCGTGTCCGTAGGCAGAAAGAGAAGAGGAAAAGCATGAGTCGAGGACTGAAAGTAGGGAGTTTGAATGTTGGAACTATGACAGGTAAACGTAGAGAGCTGGCTGACAAGATGCAGAGGAGGAAGGTGGACATACTGTGTGTTCAGGTGACCAGGTGGAGAGGTAGCAAGGCTAGAAGCTTAAGAGCAGGGTTTAAGCTGTTTTTTCATGGTGTGGATGCGGAGAGAAATGGAGTAGGAATCATCTTGAAGGAGGGGTTTGTCAGGAATGTTCTAGAAGTGAAAAGAGTGACATACAGAGTGATGAGTCTTAAGTTAGAAACTGAATGTGTGACGTTCAATGTTGTTAGTGATTATGCCCCAGAGACAGGATGTGAGCTAGAAGAGAAGGAGAGATTCGGGAGTGAGTGGTCATTGGGACAGACTTCAATGGACATGTTGGTGCAAAAAACAGAGGGTACGAGGAAGTGATGGGCAGGTTTGGTATCCAGGACAGGAACACAGAAGGACAGATGTTGGTAGATTTTGCAAAAAGGATGGAAATGGCTGTGGTGAACACTTTCTTCCAGAAGAGACAGGAGCATAGGGTGACTTATAAAATCCTAGGTAGGAGCACACAAGTAGACTACATCTTGTGTAGGCGGTGTAATTTGAAGGAAGTCAGTGACTGCAAAGTAGTAGTGGGTGAGAGTGTTGCCAAACAGTATAGGATGGTGGTGTGCAGGATGATGCTGATGGTGAGGAAGGTGAAGAAGGCAAAGGCAGAGCAGAAGACAAAGTGGTGGAAGCTGAAAAAGGAAGAGGGTCGTGTTGTCTTCAAGGAGGATTTGAAACAGGTTTGGTGTGGTCAGGAAGTGCTTCCAGATGACTGGACAACTACAGCTAATGTGATAAGGGAGACAGGTAGGAGAGTACTTGGTGTGTCATCTGGAAGGAGAGTAGATAAGGAGACTTGGTGGTGGAATGAGGAAGTGCAGGAATGTGTACAAAGGAAGAGGTTAGCTAAGAAGAAGTATGACATAGAGAGGACCAAAGAGGGTAAACAGGAGTACAGGGAGACAGCGTAAGGCAAAGGTAGCAGTTTCAAAGGCCAAACAGAATGCATGATGAAAAAAGAAAATGATTTATACAGGTTGGCACAGCAGAGAAATAGAGATGGGAAGGACGTGCAGCAAGTTAGAGTGATTCAGGACAGAGAGGAAAATGTATTGACTGATGACAGAAGTGTGCTGGGAAGATGAAAAGAGTACTTTGAAGAGCTGATGAATGAGGAAAATGAGAGAGAAAAAAAGAGTAGAGGAGGTGACTGTTGAGGACCAGGAAGTAGCAAAGATTAGTAAGGGTAAAGTGAGGAGGGCATTGAAGAGGATGAAGAATGGAAAGGCAGTTGGTCCTGATGACATACTGGTGGAAGTATAGAAGTGTCTAGGAGAGGTAGCAGTAGATTTCCTGGCAAGAATATTCAACAAGGTCTTAGAGAGTGAGAGGATGCCAGAGGAATGGAGAAGAAGTGTGATGGTGCCCATTTTGAAGAACAAGGGAGATGTGTAGAGTTTTGGCAACTACAGAGGAATAAAGTTGATGAGCCATACGATGAAGTTATGAGAAAGAATAGTGGAAGCTAGACTAAGGGCAGAGGTCAGCATTTGTGAACAACAGTTTGGGTTCATCCCACGAAAGAGCACCACAGATGCAGTGTTTGCTTTGAGGATGTTAATAGAGAAGTACAGAGAAGGCCTGAGGGAGCTGCATTGTGCCTTTGTGGATCTGGAGAAAGCATATGGCAGCGTGTTGAGAGAGGACTGTGGTATTGCATGAGGAAGTCTGGAGTGGCAGAGAAGTATGTTAGAGTGGTGTAGGACATGTATGAGAGATGTAAGACAGTGGTGAGGTGTGCTGTCGGTGTGACAGAAGAGTTCAAGGTGGAGGTGGGACTGCATCAAGGGTCATCTCTGAGTCCCTTCTTGTTTGCTATGGTGATGGACAGGCTGACAGATGAGGTGAGACAAGACTCCCCGTGGACTATGATGTTTGCAGATGACATTGTGATCTGTAGTGAGAGCAGAGAACAAGTGCTGGAAAATCTAGAGAGGTAGAGGTATGCCCTGGAAAGGAGGGGAATGAAGGTTAGTCTCAGTAAGACAGAATACATGTGTGTGAATGACCATGACCTGAGAGGAATGGTGAGGTTACTGGGAGCAAAGATGAAGAAGGTGGAGGATTTTAAGTACTTAGGTTCAACAATCCAGAGCAGTGGAGAGTGTGGAAAAGAGGTGAAGAAGCGTGTGCAGGCAGGTTGAAATGGTTGGAGAAAAGTGTCCGGTGTGATGTGTGATAGGAAGGTATCGGCAAGAATGAAAGGAAAAGTGTACAAGACTGTGTTGAGGCCAGCGATGTTCAATGGTTTAGAAACAGTGGCACTGAGGAAAAGAGAGGAGGCAGAGCTGGAGGTAGCAGAGATGAAAATGTTGAGGTTCATGTACAGAGGAGGGATCGTGAGTATATTGGTAGTAAGATGCTAATGTTGGAACTACCAGGCAGAAGGCCTAGAGGAAGACCAAAGAGAAGAAAATGCAGAGGATAGGGTGAGATGGAGGCAGATGATTCACTGTGGCGACCCCTGAAGGGAAAAGCCGAAAGGAAAAGATATAGATATATATAGATATATATAGATATAAAGATATATATATAGTCCGCCCCCTACTTACGAAATGAATCCGTTCCGGAGCCTTTTTCGTAACGTGGGAGTTTCGTAAGTAGGGGGCGCATCTTACATGTTAAACATCTGATTCGTTTCAAGGCTCCCAAGACTACCCCATAAACCCTTTACAAATGATAAAAGTACACCAATTTTGTAGGAAATATGTGTTAAAAGTAAAAGAAAATTATTTATTAAACAATTTAAACATTTTATTAACATTTTAAACCATTTTATTAACATTTATTAATGAAACCATTATTAAACTTTTTATTAACACACACACACACACGCACACACACAGAACGCATTAAATGTGTATGGGATACACATTTAATGTTTATTGTGGCACTGTGGGCCACACCCACAAGCAGGATTTCAAAGCGCATTTCCTGCTTGACAGATCGGAGGTCCAAACTCAACTTTAACTTGATTCCTTGAGGGATCGGAAGTCCAGATGCACCACATTTATTAAACATTTACTGAATTAAACAACTTAAAAAAACTAAACTAAAAATGAAAGAGTTAAGTCTCCTTCTCTCTCTCTTTCTCTCTCTCTCTCTCTCACACACACACACACACACACACACACACACACACACACACACACACAAAACGCACAGCTGACAGAATAATTCTATTTAAATGTTTAAATGGATGGGAGGTTTTATTTAAAGCGGAATTACACTACCTGTTTGAAAGATCATTCAATATTAACTTGCTTCCTTGCGAGATCGGAGGTCTTCTCCCACGGAGCACTTTGTTTTAATATCGTGCAGAAATAATCGCCTCCGTCACTGTATTTCTCCTGGTTCAATATCGTCCCGATTGTAGAGAGGTTTCGGCGATAACAAAATATAACGCTGCATGATCAATCTCAAAACAATTCAACGGTCAACTCTCCTTCACACGTATGAAAAACGGGAAGTTTGTGTATCGTTCAGCTGCGGGATCCCTCTTAGCCATTGGGAAGCCAGCGGGGCGGGATGTTTGGAGACAGCCAATGAGAGAGCAATTCGCGCATTGTGTGAAATTTTGATTGGCGCATTTGAATAGCGCTTTTTGTAAGAGGAGGTTATTTTCGTATCCTGAGGACGAAAACTTAGGAAAATATTTTTCGTAACCCGGAATTTTCATACCCAGGGGGTTTTGTAAGTAGGGGGTTGCCTGTGTGTGTGTGTGTGTGTGTGTGTGTATATATATATATATTTTTTTTTTTTTTTTCCTTTTGGTTGTTCCCTTCAGGGGTTGCCACAGCAAATCATCTGCCTCCATCTCACCCTGTCCTCTGCATCTTCTTCTCTTACGCCAACGACCTTCATGTCTTCCTTCACCTCATCCATAAATCTCTTCTTTGGTCTTCCTCTAGGCCTTCTGCCTGGTAGTTCCAACCTCAGCATCCTACTACCAATATACAGCATTCACTATCCCTCCTCTGTCCAAATCATCTCAATTTAGCCTCTCTGACTTTGTCTCCAAAACATCTTACATGGACTGTCCCTCTGATGTACTCATTTCTGATCCTATCCATCCTCGTTACTCTGAGAGAACCTCAACATTTTAATCTCTGCTACCTCCAGCTCTGCCTCCTGTCTTTTCCTCAGTGCCGCTGTTTCTAAACCATACAACATCGCTGGCCTCATCACCGTCTTGTACACTTTTCCCATCATTCTTGCCGATACCCTCCTATCACATATCACACTGGACACTTTTCTCCAACCATTCCAACCCGCATGCACATTGCTCTGGATTGTTGTGACAAAGTACGTAAAATCCTCCACCTTCCTTATCTCTGCTCCCTGTAACCTCACCGTTCCTCTTGGGTCCTTGTCGTTCACACACATGTATTCTGTCTTACTGAGGCTAACCTTCATTCCTCTCCTTTCCAGGGCATACCTCCACCTCTCTAGATTGTCCTGCACTTGTTCTCTGCAAACACAGTGTCACAATGTCATCTACAAACATCATAGTTCATGGAGATTCTTGTCTAACCTCGTCTGTCAGCCTCTCCATCACCATAGCAAACAAGAAGGGGCTCAGAACTGATCCTTGATACAATTCCACCTCCACCTTGAATTCTTCGATCACGCCGACAGCACACCTCACCACTGTTTCATATCTCTCATACATGTCCTGCACCACTCTAACATACTTCTCTGCCACTCCAGACTTCCTCATGCAATATCACAGTTCCTCTCTTGGCACCCTGTCATGTGCTTTCTCCAGATCCACAAAGGCACAATGTAGCTCTCTCTGACCTTCTCTGTACTTCTCTATTAACATCCTCAAAGCAAACATTGCATCTGTGGTGCTCTTTCTTGGCATGCAACCAAACCGTTGTTCACAAATGCTGACCTCTACCCTTAGTCTAGCTTCCACTATTCGTTCCCATAACTTCATCGTATGGCTCATCAACTTTATCCCGCTGTCGTTGCCACAACTCTGCACATCTCCCTTGTTCTTAAAAATGGTCACCAGCAAACTTCTCCTCCATTCCTCTGGCATCTGCTTACTCTCGAAGACCTTGTTGAATGCTCTTGTCAGAAAATCTACTGCTACCTTACCGAGAGACTTCTATACCTCCACAGGTATGTCGTCAGGACCAACTGCCTTTCGACTCTTCATCCGCTTCATTGCCTTCCTCATTTCACCCTTACTAATCTTTGCTACTTCCTGCTCCTCAACGGTCACCTCCTCTACTCTTTTTTTCTCTCTCATTTTCCTCATTCATCAGCTCTTCAAAGTACTCTTTCCATCTTCCCAGCACACTTCTGTCATCAGTCAATGCATTTCCCTCTGTCATTTATCACTCCAACTTGCTGCAAGTCTTTCCCATCTCTATTTCTCTGCTTTGCCAACCTGTATAAATCATTTTCTCCCTCCTTACTGTCCAACCTAGCATACAAGTCATCATACGTCCTGTTTGGCCTTTGACACCGCTACCTTCGCCTTACGCTGTGTCTCCCTGTACTCCTGTTTACTCTCTTCGGTCCTCTTAATATCCCACTTCTTCTTAGCTAACACTCCTGCACTTCTTCATTCCACCACCAAGTCTCCTTATCTACTTTCTTTCCAGAGGACACACCAAGTACTCTCCTACCTCTCTCCCTGATCACATTGGCTGTGGTTGTCCAGTCATCTAGAAGCACTTCCTCACCACCCAAAGCCTGTTTCAACTCCTCCTTGAAGACAACACGACACTCTTCCTTTTTCAGCTTCCACCACTTTGTCTTCTGCTCTGCCTTTGCCTTCTACACCTTCCTCACCATCAGCTTCATGCTGCACACCACCATCCTGTGCTGTTTGGTAACACTCTCACCCACTACTTTGCAGTCACTGACTTCCTTCAAATTACATCACCTACACAAGATGTAGTCTACCTGTGTGCTCCTACTTCCGCTTTTATAAGTCACCCTATGCTCCTGTCTCTTCTGGAAGAGGCCATGTCCATCCTTTTTGCAAAATTTATCAACATCTGCCTTCCTGTCCTGGATATCAAACCTGCCCATCACTTCCTCATCCCCTCTGTTTTCTGCACCAACATGTCCATTGAAGTCTGCATCAATGACCACTTTTTCACCTCTGGGGGTACTCTGCATCACTTCATCTAACTCACTCCAGAATCTTTCCTTCTCTTCTAGCTCACATCCTGCCTGTGGGGCAAAAGCACTAACAACATTGAACATCACACCTTCAATTTCTAACTTGAGACTCATCACTCTGTCTGACACTCTTTTCACTTCTAGAATATTCCTGACAAACCCCTCCTTCAACATGACTTCTACTCCATTTCTCTTCCCATCCCCACCATGATAAAACAGCTTAAACCCTGATCCTAACTTCTAGCTTTGCTACCTTTCCACCTGGTCTCCTGAACACACAGTATGTCCACCTTCCTCCTCTGCATCATGTCAGCCAGCTCTCTATCTTTTCCTGTCATAGTTTCAACATTCAAAGTCCCTACTTTCAGTCCTAGACTCATGCTTTTCCTCTTCTCTCTCGGCCTACGAACACGCCTCCCGCCTCTCCTTCTTCGACCAATAGTAGTCCAATTTCCCCCAGCACCTTGTTAGTTAACAGCACTGATGGTGGTCGTTGTTAACCCAGGCCTAGACCAATCTGGTATGGAGGTAATATTTGTGATTTGCATATGAAGTTTGGCATTGGTTTTACATCGGATGCCCTTTCTGACACAACCCTCTGCATTTATCTGGGCTTGGGACCGGCGTGAGGGAGAGACACTGGCATATACACACACACACACACACATATATATATATATATATGCATATTTGAGTGTGTATGTATGTATGTATGTATATAAACACACAATGTTTCTGCAAATTATTCTAATTTATTAAAATTATTTTCTTATTAAAATATAATTGTTTATTATTACAAACTTTTTCCTGAAAACAAAAACTAAACAAACACAAAAGATCTTAACTGAAGACAGATTCCTGTGAATTATGCAGCTGTTTGTTCCGCTGGAATCTGGGTACAGCTTTAGAAGACTGTTGAGTTTGGTTTGGAAGTCTCTGAATGTTTCGCCTGTTCAAGTTGCTGGTTTTAAATGTTTTAAGATGTTTAAGATGCTGATTCGAATTCGGTCTGGACAGGAACAGTGAGTTTTGGAGTTCAGGGTGTTCAGAGGAGATTTGGAGAGGTTTATGATTACAGGACTGTACTGCAACTGCTGGTGCTGCACCACTGGGAGGAGATTTTCATCAAATCCTTTAATTAGACTCTTAATTAGATGAGATGCTGCAAAATCAACAGCTCAGGATGTTTACTCACTAAATAACAACATGACATTACACGAAGCTGAGATATTAACTCGTTTCTGCTGACATTTAAAGTAACATTTCAAACTTGTGTGTAATCCTTAATTATGGAATCTTTCCATTCACTTATGAAAATTTCCTACATTAATAACGCACCTACTATTAATAATCACTGACTTCTTGACTTTATTTGAAGAGAGAGGATAAAATATAAAGCATGTATCAAATACATAAAACTTTATTTGTAAATTATTTTTGTAAATTATAGATTGTAAGGTGACGTCAGGCTTGCGGGGATGTTGAATTTTTTGTGATTATTAAATTTGCTGTTTTAATATTACACCAAATTTATATATATATATATATATATATATATATATATATATATATATGTGTGTGTGTGTTTTGGATTGTTTTTGGTCAGAAGCTGTTCAGTTCATCACAACTCGTTCAATTATATTTTATTTGTGTAACTACTTTTGGAGATCAAAGGGAGATTTGATACTGGTCTGTACATGGACAGCTGATGCGGTAAAGGTGAAATTAAAGGACTTAGTGTCACGGGGAGGCTAATGCTCATATCTGCCGCCTCTTGCCGAGGGCAGAGTACACCCTGGACAGCTCGCGGGCAGCCCCAGAGCTATCAAGAATTAATTACTTTGAACAAAGTGTTGATCACTTCTGACGATATTTGTTTCAAGAAACATGGAGGAACTGGATCAAACTCACAGGCTGAAGATTAAAGAAACAACCAGGTTTGAAATTAAATCTGCAAATTCACAGAGGAATTCGGAGTCTGGCCCTGGAGGTCTGTAAATAACTAAAGTAATCAGATTTGTGTGGATATTTCTTTCAGGATCATACATAATGTTAGTGTATAGAATTTTATACATGTTAAATTCATGTCTAGATTATATAAAGTTCGCGATTATCAGCATAAATAACTACAATGCTCCTCCTCTGCCAGTTAGACGAGGTTGGTGTATATAACTCAGTGGTTTCCAAAAGGTGGTGCCCCCTCCCCTCCCTCGGGGGGGTGCGTGTGACCCCAGGGAACATGCTTTTTTTTTTGTTTGCTGTACTAGAATAAAGTGTAATTGTACATCCAGTACAGTAGGTGGCAGTGGCTCTCTCACTGTCAGAGTGTGCCCAGAGAGAATTAGCTCAAAGGGGAAATATGAAGTGAAGTTGATAAACCCAACATGGAAAAGATTTTTAACAGGGACAAAAAGAGAGGCGGAGAGAGACGGAGACAGTGAGAGAAATGAAAGTCTCCCGGAAGCGAAATCGAGGAGGTATGATGAAGCAGATGTAGCACTCGGCTTCACTGTGCTGTAGTGAGAAACGAGGAAAGACTGCTATGTTTACTGTGTCTGAAATCATTGGCAGGGGACAGTATTAAGCCAAATAAATTAAAGCGTCACTTAAAGACATCACAGCCCCAATCACGCTGATAAGCCACTTGAGTTTTTCAGCAAAAATGTGCCAAATATTGCCAACCTCTGTTCACATCATATAAGGTGCTCAGTGCAAAAAAAAACCACACCATAGCAGAGGAACTGATCCTACCTTCAGTAGACACTGTCTCTGTCATGCTGGATGATGTCAGCGCTGTAAAAATAAGTGCAGATCCCAGTTCAACATTGAGCAGGAGCTGAGAGTTCAGTATTGCGCTTTAAACCCGGCTTCGAAAAGCTGTGCACTGCGAAACGTGCTCATTATAGTCATTAATCTGGACTTAATCATTTTGACAAAATAAATAAATAAATAATGCAAATTTTTTTTGGATGTTAAAGTGTTTTATATATTGTGCTCCTAAGTTAATGTTGCTGATCAATTTGAATTTATTATTATTTATTGATTTTATTTTGTTTTATTTTTCAGTATCGTATGGTTCAAATTGTTGGTCAAAAATGTTTACAGTTTAAATAAGGATACGTTTTTATTTCAGGCAAATTAATGCACCTTAAATCCTTATGTTTAAAAACTAAAAAATTGTGAATAAAGTTATTTGTTCAAAGTTGATCTATAATGCAGCCGTGGGAAGGGAGGTCGGGTTACAAATCAGTACCTCTCCCTCATGCCGGTCCCAAACCCGAATAAATGCAAAGGGTTGTGTCAGGAAGGACGTTCGACGTAAAACCAATGCCAAACTTTATCATGAAAATTCCAGATATTACCTCCATACCAGATCGTTCGAGGCCATAGTTAACAACTACCGCCATCAGTGCTGTTAATCAACAGGTTGCTGGTGGAAATTGGACTACTGTTGGTCGAAGACGTCGAAGAAGGAGAGGCGGGAGGCGTGTTCGTAGGCCGAGAGAGAAGAGGAAAAGCATGAGTCTAGGACTGAAAGTAGGGACTTTGAATGTTGAAACTATGACAGAAAAAGATAGAGAGCTGGCAGATGGACATACTGTGTGTTCAGAAGACCAGGTGGAAAGGTAGCAAAGCTAGAAGCTTAGGAGCAGGGTTTAGCCTGTTTTATCATGGTGGGGATGGGAAGAGAAATGGAGTAGAAGTCATCTTGAAGGAGGAGTTTGTCAGGAATATTCTAAAAGTGAAAAGAGTGTCGGACAGAGTGATGAGTCTCAAGTTAGAAATTGAAGGTGTGATGTTCAATGTTGTTAGTGCTTTTGCCCCACAGGCAGGATGTGAGCTAGAAGAGAAGGAAAGATTCTGGAGTAAGTTAGATGAAGTGATACAGAGTAACCCAGAGGTGAAAGAGTGGTCATTGGTGCAGACTTCAATGGACATATTGGTGCAGGAAACAGAGGGGACGGGGAAGTGATGGGCAGGTTTGGTATCCAGGACAGGGACACAGAAGGACAGATGTTGATAGATTTTGCAGAAAGGATGGAAATGGCTGTGATGAATACTTTCTTCCAGGAGAGACAGGAACATAGGGTGATTTATAAAAGCGGAGGTTGGAGCACACATGTCGACTACATCTTGTGTAGACGATGGAATTTGAAGGAAGTTAATGACTGCAAAATAGTAGTGGGTGAGAGAGTTGCCAAACAGTATAGGATGGTGGTGTGCAGGATGATGCTGATGGTGAGGAAGGTGAAGAAGACAAAGGCAGAGCAGAAGACAAAGTGGTGGAATCTGAAAAAGGAAGAGTGTCATGTTGTCTTCAAGGAGGAGTTGAAACAGGCTTTGTGTGGTCAGGAAGTGCTTCCAGATGACTGGACAACCACATCAAATCTGATCATAGAGACAGGTAGGAGAGTACATGGTGTGTCCTCTGGAAGGAAAGTAGATAAGGAGACTTGGTGGTGGAATGAGGAAGTGCAGGAGTGTGTACAAAGGAAGAGGTTAGCTAAGAAGAAGTGGGACATTGAGAGGACCGAAGAGAGTAAACAGGAGTACAGGCAGATAGTGGTAAGCAGATGCCGGAGGAATGGAGGAGAAGTGTGCTGGTTCCCATTTTTAAGAACAAGGGAGACGCGCAGCGTTGCGGCAATGACAGAGGGATAAAGTTTATGAGCCATACGATGAAGTTATGGGAAAGAATAGTGGAAGCTAGACTAAGGGAAGAGGTCAGCATTTGTGAACAACACTTTGGTTTCATGCCAAGAAAGAGCACACACAGATGCAATCTTTGCTTTGAGGACGTTAATAGAGAAGTACAGAGAAGGTCAGCGGGAGCTGCATTGTGCCTTTGTGGATCTGGAAAAAGCATGTGACCGGGTGCCAAGAGAAGAACTGTGGTATTGCATGAGGAAGTCTGGAGTCACAGAGAAGTATGTTAGAGTGGTGCAGGACATGTATGAGAGATGTAAGACAGTTGTGAGGTGTGCTGTCGGCGTGACCGACGAATTCAAGGTGGAGGTGGGACTGCATCAAGGAGCCCCTTCTTGTTTGCAATGGTGATGGACAGGCTGACAGACGAGGTTAGGCAAGAATCTCCATGGACTATGATGTTTGCAGATGACATTGTGATCTGTAGTGAGAGCAGAGAACAAGTGGAGGAAAATCTAGAGCGGTGGAGGTATGCCCTGGAAAGGAGAGGAATGAAGGTTAGCCTCAGTAAGACAGAATACATGTGTGTGTGAATGAGAAGGACCCAGGAGGAACAGTGATGTTACACGGAGAAGAGTTAACGAAGGTGGAGGATTTTAAGTACTTAGGCTTAACAATCCAGAGCACTGGAGAGTGTGGAAAAGAGGTGAAGAAGCGTGGAAGTAAGGCAGGAGGCAGAGCTGGAGGTAGCAGAGATGAAAATGTTGAGGTTCTCTCTGGGAGTAACGAGGATGGATAGGATCAGAAATGAGTCCATCAGAGGGACAGCCCATGTAAGATGTTTTGGAGACAAAGTCAGCGAGGCTAGATTGAAATGGTTTGAACATGTATAGAGGAGGGATAGTGAGTATATTGGCAGTAGGATGCTGAGGTTGGAACTACCAGGAAGAAGGCCTAGAGGAAGACCAAAGAAGAGATTTATGGATGTGGTGAAGGAAGACATGGAGGTCATTGGAGTAAGAGAAGAAGATGCAGAGGACAGGGTGAGATGGAGGCAGATGATTTGCTGTGGCAACCCCTGAAGGGAACAGCTGAAAGGAAAAGAAGAAAGAAGAATAATGGGCCACAGGCAGACCCTTGAGGTACCCCACATACAACTGACTCTTTCCTCGAAATGTAACTTCCGATTTTAATTGTTTGACAGCTCTCTGTAAGATATGAATGAAACCAGTCATTTAAAATACCTCGTATGCCATAGTATTGTAATTTGTATAAAAGTATTCCGAGATTCATCGTATCAAATGCCTTCTGTAAATCTATAAAAATGCCACAAGAGTATAGATTTTTATCCATGTTCCCAATTTTGTTAACAATGTCTAAAAGTGCATGCTCTGGAGAGAAATTCTCATGAAATCCATACTTAGAGGAGCAAAGAATATTGTGTTTACTAAGAAAAGATTTACGCCCATTATACATGGTCTGTTCAATTATGTGATTAAAAATAGAAAGAAGGGAAATAGGTTTTTACTTTCCGGGATCTGTCTCCTCTCTTCCTTTAAATATGGGAATTACCTTAGCTTGTTTTAATTTCGATGGGAACACTCCGGTACTTATGGATTTATTTATCAAATTAGCAATAGGTTCCGATATGATAGACCTCGCACACTTTAGAATATGTACGAGGAGGGAGTATAAACCATAGGCTTTGTTAGAGGGTAAGAACATTATTTCACTTTCTATTTCATGAGGTGTAACAGAATCAGAAAAAAAACAAGGAAGGAGAGGAGACACAAGATAATCTTTAAAGTTACTTGACCCTCACGACATTCTAGATGCTAGTGTAGGCCCCACAGTTGAAAAGTGCTCATTGAGAACATCAGGAATGTCTTTGGGATTGTTCGTAACATAGCTGTCTTGTGGTTTCTTAATAACAGAAATGAGATGTTTTTACTCGTTTTGCTATCTTGAATTAGGCTGTTAATCACTTCACAGGTTTTCTTTTTATTATTCAGATTTTGCAAGAAAAACTTGTGGAAATAATTTCTTTTGCTTACCTGTGGAAGATTTGTGATTTTATTTCTATACAACTTGTATTTTTCTGTATGACCAGATTAAAAATATTTGTTTTTTAGTTTAATTAATTTTAAGATACCTGGGGTTAGCCATGTTTTTTAAAATTGCTTAGCTTTCCTCTTAGATTTGCTTTTAAATGAGCATGTTTAAGACTTTATCGTATTAAAGAGAAATGAGAAATTAATATCCACGTTTCAGTTTTCGACTTCTATATTATCCCAATAAATTTCTGCTAGATCAAATAAAAAGTCTCGTTCGGAGAAGTTCGTGAAATCATGAATTTTTTCCCCTTGTTGGTTTTTCGGCAGTTCATAATTGTGGCCAGGGAGAACACAAAATTGAGAAAAATGATCAGTGATGGCCGAGATGATGTTACCACTAATAATGGAGCTGTTAAGCTATATCATTAATTAAGATATTTTCAATTAGCGTGGCTGATCCATTGTGTACCCGGGTTGGTTTATCAATTATTGGGATGAATCCATAACTTTGAAGAGATAAAATAAATTCGGAAGCATACTTACAAGTACTGGAGTGGAGGAGATTCACGTTAAAGGTGGCCAAAATAAAAACTGGTTTACCACGTAAACTATATTTTTCTAAGCTGAGACTGAAATAATATTGAAACTTCCCTGACGTATTATGTTGTCTGCAAATTACTGCACATATTACGATTACCTTCTTTGTGAACTGAATTTCTAGTCATAATGCCTGAAAGGATTCATTAAATGTGTTTTCAATTAAACTGTAGTTCATTGCGTTGTTTATGTACATCCTGACACCTCCGGCACTGAGGGGTGTAGGGACGTATTTGAAACAATACCCTGGAATGTTGGAATTGAAGCTCAGTGATTCCGAATTTGACTTTGTAATTCGAGTTTCGGAAATGCCAATAATACTAAAATTATAATTTAACTCGAAGTAGGTGATTCTGAAAATTATCAGGATTTTTCTATAAACTGTTATTGTGTAAAAAAAGAAAGATTGCTATCTAGTATTGAGCAATTGGTATCATGTTTTTTTAACATGCTAAAGCTGTGTGGTGAACAATATCTAAAATGTATTTCTGAGAAACAAGCATCTAAACTGGAGTTTAAATCTGAGACGGTGTTGAGAGAGAATAGATCCAGCTCATACAAGCTAGATAATCTTTCAAGATATTTCTTGGTTGGTAATTGTCAGGTTGTAAATCAACACAGATATCATAATACACATTCATGCAAGAGGAAAAACAGAGTTAATTATTTACTCATGAGGAGAGCAGCCGGGCCAGCTCAGTTACAACTGGCCTAGGTGCTCTGAGCGAAGTCCGGCTGAGAGCCTTTTTTATTTCAAAAGGGGGTGGTCCCTAGTCACATATATCCTAAACAGCAGTTATTCTATGTTAATCTTTCACATATTAAATGGAACATTGCTATTCTATGTCACGTCTTCCAGCAGTCGGAGAGACATCAGTTGTCCGGTCGTTTGCGCATGGCTCAGCTGCGGTTAGGCAATTTCCTAAAAACAACTTCAGCAAACAGTTTCAACACTCACACACATACATGACATTTAAAATGGGTAAGCGAGCAGTTTAAACATTACACACATAGGAGACAAAGAGAGAAGCTGTGATCAATTATGTACAATTATTCTCACAGTAATGTAGAGTTCAAGCTGTTATTAAACTTGCCATGAGAGATTTCAATATTTTCCTTGTTATACGGCAGTTGTTTAAAAAGGGTTTTAATCTCTTTCTGAGGCGATTTACTCATTTTAACCGAGTTTGCTTCCAAAAGTCACAAGACATGGGGTTTAAACATTTCCCTAAGTTCAGTCTTAAATTGTAGACATGGCTTGATGCATTTGGGTTGGTTTTGCCTGGAAAATCACGATAATCTCTCTCATTCCTCAGTACTTCCAGATCATCTTCCAAATTAATGCGAATGACCCTCGAGTTCTCAGACTTTCTCAGGAAGACCCCTGTTGAATCTATAACCGCGATTAGCTTGAAAAGTTTTCACCAAGCACAGCAGCTCTTGTAGCTTCGGGGGTAGATGGCTCAGGATACTGATGCGACCCAGTTCGATTTCCGGCGTAAAACCAAGATTGGCAGGTTCGATGCAACTAGTTCTGGATCTTGCTGCAACCACTTTCTCCCTCACCACTCGTCGTACAAACTTGAATACAATGGCGGTGCCCTCATGTCGCTCCCTTCGGTGGCCATTTTGGTTTCTCGGTGGCAGTCTCTGTGAAACATTGATGCCTTCTTCTTTAACAGCCACGCCAATCTTGTTGAAGATCTTAAGACACAGTTGGGTGGTGGTTTCGGCCGTTTCATGTTCCTCCACTTGAGGCACTCTCAGTATTTTATGGTTATACTGATAACTATAATTAGTGGCATTGTCAATTGCCTTGACAACCGTTTTCACTTGGGAGGTCAAAGCACCAAGCTGTTCCCTGAATTTGTCGGACATCGTATTCAATTTCCAACCCATTATATCGCCAAAGGCGTCATTGAGTCCTTGGACAGCTTGACTACTTGGCAATGAGCTAATATCTGATTTCACCACCATTTTGGCCCATAGGTTTTCAAATTCTTTTGTAAATGATTTAAGTTGGGTTTTTTTAATCCTCTTGATCTTTTCTCAACTGCTTTACATCTCCCATTATGTTGCAAATAATAAGCTATTGGAAAGATTAAGCGTTTAACTATCGCTCGCAGTTAAATTTGCTTATCACCAAGGGCGTGTCTCTCACTGTCTATGGTGAGAGGTTCATGCAAAAAAAACATTGCTGACTTTCGTAAAGAGGAGCTACATGGCCGAGCTTCCCCTTGATAAAGGGTTGTGTCAGAAAAGGCATCCAATGGAAAAACCTATGCCAAATCAAACATGCCAATCAAATGATCCGCTGTGGCGACCCCTGAGAAAGTGAAAAAGCCGAAAGAAAAAGAAGACTCATTGGTTTTGGTCCATGTTTCAGTTGAACACTAAACTCCTGATCAGTAACGATTTCATTAACAATAAGCACTTTAGATGTAAAAGATCTTACATTTAATAACCAGATCTTTACATCAAAAGTGCAGGCTCTCGGTTCAGTATGATTTAAATTTATGTTTATAAGATTATTAAAACAGATTCTCTGAGAGGTTTTACGTTTTTGTTTAGTTTAGGAAACAAGACAGTTTCCATGGCATTGAACTCGGACTTTGAATGACAACTCAGTGCAGGTTGCTGTAGGTGGATAGACGGGCAGGTGCAAACAGGTGGATCTAAGTGAGCCGACAGGTAAGTGGGTAGATGGAGGGAAATAACTGAGCCTTTTACAGCCTGTGATCAGAACACTTTATTTAATTTAATTTATTGTTTCACATCCTGACAGTGAATAAAGTAACAAAAAAATTTGAAAAAAAAAAAACAAAAAACAAACGAGTATAAAATAAAGGACCTCCCCAAAAACTTTCAAGAATTATTTTATATAAATATACAGCGTTAATTTCCCATCAGGACAGAAAGAGACGAACGATAACAGTAATATCATGCACACCCCAAACCAGCCAATCAAAATCAATCATTCAGTTATTCCTACAGGTGTTCAAACCACAGTCTGAGATCAATAAACTGCACAAGGAAAAAGCAAACAGTAGCCAATCCCAGGTGAGTGGAGGCAGAGCTGCACCCTGAACAGGTCACCCCTCTATCACAGGACCAACACAGACACACGGAACCACTCAGACCTACAGCACTCACCTAATGTCCAGCTCTGCAACCGGTGAGAGGATACCGGCAGTACCAGGAGGAAACCCCCATATAGGGGAAGGCTGTAACGCTACAGGTGATTTCATGTAATTTATTTTTGTTATTGTTTATTCATGGAATTTAAAAGAGGTTTAGATGGCAAAAAAAAAAAATAATAATTAAATTTCATTTAAAAGATGAGATGAAATCCTTAAGTTCCCTTAGTGGCAGGTCTGCACTCAATTTTAATTAATCCAATCAATGAATGCTCAAATTAAACTAGAGTGACTTCAGATTAAATAAAGACGTACATTTCACAAAGACTTATTCTACATTAACAATAATAAACTTCTGTCGCTGTAAAATGTTTACGAGTAACAAATCTGGATTTAATATGTGAGCTTGTTTTAAACATTCATCACTTGTTTCATCTTCTGCATTTAAATAATAATAATAATAATAATAATATTCCCTATAAACACATGGCTCTGTATCTGGGAAGCAGAAAAACAGCATCATGTTCCCTTCATTACCCCGAACAGGATTTTACACACACACACACACACACACACACGAGTGTAAACACTTATGCATAATAACACAGTTATAACCTCTCCAACAGGGTACAGGAAGTGGTTTATGCCAGCAGGTCCGTGTAGAGGCCGATTCTCCGCAGCACTTCCTCCGGCATGCAGAACACCGGATTTACCACTTTAATCTGATCCTCACCCAGTAAAGAGAGCCCAGCGATACCGAACAGAGTGTGGAATGGGTCCACCTGTATACACACACACACACACACATATACACACACACCTTTGACCGCAGTTCTGAATAATTACACCAGAGGGCAGTGGTGATAAGCAAAATGAAATCAGCTGCATGCATTAATTCTTTTTTTTTTTTTCACTGTAAAGACACAAAACAGTCAAATGGGTGATATATATCAACAACAGTCTCTGATCGTGAGAGGAGAGTGAGTGTAAGCCCCAGATTAGTCACTGGCGACTTCGAGCTGCAATAGGTTTAAACTCTTACTACTCGGACTCTTACTCTACTCAGAGATTCAGTGCGTCATGATGTGGGCGGGGTTTACCACGTCTCCGGGTCTGTCAGCAAATCCTCCCATCTCCTCGTCCTGACACGCCAGAATAAAAGTCCTCAGCTTAGCTTTGTCAATCCAGTGGATCCTGCCGATGATCTTCAGTGCAGCGAGAACCCACCACGAGTAACACACATCTGGCAGCTACCCCCACACGCGCGTGCGCGCATGCATGCACACGCACACACGCACACGCACACACACACACAATACAAATTTATCTATCATGGTAACAGAAATTAACATACTTTACGGAAAACTTACAATCAGCTGATTGGTGCATTATCCTGAGATAAATTATCTTGAGTGAACAACAACTGAAAACATCACTGTCAAATGAAGCAGATGGAGCCAACGTCATCATCCAGAATGGAAATTTTAAGCTTAATTTGATTGTTCCTCATTCAGGGATGAGAACAGGCCTTTATGGAAAAGCAGGAAAAATTGGCAGGGATCAAGGTGGCCGCCTAGGCCCCCTGCAGAGGTGTAGGGGCAGCGTTCTTGCTGGGGGGTTCAGGGGGGCGAAGCCCCCAAAAGGTTTGGGGTTATACTTACAAAAAAGAGCTTAATTGATGTCTCCTGGAAGGAATACTTTTAAAGAGAACCTTATGAAAATTATTTATTAAAATTATATTAAAAAATTAATTTACAGTTATAGGCCTACAGTGGGCCTAGTTTTAATTTCAAATACTTTAAACCAGGGGTCGGGAACCTTTTTGACTAAGAGAGGCAAAAAAAGACATTTTAAATGTTTAGGTGTGTATGTTATATGTATATGTATGTAAATGTATGTTATATGTGTATGTATATGTGTATATATATATATATATATATATATATATATATATATATATATATATATATATATGTAGGCTGCAAAGTCGTCAGCGTGTTTCTGTCCCTTGCTAAAAAGGGTTGTGACAGGAAGGCCATCCAACGTAAAAACCTCTGCCAAATGAAACGTGCAAATCAGATCATTCGCTGTGGCGACTCCCAAGTAAAAGGGAAAAAGCCGAAAGGAAGACAGACATATATATATATATATATATATAAAAATACACACACACACACACACACACACACACACACACAGGGAGTCCTCGGTTTACGACACTGATCCGTTTTTAAGATGCGATGTAACCCGATTTTCAGTGTAAGTCGGAACATGACATAAAATATACTGAAAAGTACTGTAAGTACATTGCTATAATAAAATGTAACAGTTAATGACAAAGTATTAAAAAAAAAGAAAACAATTCCTTACCACAAGAATGAAATACAGTGCGGGAGGGAGAGACGGGCTTATTGTGCTGGAGAAGCTGGGGCAGGTGAGCCTGGAGTAGTAGATGCAGGTAGAGGGTACAGGTTCTGTTGTAGGCCTCTCTACCTTCTTAAAATTCTCCTCCAGGTTAGACTGGACAGCGCGCAACCTTTTCTCATCCAAGACCTCCTTGTAGCATTGCATCAAATCCATGATGCCTCTGGAAACCCTAGTGAACCTTTCCAAGTTCGGATCCTGAGCCTCAAAAGTTGCCAACGCTTGCTGCATCTCACGCGCCCGAAACTAGTTCGCATTTGTTTACAGGACCGCGTAATATTACAGTACCGAGACTGAACGAAGGGAAGCGACGCCATCTTCCTCGGCCCACAACCACTACACAGCGTATTCTTCCGCCTTGCGCGCCTGAAACTATTTCGCATTTGTTTACATAACCGCGAAAGACGTAATGACGCGTAACATTATTTTTCATATTTTATGGGGGTGCGTTTATAACCACGAAACGGTGTAAGTTGGGATCGGTATAAACCGAGGACTCCCTGTATATATTAGTCCTTCTCAAAAAATTAGCATATTGTAATAAAGTTCATTATTTTCTGCAATGTACTGAAAAATTAAACTTTCATATATTTTAGATTCATTGCACACCAACTGAAATATTTCAGGTCTTTTATTGTTTTAATGCTGATGATTTTGGCATACAGCTCATGAAAACCCAAAATTCCTATCTCAAAAAATTAGCATATCATGTTCAGGTAGTCTAAACGAGCTATTAAATCATCTGAATCAACCAATTAACTCTAAACACCTGCAAAAGATTCCTGAGGCTTTTAAAAACTCCCAGCCTGGTTCATTACTCAAAACCGCAATCATGGGTAAGACTGCTGTCCAGAAGGCCATAAAACACAGAAAGAAATCTCTGAGCGAATAGGCTGTTCCCAGAGTGCTCGATCAAGCCACCTCAGTGGGACGTCTGTGGGAAGGAAAAAGTGAAAGAAGGGCCGATATCAGACCTTGGGAGACCCGTGGAAGCAGTGGACTGAGTCTGGAGTAGAAACATCCAGAGCCACTGTGCACAGGCGTGTGTAGGAAATGACAATATACATTGAATTACAAACGCGCCCCCATAAAAGTATTAAAAAATAATATTACACGTCATTACGTCTTATGCGGTTACGTAAACAAACTCGAACTAGTTTCAGGCGCGCGAGGCGGAAGAATACAGTGTTATGGGCCGAGGAAGATGGCGTCGCTTCCCGTCGCTCAGTCTCGGTACTGTAATATTACACGTCATTACATCTTCCGCGGTTACATGAACAAACGCAAACTAGTTTCGGGCGCGCGAGATGCAGCAAGTGTTGGCAACTTTTGAGGCTCATGATCCCAACTTGGAAAGGTTCACTAGGGTTTCCAGAGGCATCATGGTTTTGATGCAATGCTACAAGGAGATCTTGGATGAGAAGAGGTTGCTCTCTGTCCAGTCGAACCTGGAGCAGGATTTTAAGAAGGTAGAGAGGCCTACAACAGATCCTGTACCCTCTACCTCAGCTGCATCTACTACTCCAGGCTCACCTGCCCCAGCTTCTCCAGCACAATAAGCCCGTCTCTCCCTCCCGCACTGTATTTCATTCTTGTGGTAAGGAATTGTTTTCTTTTTTTAATACTTTGTCATTAACTGTTACATTTTATGATAGCACTGTACATACAGTACTTTTTACACTGAAAATCGGGTTACATCGCGTCTTAAAAAATGGATCAGCGTCGTAAAATGAGGACTCCCTGCCCTTTATGTCTGTATGTGTGTGTGTGTGTGTGTGTGTGTGTGTGTATATATAAAATAAAAAATTTGAGTATAACAAGACTTTGAATTTATTTTAAACGACATTACTTACGAACGTACTTACAGTAAGTAAGATTCTGAATTTATTTTAAACGACATTGTCATAATGAAGTTATTTATTAATAAGAAAAGTACTTCTTACTATCAGTGCTGTAGTGGTCAAAAAATAAGTCCGTACACGATGGCAGTGAATTCCCATCCCTGCTCTTTGTATTTCTGTGTGGTATTTACATTAAAACCATGAACAGGGTTAAACGAGACTACTACATGGCTCTGATGGACAGAGTCACTTGTGGGCTCAGAGGTCACCCACACCGGTCATGGTTGAAAAAGGAAAAAAAAAAAAAAGAAAGAAACCCAAATCATCTTGTATTGTGTTTCTGTGCTGATGCTGAGTGAGTGAGTGAGTGTTTGTGGGACCTTCTCAGGTCGACCGTTGAGGCCTCCAGAGGGAAGTTGTCGCTCACACAGCCACCAACCCAAGAGATCAGCATTTACCTGCTGTAACTGGCCTGTAATGGAGAGGAAACCTGTACAGCAGTAAATCTACACACAAACACACACACACACACACACACACACACACACACACACACACACACACACAGTGATTGAGAGTGTGTGAGAGAGTGTGAGTATATAAATATGGGTGTGTGCATATGTGTTAACTTGTGTACATGTTCTGACCTGTCCAGCATGAGACTCCGAGCCAGGTCTGCAACCAAAACCTCCATCAAAATTCATACATGACAAAACAAACTTTACTGCTTTATCCACATCCACCGCATCCAACCTGCCCTGCAACACACACACACACACACACAGCTATTCAAGATAAGCCGCTGGACCCTGCCTGTTCCATCAAATATAAAATCATCTCCAGGTCTATCTTTGAAGAACAGTAATTTCTTTATGTTTAAGTGTGAAGATATTTCATGTGATGTCGAAATGACATCACCACATCATAATGCTTCGAGTCAACTGATTATATCAAATATCTGGCTGATACAGCTCAGGAAAGGCAAACACTTAGCTTTCCAGGAAGTTTTTTTATGTGCCTCAGACCATCTGGACAGCCACCAGAATTCTCTTGCAGCAGAGATCGCAATGTTTGCTCTTAACTTCATCCAATAAGGAACGGAACTTTATTCATTCCTTTTCTAAAAAATTTGATCATAATCAGAGTCATGAGTAGGCCCGCACCCATCTCAGCCAGCTCCAGGGGAGAGCAGAGTACACCCTGAACGTCTTGCGGGGCCATCTCAAGGCAATGCAACTTCTCTTTACAAAATGCGGCAATGGTCGTTTTACATAAACCTCTCACCACAGACAGTGGGAGACGCAGGCGACCTTTAATAAGCCAGTTAACTGCATTGGGACAAATGGAACTTGATTCTGGAAAGGTCTCTCAACATTAAAGTCTTTTGTTGGTTGCTGATTTCTCAGCACACATACAACATACTGGTAAACCCGTTTTGTTATCAGTGAAAGTAAAAAAATAATCTGTCTATAATGCATTATACCTTATTTTTTGTCAGAAACTTGTGTCGTCTCAGATTTATACGTTGCTTGCGTACCGGAGGTTAAAATTAGTCATTTATCTGGCGTTAATATAAGCCAAGGGAACCAGCAAAAGAGTTCTGAAAGCACCGCATGCACCACCAGAGCCTCAGGTTTATGGTATGCACGGCGTGTGTGTGTGTGAATATATATATATACTAGTCCTTCTCAAAAAATTAGCATATTGTGATAAAGTTCGTTATTTTCTGTAATGTACTGATAAAAATTAAACTTTCATATATTTTAGATTCATCGCACACCAACTGAAATATTTCAGGTCTTTTATTGTTTTAATTCTGATGATTTTGGCATACAGCTCATGAAAACCCAAAATTCCTATCTCAAAAAATGAGCATATGATGTTCAGGTAGTGTAAACGAGCTATTAACCTAATCATCTGAATCAACCAATTAACTCTAAACACCTGCAAAAGATTCCTGAGGCTTTTAAAAACTCCCAGCCTGGTTCATTACTCAAAACCACAATCATGGGTAAGACTGCCGACCTGACTGCTGTCCAGAAGGTCATCATTGACTCCCTCAAGCAAGAGGGTAAGACACAGAAAGAAATCTCTGAGCGAATAGGCTGTTCCCAGAGTGCTCGATCAAGCCACCTCAGTGGGACGTCTGTGGGAAGGAAAAAGTGTGGCAGAAAACGCTGCACAACCAGAAGAGGTGACCGGACCCTGAGGAAGATTGTGGAGAAGGGCCGATTCCAGACCTTGGGGGATCTGTGGAAGCAGTGGACTGGGCTACAGGTGCCGCATTCCCCAGGTCAAGCCACTTTTGAACCAGAAACAGCGGCAGAAGCGGCTGACCTGGGCTACAGAGAAGCAGCACTGAACTGTTGCTCAGTGGTCCAAAGTACTTTTTTCGGATGAAAGCAAATTTTGCATGTCATTGGGAAATCAAGGTGCCAGAGTCTGGAGGAAGACTGGGGACAAGGAAATGCCAAAATACCTGAAGTCCAGTGTCAAGTCCCCACAGTCAGTGATGGTCCGGGGTGCCGTGTCAGCTGCTGGTGTTGGTCCACTGTGTTTTATCAAGGGCAGGGTCAATGCAGCTAGCTATCAGGAGATTTTGGAGCACTTCATGCTTCCATCTGCTGAAAAGCTTTATGGAGATGAAGATTTCATTTTTCAGCACGACCTGGCACCTGCTCACAGTGCCAA
>CM045747.1:785000-820000 GCA_024760905.1 Plotosus lineatus | reverse complement strand
CAGACTATCGAAATAAAACAAAGACCCAGCATTTTTATGGATTTGTACTGTGACAGAGAGAGATTTCCTTTCGGCTGTTCCCTTTTTCAGTGGTTGCCACAGCGAATGATTCGCACATTTGATTTGGCATAGGTTTTTACGTCGGATGCCCTTCCTGACACAACCCTTTTAGCAAGGGACAGAAACACGCTGACGGCTTTGCAGCCTACTCTTTACGAAAGTCAGCAATGGTTCTTTTACATGGGTGAAAAAAGATGGCGGCCGTGAGGCTCGCCCGGGTACAAGCTCTGCTTCTATGTCTCGCACTTCTGTCAACGTTTTATGTTAAAAATTTGGTATGTCTTCTTACGTACACTCGTTTGGAGTTACTATCCCTTAGAGCAAACTCAGCAGCCACTGTTTCATCCGTGATCTCATCGTTACCTGCGGAGATTCTAACGATAAACAACTCGCCTGGATATCAGACCTCCTGGAGACACAAGCAGGACTAACGCCAATTTAGCAATCACGGAGCTAGCAACCTATATATCATCCGTTGAAAACTCTTATCCCGACGCAGTAATCACTGTGCTCGACGACTTTAATCACACCAACTTGTCCACCGAACTCCCCAACTATATTCAACAAGTCACTTGTCCTAGCAGAGACACTAACACACTGGGCCACTATGTTGCCATCAGCGATGCTTACTGAGCTTTCCCAAGGGCTCCGCTCGGAAAATCCGACCACGCCATGCTGCTCCTCATCCCAAAATACAGACAAAAACTTAAATCCACAAACACCACGTCCAAAACAGTTAAGTCCTGGTCCACACAGTCATTGATACCCTGACAGGCTGCTTCGAATGCACTGATTGGGATGTATTCGGTGCAGGTGCGAACTGCTTCGACGTGCTCACGGACGTGGTGACATCATACATTAACTGCTGCGTGGATTTGTGCATTCCAACGAAATGTGATAACATACAGCAATAACAAACCTTGGTTTACAAAAGACATTTTACTCGTGTGCAAGAAAAAGAACTCTGCTTTCCTTAGCGGAGACAAGGTGTTATACACCACTACTAAATGTCAATTGAGGTCTGCAATCAGGAAAGCCAAATCAAACTATGCAATTAAGCTGGAACATCAGATCACATCAAACAATACCCGAGCTTCTTCTTCTTTTCTGTTCGGCTGTTCCCTTCAGGGGTCGCCACAGCAAATCATCTGCCTCCATCTCACCCTATCCTTTGCATCTTCTTCTCGTACACCAACTACCTTTATGTCCTCCTTCACCACATCCATGAATTGTCTCTTTGGTCTTCCTCTAGCCTTCTGCCTGGTAGTTCCAACCTCAGCATCCTACTACCAATATACTCACTATCCCGCCTCTGTACATGTCCAAACCATCTCAATCTAACCTCTCTGACTTTGTCTCCAAAACGTCTTACATGTGCTGTCCCTCTGATGTGCTCATTCCTGATCCTATCCATCCTTGTTACTCCCAAAGAGAACCTCAACATTTTCATCTCTGCTACCTCCAGCTCTGCCTCCTGTCTTTTCGCCATGGCCACAGTTTCTAAACCATACAACATCGCTGGCCTCAAAACCGTCTTGTACACTTTTCCTTTCATTCTTGCCGATACCCTCCTATCACACATCACTCCGGACACTTTTCTCCAACCATTCCAACCTGCCTGCACACGCTTCTTCACCTCTTTTACACACTCTCCATTGCTCTGGATTGTTGAGCCCAAGTACTTAAAATCTTCCACCTTCCTTATCTCTGCTCCCTGTAACCTCACTGTTCCTCATAGGTCCTTGTCATTCATACACATGTATTCTGTCGTACTGAGGCTAACCTTCATTCCCCTCCTTTCCAGGGCATACCTCCACCTATCTAGATTTTCCTGCACTTGTTCTCTGCTCTCACTACAGATAACAATGTCATCTGCAAACGTCATAGTCCATGGGGAATCTTGTCTAACCTCGTCTGTCAGCCTGTCCATTACCATAGCAAACAAGAAGGGGCTCAGAGCTGACCCTTGATGCAGTCCCACCTCCAGCTTGAACTCTTCTGTCACACCGACAGCACACTTCACCACTGTCTTACATCTCTCATACATGTCCTGCACCACTCTGACATACTTCTCTGCCACTCCAGACTTCCTCATGCAATACCACAGTTCCTCTCTCGGCACCCTGTCATATGCTTTCTCCAGATCCACAAATGCACAATGCAGCTCCCTCTGACCTTGTCTGTACTTCTCTATTAACATCCTCAAAGCAAACACTGCATCTGTGGTGCTCTTTCTTGGCATGAAACCAAACTGTTGTTCACAAATGCTGACCTCTGTCCTTAGTCTAGCTTCCACTATTCTTTCCCATAACTTCATCGTATGGCTCATCAACTTTATCCCTCTGTAGTTGCCACAACTCTGCACGTCTCCCTTGTTCTTAAAAATGGGCACCATCACGCTTCTCCATTCCTCTGGCATCCTCTCACTCTCCAAGACCTTGTTGAATGTTCTTGTCAGGAAATCTACTGCTACCTCTCCTAGACACTGCCATACCTCCACCGGTATGATGTCAGGACCAACCGCCTATCCATTCTTCATCCTGTTCAATGCCCTCCTCATTTCACCCTTACTAATCGTTGCTACTTCCTGGTCCTCAACGGTCACCTCTTCTACTCTTTTTTCTCTGTCATTTTCCCCATTCATCAGCTCTTCAAAGTACTCTTTCCATCTTCCTAGCACACTTCTGTCATTAGTCAATACATTTCCAAATCTGTCCTTAATCACTCTAACTTGCTGAACGTCCTTTCCATCTCTATTTCTCTGCTGTGCCAACCTGAATAAATCATTTTCTCCCTCTTTACTTTCCAACCGAGCATACAAGTCATCATACGCCCTCTGTTTGGCCTTTGACACCGCTACCTTTGCCTTACGCTGTGTCTCCCTGTACTCCTGTTTACTCTCTTCGGTCCTCTCTGTGTCCCACTTCTTCTTATCTAACCTCTTCCTTTGTACACACTCCTGCACTTCCTCATTCCATCACCAAGTCTCCTTATCTCCTCTCCTTCCAGATGACACACCAAGTACTCTCCTACCTGTCTCCCTGATCACATTAGCTGTACTTGTCCAGTCATCTGGAAGCACTTCCTGACCACCCAAAGCCTGTTTCAACTCCTCCTTGAAGACAACCAGACACTCTTCCTTTTTCAGCTTCCACCACTTTGTCTTCTGCTCTGCCTTTGCCTTCTTCACCTTCCTCACCATCAGCGTCATCCTGCACACCACCATCCTATGCTGTTTGGCAACACTCTCACCTGCTACTACTTTTCAGTCACTGACTTCCTTCAAATTACATCGCCTGCACAAGATGTAGTCTACCTATGTGCTCTTACCTCCGCTTTCATAAGTCACCCTATGCTCCTCTCTCTTCTGGAAGAACGTATTTACCACAGCCATTTCCATCCTTTTTGCAAAATCTACCAACATCTGTCCTTCTGCGTTCCTGTCCTGGATACCAAACCTTCCCATCACTTCCTCGTCCCCTCTGTTTCCTGCACCAACATGTCCATTGAAGTCTGCCCCAATGACTACTCTTTCACCTCTGGGGGTACTCTGCATCACTTAATCTAACTCACTACAGAATCTCTCCATCTCTTTTAACTCACATCCTGCCTGTGGGGCATAAGCACTAACAACACTGAACATCATGCCTTCAATTTCTAACTTGAGACTCATCACTGTCTGACACTCTTTTCACTTCTCGAACATTCCTGACAAACCCCCCCTTCAAGATGACTCCTACTCCATTTCTCTTCCCATCCACACCATGAAAAAAACAGCTTAAACCCTGCTCATAAGCTTCTAGCTTTGCTACCTTTCCACCTGGTCTCCTGAACACACAGTATGTCCACCTTCCTCCTCTGCATCATGTCAGCCAGCTCTCTACCTTTTCCTGTCATAGTTTCAACATTCAAAGTCCCTACTTTCAGTCCTAGACTCATGCTTTTCCTCTTCTCTCTCTGCTTATGGACACGCCTCCCGCCTCTCCTTCTTCAACCAACAGTAGTCCAATTTCCATAAGCACCCTGTTGGTTAACAGCACTGATGGCGGTCTTTGTTAACCCGGGCCTCGACCGATCCGGTATGAAATTGTTTGTTGTGACTCGCATTTTTTTTTTTTTTTTTGGCATTTGTTTTACGCTGGATGCCCTTCCTGACACAACCCTCTGCATTTATCCGGGCTTGGGACCGGCGTGAGGGAGAGACACTGGTTTGTGCCCATCCCTCACGTCTGCATTCAAACAATACCCAATATGTATGGAAAAAACTAAAGGTCATGATAGATTACAAAAAAAATCCCTTCATTTCATCTGACACCGATACAGACCTTCCAAACAAACTAAATGAGTTTTATGGGAGGTTTGAACAGTCCCCAGTTCCCCCCTATCCCCTCCCACACCCATCGTTTCTCATCCAGGAGGAGGAGATGGGGAACATCTTCAAGAAAACTAACAAGAGGAACGCAGCTGGCCCAGACGGGATCACCCCAGCTGTTCTCAAGCACTGTGCAGCTCAGCTGACCCCAATATTCACCACTATATTCAATACGTCTCTCCGCCACTGTACAGTTCCACAGTGTTTCAAGGTTTCATCCATAATCCCTGTTCCAAAATCACCGAAGATCTCATGTCTCAACGATTACAGACCAATTGCCCTAACTTCCGTGGTCATGACGTTGTTTGAACACCTCATCCTCAACCAACTGAAGTCATCCACTACCCCCCTGCTAGACCCTCATCAATTTGCTTACCGTGCCAACAGGTCTGTTGAGGATGCCATCAACCTGGCCCTCTACCACATACTACATTACCTCGAGTCGCCTAACAGCTACACCCGCATCCTTTTCATTGACTTCAGTTATGCTTTTAACACAATAAACCTGGTCAACCTCCTCAATAAACTGAAAGGCATGAATATCGACCCCTGTCTACGCCATTGGATATGGAGCTTCCTATGGAAAAGGCAACAAAAGGTTAAGATGGGTAACCTCTCATCTCGACCTCTGACCCTCAGCACAGGTGTCCCCCAGGGTTGCGTCCTCTGACCATGGCTTTTCTCTCTGTACACAAACCACATGACGACATCCCATCACAGCTCAGTTTCCGTTTTCAAGTATGCGGACGACACTACCATCATCGGACTCATAACCACGAATAATGAACACCAGTATCGTCAACAAGTAGCCCAAGCTGTCACATGGTGCCAAGAAAACAACCTCCAGGTCCACCCATCCAAAATGCAGGAATTAATCATTGACTTCAGGCGCACAGCCTCTCCCAAAGCTCCTACTCACATCTCTGGTGAACCCATAGCCATAACGGACTCTTTCAAATTTCTCGGCAATCACATTAATAATGGGGCCGGTGGTGTAGTGGTTAGGGTGATCGGGAGGTTGTCGGTTTAAATCCCAGTTAAACCCCCACTGTGCTAAGACCCCTGGGCAAGGTCTTAACCACAAGTGTACCTCTGTTCACCCAGCAGTATAAATGGGTAGCAGTAAAAATATACAATACTGGGAAGGTAACCTGCGATGGACTAGCGTCCCATCCAGGGGGAGTTCAACTCCTGGTCGCTTCACGCTGTGGAAACCGGGGATGAGCACCGGCCTGATGAGCCTCTCGGCTCGGGTGTAAAAAGCCCAACAGACATTAATAATACACTAAAATGGAACACCAACACAGACTACATTTACAAAAAAAGTTCACCAAAGACTGTTGTCCCTAAGAGAGCTCAAGAAATTCAGTGAAAACAAATCTCCTTCGGTTTTACTCCACCATTATTGAGAGCATTCTCACCTCATCCATAACAGTTTGGTATGGCAGCCTAGACAGTAACTCACGAAAAAAAAGCTACAGCGCATTGTCACTAAATCATCCAGGATTATTGGCTCCCCCCTCCCATCAGTCGAAACAATTTATCACAAACGCTCAATCTTAAGAGCACAAAAAAAAAAATCACCTCTGATCCCTCTCACCCTGCCCATCATTTGTTTCAACCGCTGCCCTCTCGGAGGCGATATCGCTCTCTACTCACCAGAACATCCCGCTTCAACAACAGTTTTCTCCCTAGTCATAAGGACTCTGAACTCTTTGCACTAAATGCACATTGCACCCTTGTCTGTAGGGTTTTTGTTTGTTTGTTTTTCGTCTGACATGTCTTCTTCTTCTTCTTTTACTTTCGACTGCTCCCTTCAGGGGTCGCCCAGGGAAATCATCCGCCTCCACCTCACCCTGTCCTCCGCATCTTCTTTTCTGACTCCAACGACCTTCATGTCTTCCTTCACCACATCCATAAATCTCTTCTTTGGTTTTCCTCGAGGCTTTCTGCCTGGTAGTTCCAACCTCAGCATCCTACTGCCAATATACTCACTATCCCGCCTCTGTACATGTCCAAACCATCTCAATCTAGCCTCTCTGACTTTGTCTCCAAAACATCTTACGTGGGCTGTCCCTCTGATATACTCATTTCTGATCCTATCCATCCTCGTTACTCCCAGAGAGAACTTCAACATTTTCATCTCTGCTACCTCCAGCTCTGCCTCCTGCCTTTTCTTCAGTGCCACTGTTTCTAATCCATACAACATCGCTGGCCTCACCACCGTCTTGTACACTTTTCCCTTCATTCTTGCTGACACTCTCCTATCGCACATCACACCGGACACTTTTCTCCAACCATTCCAGCCTGGCTGCACACGTTTCTTCACCTCTTTTCCACACTCTCCATTGTTGAGCCTAAGTACTTAAAATCCTCCACCTTCGTTATCTCTGCTCCCTGTAACATCACCGTTCCTCCTGGGTCCTTCTCATTCACACACATGTATTCTGATTTTCTGAGGCTAATCTTCATTCCTCTCCGTTCCAGGGCATACCTCCACCTCTCTAGATTTTCCTCCACTTGTTCTCTGCTCTCACGACAGATCACGATGTCATCTGCAAACATCATAGTCCATGGAGATTCTTGTCTCACCTCGTCTGTCAGCCTGTCCATCACCATAGCAAACAAGAACGGGCTCAGAGCTGACCCTTGATGCAGTCCCACCTCCACCTTGAATTCGTCGGTCACACCGACGGCACACCTCACCACTGTCTTACATCTCTCATACATGTCCTGCACCACTCTAACATACTTCTCTGCCACTCCAGACTTCCTCATACAATACCACAGTTCTTCTCTTGGCACCCTGTCATATGCTTTTTCCAGATCCACAAAGGCACAATGCAGCTCCCTCTGACCTTCTCTGTACTTCTCTATTAACATCCTCAAAGCAAACACTGCATCTGTGGTGCTCTTTCTTGGCATGAAACCAAACTGTTGTTCACAAATGCTGACCTCTGCCCTTAGTCTAGCTTCCACTATTCTTCTTTCGTCTGACATGTCTATAGTTGATATGAATTATGCTTGTAATGATTTGTTTTCATGTGTGCTGTCATTGTTGTATGATGTGTGTTGCTAATGTCTTTTGTAACTTTTGTCATAGCTGAGTGCTGTACCTATAGCAAATTCCACCAACTTGGTTGTGTGGTCATTCATCAATGATTCTGATTCTCACCATAGACAGTGAGAGAAGTTGCATGTTCTTCCCGTAGTTTCTTCCCAATGTTCTCATCTTTAACTGAATTTTTAAATATTTCCAAGTTAAATACCAGATAAATCACAACCACAACATTAATGATATAAATATCTGCACACAAGTGAAACACTATTTAATTTAACTGAGATTATTATTATTATTATTATTATTAGATATATCCTGTTTCGTTTTATCACTGATTTTTACTTTATATATTAATTGTAGTAGCAAATTAGCGAATTCCTTTATGTGGGTTTAACACAAATATCTCTTACTTTATTCAATATTTACAATGTCCTACTACTCTTTTAAAACAAAAAAATATTTCTACATTTACCATAAATTAAAAATAATCTGAAACCCGGCCATAATTTTAGTTTACTCACCATGATGAGCAGAAAACTGAGGCGCAAAGGGAGCGAGCTGTCGCATGTTAATTACGTCACGACCGCGCCGGAAGTGAGCTCGGTAGGCACCTGACCACTCCTTGGCTTCTTGTTATTTCTAATACGTATGTTATAAAATACAACACAATCGTATACCATTGAATCAAGATGCACTTTTAGATGTTGTTTTTAATATTAAGATTCTATTTTAAATAACAACAACTCGGATTTTTCAGGCACATTCTTTGATTTTTATTGCAATTTTTAAATTTTTTAACAAAGAATTTAAGCCGCGTGTTCTGTATCTTTTCACATAATCTCTCCTCCCCATGTTGAGAGAACAATAATATGTTGTCCGCTTCCCTGGGGCAGGCAGAGTCAGTGAGATATCTGATACTCATAATGCTCTTGAAATTAACTGAAATCATAAACACAAAAAAGCAATGAGGACGAAGACATAAACATTCCCACGGGATGTAACTGTACAAAGTCCACACATTGTACAGCAACTCGTCAAACAATTTGATTGTTAAATAATTATAAATGGTTCATAATCACAAGGAGAAAGCAACCACATGTCCCTCATTAAATGCTTAAGTGCTATTGCTGGGGAAGAAGCTGCTTATGTGGCAGGAATTACTGTCTGTATTTGCCGAGATGCTCTCTGGATATGATCAGCCTCTGGATCTGAGCAGTGCCTTCATAAATCTGTGGGAAAGAACAAGAAGGATGTGGGAATTGAAATCAGGAATAATGTGAGCGTGTGGAGATCTGTGAAGGTTCCGGCTCATCATGTTATGTTAAGGTTTAACAGCTAATCAGTACACAGACAGTCTGTGGTGTAGTGAGATGCAAGGGATAGTTCTAGAAAGTTCTCTCATTGACCTGATAGATCTTGGCATCTCTCATCAGTTTCTCAACGGGATATTCACTGTTGAACCCGTTTCCTCCAAAGATCTGCACAGCATCAGATGCCACCTGATTGGCGATGTCTCCAGCATATGCCTTTGCAATGGAGGCATAGTAGGTATTTCTCCTGCCTTCATCCACTTCCCACGCTGCTCTCTGATAGGCCAGACGGGCAAGCTCAACCTTCATCGCCATTTCAGCCAACATGAACGACACAGCCTGGTGCTGAAACAGAGGGGGTGGAGGGAGGTGTTACACAAAAATATCTTTCCCCATTTCAAAAAGAAAATCTCTCAATCATCACTAAACTAATAACAGCGTAAACTATTTTAATAAACCAACACTTTAACCAATAAAACAACAAATTTAAGACCTTTTTTAAAATAAAATCTTTTATCGATAAAAAATAAATTTAAATGAATACAGTTTTTTAAAATGTATAAAAAACTTAGACACACAATAAGCCCATAGCCATGCTGTGTATATTGTTCGAGAAGGTTCAGTACCTCAGCAATAAACCGACCAAACGTTTTTCTCTCCAGTGAATATTTTGTTGCTTCATCTAGCGCTCTCTGTGCAAGACCCACAGCTCCTGCAGCCACCTGAAATACACCAGTACGAGATGTTGCACATGTTCCTCAGACAGGATTTACACATTAATATTCTCCAAGATATGCTTGTGGTTTTATAGCATTACTTTATATTTGCTGTGAATAATGCTCGGAACTTGATTTCCCTCGGGGATTAATAAAATATCTGCCTTTCTATCGGTTTCGAATAGTGTCAACTGTTAACTGGACCAGGTTCGTATGACTACCATGCTTTACAAGAAGGGTTGAAGCTATCTCTATGTTTTGAGAAGGTTTAACATGTCGGACACGACTCAGGATGTTCTAGGAGTCTGTTGTGGCCAGCACTGTCCTCTTGCTGATTCGCAGATACAGAACAGACCGAACAAACTGATCCGCAAAGCCGGTACCGTTGTGAGGATGGAACCGGACTCTCTGACGGTGGCATCGGAGAAAATGCTGTCCAAAAGTCTGATACCACCGAAACGTACCACTGAACCACACGGGAAATCATTGGTACCTTTTGGAATTGTTTGCATGCTATCCTCATTAAAATATGAAAACCTATAAATGTTTGGGTGGTTTTAGTTAAAGCAGACACTGTTTTTTCACAAGGGTGCCATTGAACTTGTTTAGAACACAGCCTGCACTAATGTGGAGCCAGCAAAGCGGAGAGCTCTTTCCTGGATTGGGATTTTCATTCATATTACAACTCTCTTTGCTTAAACCGAGCATGCATGGTAGATCGTGCCGATCCGAGCAGATTGTTAATTCATCTCTGTGTATGAGACTTGCACCCAAGCTAGTAGGCTTAAGCTTCTGACCAACCATATATGCTTAGGGTTACAAAAGTCCACAAAACAGTGTAAACACAGATCACAGAGACGACGGCTTAACACAAGGGTAACACACTATATAACTGATTTATTTATTTATATATATATATATATATATATATATATATATATATATATATATATATATGAACTGAACTGGGAAGGTGGGGCACTCAGTCTGTCTTTTGTAAACAATGGTTGCAGCGTCAATGCGTCATTACCATTACGTCAGCATACTACGCAGGTGTGTCTAAACTCAAAATTTGACTTTTTTTTTGGGAAAAAAACGTAAAATCGAAAAAACGGATGAACGTAAATTGGGGAGCGTCTGTGTGTGTGTGTGTGTGTGTATATATATATATATATATATATTCTTTTCCTTTCAGCTGTTCCCTTCAGGGGTCGCCACAGCAAATGATCTGCCTCCAACTCTCCCTATCCTCTGCATCTTCTACTCTTACTCCAACGACCTTCATTTCCGCCTTCACCACATCCATAAATCTTCTCTTTGGTCTTCCTCTGGGCCTTCTGCCTGGTAGTTCCAACCTCAGCATCCTACTACCAATATACTCACTATCCCGCCTCTGTACATGTCCAAACCATCTCAATCTAGCCTCTCTGACTTTGTCTCCAAAACCTCCAACATGTGCTGTCCCTCTGAGGTACTCATTTCTGATCCTATCCATCCTCGTGACTCTCAAAGAGAACCTCAACATTTTCATCTCTGCTACCTCCAGCTCTGACTCCTGTCTTTTCCCCAGGGCCACTGTCTCTAAACCATACAACATCGCAAGTCTCATCACTGTCTTGTACACTTTTCCCTTCATTCTTGCCGATACCCTCCTATCACACTTCACACCGGACACTTTTCTCCATCCATTCCAACCTGCCTGCACTCGCTTCTTCACCTCTTTTCCACAATCTCCATTGCTCAATCTGATTGTTGAGCCTAAGTACTTAAAATCCTCCACCTTCTTTATCTCTGCCCCCTGTAACCTCATCATTCCTCTTGGGTCCTTGTCTTTCACACACATGTATTCTGATTTTCTGAGGCTAATCTTCATTCCTCTCCGTTCCAGGGCATACCTCCACCTCTCTAGATTTTCCTCCACTTGTTCTCTGCTCTCACTACAGATCACGATGTCATCTGCAAACATCATAGTCCATGGAGATTCTTGTCTCACCTCGTCTGTCAGCCTGTCCATCACCATAGCAAACAAGAACGGGCTCAGAGCTGACCCTTGATGCAGTCCCACCTCCACCTTGAATTCGTCGGTCACACCGACGGCACACCTCACCACTGTCTTACATCTCTCATACATGTCCTGCACCACTCTAACATACTTCTCTGCTACTCCAGACTTCCTCATGCAATACCACAGTTCTTCTCTTGGCACCCTGTCATATGCTTTTTCCAGATCCACAAAGGCACAATGCAGCTCCCTCTGACCTTCTCTGTACTTCTCTATTCACATCCTCAAAGCAAACATTGCATCTGTGGTGCTCTTTCTTGGCATGAAACCAAACTGTTGTTCACAAATGCTGACCTCTGCCCTTAGTCTAGCTTCCACTATTCTTTCCCATAACTTCATTGTATGACTCATCAACTTTATCCCTCTGTAGTTGCCACAACTCTGTACATCTCCCTTGTTCTTAAAAATGGGCACAAGCACACTTCTCCATTCCTCCGGCATCTGCTCACTTTCTAAGACCTTGTTGAATATTCTTGTCAGAAAATCTACTGCTACCTCCCCTAGACACTTCCATACCTCAACCGGTATGTCATCAGGGCCAACTGCCTTTCCACTCTTCATCCTCTTCAATCTTCTTCGTTTCCTTTCGGCTTTTCCCTTCAGGGGTCGCCACAGCGAATCATCTGCCTCCATCTCACCCTATCCTTTGCATCCTTTGCATCTTCTTCTCTCTCTTCTTCATCCTCTTCAATGCCCTCCTCAATTCTCCCTTACTAATCTTTGCTACTTCCTGGTCCTCAACGGTCACCCCTTCTACTCTTTTTTCTCTCTCATTTTCCTCATTCATCAGCTCTTCAAAGTACTCTTTTCATCTTCCCAGCACACTTCTGTCATCAGTCAATACATTTCCCTCTCTGTCCTTTATCACTCACTTGCTGCACGTCTTTCCCATCTCTATTTCTCTGCTGTGCCAACCTGTATAAATAATTTTCTCCCTGTTTACTTTCCAACCAAGCATACAAGTCATCATATGCGCTCTGTTTGGCCTTTGACACCGATACCTTTGCCTTACGCTGTGTCTCCCTGTACTCCTATTTACTCTCTTCGGTTTTCTCAATGTTCCACTTCTTCTTAGCTAACCTCTTCTTTTGTACACACTCCTGCACTTCCTCATTCCACCACCAAGTTTCCTTATCTACTTCCCTTCCAGAGGACACACCAAGTATTCTCCTACCTGTCTCCCTGATCACATTGGCTGTGGTTGTCCAGTCATCTGGAAGCACTTCCTGACTACCCAAAGCCTGTTTCAACTCCTCCTTGAAGACAACACGACACTCTTCCTTTTTCAGCTTCCACCACTTTGTCTTCTGCTCTGCCTTTGTCTTTTTCACCTTTCTCACCATCAGCGCCTTCCTGCACACCACCATCCTATGCTGTTTGGCAACACTCTCACCTGCTACTACTTTGCAGTCACTGACTTCCTTCAAATTACATCGCCTACACAAGATGTAGTCTACCTGTGTGCTCTTACCTCCGCTTTCATAAGTCACCCTATGCTCCTGTTTCTTCTTGAAGAAAGTATTTACCACAGCCATTTCCATCCTTTTTGCAAAATCGATCAACATCTGTCCTTCTGTGTTCCTGTCCTGGATACCAAACCTGCCCATCACTTCCTCGTCCCCTCTGTTGCCTGCACCAACATGTCCATTGAAGTCTGCCCCAATGACCACTCTTTCACCTCTGGGGGTACTCTGCATCACTTCATCTAACTCACTCCAGAATCTGTACTTCTTTTCTAGCTCACATCCTGCCTGTGGGGCATAAGCACTAACAACATTGAACATCACACCTTCAATTTCTAACTTGAGACTCATCACTCTGTCTGACACTCTTTTCACTGCTAGAACATTCCTGACAAACCCCTCCTTCAAGATGACTCCTACTCCATTTCTCTTCCCATCCACACCATGATAAAACAGCTTAAGCCCTGCTCCTAAGCTTCTAGTCTTTAGTCTTGCTACCTTTCCACCTGGTCTCCTGAACACAGAGTATGTCCACCTTCCTCCTCTGCATCATGTCAGCCAGCTCTATATCTTTTCCTGTCATAGTTCCAACATTCAAAGTCCCTACTTTCAGTCCTAGACTCACGCATTTCCTCTTCTCTCTCTGCCTACGGACACGCTTCCCGCCTCTCCGTCTTCGACCAACAGTAGTCCAATTTCCATCAGCACCCTGTTGGTTGACAGCACTGATGGCGGTCTTTGTTAACCCGGGCCTCGACCGATCCGGTATGAATTTTGTTTTGACCATTTGCATTTTTAATGTGGCAGAAGTTTTACGCCGGATGCCCTTCCTGTCGCAACCCTCTGCATTTATCCGGGCTTGGGACCGGCTTAAGGGGGAGAGACACTGGTTAGTGCCCCCCCGCCTCATAGCTGCATTATATATATATATATATACATACACTAGTCCTTCTCAAAAAATTAGCATGTTGTGATAAAGTTCATTATTTTCTGTAAGGTACTGATAAACATTAGACTTTAATACGTTTTAGATTCATTGCACACAAACTGAAATATACTGAAGTAGTTCAAGCCTTTTATTGTTTTAATATTGATAATTTTGGCAAAAAAGTAAAGAAAAATACAAAAATCCCTATCTCAAAAAATTAGTATATTTCATCCAACCAATAAAAAAAGTGCTTTTAATACAAAAAAGTCAACCTTCAAATAATTATGTTCAGTTCTGCACTCAATACTTGGTTGGGAATCCTTTTGCAGAAATGACTGCTTCAATGCGGCGTGGCATGGAAGCAATCAGCCTGTGGCACTGCTGAGGTGTTACGGAGGTCCAGGATGCTTCGATAGCGGCCTTAAGCTCATTCACAGTGTTGGGTCTGGTGTCTCTCAACTTTCTCTTCACAATATCCCACAGATTCTCTATGGGCTTCAGGTCAGGAGAGTTGGCAGGCCAATTGAGCACAGTAATACCATGGTCAGTAAACCATTTCCCAGTGGTTTTGGCACTGTGAGCAGGTGCCAGGTCGTGCTGAAAAATGAAAATTTTCATCTCCATAAAGCTTTTCAGCAGATGGAAGCATGAAGTGCTCCAAAATCTCCTGATAGTTAGCTGCATTGACCCTGCCCTTGATAAAACACAGTGGACCAACACCAGCAGCTGACATGGCACGCCAGACCATCACTGACTGTGGGTACTTGACACTGGACTTCAGGCATTTTGGCATTTCCTTCTCCCCAGTCTTCCTCCAGACTCTGGCGCCTTGATTTGTGAATGACATGAAAAAATTTGCTTTCATCCGAAAAGTACTTTGGACCACTGAGCAACAGTCCAGTGCTGCTTCTCTGTAGCCCAGGTCAGGCACTTCTGCCGCTGTTTCTGGTTCAAAAGTGGCTTGACCTGGGGAATGCGGCACCTGTAGCCCAGTCCACTGCTTCCACAGGTCCCACAAGGTCTGGAATCGACCCTTCTCCACAATCTTCCTCAGGGTCCGGTCACCTCTTCTGGTTGTGCAGCGTTTTCTGCCACACTTTTTCCTTCCCACAGACGTCCCACTGAGGTGGCTTGATAGAGCACTCTGGGAACAGCCTATTCGCTCAGAGATTTCTTTCTGTGTCTTACCCTCTTGCTTGAGGGTGTCAATGATGTCCTTCTGGACAGCAGTCAGGTCGGCAGTCTTACCCATGATTGCGGTTTTGAGTAATGAACCAGGCTGGGAGTTTTTAAAAGCCTCAGGAATCTTTTGCAGGTGCTTGGAGTTAATTGGTTGATTCAGATGATTAGGTTAATAGCTCGTTTAGACTACCTGAACATGATATGCTAATTTTTTGAGATAGGAATTTTGGGTTTTCATGAGCTGTATGCCAAAATCATCAGTATTAAAACAATAAAAGACCTGAAATATTTCAGTTGGTGTACAATGAGTCTAAAATATATGAAAGTGTAATGTCTATCAGTACATTACAGAAAATAATGAACTTATAAAGAAGGATTAGTATACAGGGATCCCTCACTACTTCGTGCTTCAATTCATGCTGTTTCAGTGCATCGCGTTTTTAAAAAAAAAAAATAAATAAATATTAATCGAATTAAAAAATAAGGAAATTAAGGAAGAACAGGGGGAAAGTGAAGGAAAATGACACAAAAATTTATATCTAATTTTTTTAAATGTTTAATTGTTATTATAAGCATTTACAACATTGAATATGTATTTATTGACATTATATGCACATATACATACTTCACGGATTTCGATGATCGCGTGGAAATTTCGGTCCCAATTAACCGTGGAAAGTGAGGGATCCCTATGTGTGTGTGTATATATATATCTATAAAAAAATTTTTTTTCCCATATACAGTCTGTCTGTCTTCCTTTCGGCTTTTTCCCTTTCACTCAGGAGTCGCCACAGTGAATCATCTGATTCGCACGTTTGATTCGGCCGAGGTTTTTAGATCAGATTCCCTTCCTGTCACAACCCTTTTTTTTTTTAGCAAGGGACAGAAGCACGCTGACGGCTTTGCAGCCTACTCTTTACGAAAGTCAGCAATGCTTCTTTTACATGCCTCTCACCATCGACAGTGAGAGACATGGCCCGCCTTTGATAACCAAGTTAGCTGCACTGGGGGGGTCAGTGACAACCTTGTGGAGTGTGGGACTTGAACCCCCAACCTTTGGATCAGCGATCCAGCGCCCTATACCACTACACCACCACTGCCCCTTTTTCCCATATACAGTTTTGGAGACAAAGTCAGAAAGGCTAGATTGAGATGGTTTGGACATGTACAGAGGAGGGATAGTGAGTATATTGGCAGTAGGATGCTGAGGTTGGAACTACCAGGCAAAAGGCCTCGAGGAAGACCGAAGAAGAGATTTATGGATGTGGTGAAGGAAGACATGAAGGTTGTTGGAGTCAGAAAAGAAGATGCGGAGGACAGGGTGAGGTGGAGGCGGATGATTTGCTGTGGCGACCCCTGAAGGGAGCAGCCGAAAGTAAAAGAAGAAGAAGTGTCCATACATATAAATGTTTTACTTTATTTTTCTTTTTTGAGACTTTATCTCACTCTTATTTTGTATTTAGCAACTGTGTGCACACCATTTCCTCCAGGATCAATAAAGGATTCTGATCGATACATAATTTCTCATCGACTTCAGGTTTTATATTTACTGCATTTGGCAGACACTCCTGTCCAGAGCAACTTACAATTATCATTTCTATTCAACTGAGCATTTCAGGGTTAAGGACCGTGCTCAAAGGGCCCAAAAGTGGTGACAGTGGGAATTGAACCATTGATCTTTGGCTCAGTAATCCATCGCCGTTAACCACTAAGCCACCACTGCACCTATAATAATACATAGCCCCACCCCTTTACCAGATTTATTTCAGGACAGCACTTACCACTGAGGAATCAAAGTCTATTTCCAGGAATAACAAGAAACACACTCAGAGCGCAGACCTCAACCAAGGTAGTGCAGTATTGTCATTAAATGGGTTATAGTGGTGGATGATGGAGAATTACAATGCCCCCATGTGGTCTGTTCTGAAATTATTTAGGAGCTCTGCACTTTTGGCTGTCCGACACGTGCTGTGTGATTACGGCCTCTTTACCCCGTCACGCAATGTGAAAAAATTCTTTAAAACCCTCCTGAATCCAGATCACACTCAAGATTTAAAAATATTTCAACACTTCTGATCTTCAATAATGTATCACATTACTCTTACAGGAGGGCGTGTCTTGTCAAAGGCTCCCATGGCAATTTTAAACCCCGCGCCTTCTCCAATCAGGACATTCTCTTTAGGGATTCGGACGTCCTCAAAGGTGATGCCTCGAGTGTCTGAGCACCGCTGCCCCATATTCATCTCCTGCATACAGGGAAGAGAAAAAACACCAAAACACAACTATCCCATTGTATTTCTTTTCGGTGTGTTTTAACAGAAACACCTGCACCCTACTGAACACTTTAAATTCTTTAAACCACATCAAACTTTATTTTCATACATAAAACAGGTGACGTTCCAGAAATAAAAAAGTTCTCACCTTCCTGCCAAGCTGAATTCCAGGAGTGTCAGCATCGACGATGAAGCCTGTGAAAGCTTTACTCGTTGGGCATTTAGGGTCAGGGTTTGTACAAGTCAACAGGAAATACCTGAACACACACACAGACACAGACACAGACACACACACACACACACACACACACACACACAAAAAAAATCAGAGCCAGGGGCGGAGCTCTCATTGACAAACACAATATATGTGTCTGTGTGTATAAGCTCCACCACCACCACCACCATCATCAGTGTTTCCCGTCTGGCACACTCGTTGGTTTGGGGCGAATCTGTGTATCAGGTCGTAACCCTTTGTTCTGAGAAAGCCGATCTGCTCATCATTTGCTTAGACATCCAGCTTGTTGGATATCAATTCCTAGCAGGGATTCGATCTTTGTCTGGGTTTCCTGGATGTTTTATTCTTAGATTACCTTTTGCTTTTGAAGTGCAGTGTTTTCTAATCTTTAAACATCTTCAGTATATTTGTGGTCCTGAGCAGAAGAGAACTCATGAACAGGAACTGTGTTGGTCATTTCTCGCAATTGATCACAGATTTTGGAGCTCCAATCCGGTTCATGGTCAGTCAGAGTACTAGTCCTGGGATGGACACCGTTTTGATTCGTATCTGGAACATTTTTGTAAGCAGATCCTCCTCGAACCCTGTTGCCCAGGAAACCACGTGACCTGAATATTACTGATCTTGTTTTCAGATGGTTCCCTTGATGGGGTGTTATACAGAAGACCTGATCATGTACAAGTGGTTAGAACTGGGACGCTTGCTTGTAAGTTTATCGATTATCTATTAGTGAACCCGTATGTGTCAGAGATTCCAAACTGACCATTTAAAAAAAAAAGGTACCGGTAGTTGTTTTTCCAGGTAGAGACGTCAACGTGTTGTGACTCTGAGGACGAGACGCTGCCAGAGATGACGTTGACGGTGAATCCAAAATGGTTTACACAGCTAACGGCTTGCTGATGCAGCTTTCCTATCGTTAGTTGGTTTAGGAACAACAAAAAAAAATGTTCTGTATGATTTCTGTGCTTGATGTTTGCGCAGCTAAGCACCGGACAGTAAGGTGTTATGCTACACCGTTCAGTGACATAGCCCAGCCAATCCGACAAGTTTGTCTCATTACCAAGCAGGAATTAGAACAGCAGCATGTCTCCTAGCACATCTAGAGTCGGAACACTTGCGTACACTTTGAAAATGGGTATGCACTGATGTTCCACAAGGATCCACTGAAGTTTTATATATAATCGTTTAAAATAGCTAATAATAACAAAAACAACAACACTGCCCCTAGTGACGACACACAACAACACCTGATGAGTTATAAATGTTCGTAGTGGTGCTGCTGCTCTCGTCTGTCAGATAATTTAAATCTGAAGGAGTTTTTTTTAAATATGTAACATTCACACCCCCAGGTCACTGGATTACGTCTCAATGAGTGAACGCACCAATTTGCTTTTCCTCCATTGGTGATCCACATCTTCTGACCGTTAACCACATACTCGTCTCCTTTCTTCTCAGCTCGAGTTTTTATTCCTGCAACATCAGAGCCTGCACTAGGTTCTGTTACACAATACGCCTTTCTCACACACACACACACACACACACACACACACACACACACACACACGAGTATTAATGAGTTTGTAGTGAAATTAGAAATCAGTGTAAAGTTATTTTCTGGAAAGGACACAGAGAATTGAACACTTACACACATCAGCGGCTCCTCGATCAGTCGGCCCAAATATTTCTTCTTCTGTTCAGCGTTACCGGCAATAATAACAGGCATTTGCTGTGGTCACAGAAAGAGAGGCCTTTCATTCAGAAGGAAGAGAATAAAGGTAATGGTTCAATAAAACCTGACACTTTAATGAGCTTTTTAAATATGGAGGGGACAGGGAAGTGGCCTTAAAGGTCAAACATTTGTGAGCAGCTCTAGTAGAATCCGGATTAAGTCGTGAGGTCGCGTTTAGAGTTAAACCCGGAGTAAGTTGAAAATGTTGTACCTGGAGCAAAATGTGATTTCACCAAAAATACATCTTTCAAAATAAAATCTTCCACAGGACCAAGTTCAGAATCCATACACACAATCTCTCTACGATAAAATACCTGCATAAGAAAGGGCTCTGTGTCCATGTTGGTGTAAAACAACAGAGATATCCATTTATTGTACTGATTCTAAAGGGTTTTGTGGTTCAGGGTATTTCTGTATGATCCATATACAGTACCAGACCCTTCTCCCTACTTACAGAACCCCAGAACGATTCCCTCGATCATATAACCCTAAACCGATCAGAAGCCTCACAACAGACACGACTCGGCATAAATAGAACTCATCTGTCCCTAGGGCAGTGCTTCTCAAATAGTGGGGGATGCTGAGGGGGGGCGCGTGTGACCCAGGAGAACATCCTTTTTTTACGCCGTACTACAAGAAAGTGTAATTGCACATCCACTCCAGTAGTTGGCAGTGGCGCCCTCATTGCCCATTGTGCGCAGCAAGTACAGGTCCCAGCTGAACATTGAGCAGGAGCTGAGAGTTGCAGTGTCATGCTTCAAACCTCGCTTTGAGAAGCTGTGCTGCAAAACGTGCTCATTGTAGCCATTAATCTTGGCCTCCTCATTTTGAGAAAAAAAAATCAGCACAAATTGTTCTATTTGTTCTTGTTTTGTAGGTTAAAGTGTTTATATATTGTGCTCCTGAGTTAATGTTTCTGAAGTCAATTTGAATTAATTATTTATTGATTTTATTTTCAGCAGCAAATGGTGTGGCAAGTTTGTCAAAAATGTAACAAGGATATTATTATTTTTAAATTTAAGGCAAATTGATGCACTTTCTTTTACAGACTAATAAAAAATGTTAAAAAAGTTATTCTTGTAAGTTGAACTATATCTCTTTCTTTTTGTTTTATTTATGTTAACAAGGATACGATATAATGAAGAGATATACCTGTAACTATATTATAGAAAAAAGTTATAATTTATAGTTGCGGCGGAAAGTGGGTGGTGGGGGGGCGCGAATTGTTTTCTTCTTGCTAGGGGGGCGTAACAGAAAATAATTGAGAAGCACTGCCCTAGGGAGACGTGAGTACGACGGTACTGATTGGTGGAAAGTCTGATTCAGAGGCGGACATTCAGAACCCATTTCTGTAACTGCAATTACAGACGCTTCCCGACTTACGTTTTAGTTTGGTTCCGGACGGCCAAACGTAAGGTGAAAAAAACGCAAGTTGTTACTGTATGTTCCAGTGACGTATGACGTTCATACTGTAGTATACAGCCATAAATACCATTACCGTATCTCATAAAACACCCCTAAATCAAGCATTATAAACATAACATTGTAAAATAATACCAAACATATCAAATAATATCAACATTAATTTCAAATAATTTAAATTCATGCAAAATAATTTCAAATAGATAAATTTTAATCAAATTCACTCATCAAATATCAAATGCAGTCAAATATAACCTTTAACATTCTCAATGATGAGATCGTTCTGCTTGTAAATGGTTCCGATGGTCGATAGAGCCATTTGGAAGGCACGTGCAACATTCACGTGTTTTTCACCAGCATCAATTTTCTTGATAATAGCCATCTTCGTTTCCAACGAGATGGCTTGCCACTTTTTCTGATTACCACTATTACTAGTAGGCTTACGCTTCTGACCAACCATATTTGCTTTGGGTTACAAAAGTCCGCAAAACAGTGTAAACACAAAGATCACAGAGACGACGTCTTAACACAAGGGTAACACACGGTGAACTGGGAAGAAGGAGGGCACGTTCAGTCAGTCGTTTGTAAACAATGGACGCAGCGTCATGCGGAAGTAGCGTATTACGTCAGCGTACTACGTAGGTACGACTCGTACTACAGATAGCACGCTGAACTCAAAATTTGACAATTTTTTTTTTTTTTTTTTAAGAGAGAGATTTCCTTTCGGCTTTTTCCCTTTTGCAGGGGTGGCCACAGCGAATGATTCGCACATTTGATTTGGCATAGGTTTTTTCGTCGGATGCCCTTCCTGACACAACCCTTTTAGCAACGGACAGAAACACGCTGACAGATTTGCAGCCTACTCTTTTTTACAAAAGTCAGCAATGGTTCTTTTACAAGCCTCTCACCAACAGCGAGAGACATGGCCGGCCTTTGATAACCCAGTTAGCTGCACTGGGGGGGACAGTGACAACCTTGTGGAGAGTGGGACTTGAACCCCCAACCTTAGGATAAGCAATCCAGCGCCCTATACCACCAGGCCACCACTGCCCCTGCATGGTTAAAGGTTAGTATGGGAGTAATATTATAGCACATGGTTAAAGGTTAGTATGGGGGTAATATAGCACATGGATAAAGGTTAGTACGGGGTAATATTATAGCACATGGATAAAGGTTAGTACGGGGGTAATATAGCACATGGATAAAGGTTAGTACGGGGTAATATTATAGCACATGGTTAAAGGTTAGTACGGGGGTAATATTATAGCAAATGGTTAAAGGTTAATACGGGGGTAATATAGCACATGGTTAAAGGTTAGTATGGAAGGGTAATATTAAAGCACATGGTTAAAGGTTAGTACGGGGGTAATATTATAGCACATGGTTAAAGGTTAGTACGGGGGTAATGTTATAGCACATGGTTAAAGGTTAGTATGGCAGGGTAATATTATAGCACATGGATAAAGGTTAGTACGGGGGGTTATATAGCACATGGTTAAAGGTTAGTATGGGGGTAATATTATAGCACATGGTTAAAGGTTAATACGGGGGTAATATAGCACATGGTTAAAGGTTAGTATGGAAGGGTAATATTAAAGCACATGGTTAAAGGTTAGTACGGGGGTAATATTATAGCACATGGTTAAAGGTTAGCACCCGACCCCTAAAACTCCTCCCACGGGTGGTGGGTCCATGGGAGGGCGGACCCATGTCTCCTTTTCGGGCTGGGCCCGGCCAGGCTCCATGGGCATAAGCCCGACCACCAGGCGCTCGCCTTCGAGCCCCTCCCCTGGGCCTGGCTCCAGGAGGGAACCCCGGTGACCCGCGTCCGGGCAAGGGAGACTGATTCCTCTGTTGTTTTCTCATGTCTTAGGGGTCTGTTTTGAATCGCACTTTGTCTGGACCTTCACCCCGGACCTGTTTGCCTTGGGTGACCCTACCAGGGGCATTTGCCCCCGACAACATAGCTCCTAGGATCATTAGGTCACGCAAACCCCTCCACCACGATAAGGTGGCGATTCGAGGAGGAGTTTTAGGGGTCGGGTGCAGTGTGAGTTGGGTGGCAGCCGAAGGCATGGGTTCTGTCGGACTGATCCTCGGCTGCTTACTCTGACCTTCGGGACATGGAATGTCACCTCTCTGGCGGGAAAGGAGCCCGATTTGGTGCGTGAGGTGGAGAGATACCGACTAGATATAGTCGGGCTCACCTCAACGCATAGCTTGGGCTCTGGAACCATCCATCTCGAAAGAGGCTGGACCTTCTTCTATTCTGGAGTTGCTCATGGGGAGGCGGCGAGCGGTGTGGGTATTCTTGTTGCCCCCGTCTCGGTGCCCAAATGTTGGGGTTCTCCCGGTTGACGAAAGGGGGGCTTCCCTGCGTCTTGGGGTGGGGGGGCGGGTCCTGACTGTTATTTGTGCTTATGCACCAAATGACAGTTCAGAGTACCCACCCTTTTTGGAGTCTTTGGGGGGGGTGTTGGAGAACGCTCCCTCGGGAGACTCGCTCGTTGTCTTGGGAGACTTCAATGCCCATGTGGGCAGCGATAGTGTGAGCTGGAAGGGTGTGATCGGTAGGTACGGCCTCTCCAGTCTGAATCGAATGGTGTGTCGTTGTTGGACTTCTGTGCTCGTCATAGTTTGTCTATCACGAACACCATGTTCGAACTATAAGGGTGTCCATAAGTGCACTTGGCACCCAGGACACCTAGGTCGCAGTTCGATGATTGACTTTGTAGTCGTGTCATCGGACTTGCGACCATATGTTCTGGACACTTTCGGGTGAAGAGAGGAGCTGAGCTGTCTACCGATCACTACCTGGTGGTGAGTTGGCTTCGGTGGTGTGGGAGGTTGCCTTCCAGACCTGGCAGGCCCAAGCGTGTAATCAGGGTCTGCTGGGAGCGTTTGGCGGAGCCCCTGTCCGAGAGGCCTTTAACTCCCACCTCCGGCAGAGCTACAACCACGTTCGGAGGAGGCGGGGACATGGAATCTGAATGGGCCATGTTTCGTGCCTCCATTGCTGAGGCGGCAGCCCATAGCTGTGGCCGTAAGGTCGTCGGTGCTTGTCGTGGCGGTAATCCCGAACCTGGTGGTGGACACCTGCGGTGAAGGGGCCGTCCAGCTGAAGAAGGAGGCCTATCGGGTTTTATTAGCCTGTGGGACTCCTGAGGCAGCAAACGGGTACCGGCAGGCCAAGCGTGCTGCAGCCGAGGCTGTCGCAGATGCAAAATCTCGGGCGTGGGAGGAGTTCGGTGAGGGCCTGGAGAGTGATTATCGGTTGGCCTCAAAGGTTCTGGGCCACCATCCGACGCCTCAGGAGGGGGAAGCAGTTCTTCACAAACACTGTTTACGGTGGAGGTGGGGAGCTGCTTACCTTGACTGGGGATGTTGTTGAGAGGCGGAGGGAATACTTTGAGGACCTTCTCAATCCCACCAACACGCCCTCCGTGGAAGAGGAAGACCCTGGGGGTTCGGGTGAGGGTCCGCCCATCACTGGAGTGGAGGTCACTGAGGTTGTCAAAAGCTCCTCGGTGGTCGAGCTCCGGGGTTGGGCGAGATCCGCCCGGAATACCTCAGGACTCTGGATGTTGTAGGACTGTCTTGGTTGACACGTCTCTGCAACATCGCGTGGTCATCGGGGCTGTACCTCTGGATTGGCAAACTGGGGTGGTGGTCCCAATTTTCAAGAAGGGGGACCGGAGGGTGTGTTCCAATTATCGGGAATTACACTCCTCAGCCTACCTGGTAAAGTCTATGCAGGGGTACTAGAGAGGAGGATCCGACCGATAGTCGAACCTCGGATTCAGGAGGAACAATGTGGTTTTCGTCCTGGCCGCAGCACTCTTGACCAACTCTATACGCTCCACAGGATTCTGGAGCCGGCATGCGAGTTTGCCCAACCTGTCCACATGTGCTTTGTGGATTTGGAGAAGGCTTTCGACCGTGTCCCTCGAAAGATCTTGTGGGGCGTGCTCCGAGAGTACGGCGTTCCGGATCCGTTGCTACGAGCTATTCGGTCGCTGTATCACCGGAGCCAGAGTTTGGTCCGTATTGGTAACAGCAGTCCGGATTCGTTTCCAGAGGGAGTCAGAGTCCGCCATGGCTGTCCTTTGTCACTGATTCTGTTCATAATTTTTATGGACAGAATTTCTAGGCGCAGTCAAGGCGATGAGGGGTTCTGGTTCGGTGGCCATCGGATATCATCTCTGCTTTGCGGATGATGTTGTCCTTTGGCTTCATCAAGTCGGGCCCTCCAGCTCTCATTGGAGCGATTCGCAGCTGAGTGCGAAGCAGCCGGGATGAAGATCAGTACCTCCAAGTCTGAGGCCATGGTTCTCAGTCGGACAATGGTGGAATGCACCCTCTGGGTCGGGATGAGGTCCTGCCCCGAGTGGAGGAGTTTAAGTATCTTGGGGTCTTGTTTACGAGTGAGGGAAGGATGGAGCCAGAGGTCGAGCGCCGGGTCGCTGGAGCCCCTGCTGTTAAGCCGTGCCTCGAGCGGTCCGTCCGGGTGAAAAAGGAGCTGAGCCGCAAGGCGGAGCTCTCAATTTACCAGTCGATCTACGTTCCAACCCTCACCTATGGTCCACGAGCTTTGGGTAATGGCCGAAAGAACAAGACGACGGATACACGCGGCTGGAATGAGCTTCCTTCGCCGGGTGGCGGGGTTCTCCCTTAGAGATAGGCTGAGAAGCTCCGCCATCCGGGAGAGCTCGGAGTAGATCCGCTGCTCCTCCGCATTGAGAGGGGCCAGTTGAGGTGGCTCGGGCATCTGGTTAGAATGCCCCCTGGACGCCTCCCTGGTGTGGTGTTTCGGGCATGTCCAACCGGGAAGAGACCCCGGGGTCGACCTAGAACACGCTGGAGGGACTATGTCTCTCGGCTTGTCTGGGACCACCTCGGTGTCCCCCCGGGAGAGTTGGAGGAAGTGGCTCGGGAGAGGGATGTCTGGACCTCTTTGCTAAGGTTGCTGCCCCCGCGACCCGACCCCGGACTAAGCGGAAGAAGATGAGATGAGATGAGATGAGGTTAAAGGTTAGTATGGGGGTAATGTTATAGCACATGGTTAAAGGTTAGTATTGCAGGGTAATATTATAGCACATGGATAAAGGTTAGTACGGGGGGTTATATAGCACATGGTTAAAGGTTAGTATGGGGGTAATATTATAGCACATGGTTAAAGGTTAATACGGGGGTAATATAGCACATGGTTAAAGGTTAGTATGGGGGTAATGTTATAGCACATGGTTAAAGGTTAGTATGGCAGGGTAATATTATAGCACATGGATAAAGGTTAGTACGGGGGGTTATATAGCACATGGTTAAAGGTTAGTATGGGGGTAATATTATAGCACATGGTTAAAGGTTAGTACGGGGGTAATATTATAGCACATGGTTAAAGGTTAGTACGGGGGTAATATAGCACATGGTTAAAGGTTAGTATGGAAGGGTAATATTAAAGCACATGGTTAAAGGTTAGTATGGGGGTAATGTTATAGCACATGGATAAAGGTTAGTACGGGGGGTTATACAGCACATGGTTAAAGGTTAGTATGGGGGTAATATAGCACATGGTTAAAGGTTAGTATGGAAGGGTAATATTATAGCACATGGATAAAGGTTAGTACGGGGGTAATATAGCACATGGTTAAAGGTTAGTATGGAAGGGTAATATTATAGCACATGGTTAAAGGTTAGTATGGGGGTAATGTTATAGCACATGGATAAAGGTTAGTACGGGGGGTTATACAGCACATGGTTAAAGGTTAGTATGGGGTAATATTATAGCACATGGTTAAAGGTTAGTATGGGGGTAATATAGCACATGGTTAAAGGTTAGTATGGGGGTAATATTATAGCACATGGTTAAAGGTTAGTACGGGGGTAATATAGCACATGGTTAAAGGTTAGTATGGAAGGGTAATATTATAGCACATGGTTAAAGGTTAGTATGGGGGTAATGTTATAGCACATGGATAAAGGTTAGTACGGGGGGTTATACAGCACATGGTTAAAGGTTAGTATGGGGTAATATTATAGCACATGGTTAAAGGTTAGTATGGGGGTAATATAGCACATGGTTAAAGGTTAGTATGGGGGTAATATTATAGCACATGGTTAAAGGTTAGTGTCGGGGTAATATAGCACATGGTTAAAGGTTAGTATGGGGGTAATATTATAGCACATGGTTAAAGGTTAGTATGTGGGTAATGTTATAGCACATGGTTAAAGGTTAGTACGGGGGTAATATTATAGCACATGGTTAAAGGTTAGTGTGGGGGTAATATAGCACATGGTTAAAGGTTAGTGTGGGGGTAATATAGCACATGGTTAAAGGTTAGTATGGGGGTAATATTATAGCACATGGTTAAAGGTTAGTATGTGGGTAATGTTATAGCACATGGTTAAAGGTTAGTATGGGAGTAATATTATAGCACATGGTTAAAGGTTAGTGTGGGGGTAATATTATAGCACATGGTTAAAGGTTAGTATGGAAGGGTAATATTATAGCACATGGTTAAAGGTTAGTATGGGGGTAATGTTATAGCACATGGATAAAGGTTAGTACGGGGGGTTATACAGCACATGGTTAAAGGTTAGTATGGGGTAATATTATAGCACATGGTTAAAGGTTAGTATGGGGGTAATATAGCACATGGTTAAAGGTTAGTACGGGGGTAATATTATAGCACATGGTTAAAGGTTAGTATGTGGGTAATGTTATAGCACATGGTTAAAGGTTAGTACGGGGGTAATATTATAGCACATGGTTAAAGGTTAGTGTGGGGGTAATATAGCACATGGTTAAAGGTTAGTATGTGGGTAATGTTATAGCACATGGTTAAAGGTTAGTACGGGGGTAATATAGCACATGGTTAAAGGTTAGTATGGAAGGGTAATATTATAGCACATGGATAAAGGTTTGTATCAGTCAGGTCGGCAGTCTTACCCATGATTGCGGTTTTGAGTAATGAATTTAGAGTTAATTGGTTGATTCAGATGATTAGGTTAATAGCTCGTTTAGAGTACCGTTTCATGATATGCTAATTTTTTGAGATAGGAATTCTGGGTTTTCATGAGCTGTATGCCAAAATCATCAGTATTAAAACAATAAAAGGCCTGAAATATTTCAGTTGGTGTGCAATGAATTTAAAATATATGAAAGTTTAATTTTTATCAGTACATTACAGAAAATAATGAACTTTATCACAATATGCTAATTTTTTGAGAAGGACTAGTATATTTTGCCGTAATGCTGAAATGTGCTTTCGGCACTCGAAACGATGGCGTCTGCTTCCATACAAGGTCAACTGGCAAACTGTTCAACCTATCACATTTGAGCGCAACATCCAAGATCCAAAAAGTAACCATCCGTGAGATACTGTTTGCTGGCGATGCAGCGTTAGTGGCCCACTAGGTAAAGTCTGTTGGGCTTTTTACACCCGAGCCATAGTGGCTCATCAGGCCGGTGCTTATTTCCGGTGTCTGTAGCGTGAAGCAACTCGGAGTTCAACTCCTCCTGGATGGGACAATAGTCCATCGCAGGTTACCTTCCCAGTATATTTTTACTGGTACCCATTTATACTGCTGTGTGAACAGAGGCACACTTGTGGTTAAGACCTTGCCCAGAGGTCTTAGCACAGTGGGGGTCGAACTGGGATTTGAACTCAAAACCTCCCGATCGTGAACCACTATGCCACTGGCCCCAGTTAGTGGCCCACTAGGAATTGGAATTACAATCAATGCTCATCACCCTCAGCAAAGCCTGCAACGACTTTAGACTCACCATCAGCCAGAAGAAGACCAAAGTAATGTGCCAAGGCATTTCAAACCCACCGACGATAAATATAAAAAAACCACCCACTCGATGTGGTTCATGAGTTTACATCCCTTGGATCCAAAACATCGGACAACCATTCACTCAACAACAAACTCGGCAGCAGAATTGGTTTTGCTGCAGCGACCTTCAGAAACATATACACATAGTTAAAGGTAGTACATGCATTATATAGCACGTGGTTAAAGGTTAGTACGGGGGTAATATAGCACACGGTTAAAAGTTAGTATGGAAGGGTAATAGTATAGCATATGGTTAAATTTCTGTTCACCCAGCAGTGGGTACCACTGTAAATGGGTACCACTAAAAATATACTGGGACGGTAACCTGCGATGGACTAGCGTCCCATGCAGGAGGGGTTGAACTCCTAGTTGCTTCACGCTATGGAAACCGGGGATAAGCACCATTCCGATGAGCCACTATGACTCGAGTGTAAAAATACCCAACAGACTTTACCTATGGGGTATTATATAGAGGTGGGTATTGCCAAGATTTTATGTATTGTGATATATTGCGATTTCTAGCAAGTATTGTGATATGTATTGCGATATATTGCAAGATGAATTTTAAATTAAAAATGTAGTTTTTCGTCATTAAAATAACAATTCTAAGCGTCAGAAAAAAATCTACTTATGAAAATTTAATATTTTAAACTTTGGCATGGGCAGTGGTGGTCTAGTGGTATAGGGCACTGGATCGCTGATCCAAAGGTTGGGGGTTCGAGTCCCACTCTCCACAAGGTTGTCACTGCCCCCCCCAGTGGAGCTAACTGGGTTATCAAAGGCCGGCCATGTCTCTCGCTGTCTATGGTGTGAGGCATGTAAAAGAACCATTGCTGACTTTCGACAAGAGTAGGCTGCAAAGCCGTCAGCGTGTTTCCGCCCTGCGATGGCCTGGCGAGCTGTCCACGGTGTACTCTGCCCTCGCCCGAAGTTGGCTGGGATGGGCACCAGCCTCCCCGCGACCCAAATTAGGATTAAGCGGGTACAGAAAATGAACTGATGAACTGAACTTTGGCACAAACATTAACACTGAAATAGAACTGCATATTGAGCAAGATAAGCTATTTAAACATATTAAATACACGTAAAAATTAGAATAGTGGAAGTGCATCTCGTACTTTTATTATCAGATTGTGAAGCCTTAATTATTAATGCATGCATATTAGATTTTTAAGGCGGAATTAAAGGTCTGCGCATGTGCAGAACTGTATCATGCATGACAAGACCTCATCAGACCGATGACCCTGTGAGCAGTAGATTGATCTATTTATATATAACAATATTAACATTACATACCACTTACTGTAACACTGGCAGCTCAGGAAAGTCCGTCAAACCTTACAATAGTAACATGCAATTCGTTTATCATATAAATCACATTAATATTATTATTATGCTGGAGAAAAGTGGAATGTAATTTACCAGAATCTGGGACCGATTTGGAGTATGTTGAGCCTGAGGCTGAGTCCGCAAGTTGTGTGATGTCATTTTTTTCAGAGTCAACAAAGATATTATTGCCGTGTTAAGAAAAAAAAAAAAAACATGCCGGGTTAATCTGCCTTGTTGGAGATCAAGTTCATGGGACCGCTTCCCCCTGTGTGCGACTAGCTGAAGTTTTGCTTCAGAGTATCGCAATACGTATTGTTTGCATGTTTGAACCGGGTTAAATCGATAAACTGGTTTTATTGTGAAACTCTAGTATTATAGCACATGGGTAAAGGGTAGTGCAGGGGTTATACAGCACAAAGTTAAAGGTTAGTATCTAAGGGTAATGTTATAGCACGTGGTTAAAGGTTAGCTGGGGGGGGTAATATTATAACACAAGGTTAAGGGTTAGTACGAGGGGGTGGAGTAATATAGCACATGCTTAAAGGTCAGTCTGGGGGATAAATATAGCACATAGTTAAAGGTTAGTAATGCAGCCGTGGGGGGGCACAAACCAGTGTCTCTCCCTCACGCCGGTCCAAAGCCCGGATAAATGCAGACGGTTGCGTCAGGAAGGGCATCCAGCGTAAAACAAATGTCAAATAAAATATGCGAGTCACTACAAAGAATGTCATACCGGATCGGTCGAGGCCCGGGTTAACAACGACCGCCATCAGTGCTGTCAACCAACAGGGTGCTGGTGGAAATTAGACTACTGTTGGTCGAAGACATCGAAGAAGGAGAGGCGGGAGGCGTGTCCGTAGGCAGAGAGAGAAGAGGAAAGGCATGAGTCTAGGACTGAAAGTAGGGACTTTGAATGTTGGAACTATGGCAGGAAAAGGTTTCGTGTTGTCTTCAAGGAGGAGTTGAAACAGGCTTTGAGTGGTCAGGAAGTGCTTCCAGATGACTGGACAACCACAGCCAATGTGATCAGGGAGACCAGTAGGAGAGTACTTGGTGTGTCCTCTGGAAGGAAAGTAGATAAGGAAACTTGGTGGTGGAATGAGGAAGTGCAGGACTGTGTACAAAAGAAGAGGTTAGCTAAGAAGAAGTGGGACACAGAGTGGACCGAAGAGAGTAAACAGGAGTACAGGGAGACACAGCGTAAGACAAAGGTAGCGGTGTCAAAGGCCAAACAGAGGGCGTATGATGACTTGTATGATAGGTTGGACAGTAAGGAGGGAGAAAATTATTTATACAGGTTAGCACAGCAGAGAAATAGAGATGGGAAAGACGTGCAGCAAGTGAGTGATAAAGGACAGAGAGGGAAATGTATTGACTGATGACAGAAGTGTGCTGGGAAGATGGAAAGAGTACTTTGAAGAGCTGATGAATGAGGAAAATGAGAGAGAGAAAAAAGAGTAGAAGGGGTGACCGTTGAGGAAGGGAGAAGTGAGGAGGGCATTGAAGAGGATGAAGAGTGGAAAGGCAGTTGGCCCTGATGACATACCAGTTGAGGTATGGAAGTGTCTAGGGGAGGTAGCAGTAGATTTTCTGACAAGAATATTCAACAAGGTCTTAGAAAGTGAGCAGATGCCAGAGGAATGGAGGAGAAGTGTGCTTGTGCCCATTTTTAAGAACAAGGGCGATGTACAGAGTTGTGGCAACTACAGAGGGATAAAGTTGATGAGCCATACAATGAAGCTATGGGAAAGAATAGTGGAAGCAAGACTAAGGGCAGAGGTCAGCATTTGTGAACAACAGTTTGGTTTCATGCCAAGAAAGAGCACCACAGATGCAGTGTTTGCTTTGAGGATGTTAATAGAGAAGTACAGAGAAGGTCAGAAGGAGCTGCATTGTGCCTTTGTGGATCTGGAGAAAGCATATGACAGGGTGCCGAGAGAAGAACTGTGGTATTGTATGAGGAAGTCTGGAGTGACAGAGAAGTATGTTAGAGTGGTGCAGGACATGTATGAGAGATGTAAGACAGTGGTGAGGTGTGCTGTCGGTGTGACAGAAGAGTTCAAGGTGGAGGTGGGACTGCATCAAGGGTCAGCTCTCAGCCCCTTCTTGTTTGCTATGGTGATGGACAGGCTAACAGATGAGGTTAGACAAGAATCTCCATGGACTATGATGTTTGCAGATGACATAGTGATCTGTAGTGAGAGCAGAGACCAAGTGGAGGAAAATCTAGAGAGGTGGAGGTATGCCCTGGAAAGGAGGGGATTGAAGGTAGGTCTCAGTAAGACAGAATACATGTGTGTGAACGACAAGGACCCAAGAGGAACTTTGAGGTTACAGGGGGCAGAGATAAAGAAGGTGGAGGATTTTAAGTACTTCGGCTCAACAATCCAGAGCAATGGAGAATGTGGAAAAGAGGTGAAGAAGCGCGTGCAGGCAGGTTGGAATGGATGGAGAAAAGTGTCCGGTGTGATGTGTGATAGGAGAGTATCGGCAAGAATGAAGGGAAAAGTGTACAAGACGGTGATGAGGCCAGCAAAGTTGCATGGTTTAGAGACAGTGGCCCTGGGGAAAAGACAGGAGTCAGAGTTGGAGGTAGCAGAGATGAAAATGTTGAGGTTCTCTTTGGGAGTAACGAGGATGGATAGGATCAGAAATGAGTACATCAGAGGGACAGCACATGTTAGATGTTTTGGAGACAAAGTCAGAGAGGCTAGATTGAGATGGTTTGGACATGTACAGAGGAGGGATAGTGAGTATATTGGTCGTAGGATGCTGAGGTTGGAACTACCAGGCAAAAGGCCCAGAGGAAGACCAAAGAGAAGATTTATGGATGCGGTGAAGGCGGACATGAAGGTCATTGGAGTAAGAGTAGAAGATGCAGAGGATCGGGAGAGATGGAGGCAGATCATTTGCTGTGGCGACCCCTGAAGGGAACAGCCGAAAGGAAAAGAAGAAGAAGATATATATATATATATATATATATATATATATATATATATATATATATATATATATATATATATATATATATATATATAGGCTGTATAAAATTTATATTTTATTATCAATAAACATCACAGTACAAAATTAAGTTTTTACATTCATACTGTATTAATGACTGTCTATAGAATTTATTTAAGAAGCATATTTTAGCGCATATAATAGATAGATAGTATTTCACTTCCGGTTGATCATTCACGCATGTAATATGATACATTGGGTTTTACTTCCGGGTACAGAAATCGTGGGTTGTCTTCATTCGCGGGAGGGGCTGGAACCAAACCCCCGTGAATAATGAGGGCCTACTGTACTTTGGTTTGTTACACAGCAACGAGAGCAGACGGTGTGGAACAAACTCAAATTCCACAGGTGCATTCGAATGTGCTCGTTCTGTTACACCATATCGAACATGTAATCACATCCAGTAAGGATGGAGCGCACATCACGAAGAAATGTTTACTGGGGTCAGGCACACCATCGGGTCCTCTCTGCAAATCAGGTAAAGCCGAGCGCTGTAAACAGTAACGGGACAAACAGGCTGTTGAGCAGCAGTTTTTTTAAGTGGCACGATCACCACCACCACCATCATCATCATCATCATCTGCCTAACTTGGGGTCAGGTCACGGGGCAGCAATCTAAGCAGTGAGGTCCTTATCACATTCCTCAGCTCCCCAACCGCTTCCTGTAGTTCTTGCAGGGGAAGCCAAGGCGTTCCCAGACCAGCAAAGAAACATAATCCTTCCAACGTCTTTGGAGTCAACCCCAGGTTCTGTTCTTGGTTGGAAATACCCGAAACACCACACCAAGGAAGCGATCAGGGGGCATTCTAACCAGATGCTAAGTCACCTCAAATAGGTCCTCTCAAAGCAAAGGAGCAGCGGTTCTACTCTGCGCTCCTCCCAGATGGCTGAGCTTCTCACCCTATCTCTAAGGGAGAGCCATGCCCCCTGCAAAGGAGCTCAGCCGGTTGTATCCATGATCTTGTTCTTTCGTCACTACTCAAAGCTTGTGAGCACAGGTGTGGGTTGGAACGTACATGGACTCATACATTGAGAACTTTGTGGCTCTCGTTTCATACCCCCCCCCCCCCACACACACACACACACACACACACACACCCAAGTTGAGGAGTTCAAATATCTCAGGGTCTTGTTCAGAAGTAAGTGAAATTCAAATATATAAAAATGAATGACAAAAATGAAACAAACACAAGTGATAACCTACATGTACCATCTGAGGTTTTTGAAAAGTGTGCGTATAATTTTGGATGAACTCACTCCAAGAGAGTTTGCCTCAATGGCAGTCTGAACCCCAGTGCAGCCATATGCCAACTCCTCCGTGATCATACACGCATCAAAACTCGACAACCCAAGACCACCTGTACACAAACAATATTACTCATCACTCACCACACACACACACACACACACACACACACACACACAGTGAGAGTGACAGAGAACCCACCACAATCCTCTGGGATGTGACTGTTCATTAGACCGAGCTCCCACGCCCTCCTGATCAGAGGTACCGGATACTGCAAAGGAGATAAGAATGTTTAGAAGCACAGGCAGAGGCAATGTATATGTGTGCATATATACACACTTACTTCCCCGCTCTTATCATAGTCCGATGCTACAGGGACAATCTCCTCTCGTGCAAACTTCCGGGCCACTTCCCGGAACTCCTTCTGCTGCTCCGTCAAATCTGTCCACCAGGAAGGAGAGGATGAAAGAGTCAGCAGGGATCCCAGCGAGGTTTAGAAAAAAATAGAGAAAACATTCAGAAATAGAGAAAATGAAATATTTCAGCTGGGGGTCAAGGGGGCGACAGAGCCCCTGAAGCTGAAGACCATTTACCATTTCAAGGTGCTTAGCAAGAAACTTCTAATACAGAATTTCTGTAAAAATGAAATATAACTTATCAATGGTTTAGACATAATGTATGATATACTGCATCCTATATCACTTGGCATGACTGCACAACACTGTTCACAATTCATTTCCATCAACATCAGTAAT
>CM045747.1:722500-777500 GCA_024760905.1 Plotosus lineatus | reverse complement strand
CTGTACTTCTCCATTAACATCCTCAAGGCAAACACTGCATCTGTGGTGCTCTTTCATGGCATGAAACCAAAATGTTGTTCACAAATGCTGACCTCTGCCCTTAGTCTAGCTTCCACTATTCTTTCCCATAACTTCATCGTATGGCTCATCAACTTTATCCCTCTGTAGTTGCCACAACTCTGCACGTCTCCCTTGTTCTTAAAAAATGGGCACAAGCACACTTCGTCTCCATTCCTCTGGCATCCTCTCACTCTCTAAGACCTTGTTCAATGTTCTTGTCAGAAAATCTACTGCTACCTCTCCTAGACACTAACATACCTCCACTGGTATGTCATCAGGACCAACTGCCTTTCCATTCTTCATCCTCTTCAATGCCCTCCTCACTTCACCCTTACTATTCTTTGCTACTTCCTGCTCCTCAACAGTCACTTCTTCTACTCTTTGTTCTCTCTCATTTTCCTCATTCATCAGCTCTTCAAAGTACTCTTTCCATCTTCCCAGCACACTTCTGTCATCAGTCAATACATTTCCCTCTCTGTCCTTTATCAATCTAACTTGCTGCACATCCTTCCCATCTCTATTTCTCTGCTGTGCCAACCTGTATAAATAATTTTCTCCCTGTTTACTTTCCAACCAAGCATACAAGTCATCATATGCGCTCTGTTTGGCCTTTGACACCGATACCTTTGCCTTACGCTGTGTCTCCCTTTACTCCTGTTTACTCTCTTCGGTTTTCTCAATGTTCCACTTCTTCTTAGCTAACCTCTTCCATTGTACACACTCCTGCACTTCCTCATTCCACCATCAAGTCTTCTTATCTACTTTCCTTTCAGATGACACACCAAGTATTTTCCTACCTGTCTCCCTGATCACATTAGCTGTAGTTGTCCAGTCATCTGAAAGCACTTCCCGACCACCCAAAGCCTGTTTCAACTCCTCCTTGAAGACAACCCGACACTCTTCCTTTTTCAGCTTCCACCACTTTGTCTTCTGCTCTGCCTTTGCCTTCTTCACCTTCCTCACCATCAGCATCATCCTGCACACCACCATCCTATGCTGTTTGGCAACACTCTCACCCGCTATTACTTTGCAGTCACTGACTTCCTTCAAATTACATCGCCTGCACAAGATGTAGTCTACCTGTGTGCTCCTACCTCCATTTTTATAAGTCACCCTATGCTCCTCTTTCTTCTGGAAGAAAGTATTCACCACAGCCATTTCCATCCTTTTTGCAAAATCTACCAACATCTGTCCTTCTGCGTTCCTGTCCTGGATACCAAACCTGCCCATCACTTCCTCGTCCCCTCTGTTGCCTGCACCAACATGTCCATTGAAGTCTGCCCCAATGACCACTCTTTCACCTCTGGCGGTACTCTGCATCACTTCATCTAACTCACTCCAGAATCTCTCCTTCTCTTCTAGCTCACATCCTGCCTGTGGGGCATAAGCACTAACAACATTGAACATCATGCCTTCAATTTCTAACTTGAGACTAATCACTCTGTCTGACACTCTTTCACTTCTAGAACATTCCTGACAAACTCCTCCTTCAAGATGACTCCTACTCCATTTCTCTTCCCATCCACACCATGAAAAAACAGCTTAAACCCTGCTCCTAAGCTTCTAGCCTTGCTACCTTTCCACCTGGTCTCCTGAACACACAGTATGTCCACCTTCCTCCTCTGCATCATGTAAGCATTATAAGCATTTATAGCATTGAATATGTATTTATTGACATTATATACATATTATATACATGTACGTATACGTCCGTTGGGGGGATGATCCTACTTCACAGATTTCGATGGTCGCGTGGGGATCTTGGTCGCAATTCATCATGGAAAGTGAGGGATCCCTGTATGTGCATGCGAGAGTGTATGTGCCTGTGTGCATGGGAGAGTGCGTGTGCGTGTGTGTGTGTATATATACGCATGCATGGGAGTGTGTGTGTTTGTGTGTGTGGGTGGGTATGTGTGTGCATGGCAGAGTGTGTCTGTGTGTGTGCATGGGAGTGTGTGTGTGTGTGTGTGTGTGTGTGTGTGTGTGCGTGTGTGTGCAAAGGAAAGTGTGTGTGTGTCTGTGTCTGTGTGTGCATGTGCATTGGAGTGTGCGTGTGCATGGGAAAGTGTGTGTCCGTCTGTGCGTGTGCATGGGAGAGTGTGTGTGTCTGTGTGTGCGTGTGCATGCATGGGTGTGTGTGTGTGCATGGGTGTGTGTGTGCATGGGAGTGTGTGTGTGTGTGTGTGTTTGGGTGTGTGTGTGTGTGTGCATGTATGTACAGGGATCCCTCCCTACTTCACACTTCAATTCATGCGGCTTCAGTGCATCGCGGTTTTATAAAAAAATAAATAAATATTCATCGAATTAAAAAAATCAGGAAATTAAGGAAGAATAGGAAAAAAGTGAAGAAAAATGCCACAAAAAGGCCAATTATGCAAAAAATAAAGAAATAAACCAACAAAAAACAACTCAAAATCTCCCATCAACACTAGTTACATTGTTGCATCTGTGTGTGCAGGAAGCTGTGCATATCTATGTCTGTCATCTTCTCATGCAATATGATCTGTTTGTGTGTGTATTTATATTTTATTTACATCTCATGTTATTTTTTTATGTTTAATTATTAGCATTTATAGCATTGAATATGTATTTATTGATATTATATACACATATATGTCAGTTTGGCGGGGTGATCCTACTTCACAGATTTCGATGGTCACGTGGGGATCTCGGTCCCAATTAACCATGGAAATCGAGGGATCCTTGGAAATGCATGGGAGAGTGTATGTGCCTGTGTGCATGTGTGTGTATGCACGCATGGGAGAGTGTATGTGTGTGTGTGTCTGTGTGTGTGTGGATACCAAAAGAGAACCCAGCATTAGAGCCTTTTGTTAAAGGGGCTGCTCGAGCTGCACCACTGTTGAACCTCAACCCCATCTGTACCCCAACCTTCAACACCTTCTCACACACACACAAACACACAGAGAGAGAAAGAGAGAGACATATACAATATAAATTTAAACAAAAACAAGGTATTGGCTCTGGATGATCTTCACTCACTGTACAGGAAACATTAAAGGTTCATGCAAGTAAAAGATAAAGAAATACATACGCTCCCCAACTTACATTCTTGTTTGGTTCCGGATGGCCGAACACAAGTTGAAAAAAAAAAAAAAAAAAAAAAAACTAAGTTGTTCCTGTATGTTCCAGTGACGCATGACGTTCATACTGTACTATACATCCATAAATACCATTACCGTATCTCATACAACACCCCTAAATCAATTAATATAAACATCACATTGTAAAATAATATTAAATATATCAAATAATATCAACATTAATTTCAAATAAATTAAATTTAAGCAAAATAATTTCAAATAGATACATTTTAATCAAATTCACTCATCAAATATCAAATACAGTATCAAATATAACCTTTAACATTCTCTATGATACGATCTTTCTGCTTGTAAACAGGTCCGATGGTCGACAGATGGTCACTTTACATGAAGCTTAAAACAGCCAATCAATGCTTACGGTCTCTGAGGCGCTCGAAAGTAGTTCACTTGCTTGTGCTTGAGACAAAGCGCGGGTTATACGGACTTCTGGTCTTTCAAGTGACCAAGGGCGCCGCTGTATACTTGTTTAGTAGTCAGCCTGCACTGATGTGAATCACCAGCAGAGCGGAGAGTTCTCTTTCTTTTCTGGATTCGGGTTTTCATTCATTTTACAACTCTCTTTGCTTAACTGAATATTCATGGTAGATTGCGCCGATCCGAGCAGATAATTCAGTCTTGGGAAAACCAGAAATTCCGGCATATGCCGGAAAACTTGCACCCATGCTAGTAGGCTTCCGCTTCTGACCAACCATATTTGCTTAGGGTTACAAAAGTCCGCAAAACAGTGTAAACACAAAGATCACAGAGATGACGTCTTAACACGCAGGGTAACACGCACGACTGAATTGGGAAGAAGGAGGGGCATGTCTGCCGTTTGTGAACAATGGACCCAGCGTCATTAAGTCATTATGTCACCATACTACGTAAATACATCTCGTACTACAGAGAGCTCGCTAAACTCAAAATTTGACTTTTTTTTTTGGAAAAAAAAAAAAAAAAAAAAAAAAAAACGTAAAATCGAAAAAACGTAAAACGAATGAACGTAAGTCGGGGAGCGTCTGTATGTGCAAAAATTAAAAAGTCAACTTTACAGAAAAGTGCAAACAGTGTCATTCAGACCAACAATTCCTGATGTGGAGTCCAGAACAACAATCGTACACAGGGATTAACCATGCTGGGACCTTCGGATCAGATCAAAGATAATAAAGCACACAGATACATTATTAACCACAACGACATACAGAGAAACCCAAGACAAGAGAGACAGACTGAGAGACAGACAGATTAAAAATTACGACATACAGAGACCCAAGACAAGAGAGACAGATTAATAATCACGACATGCAGAGACCCAAGACAAGAGAGACAGACAGAGACAGACAGATAAGTAACCACAACGACATACAGAGACCCAAGACAAGAGAGACAGACAGATTAATAACCACAACATAGAAAGATCCAAGACAAGAGAGGCAGAGAGACAGACAGATTAATAACCACAATGACAGAGACCCAAGACAAGAGAGACAGACAGATTAATAACCACGACATACAGAAGACCCAAGACAAGCGAGACACACAGACAGATTAATAATCACAGGGAGATACAGAGACCCAAGAGAAGAGAGACAGACAGATTACTAATCATAAGGACAGACAGAAGACCCAAGACAAGAGAGCCAGATAGACAGAGACAGATTAATAACCACAAGGACATACAGAGACCCAAGACAAGAGAGAAAGACAGATTACTAATCATAGTGTCATACAGAGACCCGGGGCAGTGGTGGTCTAGTGGTATAGGGCGCTGGATCACTGATCCAAAGGTTGGGGGTTCGAGTCCCACTCTCCACAAGGTTGTCACTGTCCCCCTGTGGTGCGGCTAACTGGGTTATCAAAGGCGGGCCATGTCTCTCACTGTCTATGGTGAGAGGTTGATGTAAAAGAACCATTGCTGACTTTCGTAAAGAGGAGCTGCAAAGTCGTCAGTGTGTTTCTGTCCCTTGTTAAAAAGGGTTGTGACAGGAAGGACATCCGACCGAAAAACCTCTGCCAAATCAAACGTGCGAATCAGATGATTCACTGTGGCGACTCCCGAGTAAAAAAGCCGAAAGGAAGACAGACAGACAGACAGTGTCATACAGAGACCCAAGACAAGATAGACTGGGAGAGACAAACAGAAAGAGACAGAGAGAAAGACGGACAGTTCCGAGAGATCTAACGGTGGATTGTTTTTATTCCGTAGAGTGATGGTAATTGTAATAGTTTAAATTGTAATACCCGTGTGTATTATATCACAGATTAATAGCAGAAGCTCTGGCGGGAATATAAATTAACATAAACAGAACAGGTCGATGTTTGTTTGTTTGTTTTGCATTAGCACTATTCGCTCTACCAGCTGCACTGTTCTCTAGTCTCCTCAGCGCGGGATTATTTATTCAGCGATAAAAGTTGGAATTCAGTATTTTTACCTTGTTCAATAACATTGTCGGAAATCTTCAGCGCGAGCTTTGTATCAAAACGAGAACACAGTACGGCACTGAGAACAGGAGGGACGAGCTCTCCTCCAATCACAAACTACCATTCATTCACGTGATATCTCGTGGCGTCACAGAGGTCACCTATGTGACTTTTGCCCTAAATTCCAGTCTGAGAACGGAACCGGACTGTTTTTATTTAAATCTGAATAATCAAGTGATTTATAATCCTTGTATCCACACCGTCAAAACACAGCAGCATATTAAATATGTTTTATATTTAATATATTTAATTTATATGTCATATATTTCATAGAAAATAAATTTTCTGTAAAAATGCACATGAACCACAATTTATTCCAGAAGATAAATCCAGAAAAAAAGAGTGTGGATGACACAGTCAATCACACAAAATCACCAAAAATACACAAAAACACACAAAATAGACAAAGATAACACATAAAGTAATTTATTAACACACAAACAAGTGCCCGCCCTCACACCACCCCCCAATCCCGGATAAATTAAGAGGGTTGCAACAGGAAGGGCATCCGGCATAAAACTTTAGCCAGAATACAAAATGCAAACCGTAAAGACAAATTTCATACCGGATCGGTCGAGCCCAGGTTAACAATGACCGTCATCAGTGCTGTTAACCAACAGGGTGCTGGTGGAAATTGGAATACTTGGGTGGAGGTATGCTCTGGAAAGGAGAGGAATGAAGGTTTACCTCAGTAAGTCAGAATACATGTGTGTGAATGAGAAAAACCCAAGAGGAACGGTGAGGTTACAGGGAGCAGAGATAAAGAAGGTGGAGGATTTTAAGTACTTCGGCTCAACAATCCAGAGCAATGGAGAGTGTGGAAAAGAGGTGAAGAAGCGTGTGCAGGCAGGTTGGAATGGTTGGAGAAAAGTATAAGGTGTGATGTGTGTAATAGGAAGGTATCGGCAAGAATGAAGGGAAAAGTGTACAAGACGGTGATGAGGCCAGTGATGTTGTATGGTTTAGAAACAGTGGCCCTGGGGAAAAGACAGGAGGCAGAGCTGGAGGTAGCAGAGATGAAAATGTTGAGGTTCTCTTTGGGGGTACCGAGGATGGATAGGATTAGGAATGAGTCCCTCAGAGGGACAGCACATGTAAGAGGTTTTGAAGACAAAGTCAGAGAGGCTACATTGAGATGGTTTGGACATGTACAGAGGAGGGATAGTGAGTATATTGGTAGTAGGATGCTGAGGTTGGAACTACCAGGCAGAAGGCCGAGAGGAAGACCAAAGAGAAGATTTATGGATGTGGTGAAGGAGGACATGAAGGTAGTTGGAGTAAGAGTAGAAGATGCAGAGGATAGGGTGAGATGGAGGCAGATGGTTTGCTGTGGCCACCCCTGAAGGGAAAAGCCGAAAGGAAAAGAAGAAGTATTTGCTTTTAAAAAACAAACTTTCTATTTTTTTTTAAACTGTATATGATATAATATCGTGTGAAAGAATTTTCGGTTGTGCTTCTATTTCTTGATTGATTATTTGCCTTTTATATTGGACGTGAATTTTAGTGCTTGCTAATATGTTCACGTCATGCTTGTGTAGCTGTCTTTCATTATAGCCTCAGTTCTACCTACAGTTTATTTATTTCTCTTTCTTTAGATACTGAAGCAACTTCACACAAACAGAAAATTTCAACAATAACACACAATGCAATAAAACTTAATATAAACTTGTGTTTTTGTGCTGTATTAGTTTTAATTAATCTAATTACATTTATTGTATTTACCCCTTACATTCCTCTTACATTTAGGAACACCACAACTGTCACCCAACATTTCTTTACATATATATTTATTCATAGCACATCTGTATATCCAGATCTGTGACTACCTTGCGCTTCAAGTCATGTGGCTTCAGTGAATACCATTTTTTTTTTTTTTTTAATTAATCGAATTAAAAAATAAGGAAATTAAGGAAGAATTGGGGAGGGGGGGGTCATGGAAAATGCTGCAAAACAAGGCCAATTACCCCCCCTCTAAAAAAAAAACCCCATCAAAACTACTGATATTTTTCTGGGAGGTGTGCATCTGCGTGGTTATATTTATTTACATGTTATGAATTATTTTTGAATGTTTAATTGTTATTATAAACATTTATAGCATTGACTATTATTGGTATTATATATAAATACATATACATGTCAGTCAGGGGGAGTTGATCCGACTTCGCAGAATTTGGTGGTCACAGAGGGATCTCGGTCCCAATTAACTACAGAAAGTCAGATAGTGAGGGATCCCTGTGTGTGTGTGTATATATATATATATATATATATATATATATAGAGAGAGAGAGAGAGAGAGAGAATTTTCTGAGTAGATCCTTCTGTAAGAGGGTGCTCAATACTTTTTGGTAGAGCAAATAACGATAGAAATAAAAGGACAGGACAAAGAATATTGAGAATATTAAGAAATTGAAACTCTATAGAACAATATAATATAATCACCTGAAGAGAGAGGATGGTTTCACCACCCCTCGAAACAGATCTGTAGTGATAAATGGAGTTTCAACAGAAAGTCTTTGTCCTGTCCTTTTATTTCTATTGTGTGTGTGTGTGTGTGTGTGTATATATATATATATATATATATATATATATATATATATATATATATATATATGAGAGATTTCCTTTCGGCTTTTTCCCTTTTCCAGGGGTCACCACAGCGAATGATTCGCACGTTTGATTTGGCAGAGGTTTTTATGTCGGCTGCCCCTCCTGACACAACCCTTTTAGCAAGGGACAGAAACACGCTGACGGCTTTGCAGCCTACTCTTTAGGAAAGTCAGCAATGGTTCTTTTACATGTCTCTCACCATAGACAGTGAGAGACATGGACCGCCTTTGATAACCCAGTTAGCTGCACTGGGGGGACAGTGACAACCTTGTGGGGACTCGAACCCCCAACCTTAGGATCAGCGATCCAGCGCCGATACCACTAGACCACCACTGCCCCACATATATACTGTATATATATCTTCTTTTCCTTTTGGCTGTTCCCTTCAGGGGGGTCACCATAGCAAATCATCTGCCTCCCTTTCAACCTATCCTCTGCATCTTATTCTCTTACGCCATCTACCTTCATGTCCTCCTCCTTCACCACATCCATAAATCTCTTTAGTCTTCCGCTAGGCCTTTCAGTGTGGTATTTCTAACCTCAGCATCCTAATACCAATATATTCACTTTCCCTCCTCTGTACATGTCCAAACCATCTCAATTTGGCCTCTCTAACTTTGTCTCCAAAATTTCTTACATGTGCTGTCCCTCTGATGTACTCCTATCCATCCTCGTTACTCCCAAAGAGAACCTCAACATTTTCATCTCTGCTACCTCCAGCTCTGCCTCCTGCATTTTCCCCAGTGCCACTGTTTCTAAACCATACAACATCGTTGGCCTCAAAACCGTCTTGTACACTTTTCCTTTCATTCTTGCCGATACCTTCCTATCACACCGGACACTTTTCTCCAACCTGCCTACACACGCTTCTTCAACTCTTTTCCACACTCTCCATTGCTCTGGATTGTTGAGCCTAAGTACTTAAAATCCTCCACCTTCCTTATCTCTTCTCCCTGTAACCTCACCGTTCCTCTTGGGTCCTTGTCGTTCACACACGTTTTCTGTCTTACTGAGACTAACCTTCATTCCTCTCATTTCCAGGGCATACCTCCACCTCTCTAGATTTTCCTGCACTTGTTCTCTGCTCTCACTACAGATCACAATGTCATCTGCAGACATCATAGTCCATGGAAATTCTTGTCTAACCTCGTCTGTCAGCCTGTCCATCACCATAGCAAACAAGAAGAGGCTCAAAGCTGATCCTTGATGCAATCCCACCTCCACTTTGAATTCTTTGATCACGCCGACAGCACACCTCACCACTGTCTCACATCTCTCATACATGTTCTGCACCACTCTAACATACTTCTCTGCCACTCCAGACTTCCTCATGCAATACCACAGTTCCTCTCTCGGCACCCTGTCATATGCTTTTTCCAGATCCACAAATGCACAATGCAGCTCCCTCTGACCTTCTCTGTACTTCTCTATTAACATCCTCAAAGCAAACACTGCATCTGTGGTGCTCTTTCTTGGCATGAAACCAAACTGTTGTTCACAAATGCTGACCTCTGCCCTTAGTCTAGTTTCCCCAATTCTTTCCCATAACTTCATCGTATGGCTCATCAACTTTATCCCTCTGTAGTTGCCACAACTCCACAGGTCTCATTTGTTCTTAAAAATGGGCACCAACACACTTCTCCATTCTTCTGACGTCCTCTCACTCTCTAAGATCTTGTTGAATGTTCTTTTCAGAAAAGCGAGTGCTACTTCTCCTGGACACTTCTATACCTCCACCGGTATGTCATCAGGACCAACTACCTTTCCACTCTTCATTCTCTTCAATGCCTTTCTCACTTCACCCTTACTAATCTTTGCTACTTCCTGGTCCTCAACAGTCACCCCTTCTACTCTTTTTTATCTGTCATTTTCCTCATTCATCAGCTCTTAAAAGTACTCTTTCCATCTTCAAAGCACACTTCTGTTATCAGTCAATACATTTCCCTCTCTGTCCTTTATCATTCTAACTTGCTGCACGTCCTTCCCATCTCTATTTCTCTGCTGTGCCAACCTGTATAAATCCTTTTCTCCCTCCTTTACCATCCAACCAAGCATACAAGTTATTATATGCCCTCTGTTTGGCCTTTGACACCGCTACCTTTGCCTTACGCTGCATCTCCCTGTACTCCTGTTTACATTCTTCGGTCCTCACAATGTCCCACTTTTTCTTAGCTAACGTCTTCCTTTGTACACACTCCTGCATTTTCGCATTCCACCACCAAGTTTCCTTATCTACTTCCCTTCCAGAGGACACACCAAGTACTCTCCTACATGTTTCCCTGATCACATTTGCTGTCGTTGTCCAGTCATCTGGAAGCACTTCCTGACCACCCAAAGCCTGTTTCAACTCCTCCTTGAAGACAACATGAGACTCTTCCTCTTTCAGCTTTCACCACTTTGTCTTCTGCTCTGCCTTTACCATCTTCATCTTCCTCACCATCAGCGTCATCCTGCACACCACCATCCTTTGCTGTCTGGTAACACTCACCCACTACCACTTTGCAGTCACTGACTTCCTTCAAATTGCATTGCTTACACAAGATGTTGTCTACCTGTGTGCTCCTACCCCGCTTTTATAAGTCACCCTATGCTCCTGTCTCTTCTGGAACAAAGTATTCACCACACCCATTTCCATTCTTTTCACAAAATCTATCAACATCTGTCCTTCTGTGTTCTTGTCCTGGATACCAAACCTGCCCATCACTTCCTTGTCCCCTCTGTTGCCTCTGCACCAATGACCACTCTTTCGCCTCTGGGGGTACTCTGCATCACTTGATCGAACTCATTCCAGAATCTCTCCTTGTCTTCTTGCTCACATCCTACCTGTGGGGCATAAGCACTAACAACATGGATCATCACGCCTTCAATTTCTAACTTGAGACTCATCATTCTTGAGTTGTGTGTGTGTGTGTGTGTGTGTATATATATATATATATATATATATATATATATATATATATATATATATATATATATATATATATATATTGTGAGTGTGTGTGTGTGCAGTGGTGGCTTGGTAGTAAGAGGTGCTGGATCACTGATCCTAAAGTTCAAGTCCCACTTTCCACGGGTTGTCACTGTCCCCCCCCGCAGCTGTTTTAAAATAACTAAAAAAAAACACGAAAAGACCGGTTAAATTACGAGCTTTTACTTCCGGCGTCTCAGTGACGTCATGACTCAGGGCGGAGCGACCTTTGGACCCGGAAGTTGGTTGTGGTTGACAGGAGCTGTCGGTGGAGCAGGGTTTTGGGAAGTGTAGAAAAACAAAGCGAAAAGCCGGAGCTTCTCACACTCATAACAGCTCTGTGTGGATCCGAAGGTAAAGTTATCCTAAAAAAGACCCGAATAATAATCAACACTGATTTAATAAGAGCGGAAGTCGCGCGATGTCTCCGGGCGATGATCCTCACCTCCTCCTGGGGAGAATCCGCTTCCTGAACCGCTGTATTGAGTGTTTCAGGAGAACCGAAGCAATACCGGACAGTCTTTGCTTCGTGCCGAAGGAGGTGTGCTATAAGATCTGCAGAGACTCTTCATCCGGCTCGGCTTCCTCATCTTCAGCCTCCGCATCCACCGGGGGAATCGTTTTAATTCCGGTGTGGGAAAATCCACATCAGGCTCCGAACAAGAAAACCTGTAAGTTCACGATCGAGTCGAAGAAAGGGATCTGCATCAGGACCTCAGGGGAGGAGTACTACAACAACCTTGGCCTGTGGGTCAAAATCACCAAGGTACGTCCCACATTTCGTCCTCAACAACTGCTTTTCCTTTCGCCTGGTTCTCGGGGGTCGCCACAGCGAACCATCTGATTGGCACGTTTGATTCGGTTCAGAGGGTTTTAGCAGAAGGGACAGAACCACGCTGCCGACACTCAGCGATGCTTGTTTTACATCAACCTCTCACCGTAGACAGTGACAGACACGCCCGGCCTTTGATAACCCTTCCTAAGTTCGCTGCACATCGGGGGGGGGGGGGGTTGAGTGGGACTCGAACCCCCAACCTTCGGATCAGCCATCCAGCGCCTCTTACCACCAGGCCACTTACTCCTCAACAACGTGCTGATAATTTACTGAAGGTCACCAAAGCTCTCCACAGGAACAGAGATTGTTCAGCATTTATTTACTGCCATTAAAAGATTGAACTCGAATGCACCGGGACTTTCTCCTTCCTGGTTCGTGACGTCATTCTTCTATCACTTTTCTCAGCGATCTGACTTGGAGAACCACGAGAGAAGGTTCTGTTCCTCTAATATCACAACACTTCATCAACAAGCGCAAAACCCAGGGAATTTATTAAAAAAAAAAAAATCTACTGGCCAACAGGAACAGTGAACTTATGAATCTAATAGTTCCGTCATATTTCCTGCTCAGTAACACTATCTATCTCACGTTTGCAGCAGATTTATGGCCCGCTCATCTCACTCGTGCTACAGGCCTTTCACTCGCCATAGACCAGCGGCCTAGTGTTACTTTCCACCCCTGAAAATACTCCATCAACACCCGCAACACACTATCAGCACCCACACCGAACACTCACCACACTCCGTCATCACCTGCAACACACTATGAACACCCGCACCACATAATTTAATAATTATCTAAGTGGTTGCAGTCAATCAGTTTTTGTTCATGGCTCGTTATCCAAACCTTTGGTGTTAAAAGCTGGAGTACCTCAGGGGTCAGTTTTAGGTCCTTTCCTTTTCACTGTTTATATAAATGAGATTGTAGATGAATTAAATTGTTTTATTCGGATTTTTGCTGACAATACTTCATTAGGCGGCGGCACGGTGGCGTAGTGGTTAGCACGTCCGCCTCACAGCAAGAAGGCCCAAGTTTGATTCCCGGCCTGGGCGTTTCTGTGTGGAGTTTGCATGTTCTCCCCGTGCTTGTGCGGGTTTCCTCCGGGTGCTCCGGTTTCCCCCGCAATCCAAAGACGTGCACTGTAGGTTAATTGGCCGTTCTAAATTGACCGTAGTTTCTCTCCTGCAGCAGCACTGGAACCCAGTCGTATCGGCACTTGCCTTTCCATTGGATCCTTCCGGTGGCGCCGAGACAGGGGGGGACTTGCTGCTTGGGTAACAGCCTGTCCCTCATTACTCCCTACCCAGGCTCTGTGCACTGGGGAGTATCACCAGTCGGGATACCAACCAGAGCGCAGCCATAGTCCTTCGGGACTGACGGAGGCCTACGCGCTACTTCATTAGGAACAGTGGCAAAAGAAAAGCAATTAATGGAACAGCTTATGAATGAAAATGTAGAACTTCTATGCAATTGGGCAAAGGATTGGTTAATTTCATAGAACCCAGAAAAAACTGAAACTATGCTATTCACTATTAACAATAATTAAGATGTTGATTTGTATTTTGATGGCTGGAAAGTGAAAGCAGTGGAATCTCACAAACATTTGGGTTTATGTTTTTCATCAAATGGGAGATGGCACTTTCACATTGAAAATATTGTTAAAAAGACTTCCAGAATGATGGGCTCACTTCAAAAGTTACAATTTCTACTAAACAGAGCGACACTGTCCAAAATTTCCATCGTATTTATCAGAACAAACTTTGAGTATGCATGTGAGGTATGGGACGGGTGTTCGATTGAACAAGTCAACAGATTAGAAAAGTTCCAGCTTGAAGCTGCCCGTATTGTTACTGGACTGCCAAGATACGCTTCTTCTCAATCACTATATTTTGAAACGGGCTGGGAATTGCTGTCTGAAAGAAGGCGTGTCCGTAAATTAATGTTATTTTATAAGATACACAAATGTCTTACTCCAACTTTTCTCTGTGATCTACTACCTCCAGTAGTAGCGAACAGAACGAACTATCCATTAAGAAATAGCCATGATTATAGTATCCCTCCTACACGATTAAAATACTCAACACTTTCATTTTTCCATCAACAGTTAAATTGTGGAATGATATCCCACTAGGAACCAGAGACAGCGATTCTGTAGTTTCATTTAGATCAGCGATTCGTCTAAAACCAAAATGTGCACCGGTATATTTTCCATACGGGAAAAGGAAGTTAAACATTTTACACACAAGATTAAGATATATGTCGAGTTCACTTAATTATGATTTATTTAGAATGAATGTAAAGGATGATGCACGCTGTCAGTGTGGCCACAAGTGTGAGAATGTTTTTCACTATTTTCTAGAATGTCCCTGATATCATTTTCAATGTGAACAAATGTTCAAAACTTGAGAGCACATTGTCCATCAAAGAGCACCAATCGATATTAATCTCATTTTAAATGGCAATGCAGATTATTCTCTTAGACAAAACCAGAATGTTTTCAAATGTGTACAAATATTTATTTGTAACACTAAACTATTCCTTTAATTCTTTTGTATATATCCTTCCCTTGTCAGTATCTTGCTGTATATTTTGTAATATAATTACTGTACCTACCTAAAGAGGGCTTTATTAAGTTGGATAACTTGTGCCCAATCCAGTTCATGTTTGAATAAAATATGTTTTAATCTAAACCCGCACCACTCTGCCCTGCAGCCGCAACACTGTCAGTGCCCGCAACACTATCAACATCTAGAACACCTTATCAACACCTTATAAACACCGCTACACCCTGTCAGCGCCCACAACACCCTGTCGGCGCCCGCAACACTCTAGCAACATCCAGAAGAACTAATAAACATCTGCAACACTCTGCCAGCACCCGCTCACTGTCAACAGCCGCAAAACTCTGCCAGCAGCCGCAGCACTCTATTAACATCCGGAACACCTGATAAACCCCCGAAACACTCTATCCGCACCCACAAGACTCTATCAACATCCGGAACACCTGATAAACTCTTGCAACCCTCTGTCAGCACCTGCAACACACTATTAACACCCAGAACACCTTCTACACACCCGCAACCCTCTGTCAGCGCCCGCAACACTATCAATATCCGCAAGTTTGGCAACAGCCACAACATATTCTAAACAGCCGCAACACTCTACCATCATCTGCTCCACTCTGTCAGCACCCGAAAGTTAGTCAGCAACGGCAACACTCTAGAAGCACCTGCAACACTCTGTCAACATCCGCAACACCTTTTAAACAGTCGCAACACTCTATCAACATCCCCAACACATTATAAACAGCCTCAGTTCTGTCAGCTCCTGCAACACTATCAACAGCTGGAACACCTTATCAAAAACTACATCTCTCTCCTGCTTTTTTTTTTTTCTTCTTTTTAAATAAAAAGTTAGTCAACCCCCCCCCACCCCCAGTAAACTTACTGGATTGTCAAAGGCCGCCATGTCTCTCACTGTCGCTGATAGAAAATAACTATTTCTGACTTTCATAAAGAGGAGCTGTATAGCTTTTAGCGTGTTTTTGCCCTGCGATGGCCTGGTGAACTGTCCAGGGTGTACTCTGCCCTCACCCATAGATGGCTAAGATGGGAACCAGCCTCCCCACGACCCCAATTAGGATTAAACGGTTCAGAAAATGAATGAATGAATCAATTAATAATTCACACCTGACCAACACACAGTAAAGATGAAATAAAATTAAACTTTCATCCATCCGACATTTTATTCAATTAATTCTCTGTCCATCAGTCCATGTTGATAGATAATTATTTTGTTTGTTTTTATTTCTTTAAGGTAAGATAAGATAAGATACAGCTTTATTAATCTCACAATGGAGAAATTTACAGTTCCAGGCTCTTGAAGTACCGTCAGTAGGGAGTGCAAAATAGCTCAGAAAGGTGTAACATCATTGAGTTAATTAGAACAGAATAAATATAAAAATTATATATATAGATAATATACAATAAAAAAACTTTGTAGACTGGCTGATATACAAATGTATATGTATCTTAAGGGCAGAGTAGATGGATTGATATCAGTAGTGTAATAAGAGTTTAGATGAGTTGTATGAAAATAATGATCAGATCATATCTATTCATTTATTTATTTAAGAGTAGTACAGTGTGGACGTATTCCATTTCGTCTCAGTTTAGTAAAAGCCCTGACATTAAGTCACCTGGAGAAGGAATGCTGTTTGAGATCAGCGTGAATGATGAGAGAAATACTGTATTTAGGATTTAGTGTATCTTGATGATCTCATGTTGTGATATCAAGGTTTTATTATGGTCTGGCCCAGCGTGTGGGTGTAACATATGATAAGAACACTGCTCTAAAGCTGAACAGTTGAAGCCAACCAGCAGTCACAGCAATAAAACACAGAGTGAAGGGACTTGAGCCAGTTGAGCGCTCGTATGTTGCTTGGTATGCCACGCCTTACTGTCTTCATTTGACTATGTTTCATCTTCAGTTGCCAAACAAATCACACTGAAAGCAGAGCGGACGTCTCGGTGAGCCGTCGCATTCCTGTGTGTTTAAAAACATCTGGGAACTGTCTTCAGAATATGTTCAACTGTTTTACATTGTGTGTGTGTGCGTGTGTGTGTGCGTGTGTGTGTGCGTGTGTGTGTGCGTGTGTGTGTGTGTGCGTGTGTGTGTGCGTGTGTGTGTGCGTGTGTGTGTGCGTGTGTGTGTGTGTGTGTGTGTGTGTGTGTGTGTGTGTGTGGGTGTGTTTAGGAGCAGATGGAGCAGTACCGCAGCGGCGTGGATTTGGAAGAGGCCTGGATTTTAGCATATAAACACACAGAAGGAGGAACCCGACTGGTTCCTGTGGAACATCCCGACTCAGTGAGCAGGCAGCAGCAGTTGCTTGGCTTCAACCATAAACCCTGTAACAGGTGAGAGTGTGTCTGTGTGTCTGTGTGTCTGTGTGTGTGTCTGTGTGTCTGTGTGTGTGTGTGTGTCTGTGCCTGTGTGTCTGTGCCTGTGTGCGTGCGCCTGTGTGTGTGTGTGCGTGCGCCTGTGTGTGTGTGTGTGCGTGCGCCTGTGTGTGTGTGTGCGTGCGCCTGTGTGTGTGTGTGCGTGCGCCTGTGTGTGTGTGTGCGCGTGCGCCTGTGTGCGTGCGCCTGTGTGCGTGCGCCTGTGTGCGTGCGCCTGTGTGCGTGCGCCTGTGTGTGTCTTGAAACTGATGTTTAATACGTTAAGGTGGGAGGAGGTGGTGGATGCAGAAAACTGTTTTCACCTCGGAGTTCGACCCAAAATTGCAGAGAGAGATGAAGCTGCGGTGCAGAAACTCAGGTGAGTTCAGAGCATGTGAAGATCATCAAGTGACTGTTTGTGAGATGTTAGTGTGTGCATTCGATGTGTGTGTGTGTGTGTGTGTGTGTGTGTGTGTGTGTGTATGTGTGCGCAGGTATATTCCTCCCACCTGGACGTTTGAGTGTGATGAAGATTTGGTTCATTATTTTTATGATTATGTCGGTAAAGAAGATGAGAACCTCGGCAGCGTCAAACAGTGTGTGAACAACATTGACGTCTCCTCCTGCTCGGTATGTATATATATATATATATATATATATTAGTGCTTCTCAAAAAATTAGCATATTGTGATAAAGTTCATTATTTTCTGTAATGTACTGAAAAACATTAGGTAAGGTAAAGTCTGTTGGGTTTTTACACCCGAGCCGAGTGGCTCATCAGGCCGGTGCTTATCCCCGGTTTCCGTCGCGTGAAGCGACCAGGAGTTCAACTCCTCCTGGATGGGACGCTAGTCCATCGCAGGTTACCTTCCCAGTATATTTTTTAATGGTACCCATTTATACTGCTGGGTGAACAGAGGCACACTTGTGGTTAAGACCTTGCCCAGGGGTCTTAGCACAGTGAGGGTCTCAGTGGGATTCGAACTCACAACCTCCCGATCATGAGCGCAGCACCCTAACCACGACACCACCGGCCCCACGATAAACATTTAGATTCATTACACACAACTGAAGTAGTTCAAGCCTTTTATTGTTTTAATATTGATAATTTTGGCAAAAAAGTAAAGAAAAACCAAAATTCCTATCTCAAAAAATTAGCATATTTCATCCGACCAATAAAAAAGTGTTTTTAATACAAAAAAAGTCAACTTTCAAATAAAGTCGGCCCCCAATTTACGAAATTAATCCGTTGCAGAGCCCTTTTTGTAACGTGGGGATTCCGTAAGTAGGGGTCGCATCTTACATGTTAAACGCGTAATTCGTTCCAAGGTTCCAGTCCAAGGACTGGATAAACCCTTTAAAAATTATAAGCATACACCAATTTTGTATGAAATATGTGTTAAAAGTAAAAGAAATGTATTTATTAAACCATTTTATTAACATATTTATTAATTAAACCATTATTAAACATTTTTTATTAACACACATACATCTCTATCTCCTTTTCCTTCTCTCGTGTGCGCGTGTGGGCCACGCCCACAAGGCGTGGCATTCAAAGTGCATTCCCTGCTTGACAAACTCAACTTTAATTTGATTCCTTGAGGGATCGGGATGCCAGATGAGCTCAAATGCGCCCATATTTATTAAACATTTACTGAATTAAACAACTTAAAAAACTAAAAACTGAAGCATTATTCCTTCTCTCTCCCTCTCTTTCTCTCTCTCTCTCTCTCTCTCTCTCTTTCTCTCTCTCTCTCTGTCCCGCGTGAGTGCGCGCGCGCTGCGGGCCACGCCCACAAGACATGAATTCAAAGCGCATTCCCCGCTTGACCATTTACTGAATTAAAACAACTTAAAAAACTAAACTAAAAACTAAAGCGTTATACCTTCTCTCTCTCTCTCATGCACGCACTGCGGGCCACGCCCACAAGACATGAATTCAAAGAACATTCCCTGCTTGACAAACTCAACTTTAATTTGATTCCTTGAGGGATGGGAATTCCAGATAAGCTCAAATGCACCCACATTTATTAAACATTTACTGAAGCTTCCTTCTGTCTCTATCTGTGAGGCCAGCGGGCGGGATGTTGAGAGACAGCCAATGAGAGAGCAACTCCCGCGTCGTGTGAAATTTTGATTGGCGCGTTTGAATGTTTCGTATTTCGGGGACGGAAACTCAAGAAAATGTTTTTCGTAATCCGGGGATTTTGTACAAAGGGGTCTTTGTAAATTGGGGACCGACTGTAATTATATTCAGTTATACACTCAATACTTGGTCGGGAATCCTTTTGCAGAAATGACTGCTTCAATGCGGCGTGGCAATGAGGCAATCAGCTTGTGGCACTGCTGAGGTGTTACGGAGGCCCAGGATGCCTTAAGCTCATCTACAGTGTTGGGTCTGGTGTCTCTCAACTTTCTCCTCACAATACCTCACAGATTCTCTATGGGGTTCAGGTCAGGAGAGTTGGCAGGCCAATTGAGCCCAGTAATACCATGGTCAGTAAACCATTTAGCAGTGGTTTTGGCACTGTGAGCAGGTGCCAGGTCGTGCTGAAAAATGAAATCTTCATCTCCATAAAGCTTTTCAGCAGATGGAAGCATGAAGTGCTCCAAAATCTCCTGATAGCTAGCTGCATTGACCCTGCCCTTGATAAAACACAGTGGACCAACACCAGTAGACATGGCTCGCCAGACCATCACTGACTGTGGGTACTTGACACTGGACTTCAGGCATTTTGGCATTTCCTTCTCTCCAGTCTTCCTCCAGACTCTGGCACCTTGATTTCCGAATGACATGCAAAATTTGTTTTCATCCGAAAAAAGTACTTTGGACCACTGAGCAACAGTCCAAAAGTGGCTTGACCTGGGGAATGCGGCACCTGTAGCCCATTTCCTGCACACGCCTGTGCACAGTGGCTCTGGATGTTTCTACTCCAGACTCAGTTCACTGCTTCCACAGGTCCCCCAAGGTCTGGAATCGGCCCTTCTTTTACTTTTTCCTTCCCACAGACGTCTCACTGAGGTGGCTTGATCGAGCACTCTGGGAACAGCCTATTCGCTCAGAGATTTCTTTCTGTGTCTTACCCTCTTGCTTGAGGGTGTCAATGATGGCCTTCTGGACAGCAGTCGGGTCGGCAGTCTTACCCATGATTGCGGTTTTGAGTATTGAACCAGGCTGGGAGTTTTTAAAAGTCTCAGGAATCTTTTGCAGGTGTTTAGAGTTAATTCATTGATTCAGATGATTAGGTTAATAGCTCGTTTAGAGTACCTTTTCACGATATGCTAATTTTTTGAGATAGGAATTTTGGGTTTTCATGAGCTGTATGCCAAAGTCATCAGTATTCAAACAATAAAAAGCCTGAAATATTTTAGTTGGTGTGCAATGAATCTAAAATATATGAAAGTTTAATTTTTATCATTACATTCCAGAAAATAATGAACTTTATCACAATATGCTAATTTTTTGAGAAGGACCATCTGTCTGTCTTCCTTTCGGCTTTTTCCCTTTTACTCGGGAGTTGCCACAGCGAATCATCTGATTCGCTTGTTTGATTTGGCAGAGGTTTTTACGTCGGATGCCGTTCCTGTCACAACCTTTTTTAGCAAGGGACAGAAACACGCTGACGACTTTGCAGCCTACTCTTTACGAAAGTCAGCAATGGTTTTTTTCGCTTTTGATAACCCAGTTAGCTGCACTGGGGGGGACAGTCACAACCTTGTGGAGAGTGGGACTCGAACCCCCAACCTTTGGCTCAGCGATCCAGCACCCTATGAGGACTAGTGAGTGTGTATGTATGTATGTATGTATGTGAATATATATATATATATATATATATATATATATATATATATATATATATATATATAAAATACACACATACATACACTCCCCAGCTTATGAACAAATTATGTTCCAGATGGCTGTTCTTGAGATGAATTTGTTCATAAGTTGTTATAGGGCATTATTTAGAGGGGAATGTATGTTTAAACCTTGTCATAAGTAACCTATACGAGTTTGTACTGTATACAATCTCTCTCTCTCTCTCTCTCTCTCCCACACATAGACACACACACACACACACACACACACACACATAGGCGACACTACAACTGGACAGCTTCTGGTTGCACGTGAAAGGAACACCAGAGAACTATAATCAAACTTCAACATGATAATCTGATTTATTTATTTATTTACCCGAGGTGTGTGCAGTGCTTCCTAGATAATTCTGTTTGATTGGTGGATTATTTGTGAATCATTTCCCAATATGATTCATGGTTTTGGTCTCACTCAGCCCCACATTGACCTGACTCGACTCAACCTGCAGCCCGCACGCCTGAAGCTTTAAAGTCTTTATGGTGTTAAATTATGACCATCACAAATCATTTAAATGACACCATTCCTCCCGTGACACCGCAGTAAACATCCTGCACATCAAAACCATTCAGCATCGCCAAGGCACACCATTTAACCCACCAGTCTCGATCCCCGGTCCCAGATAATGAAGTTATCTGTGTAGGATCTGGAAGCGCGCGGCGGTTGCGCGTGTGCTTCAGGCTGCACGTCGCTAGAACGGTGCAAGACGTGCTGACCTCTGAGAGCAGCGCGCGCACATTACTGGCTCACAGGTGGAAAGTTCATATTAGTGGGGGAAATTAAATTTAACATTTAGAAAACTTTTAACCCCTCTCTCTCTCTCTCTCTCTCTCTCTCTCTTTCTCCATAATCATCACATTATCAATATCATTATATTCCGTGTTTAAACTCCTGGTTCCTCTCAAGCATAGCACAGCGGATCTGATCAGATTTACAAAGAGTTTCACTCTTATCCAGTTCATTATAATACTGGAGTCAATTTGTTTCTTCTTTGAAACTTTTGGCAGGAGTTCAGAAATGTATCAGTTCTGCTTCTCTTCCCCCTCTGGTGTAAAGCTTGTCAGCCACGCCCCTCTGCTGGAGCCTCCTCAGGATAATGTTTAATCATATTTCATACGTATATTTTTGATATCTTTCTATAGTTTTTATTCAATTTCTATGACGGTACTACTTGTTCTTCAATTTCATTTCACTTTCGACCTCGGACCGGATGTTCGTATCTCCAGATATTCGTAAAATGAATGTTCATAAATGGGGGAGCATCTATATATGTGTATGTGTGTGTATGTGTGTGTATGTGTGTGTATGTGTGTGTATGTGTGTGTATGTGTGTGTATGTGTGTGTGTGTGTGTGTGTGTGTGTGTGTGTGTATATATATATATATATATATATATATATATATATATATACACACACACACACACACACACACACACACACACAGTCGGCTCCCTACTTACGAAGACCCCTGGGTACGAAATCCCCGGGTGACAAAGATCATTTTCCTAAGTTTCCGTCCCCGCGATACGAAAAGAAATTCAAACGCGCCAATCAAAATTTCACACGATGCGCGAGTTGCTCTCTCATTGGCTGTCTCTTAACATCCCGCCCCGCTGGCCTCCCATTGGCTAGGAGGGATGGCTCAGAACCAGAAGGAGACCTTAAAGCAGAAATGCAATGAGGACCTCTGATCTACACGCCCACAAGACGTGGAATTCAAAGTGCATTCCCTGCTTGACAGTTGGAAGGTCCAAACTCAACTTTAACTTGATTCCTTGAGGGATCAGAATTCCAGATGAGCTCAAAAGCTCCCACATTTATTAAACATTTACTGAATTAAACAACTTAAAAAACTAAACTAAAAACTAAAGCGTGAAGTTTCCTTCTCTCCATCTCTCTCTCTCTCTCTCGTGCGCGCTGCAGGCCACGCCCACAAGACACGGAATTCAAAGAGCATTGCCTGCTTGACAGTTGGAAGGTCCAAACTCAACTGTATGTGTGTATGTGTATATATAGATATATATATTTATATATACATATAAAATGCATCCGTGGGGGGGGGGGGGCACAAAACAGTGTCTCTCCCTCACGCCGGTTCCAAGCCCGGATAAATGCAAAGGGTTGTGTCAGGAAGGGCATCCGACGTAAAGCCAATGGCAAAATTTATCATGCAAATCACAGATGTTACCTCCATACTGGATTGGTCGAGGCCCGGGTTAACAATGACCGCCATCAGTGCTGTTAACCAACAGGGTGCTGGTGGAAATTGGACTACTGTTTGTCGAAGAAGGAGAGGCGGTAGATGTGTCCGTAGGCAGAGAGAGAAGAGGAAAAGCATGAGTCTAGGAGTGAGAGTAGGGACTTTGAATATTGGAACTATGACAGGAAAAGATATAGAGCTGGCTGACATGATGCAGAGGAGGAAGGTGGACATACTCTGTGTTCAGGAGACCAGGTGGAAAGGTAGCAAGACTAGAAGCTTAGGAGCAGGGCTTAAGCTGTTTTATCATGGTGTGGATGGGAAGAGAAATGGAGTAGGAGTCATCTTGAAGGAGGAGTTTGTCAGGAATGTTCGAGAAGTGAAAAGAGTGTCAGACAGAGTGATGAGTCTCAAGTTAGAAATTGAAGGCGTGATGTTCAATGTGTCAGTGCTTCTGCCCCACAGACAGGATGTGAGCGAGAAGAGCAGGAGAAATTCTGGAGTGAGTTAGATGAAGTGATGCAGAGTACCCCCAGAGGTGAAAGAGTGGTCATTGGGGCAGACTTCAATGGACATGTTGGTGCAGGCAACAGAGGGGATGAGGATGTGATGGGCTGGTTCGGTATCCAGGACAGGAACACAGAAGGACAGATGTTGATCGATTTTGCAAAAAGGATGGAAATTGCTGTGGTGAATACTTTCTTCCAGAAGAGACAGGAGCATAGGTTGACTTATAAAAGCGGAGGTAGGAGCACACAGGTGGACTACTGTACTTCTTGTGTAGACGATGCAGTTTGAAGGAAGTCAGTGACTGCAAAGTAGTAGTGGGTGAGAGTGTTGCCAAACAGCATAGGATGGTGGTGTGCAGGATGACGCTGATGGTGAGGAAGGTGAAGAAGGCAAAGGCAGAGCAGAAGGCAAAGTGGTGGAAGCTGAAAAAGGAAGAGTGTTGTGTTGCCTTCGAGGAGGAGTTGAAACAGACTTTGGGTGGTCAGGAAGTGCTTCCAGATGACTGGACAACCACAGCAAATGTGATCAGGGACACAGGTAGAAGAGAACTTGGTGTGTCCTCTGGAAGGAAAGTAGATAAGGGGACTTGGTGGTGGAATGAGGAAGTGCAGGAGTGTGCACAAAGGAAGAGGTTAGCTAAGAAGAAGTGGGACATTGAGAGGACTGAAGAGAGTAAACAGGATTACAGGAAGACAGCGTAAGGCAAAGGTTGTGGTGTCAAAGGCCAAACAGAAGGCGTATGATGACTTGTATGCTAGGTTGGACAGTAAGGAGAGAGAAAATGATTTATACAGGTTGGCACAGCAGAAAGATAGAGATGGGAAGGACGTGCAGCAAGTTAGAGTGATTCAGGACAGAGAGGGAAATGTATTGCCTGATGACAGAAGTGTGCTGGGAAGATGGAACAGAGTACTTTGAAGAGCTGATGAATGAGGAAAATGAGAAAGAGAAAAAAGAGTAGAAGAGTGGAAAGGCCGTTGGTCCTGATGATATACCCGTGGCGGTATGGAAGTGTCTAGGAGAGGAAGCAGTAGATTTTCTGACAAGAACATTCAACAAGGTCTAAGAGTGAGCAGATGCCGGAGGAATGGAGGAGAAGTGTGCTGGTGCCCATTTTTAAGAACAAGGGAGACGTGCAGAGTTGTGGCAACTACAGAGGGATAAAGTTGATGCCATATGATGAAGTTATGGGAAAGAATAGTGGAAGCTAGACTCAGAGCAGAGGTCAGCATTTGTGAACAACAGTTTGCTTTCATGCCAAGAAAGAGCACCACATGCACTGTTTGCTTTGAGGATGTTAATAGAGATGTACAGAGAAGGTCAGAGGAAGCTGCATTGTGCCTTTGTGGATTTGGAGAAAGCATATGACAAGGTGCCAAGAGAAGAACTATGGTATTGCATGAGACAGTCTGGAGTGGCAGAGAAGTATGTTAGAGTGGTGCAGAGATGTTAGACAGTAGTGAAGTGTGCTGTCAGCGTGACCGAAGAATTCAAGTTGGAGGTGGGACTGCATCAAGCATCAGCTCTGAGCCCCTTCTTGTTTGCGATGGTGATGGACAGGCTGACAGATGAGGTTAGACAAGAATCACCATTCAATTGCAGATGACCTTGTGATCTGTTGTGAGAGCAGAGAACAAGTGGAGTAAAATCTGGAGAGGTGGAGGTATGCCCTGGAAAAGAGGGGAATGAAGGTTAGCCTCAGTAAGACAGAATACATGTGTGTGAATGAGAAGAACCCAAATTGAACAGTGAGGTTATAGGGAGCAGACATAAGGAAGGTGGAGGATTTTAAGTACTTCGGCTCAACAATCCAGAGCAATGGAGTGTGTGGAAAAGAGGTGAAGAAGCGTGTGCAGGCAGGTTAGAATGGTTGGAGAAAAGTGTCCGGTGTGATGTGCAATAGGAGAGTATCAGCAAGAATGAAAGGAAAAGTGTACAAGGTGGTGATGAGGCCAGCGATGTTGTATGGTTTATAAACAGTGGCACTGAGGAAAAGACAGGAGACAGAGCTGGAGGTAGCAGAGATGAAAATGTTGAGGTTCCCTCTGGGAGTAACGAGGATGGATAGGATCAGAAATGAGTACATCAGAGGGACAGCTTATGTCAGATGTTTTGGAGACAAAGTCAGAGAGGCTTGATTGAGATGTTTTGGACATGTACAGAGGAGGGATAGTGAATATATTGGTAGTAGGATGCTGAGGTTGGAACTACCTGGCAGAAGGCCGAGAAGAAGACCAAGGAAGAGATTTATGAAAGTGGTGAAGAAAGACATGAAGATCGTTGGCGTAAGAGAAGAAGATGCAGAGGACAGGGTGAGATGGAGGCAGATCATTTGCTGTGGCGACCCCTGAAGGGAACAGCCAAAAAGAAAAGATGATATATAATATTTATAGTGGTACCTCACCTTACGAAACTTATCCATTCTCGAACTGGTTTCGGAACCTGGATTTTTTGTAAGTCAAGTTGCATTTTACATGTAAAACGTGTGATTCGTTCCAAGGCCCCCAATACTACGCTTAAACCCTTTAAAAATACTAAAAGTATACCTTTTAAGGCCTCCTGCTTCAATATCGTACCGGTGATAGACAGGTTTGGCCATATTCCTTTGCGGTATCACTCAACTGCATGCCCTGACCCCACTTCTTCTTTTCACTCCCACCGGGAACCGTGTGTGTGTGTGTGTGTGTGTGTGTGTGTGTGTGTGTGTGTGTGTGTGTATGTGCACGTGTGTTGCCATGTCTTCTTGGCAGAATGATAATCTTACAAATGTTTATGCAAGGTTAAAAGCCTGAGCCAAAAAATAAAGTTGCAATGAGCACACTCGAAAAACTCACAAGACAACAGTAACTCTGTCCTTTACACAAAAATAATCATTGGTATTATGGAGATGCAGCCCCATAATAGTCAATGGGAGGGAGCTGCGTCGTCCCTCTGAGCCAATGGGAGGCCAGCGGGGCGGGATGTTGGGAGATATCCAATGGGTCACCAATTTGCGTATTGTTTGAATTTTTTGAGATGGCGCTTTCGTAATGTGAACTTGTTTTGTATCCAGAGACAAAAATTTTAGGAAAATGCATTTCATAACCTGGATTTTTCGTTTGTTGGGACTCTTGTCAGGTGAGGTGCGTGTGTGCGTACGTGTGTGTGTGTGTGTGTGTGTGTGTGTGTGTGTGTGTATATGTATATATATATATATATATATATGGAGAGAGAGAGAGAGAGGAGGATTTTCTGAGTAGATCCTTCCGTAGGAGAGTGCTCAATACTTTTTGGTAGAGCAAATAACAATAAAAATAAAAGACTTTCTCATGAAACTCCATTTATCACTACAGATCTGTTTCGAGGGGTTATAATCACCTGAAGAGATATATATATATATATATATATAAATGCAGCCATGAGGTGGGGGGGCACTAACCAGTGTCTCTCCCCCTCATGCCGGTCCCAAGCCCAGAGAAATGCAGAGGGTTGTGTCAGGAAGGGCATCCGACGTAAAACCAATGCCAATTATTTATGATGCAAATCAAAAGTATTACCTCCATACCGGATCGGTCGAGGCCCGGGTTAACAACGACCGCCATCAGTGCTGTCAATCAACAGGGTGCTGATGGAAATTGGACTACTGTTGGTCGAAGACGTCGAAGAAGGAGAGGTGGGAGGCGTGTCCGTAGGCAGAGAGAGAAGAGGAAAGGCATGAGTCTAGGACTGAGAGTAGGGACTTTGAATGTTGGAACTATGCACAGAAAAGGTAGAGAGCTGGTTGACATGATGCAGAGGAGGAAGGTGGACATACTGTGTGTTCAGGAGACCAGGTGGAAAGGTAGCAAAGCTAAAAGCTTAGGAGCAGGGTTTAAGCTGTTTTATCATGGTGTGGATGGGAAGAGAAATGGAGTCGGAGTCATCTTGAAGGAGGAGTTTGTCAGGAATGTTCTAAAAGTGAAAAGAGTGTCAGACAGAGTGATGAGTCTCAAGTTAGAAATTGAAGGTGTAATGCTCAATGTTGTTAGTGCTTATGCCCCACAGGCAGGATGTGAGCTAGAAGAGAAGGAGAGATTCTGGAGTGACTTAGATGAAGTGATGCAGAGTACCACCAGAGGTGAAAGAGTGGTCATTGGTGCAGACTTCAATGGACATGTTGGTGCAGGCAACAGAGGGGACGAGGAAGTGATGGGCAGGTTTGGTATCCAGGACAGGAGCATGAAGGACAGATGTTGATAGATTTTGCAAAAAGGATGGAAATGGCTGGGGTGAATACTTTCTTTGAGAAGAAACAGGAGCATAGGGTGACTTATAAAAGCGGAGGTAGGAGCACACAGGTAGACTACATCTTGTGTAGGCGATGTAATTTGAAGGAAGTCAGTGACTGCAAAGTCATCATGGGTGAGAGTGTTGCCAAACAGCATAGGATGGTGGTGTGCAGGATGACTCTGATGGTGAGAGAGGTGAAAAAGGCAAAGGCAGAGCAGAAGACAAAGTGGTGGAAGCTGAAAAAGGAAGAGTGTCGTGTTGTCTTCAAGGAGGAGTTGAAACAGGCTTTGGGTGGCCAGGAAGTGCTTCCAAATGACTGGACAACCACAGCAAATGTGATCAGGGACACAGGTAGGAGAGTACTTGGTGTGTCCTCTGGAAGGAAAGTAGATAAGGAGACTTGGTGGTGGAATGAGGAAGTGCAGGAGTGTGTACAAAGGAAGAGGTTAGCCAAGAAGAAGTGGGACATTGAGAGGACCGAAGAGAGTAAACAGGAGTACAGGGAGACACAGCGTAAGGCGAAAGTAGCAGTGGCTAAGGCCAAACAGAGGGCGTATGATGACTTGTATGATAGGTTGGATAGTAAAGAGGGAGAAAATGATCTATACAGGTTGGCACAGCAGAGAAATAGAGATGGGAAGGACGTGCAGCAAGTTAGATTGATAAAGGACAGAGAGGGAACTGTATTGACTAATGACAGAAGTGTGCTGGGAAGATGGAAAGAGTACTTTGAAGAGCTGATGAATGAGGAAAATGAGAGAGAAAAAAAGAGTAGAAGAGGTAACCATTGAGGAGCAGGATGTAGCAAAGATCAGTAAGGGTGAAGTGAGAAGGGCATTGAAGAGGATGAAGAATGGAAAGGCAGTTGGTCCTGATGATATACCTGTGGAGGTATGGAAGTGTCTAGGAGAGGTAGCAGTAGATTTTCTGACAAGAACATTCAACAAGGTACGAGAGAGTGAGCAGATGCCGGAGGAGTGGAGGAGAAGTGTGCTGGTGCCCATTTTTAAGAACAAGGGAGACATGCAGAGTTGCAGCAACTACAGAGGGATAAAGTTGATGAGCCATACAATGAAGTTATGGGAAAGAATAGTGGAAGCTAGACTAAGGGCAGAGGTCAGCATTTGTGAACAACAGTTTGGTTTCATGCCAAGAAAGAGCACCACAGATGCAATGTTTGCCTTGAGGATGTTCATCGAGAAGTACAGAGAAGGTCAGAGGGAGCTACATTGTGCCTTTGTGGATCTGGAAAAAGCATATGACAGGGTGCCAAGAGAAGAACTGTGGTATTGCATGAGGAAGTCTGGAGTGGCAGAGAAGTATGTTAGAGTGATGCAGGACATGTATGAGAGATGTAGGACAGTGGTGAGGTGTGCTGTCGGTGTGACCGACGAATTCAAGGTGGAGGTGGGACTGCATCAAGGGTCAGCTCTGAGCCCCTTCTTGTTTGCTATGGTGATGGACAGGCTGACAGACGAGGTGAGACAAGAATCTCCATGGACTATGATGTTTGCAGATGACATTGTGATCTGTAGTGAGAGCAGAGAACAAGTGCAGGAAAATCTAGAGAGGTGGAGGTATGCCCTGGAAAGGAGAGGAATGAAGGTTAGCCTCACAAAATCAGAATACATGTGTGTGAATGAGAAGGACCCAGGAGGAACGGTGATGTTACAGGGAGCAGAGATAACGAAGGTGGAGGATTTTAAGTACTTAGGCTCAACAATGTCTCATGTACAGAGGAGGGATAGTGAGTATATTGGCAGTAGGATGCTGAGGTTGGAACTACCAGGCAGAAGGCCTCGAGGAAGACCGAAGAAGAGATTTATGGATGTGGTGAAGGAAGACATGAAGGTCGTTGGAGTCAGAAAAGAAGATGCGGAGGACAGGGTGAGGTGGAGGCGGATGATTTGCTGTGGCGACCCCTGAAGGGAGCAGCCAAAAGTAAAAGAAGAAGAAGAAGATATATATATATATATATATATATATATATATATATGTGTATATGTGTGTGTGTGTGTGTGTGTATGTATATATATACATATATATATATATATATATATATATATATATATGCACACATACACATACACAGTGTGTGTGTATGTGTGTCAGGGATCCCTCACTTTCCATTCTTAATTAGGACCGAGATCCCCCCGCGATCACTGAAATCTGCAAAGTAGGTTCAACCCCCTCTGACTGACGTATACGTACATGCATACGGTTATATAATATCAATAAATACATATTCAATGCTATAAATGCTTATAAAAAAAAATCAAACATTAAAAACTAATGGATAAGATGTAAATAAAATATAAATACACACACATGAAGACATGCACCTTACAAAAATGTACGTAGTTTTTACGGGAGATTTTGGGTTGTTTTTGTTTGTTTAGGGGTTTTTTTGGGGTTTTTTGCATAATTTGTCTTATTTTTGTGGAGTTTTCCTTAACTTTTCCCCCTATTCTTCCTTAATTTCATTATTTTTTTATTTCTGTGAATATTTAAAAAAAAATTGATGCACTGAAGCCGCATGAATTGAAGCGCGAAGTAGTGAGGGATCCCTGTATATATGCAGTATAATGTTTATATTTTTATGAATAAATATCACAGTACAAAATTAAGAAATTTTTCTTCATGATTACTACATTTTACTACATTAATACTGTATTTATGAGTCACACTGTCTATAGAATGTGTTTAAGGAGCATATTTTAGCGCATGTAATACATACGTAGTACAATATTTTACTTCCAGTTGCTCATTCACGCATGTAATATGATACATGGGGTTTTACTTCCGGGTACAGAACTCGCGGATTATCTTGCGAGAGGGGCCAGAAACAAGCCCCTCGAATCACGAGGGCCAACTGTATATGTCTTCTTTTTCTTCTCCTTTCGGCTGTTCCTTTCAGGGGTCGCCACAGCAAATGATCTGCCTCCATCTCACCCTATCCTCTGCATCTTCTACTCTTCCTCCAACGACCTTCATGTCCGCTTTCACCACATCCATAAATCTTCTCTTTGGTCTTCATCTGGGCCTTCTGCTTGGTAGTTCCAACCTCAGCATCTTACTACCACTATACTCACTATCCCTCCTCTGTACATGTCCAAACCATCTCAATCTAGCCTCTCTGACTTTGTCTCCAAAACATCTAACATGTGCTGTCCCTCTGATGTACTCATTTCTGATCCTATCCATCCTCGTTACTCCCAGAGAGAACCTCAACATTTTCATCTCTGCCACCTCCAACTCTGCCTCCTGTCTTTTCCCCAGGGCCACTGTCTCTAAACCATACAACATCGCTGGCCTCATCACAGTCTTGAACACTTTTCCCTTCATTCTTGCTGAAACTCTCCGATCACACATCCCACCGGACACTTTTCTCCATCCATTCCAACCTGCCTGCACTCGCTTCTTCACCTTTTTTCCACACTCTCCATTGCTCTGGATTGTTGAGCCTAAGTACTTAAAATCCTCCACCTTCTTTATCTCTGCCCCCTGTAACCTCACAGTTCCTCTTGGTCCTTGTCTTTCACACACATGTATTCTGTCTTACTGAGATGAACCTTCATTTCCAGGGCATACCTCCACCTCTCCAGATTTTCCTCCACTTGTTCTCTGCTCTCACTACAGATCACGATGTCATCTGCAAACATCATAGTCCATGGAGATTCTTGTCTAACCTCGTCTGTCAGCCTGTCCATCACCATAGCAAACAAGAAGGGGCCGAGAGCTGACCCTTGATGCAGTCCCACCTCCACCTTGAACTCTTCTGTCACACCGACAGCATACCTCACCAATGTCTTACATCTCACATGCATGTCCTGCACCACTCTAACATAATTCTCTGCCACTCCAGATACCACAGTTCTTCTCTCGGCACCCTGTCATATGCTTTCTCCAGATCCACAAAGGCACAATGCAGCTCCTTCTGACCTTCTCTGTACTTCTCTATTAACATCCTCAAGGCAAACACTGCATCTGTGGTGCTCTTTCTTGGCATGAAACCAAACTGTTGTTCACAAATGCTGAACTCTGCCCTTAATTTAGCTTCCACTATTCTTTCCCATAACTTCATTGTATGGCTCATGAACTTTATCCCTCTGTAATTGCCACAACTCTGCACGTCTCCCTTGTTCTTAAAAATGGGCACAAGCACACTTCTCCTTCATTCCTCCGGCATCTGCTCACTTTCTAAGACCTTGTTGAATATTCTTGTCAGAAAATCTACTGCTACCTCCCCTAGACACTTCCATACCTCAACCGGTATGTCATCAGGACCAAGTGCCTTTCCATTCTTCATCCTCTTCAATGCCCTCCTCACTTCACCCTTACTAATCTTTGCTACTTCCTGGTCCTCAACGGTCACCCCTTCTACTCTTTTTTTTTCTCTCTCTTATTTTCCTCATTCATCAGCTCTTCAAAGGACTCTTTCCATCTTCCCAGCACACTTCTGTCATCAGTCAATACATTTCCCTCTCTATCCTTTATGACTCTAACTTGCTACACGTCTTTCCCATCTCTATTTCTCTGCTGTGCTAACCTGTATAGATAATTTTCTCCCTGCTTACTGTCCAACCTATCATACAAGTCATCATACGCCCTCTGTTTGGCCTTTGACACTGCTACCTTCACCTTACGCTGTGTCTCCCTGTACTCCTATTTACTCTCTTCGGTCCTCTCTGTGTCCCGCTTCTTCTTAGCTAACCTCTTCTTTTGTACACACTTCTGCACTTCCTCATTCCACCATCAAGTCTCCTTATCGACTTTCCTTCCAGAGGACACACCAAGTACTCTCCTACCGGTTTCTCTGATCACATTGGCTGTGGTTGTCCAGTCATCTGGAAGCACTTCCTGACCACCCAAAGTCTGTTTCAACTCCTCCTCGAAGGCAACACAACACTCTTCCTTTTTCAGCTTCCACCACTTTGTCTTCTGCTCTGCCTTTGCCTTCTTCACCTTCCTCACCATCAGCGTCATCCTGCACACCACCATCCTATGCTGTTTGGCAACAATCTCACCCACTACTACTTTGAAGTCACTGACTTCCTTCAAACTGCATCGCCTACACAAGATGTAGTCTACTCATGTGCTTTTACCTCCACTTTTAAAAGTCACCCTATGCTCCTGTCTCTTCCTGAAGAAAGTATTCATCACAGCCATTCCCATCCTTTTTGCAAAATCGATCAACATCTGTCCTTCTGTGTTCCTGTCCTGGATACCAAACCTGCCCATCACTTCCTCATCCCCTCTGTTTCCTGCACCAACATGTCCATTGAAGTCTGCCCCAATGACCACTCTTTCACCTCTGGGGGTACTCTGCATCACTTCATCTAAGTCACTCCAGAATCTCTCCTTCTCTTCTAGCTCACATCCTGCCTGTGAGGCATAAGCACTAACAACATTGAACATCACACCTTCATTTTCTAACTTGAGACTCATCACTCTGTCGCACACTCTTTTCACTTCTAGAACACTCCTGACAAACTCCTCCTTCAAAATGACTCCTACTCCATTTCTTTCAAATTTGTTTTTATGATTCGCATTTCGAATTTTGACCCTGATGCAACACTCTGCATTTATCCAGGCTTGGGACCGGCATGAGGATGAACACTGGCTTGTGCCCCCTCATGGCTGTATTTAATATATATATATATATATATATATATATATATATATATATATATATATATATATATATATACACAGTGATACCTCAGCTCACGAACATAATTGGTTCCCAGAAAGTGTGTGTAAGGTGAAAAGTTCGTCTTCCGAACATTTATTTCCCATAAGAAACCATTAAAATGAGAATAATCCGTTCCCAGGTCCCCATAAAACATAATTCTCTACTAAATAAGCCTTAAAACTACACAAAAATATACCTTATTTTATGTATAATAAATGTGCTATTGTATTGTAATTAAAGAAATAAACTGTACTGTATAATAAAGTCGTTTTATTTACCTTTGTGATGGTAGTTGATGGAATGGAGTGGGGGGAGGAGGGAGGGAGGGACTTACTGTTTGGAAGGAGTGTTTGGAAACGCCTACTGTTTGGAAACACCCTTTGCCAAACACGCACCCTTAATAGCTTCCTTGTTCTTAAGGATGGGAGCAATGGTAGACTTAGCGTACTGGTACTGGGACGCTAAGTCACACAAACGCACACCTCGTTCGTGTTTTTCAATGATCTCCGCCTGTGGTGGGGTCTTTTTCGGTCCCATAATAGCAAAAGTACACTCAATGTCGTCTGTCTGTCTTCCTTTCGGCTTTTTCCCTTTCTCGGGAGTCGCCACAGAGAATCATCTGATTCGCACGTTTGATTTGGCAGAGGTTTTTACGTCAGATGCCCTTCCTGTCACAACCCTTTTAGCAAGGGACAGAAACACGCTGACGACTTTGCAGCCTACTCTTTACGAAAGTCAGCAATGGTTCTTTTACATGCCTCGCACCATAGACAGTGAGAGACATGGCCCGCCTTTGATAACCCAGTTAGCTGCACTGGGGGGGGGGGGACAGTGACAACCTTGTGGAGAGTGGGACTTGAACCCCCAACCTTTGGATCAGCGATCCAAGGCCCTATACCACTAGACCACCACTGCCCCCTAGCAAAAGTAAAAGTACATTCAATATGGTCCAAAATGTCTATCAAACACAAACCACTTCCGCACTCAAAGAAAGGGGGTAACGAACTGTGACGCCATGAGCGTGCGTCAGCTTCTCGTGGCCGCCACCGTGGCGCTGTTCGACCGCGTGGTTTGGTTCGTCCGCCGAAAACTAGTTCGTCAACAGAGACTATATGCTCGCGAATTTAATGTTCTTGAGGCGAAAAGTTCGTGAGCTTAAGCGTTCGTCAGCGGAGGTTTTACTGTGTATATATATGTATGTATGTGTTCTATAATCACCTGAAGAGAGAGTATGGTTTCACCACCCCTCGAAACAGATCTGTACTGATAAATGGAGTTTCAATAGAAAGTCTTTGTCCTGTCCTTTTATTTTTATTTTATATATATATATATATATATATATATATATATATATATATATACATACACACACACACACACACACGCACACCCTCACACATTTCACACACACAAACAAAGATTAACCCTCTCACATTTTATATACACAAACACAATTAAGGTTTTGTTATGAATGTGAGAGAGTATGATACAATCACTTGTTCAAATAACTGCGGGAATGAACACACACACACACACACACACACACGCGCGCGCTGTGAATCTTGGCTGTGAATCTTGGACCATCTACAGAAGATATGAGGAACTTCTCCAGCAGTTCCATCTCCATTGTCTCTGAAACATCTTTAATATCCGCTGGCAAGATAGGATCACAAACACCGAGGTTCTGGAGAGAGCAGACCTCCTCAGCGTTATCACCATCATGCGCAAAGCTCAGACATGATGGGCAGGACACGTCTGCTGTATGTCAAGCTCCAGGATACCCAGGCAGTTACTGTTCGGTGAACTCAGTCGTGGTAGCACGAAAGTAGGAGGCCAGCACAAATGCTATAAAGACTCCATCAAAGCATACCTGAAGGACTTCAACGTCAACGTTGCAACGTGAGAAACCACAGCATTTGACAGACTGGCTTGGCGCAACCTGATTCACAAAGGTGCCATCCACTCAGAGAATAAACCTTCGAACACAGCCAAAGATACATCAAACACGCAAGGCTCGAGCTGACCAATCTACCAATACGACTCCCTCTCACTGGTGTCCAACTTGTGGGAGGGGTTTCCACGCCCGTATTGGCCTTACAAGCCACTTGCGGACACATCGCCCCGTCTCTTAGACTCTGTGTTGTTTGTGTTGCTATGGTCATAGTCGATATCGAGTTGACGAACATCGTGTGTGTGTGTGTATGAAATATGTGCCGGTTAGTGTGTGTGTATGTAAAATGTTTGAGAGTTAATGCGTGTGTTTTTTGAAGAAGGATCCGAGTGGAGGTGCTGCATGTCTGACTGATGGAGACACTGAGACATTCTGGGAAAGTGATGGCATGCAGGGACAACACTGGATCCGCTTACACATGAAGAGAGGAACTATAGTCAGGTAAACACACATATACTTAGATATATATGTATATCTAAGCACAACCTGGCTTCGGCTACGGGATGTAAAGCTGTCAATCCCCCTCCTGCATTTCCTCATCGTTCGTCTTTCCTTCGGTTCCTCCTGCTCATTGTGCTTTATTCACAGAAGTGTTGCAAAATCAGACTTGTGCATTTTAAAATGATTGTAAAATGCATTGAAGGACTTCCTTTTTATTTGAGTTCTTAAAGAAAATAATTCCTTTTGTTACATTCCATATTCAAGCCTACTTATATAAAAGGTTTTGTGTCCTTATATATATATATATATATTTTTATATATATATATATATATATATATATATATACACACACACACACACACACACACACTTGCGTATATACACATATTTACATACATACACACAATTACATATACACACACATATTGCATACCCACACACACATACGGTATATACTTACACACACACACACACACGGTATATACTTACACACGCATATATACTTACATACATACACACATATACATACACAAACACACAAATACTTACATATACGTGCATACACAGACACATACAAACTTACACACATTTATATTTACAGCATTTAGTAGAAGCTCTTATCCAGAGTGACTTACAGAAGCTTTAAAGTCTGTCAGAGAATATATTTTTACATTGGTTTGTTAGACCAAGGCTAAGTAAACCGTCATTCAAACTCAGATGGTAGGTGTTGTGGAGGTTTTGTACATCTAAGTGCTGCTGAAAAAGGTACATTTTCAGCCATCGTTTGAGGATACTCAGTGACTCGGCTGTCTGGATGTCCGGAGGAAGTTCATTCCACAACTTGGATTCAGAACAGGGAAGACTTTAGATGCCTTTTCCCCTTATTCCTTGGTAGAGGGAGGGCTCAGTCTTGCAGTGCTGGAGGATCTGAGAGAACGTGATGCAGTGTGAGGTATGATAAGTGCTTTGAGGTTGGAAAGTGCAGGCCCATTTTTGGCTTTGTCGGCAAGTATTAGTGTTTTAAATCTAATGCAAGCAGCTACAGGAAGCCAGTGGAGAGATTGTAGCAGTGGTGTGGTGTGGGAAAACTTGGGAAGGTTGAAAACAAGCCGTGCAGTTGCATTCTGAATCATTTGCAGAGGTCACATCGCGCTGAAAGGTAGACCTGCTAGAAGTGAGTTGCAGTAATCTAGTCTTAAGATGACGAGGGATTTACAAGTATCTGAGTGGCTTTACTGTAAAGAAATGGACGAATCCTTTGGATATTAGAGAGAAGAAATCAACATGATAAAGAAAGATTACTGATCTGAGAAGGACGTGTGTCCATGGTTACTGATTAATGATGAAAAGACGTTGTGGAGTTTGTGTGGGTCTTGTGCAACAATGTTCAACTTTTTCTTGCAGAAGTCACATCAGATGAAAATGTGGATCAGAGAGCATGGTAGGAAGCCAGATCTGATTCAAAGTTGAGATTTCTTCCACTTTCTCTCAGCTGCTCTGAGTTGTCTATATTTGCTTCAGAGCACCTTCGCGAGCCAAGGAGCAGAACAAGAATTTGTCTTGGATTTTGTCAGCAAAGGGCAGAGGAGATCCATAGAAGCAGAGAGTGAAGAAAGAAAAGTGTCAGTAGCAGATTCGAGTGTGAGAGAAGAAAAAGAGACTGGATTAGGAAGATAAGATAAAGTACAGGAAGCAACAGATGAAGGAGATACAGTGAGGAGGTTTTGTCGAGTCGGGGGGAAGAAAACTGAGCGCTAGTGTTAGATACAATTGGTAAGTTGATGGCAAAGGAAAGCAAGTGCTGGTCAGAGATGTGTAGTGGAGTGGAATTAACGCTTGTGATTGGAGATGGACGACTGAAAATAAGATCCAAGAGATTCCTTCCTTTGTGTGGGAGAGCAATTATTAAAAGTTCAAGAAAGGAGTAAGGAAGAGAGAGAAGGCAGAAGGACTGGAGCTTTTCAGAGGAGAGATTAAAGTCTCCCAGAAGAGTGAGAGGGGTGTTCTCAGTGAGGAAAGTGCTGAGGGGTGTGTCCATTTCTTCTAGAAAGTGTCCTCGGGGTCCAGAAGGCTGTAGATTGATTGGAGAGCAGACTTTTCCTGCATGAAGCTCAAAGGAGGAGATGGTTAGATGAGACAGAGAAAGTGGTGTGAAGCACCAACTTCGAGACAGGATTAGACCTGTACCACCACTGCTCCCAGTCACTCGTGGAGTATGAGAGAAGCACAAACAGAGGAAAGAGCTGCTGGTGTAGCGGAGTTCAGTGAGGAAATCCAGGTTTCAGTTAGTGCAGGAAAGTCAAGAGAGTAGTGAGAAGCAACAACAGAGATGAAATCCGACTTTTTCGCAGCAGATTGGCAGTTCCTGAATCCTCCAGTCACTCTCGTCTGAGACTGTGAGAGCAGTGGAGGAGGGTTGGTAAGGTTGCTGAGACTATGTCCTCTGGCTTGTTGGTATGATCTTCCGGGTCTAAGAGAATTGAGAACAGTAATGGGTTTAAGGCACATGACTGCAATCTGGTTTATATTTGAGACCTTAGGACTGATACGTAGTTCTACTTCAAGAAAGCCAAGAAAATTATTCAAATTTTCAAAATTCAAAATTGTTCAACAAACGGTCCGAGTTGCTACCATCATGTTTGTAGGGGGCGGGGATACCTTCAATGTGTACTTTCTTGGTCCCGCTCCAATTCACACCTTAAGGAAGCCAAAAACTACAGCTGATTAAGCATCACAATAAGACTACAGAACCAGTAGAAGAATCCTGTACAGTACTTAAAATATTAGTGACAACAAGCAAGTCCTATATAACTGTCTTCTTGCACAAAAAGTCAAAAGAAGAGAAGCAATCCAGGATAGAACTTAAAGCACACTAAAAACTGATGCAGGGATATGTGGAATATATGCTTTCTGGGTACCACCCCTAGTTCACACCTTACTTACATATACTGTGCACACACACACTCACACACACACACACACATATATATATATATATATATATATATATATATATATATATATATATATATGGCGGCACGGTGGCGTAGTGGTTAGCACATCCGCCTCACAGCAAGAAGGCCTGGGTTCGATTCCCGGCCTGGGCGTTTCTGTGTGGAGTTTGCATGTTCTCCCCGTGCTTGTGCGGGTTTCCTCCGGGTGCTCCGGTTTCCCCCGCAATCCAAAGACGTGCACTGTAGGTTAATTGGCCGTTCTAAATTGACCGTAGTTTCTCTCCTGCAGCGGCACTGGAACCCAGTCGTATCGGCACTTGCCCTTCCATTGGATCCTTCCGGTGGCGCCGAGACAGGGGGGGACTTGCTACTTGGGTAACAGCCTGTCCCTCATTACTCCCTACCCGGGCTCTGCGCACTGGGGAGTATCACCAGTTGGGATACTGGCCAGAGCGCAGCCATAGTCCTTCGGGACTGACGGAGGCCTATGCTATGCTATATATATATATATATATATATATATATATATTTACACACACGCTCACATGCATGCACATACTTATATACACACATGCACACACAGACACCTGTGCATATACACACACACACACACACACACTTACGTATATATATATATATATATATATATATATATATATATATATACTAGTCCTTCTCAAAAAATTAGCAGATTGTGATAAAGTTCATTATTTTCTTTAATGTACTGATAAAAATTAAACTTTCATATATTTTAGATTCAATGCACACAAACTGAAATATTTCAGGTCTTTTATTGTTTTAATCCTGATGATTTTGGCATACAGCTCATGAAAACCCGAAATTCCTATCTCAAAAAATTAGCATATTTCATCCGACCAATAAAAAAAGTGTTTTTAATACAAAAAAAGTCAATCTTCTAATAATGATGTTCAGTTCTGCACTCAATACTTGGTCGGGAATCCTTTTGCAGAAATGACTGCTTCAATGCGGGCGTGGCATGGAGCCAATCGGCCTGTGGCACTGCTGAGGTGTTACGGAGGCCCAGGATGCTTCGATAGCGGCCTTAAGCTCATCCACAGTGTTGGGTCTGGTGTCTCTCAACTTTCTCTTCACAATATCCCACAGATTCTCTATGGGCTTCAGGTCAGGAGAGTTGGCAGGCCAATTGAGCACAGTAATACCATGGTCAGTAAACCATTTAGCAGTGGTTTTGGCACTGTGAGCAGGTGCCAGGTCGTGCTGAAGAATGAAAGTCTTCATCTCCATAAAGCTTTTCAGCAGATGGAAGCATGAAGTGCTCCAAAATCTCCTGATAGCTAGCTGCATTGACCCTGCCCTTGATAAAACACAGTGGACCGACACCAGCAGCTGACATGGCACCCCAGACCATCACTGACTGTGGGGACTTGACACTGGACTTCAGGAATTTTGGCATTTCCTTGTCCCCAGTCTTCCTCCAGACTCAGACACCTTGATTTCTGAATGACATGCAAAATTTGCTTTCATCCGAAAAAAGTACTTTGGACCACTGAGCAACAGTCCAGTGCTGCTTCTCTGTCGCCCAGGTCAGCCGCTTCTGCCGCCGTTTCTGGTTCAAAAGTGGCTTGACCTGGGGAATGTGGCACCTGTAGCCCAGTCCACTGCTTCCACAGGTCCCCCAAGGTCTGGAATCGGCCCTTCTCCACAATCTTCCTCAGGGTCCGGTCACCTCTTCTGGTCGTGCAGCGTTTTCTGCCACACTTTTTCCTTCCCACAGACGTCCCACTGAGGTGCCTTGATAGAGCACTCTGGGAACAGCCTATTCGCTCAGAGATTTCTTTCTGTGTCTTACCCTCTTGCTTGAGGGTGTCAATGATGTCCTTCTGGACAGCAGTCAGGTCGGCAGTCTTACCCATGATTGCGGTTTTGAGTAATGAACCAGGCTGGGAGTTTTTAAAAGCCTCAGGAATCTTTTGCAGGTGTTTAGAGTTAATTCATTGATTCAGGTGGGACAGCACATGTAAGACGTTTTGGAGACAAAGTCAGAGAGGCTAGATTGAGATGGTTTGGACATGTACAGAGGAGGGATAGTGAGTATATTGGTAATAGGATGCTGAGGCTGGAACTACCAGGCAAAAGGCCTAGAGGAAGACCAAAGAGACGATTTATGGATGTGGTAAAGGAGGACATGAAGGTCGTTGGTGTAAGAGAAGAAGATGTAAAGGATAGGGTGAGATGGAGGCAGATGATTCGCTGTGGCGACCCCTGAAGGGAAAAGCCGAAAGGAAAAGAAGAGGTGGATGTAATGAATGTAATGAAGTTTATCACAATATGGCAATTTTTTGAGAAGGACTAGTGTGTGTGTGTGTGTGTGTGTGTGTGATATATATGTATATGCTTACATGCACATTTACCTATCTATCTGTCTGTCTGTCTATCTATCTGTATACACACATATATACATTTATAAGCATGTGCGTGCACACAGGCATACTTGCATACATATATATGCACATTTTGTTAGCATTTATTTATTTGGATTAATTATATTCATTTTTGTTGTTGTTTTTCAGTAAGTTGATGCTGCGAGTGGATTCGACGGATGACACGTACATGCCCAAGCGTGTGACGGTGCACGGAGGAGAAGGAGATAATCTGAAGAAATACAGTGACATCACCATCGAGGAGTGAGTTCTCTCAGAATCCTTCAGTTTTCAAATTATAACCAACACACAAAAGCAGTGCGTAAAGCTCGGCGGGTTCGTGTCCCATGTCACTGGATGGAAGACTCGGTGATGCTGCAGTCAGTAGGTGATGTATGCGGGTCATGTGACACACTGGCAGAACAAGAGATAAAGATGCATCCCCTAATAAACATACTGAACTACGGCATTAAATGAGGATATTACCAGCCGTGATAGTTTGTGCAGTTATATATATTTATATTTGTACCTACTCACACTTGTATCTTAAGAAGTGCTTAATGAACCACCAGTAAATTTTCAGGTTACCAACTTGGGGAAAAAAGACTGAAAAGAGTTTATGAAAAGGTCATTCCAGGTCAATTTCAGGTCAGCCTCCATTTGATTATAGTGGCTCGTTTGATACTGGAGTCATTTTCCCATGGGAGCCTTTAGTTTTTCTCTTATTTACTTGAAGAGAGAAATGAAAGACTTTGCTTCGTCATGGCGTCCAGATGCTGATTCTATTTCTCGTACAGAAAGGTACTTGCAGTGTTTATTACCTTCTGAAACAGGTGAGACATGAAAGTGTTAATAAGTCTGTCCTGGTGCTGAAATAACACTGCATTTACAGAACAGGCCTAAAACCACCCATAGGTTTGTTTGTGGTTAAATAGAAGTGAAGGGGAAATGTATATAGGGATCCCTTGCTACTTCCCGCTTCAATTAATGCGGCTTCAGTGCATCGCGGATTTAAAAAAATATATATAATAATAATCATCGAATTAAAAATCAGGAAATTAAAGAAGAATAGGGGAAAAGGTTAAGGAAAATTCCACAAAACAAGGCCAATTATGGGGGGAAAAACACCCTAACACAAAACAAAAAACAACCCAAAATCTCCCCTCAAAACCATCAGCTATCCAAGGTCGAAAGTGAAAGTGAAATGAAATTGAAGAACAAATAGATATAGAAATGGAATAAAAGCTATAGAAAGATATATCATAAATATAAGTATTAAATATGATTAAACATTATCCTGAGGTACATTTAATACTTGACTCCAGCAGAGGGACGTGGCTGACCTGGAGGTCCGGAAAGAGAAGCAGAATGATGCATTTCTGAACTCCAAAACTTTCAAAGAAGAAACAAATTGACTCCAGTATTATAATGAACTGGATAAGAGTGAAACTCTCTGTAAATCTTATCAGATCCGCTGTGCTGTGCCTGAGAGGAACCTGGAGTTTAAACACCGGACATAATGATATGTACAGATGATTCGAGAGAGAGAGAGAGAGAGAGAGAGATTGTATACAGTACAAACTCGTATAGGTTACTTATACAAGGTTTAAACATACGCTTCCCTCTAAAGAATGCCCTGTAACGACTTACAAACAAATTCATCTAACCGCCCATCCGGAACCTAACTCACTTATAAGCTGGGGAGCTTCTGTACTTACATTGTTGCATCTGTGTGTGCACGCGCATCTGCACGCATCCATGCGTGCGCGCGTGTATGTATGTGGGTCGTCTTCTTCTCATGCAGTTCCATCTGTATGTGTGTGTATTTATATTTTATTTACACCTTATGTTGGTTTTTAATGTTTAATTATTGTTACAAGCATTTATAGCATTGAATAGGTACAGGTCCTTCTCAAAAAATTAGCATACTGTGATAAAGTTCATTATTTTCTGTAATGTACTGATGAAAATTAAACTTTCATATATTTTAGATTCATCGCACACCAACTGAAATATTTCAGGTCTTTTATTGTTTTAATTCTGATGATTTTGTTATACAGCTCATGAAAACCCAAAATTCCTATCTCAAAAAATTAGCATATGATGTTCAGGTACTCTAAACGAGCTATTAACCTAATCATCTGAATCAACCAATTAACTCTAAACACCTGCAAAAGATTCCTGAGGCTTTTAAAAACTCCCAGCCTGGTTCATTACTCAAAACCGCAATCATGGGTAAGACTGCTGACCCGACTGCTGTCCAGAAGGACATCATTGACACCCTCAAGCAAGAGGGTAAGACACAGAAAGAAATCTCTGAGCGAATAGGCTGTTCCCAGAGTGCTCGATCAAGCCACCTCAGTGGGACGTCTGTGGGAAGGAAAAAGTGAAAGAAGGGCCGATTCCAGACCTTGGGGGACCTGTGGAAGCAGTGGACTGAAACATCCAGAGCCACCGTGCACAGGCGTGTGCAGGAAATGGGCCACAGGTGCCGCATTCCCCAGGTCAAGCCACTTTTGGACTGTTGCTCAGTGGTCCAAAGTACTTTTTTCGGATGAAAGCAAATTTTGCATGTCATTCGGAAATCAAGGTGCCAGAGTCTGGAGGAAGACTGGGGAGAAGGAAATGCCAAAATGCCTGAAGTCCAGTGTCAAGCACCCACAGTCAGTGATGGTCTGGGGTGCCACGTCAGCTGCTGGTGTTGGTCCACTGTGTTTTATCAAGGGCAGGGTCAATGCAGCTAGCTATCAGGAGATTTTGGAGCACTTCATGCTTCCATCTGCTGAAAAGCTTTATGGAGATGAAGACTTTCATTTTTCAGCACGACCTGGCACCTGCTCACAGTGCCAAAACCACTGGCAAATGGTTTACTGACCATGGTATTACTGGGCTCAATTGGCCTGCCAACTCTCCTGACCTGAAGCCCATAGAGAATCTGTGGGATATTGTGAAGAGAAGGTTGAGAGACACCAGACCCAACACTGTGGATGAGCTTAAGGCTTCTATTGAAGCATCCTGGGCCTCCGTAACACCTCAGCAGTGCCACAGGCTGATTGCCTCCATGCCACGCCCGCATTGAAGCAGTCATTTCTGCAAAAGGATTCCCGACCAAGTATTGAGTGCATAACTGAACATAATTATTTGAAGGTTGACTTTTTTTTGTATTAAAAACACTTTTTTTTTTATTGGTCGGATGAATATGCTAATTTTTTGAGATAGGGATTTTTGGTTTGTCTATACTTCAGTTGTGTGTAATGAATCTAAAATATATGAAAGTGTAATGTTTATCAGTACATTACAGAAAATAATGAACTTTACCACAATATGCTAATTTTTTGAGAAGGACCTGTATATACACATACAGCTCATGCAAAAAATCACGTTGCCAACCATCAGTAATCTAATTATCACGTTAACCAAAACCAGCATCAGATACCCGAAATGTAAAGGATGAACGCTTCCCTGGGACTGAAAGGCGCCAAGTTCAGTGACAGGGTGCATATATCGTTTATCCATTGCAGTGTGAGGATGTTGAACCCACACACAGCTGGTTCTTCACTTTAAACTCTCTTCCATCATCATCAAGTCAACGATTAAAAATATATGTAATCTGTACACATCTGGAGTTTAATTAGAATAAATAATTTAAACAACTATTAAATGAAACGCTATAGTGCATCACACATGGTCGTATTTTAACCGTCCACCTGTTACTAATATTAAATATAAATGTATTTATTGTAATCCTTCTAATTTGGATAATTCCTTTTCGTGTGTGTGTGTGTGTGTCTACAGTAATCTGATCGGTGAGGTGTGTGTGTTGGAGGACATGAACACACATCTACCTGTTATTGAGATCCGGATTGAGGAGTGTAGAGGTGTGAGACACAATAACACCTGTTTCTTTTACACACTGATCTGATTTTTTCAGTCAGAATGACTGATCTCAGAGAAATGTTCATCTCTGTAGTCCGTCCGTCCCCCCTGGGTTCAGTAGAATAGTGATTGCAACTCTGATGTTGGTGGCTGTCAGTAAACAGTGCTGTATGTTGTCTCTCAGATGGTGGGATTGATGTTAGGATCAGAGGGCTGAAGATTAAATCCTCGTGTGAGAGAGATCTGGGTCTAAACGCAGACATCTTCAAATCACCCAATCTAGTACGCTACCCACGACTGGAGGGCACACCGCCTGATGTCCTCTACCGCCGTATGCTCATTATTCTCAGGTAACACACACACAAAATCACAACATCAAATACTCATATCATGAAAATAAATGACGAGGACGGTGGTGATGGTAATAATCATGAAGATGGTGATGATGATGTGGTCATGATGATGGACAGGGGTTGTGTTTGCCAGTGTGAATAAAATAGTGAAATTTGAGTTGTTAGAAACAGTGGCTAATAGATTTTTCAGCCTAGTGCAACTCTGGAGGGTGATGGCGATGATCTTAATTGTGGTGGTGATGAAAAAGATTATCAGGATGGTGATGATTGAGATGATGATGACGGTTTTGGTGATGAAGATGGTGATGGTGGAAAGATGATGGTTTTGGTGATGAAGAAGATGGTGATCAAGGTAGTAGAAATGATGGTGGTGAAGATGGTGGTGATGATGGTGTGGATAGAGAAAATGGCGGTGGTGAAGATGAAGGTGTTGATGGTGATGGTGGAAATGATGATGTTTGATAGTGGAAATGGTGATGGTGTTGATAGTGGAAGTGATGGTGGGGAAGATGATGATTAAGATGATGGTGTTGGTTGTAGAAATGATGGTGGTGAAGATGATGATGATGGTGGAAATGATATGGTTGATAGTGGAAATGGTGGTGGTGAAGATGATGGTGTTGATGGTGATGGCGATGATGGTGTGGCTGGTGGAAATGATGGTGGTGGACATGATGATGTTGATGCGGATAGAGGAGATGATGATGACGCTGAAGATGATGGTGATGATGATGGGGTTGATAGTGGAAATGATGTTGATGAGGATGATGCTGAAGATGATGGTGATGATGATGGGGTTGATAGTGGAAATGATGTTGATGAGGATGATGGTGTTGATGGTGATGGAGGAAATAGTGTTGACGGTAATTGCAATGATGGTGTTGATTGAGAAGATTATGGTGTTGATGGTGATGAAGGAAATGGTGATGGAACTGATGATGGTGAAAATGATGACGGCGATGGTGGTGAAGACAATGTTGATGGTGAAAATAATGATGATGGTGTTGGTGGTGGTGGTGGTGATGACGACAATGATGATGCTGACTCTGTAACTGTATAGATTTATCACCATCCTGGACAGTCTGCTGCCTCATCTGGTACCTGCGTGGGACTACAGCCTCGGCACCTTTAACCACATTAAAGTGAGTGCCACGCCCTGGTAGTGAAGCGATTATGTAACAGTTCTCTGGTTATGTTCAGTGAGTTGTACTGTACCTAATTCAGTGCTGAACGAGGGCCAGGAAAGTTAGGAGAGTCTCTGATTTGCATTTAATTTACATTCAATTTCACCTTCTGTCCAATTGATTTAACTGTCTATTTATTGAATGACAGGATTAATAAAGTGATTTATTTAATTTTACCAGAACTCAACAGCACTGATAGAAATCATGATTCATTATTCAGCATCGATCGTTTTACACATTTCAGGAAATTTTTCATCATTCATCCTTTATTTTATCTCAATTCCATTTTAATTATATTTTAATTTTAATAAAGTGAATAATTTTTTATAATTAATTCTACTTCTTGTAGAATATAAAACAGTTCCTGTTGCTGTCGAAGCGTCGATCAGCTCTCATCATTCAGTGTCTGAAGGACTCCGAGTCGAGTAAACCCAGCTTCATGCCCCGCCTCTACATCAACCGCCGTCTGGCCATGGAACACCGTGACAACCCGAACCTTGACCTCAGCTGCAAACACGCCCTCTTTACTCAGGTAGTGCACGTGGATGCGCGCACACATACACACATACACAAGCATGCACATGAAACGGCGTTTCCTCTGTGTTACATACGTATGTTTTATTCTCATTTCATTTTGAATCTGAATCCTCACTTGAAATCCTAAATTCTCTCTGATTTTGATTGATGATGTTGAATTTGATTCATCATATGAAACTGACTCTGACTGGATTTATAAATTTGATTCATAATCAGAGTGACATATTGAATTTAATTTCTCATTACTAAGCATGTCTGGATCAGAGATTTGAATCTGATTTCAGCTTTCTGCTTTTGATTGTCTGTGTTCTTGTTCCCCTTTATATGTAATTCTGATTCTTTTTTTTTCATTGAAATTACTTTGAATTTGAATCTAGATCAGATTTGGATCCTTAATGATTCAGAATCTCTTCCATGTTTATTTTGTTTCCCCTTTGGTTCATTACTATACTATACTATATGGTTCAGTACATTACTATACGAAAGTGATGAGGTGTGTGTGTGTGTGTGTGTGTGTGTGTGTGTGTCTGTGTGTGTGTGTGTGTCTGTGTGTGCATGCGTGTACTTGTGTGTGTGTGTGTGTGTGTGCATGTTTGTGTTTGTCAGGTTTACGAGGGGTTGAAGCCATCTGATAAATACGAGAAAACTCTAGATTACAGGTAGGAATGTTGATTTGAAGTGATTTTTACAGCACACACTGAAACCCTGTCTGTGATGTCACACTGTGTGATGTAACTGATGATATTATGCTGTAGATGGCCTGCACGTCATGATCAGTGGTGGGAATGTAAATTCATTGCAGAGGGCATCATCGATCAGGGTAATGTCACATCACAGCTGATCAAATTCATATTGTTATAAATTGATTTTAATGGTATCAGTACAGGAAATATCCTTCTCACCGTGCACCATAACTCTGATACATAATCAGAGACAAACATCTTACACACTGGGTGTGTGTGCGTGCGTGCGTGTGTGTGTAGGTGGTGGGTTTCGGGATAGTCTAGCCGACATGTCTGAGGAGCTCTGTCCCAGTTCACCTGAGTGTTTCATTCCACTGCCTTTCTTCACTAGAACCTCCAATCAGGTATTATACATCTACACCTTATCGCGGTTTTCTGATTTTCCAGATGGTGATTAATGTTTTATATACTGCATTGTTTCTAGAATAACATATTTTGTACAGGGCAGGGCTTTCCAATTGTTTTTGAGCAGCAGGAGAATTTCTGTATCCTCGATTTGATTATCTCGAGTCCAGTGGGTCCAGTTTTGTATCCAAGCATGAGCTGCTCATCTCTGGTCTGAGCTCACTCTGTCTTGCTGAACAGCTGCTATTTCATCCTGCACTATTGGTTTGTAGCTAAATCGTGGACGTGTGTGTGAGTGCGCTATCCTCTGAAATGCCTTTCTTAACTGTCAGATTGTTTGTGAAAACAGTAATTCAACCTGCGGATGTATTATCAATTTTGAGCATATCTAAAAGACTACATTATCAGTTTAATATGAAAGCTCTGCAGGGGCATGTTCAGAGACGTGTACCTAGGCGTGGATGTGGTACATACAGAGGAACATGTCCTGTACACACTCCGCTGATGTACAGAATAAAAATGTGCTCATGTACGATGTAGGAAGGAGTCTTCAATGTCAGACAGAATAAAAGAGGTGGGAAAGGAACAAGTGTTTATCACTGTTATGTCAGTAATGACAGGAACTCGCTGAAGTTCCATAACGTAGAACAGGACGTCTGACATATAGTGTAACTATAAAGAGATCAAACGTGCACTTTCCCGGGTGATTGGTGATTGATTTCTGATGTACACGAGGAATAAGGCTAAATCAATTAAATACAAACTGTATATATTGTGTGTGTGTGTGTGTGTGTGTGTGTGTGTGTGTGTGTGTGTGTGTGTGTGTGTGTGTGTGTGTGCGCGCGCGTGTGTTAGGGAGCTGGAGAGGCAAGAGATTTTTATGTCCCGAATCCATCGTGTCGAGATTTCCAGAAGTTAGAGTGGATCGGGCAGCTGATGGGTGCGGCACTGCGCGGGAAAGACTTCCTGGTGAGAATGCATCATTGCAAAGAATTTCAGTCAAATATCAGTTATATCAAAATGTATTTCATTTCTCGTTATAATATAAGATCTATAACTGATGACATCACCACGTTATTGTGGCGAGGACACCAGAAAGGGTAAAGCCACCCCTTAGTATGAAAGAGTAAACAAATCAAATGTGAGAAAAAAGGCAGTGATTATTAAAACTGATATAGATATATATATATTGGCGGCACGGTGGCGTAGTGGTTAGCACGTCCGCCTCACAGCAAGAAGGCCCGGGTTCGATTCCCGGCCTGGGCGTTTCTGTGTGGAGTTTGCATGTTCTCCCCGTGCTTGTGCGGGTTTCCTCCGGGTGCTCCGGTTTCCCCCGCAATCCAAAGACGTGCACTGTAGGTTAATTGGCCGTTCTAAATTGACCGTAGTTTCTCTCCTGCAGCGGCACTGGAACCCAGTCGTATCGGCACTTGCCTTTCCATTGGATCCTTCCGGTGGCGCCGAGACAGGGGGGGACTTGCTGTTTGGGTAACAGCCTGTCCCTCATTACTCCCTACCCGGGCTCTGTGCACTGGGGAGTATCACCAGTCGGGATACTGGCCAGAGCGCAGCCATAGTCCTTCGGGACTGACAGAGGCCTACGCGCTACGCTATATATATATATATATATATATATATATATATATATACACATACATATACAGTCGGCTCTCTACTTACAAAATTAATCCGTTCCAGAGCCTTTTTCGTAGCCTGCAGTTTTTGTAAGTAGAGGCGCATTTTACATGTAAAACGCGTGATTCATTCCAAGGCTCCCAAGACTACCCCATAAACCCTTTAAAAATGATAAAAGTACACCAATTTTCTATGAAATGTGTGTTAAAAGTAAAAGAAAATCATTTATTAAACCATTTAAACATTTTATTAACATATTAAAACACTTTATTAACATATTTATTAATTAAACCATTATTAAACATTTTTTATTAATGCACACACACACACACACACACACACACACACACACACAATACATCTCTCTGTCTCTCTCTCTCACACACACACAAAAACAAAAGAGGCTGTTTTCGTAAAAAGAGGACCAAAAAGTTCGGAAAATGTTTTTCGGCCCTCTACTTACGAAAACCTCTAAGTACGAAAAATCCAGGTTACAAAAATCATTTTCCTAAATTTTCATCCTCTGTCCATGAAACAACCTCTTCTTCCGAAAAGCACCAAACACGCCATTCAAAATTTAAACAATGCGCAAGTTGCTCTCTCATTGGCTGTCTCCCAACATCCCGCCCCCACTGGCCTCCCATTGGCTAAGAGGGATGACGCAGCTCCCTCCCATTGGCTATCTCTCAACATCCCGCCCCGCTGACCTCCTATTGGCTAGGAAGGGATGACTCTGTCATTCCAACTTGTTCATGTTTGTGTGTGAACTGTGTTCGTGTGTGTGTTATTCCAACTGTATTTTATAGCTCAGGCTTTTAACTTTTCCATAAACATTTGTAAGACTATAACTCTGCAAAGAAGACATGGTCAACACGCACACAAACACACACGCGCACACACACTCACACACACGCACGCAGCACACGCACACACATACACACACACACACACACACACACACACACACACACACACACACACACACACACACACACACACATACACGTACACGTGATTCCTGGTGAAAGTGATTCTCAGTGCCATAGTCATTGTAAGATTATAACTCTGTTAAGAAGACATGGTCAACAAAAGGTATGCTTTTATAATTTTTAAAAAGCCAAAAGGAACGAATCACGCATTTTACATGTAAAATACACCTCTACTTACGAAAACCCCAGGTTCCAAAAAAGGTGCTGGAACGGATTAATTTCATAAGAGGGCCGATTGTGTGTGTGTGTGTGTGTGTGTGTGTGTGTGTGTGTGTGTGTATATGTATATATATATATATGGGGTGCATTGCACAGGACTTAGAATAGCTTCTAGTGCTGTAGAGCAGCTGTAGTTGCTTAGATTTCTCACTTCTAGCTTCATCTGCAGCCGCCATCTAGCTCATTGAGTGAAAAGAAGGCCAAGTGCGTAAGTCTTTCCTGATGGTACAAAGCTTCTGCTAAGTCAAGACTCTCACATTGCCTCCTCGCGGCACACCCTGGTCACTGAGCACCTTACGGCCCCAGGCTAAATATGTGAGGGATCTCGGAGCAGGTTGAGCCCCAGAGGTGCAGTATGCAGGCCCATCGGCCTGTGAACATGCCCTGGTACTCACTAGTCAACCATCTGCTGCCTTGCAGATAAAGCTCTTGAGATAAAGGCTAAGAGAAGGACAACTCTGACTTACAACCCCCAGCTATGGGCAAATAGCACCACTGCCTTGTGGTCATCACGTGCGTGGCAAAGGCTAAGGGAGGCACTCGCTACAGAAAATCCGGAGTAGAGCCCCGAAGGCGGTTGGTCCCCGCGTAGTGGCACCTCCCGGCAACTCCTGCAGCCAAGTCGGTTTCAACTGTATCGGCTAGCCCCTTCCGTTGGACACTACCAGCTAGGCAGAGAAGGGGGACCTGTCAACTGGGCATCTCAGTTCCTCCACAACTTCGCCCTGGCCTGTGCCCTGGAGAGGTCACTCCAGTGCCGCCTTCTGCGGCAACTCAACACGGGGAGATGCAGTTATTGGTTAAAAGCACAGAGCTAATTGGCGTAAGCTCAGGCGCCTAGGACTGTCTCCCGACGGTGGGAGGGATCATCGAGTCCCACTGGCCAGCTACCGTCCGCCTTTAGCTGGGCAGCCCACAGCCAGTAAGGTGTTGGCCCGCCACAGTCCGCTTACTTCAATGGGTGTTTGAAGTGTAGGCCAAAAGCCGAAGCACAGACTGTAAAAACTGCACCAGACAATAACAAGAAATCAAAGCAGCCAGTGCTGAGTCTGGCAACCTGGAACGTCAGAACAATATGTCCTGGCCTCTCTGGCGATCTCCAGCAAATCAACAACGCCAGGAAAACTGCCATCATTGACCGTGAGCTGAGGATGCTCAACATTGACATTGCAGCACTGCAAAAGACGTCACTCCCGGGCAGTGGCAGCCTGAAGGAGAAGGCCTATACGATCTTCTGGCAGGGACAGGAGCCTGATGAGCATCGCCTATATGGTGTTGGATTCGCTGTGTGAAACTCCTTTCCGTCTTTTGTTGAACCGTCGTCTTCAGGCACTCCGTGAGTCCTCTCTCTCCGTCTGACAATCTCCTCTGGACCAGCTACTGTCATTAGTGCCTATGCTTCGGCGCTTTGCTCTCCAGTTGAAGTGAAGGATGCATTCTATGATGCACTCGAAGCCAGGATCCAGCAGATCCCTGCCAAGAAGCACCTGTTTCTGCTCGGCAACTTTAACACACGGATAGGGGCAGATCATGACTCCTGGCCCCGCTGCATTGGTCAATTTGGCATTGGCAAGCTCAATGAGAACGGCCAACACCACCTTGACCTCTGTCTGACCAACACATTCTTCTCCACCAAGTCCTGCCACCAAGTGTCCTGGAGACACCCAAGGTCTCGCCACTGGCATCAGCTGGACTTCATCACCAGGAGATCCCTGCTGAAACCAAGTGCTAGTCACACGCAGTGCTGACTGTGACACCGACCATTCCCTGGTCACCACCAAGGTACGTCTCTGCCTCAAACGTGTCAACCGCTCCAAACAGAAACCCCGGCCCTGCGTCACCACAGCTATGACTGCAGTGCCTGAACTGTGGGAACGCTATGCTGAAGCCATAAATGTAGCCTTGGCAGACTGCCCTACTGACTGTGCTACTGCAAGGTGGAACCAGATTCGCGAAGCTATGTTTGAGACCGCCATAGTCACCTTTGGGAAGAAGGTGGGGAGGAGTGCGGAATGGTTTGAAGCAAGAGCGGCTGAGATGGAACCTGTCATCGCTACCAAACATGCAGACCTAATTGCTCACAAAAAGTAGCCCTCTGTGTGAACGCTTGCTGCACTGTGCGCTGCAAGAAATAATGCACAAAAGATTGCAAGGCGTTGTGCCAACAACTACTGGCTTAAACTCTGCCAGGATACAGCTTTCTGCAGAACTTGGAAATGAGTGCAAAATGTATGACGGTATGAAGAAGGCTTTCGGTCCCAGTGCCATCAAGAGCACCCCACTCAAATCAGCTGCAAGCAACGTCATCTAGGATCGTGGCAAACAAATGGAGAGATGGGCTGAGCACTACCAAGAGCTCTCCTCGAGAGAAACCACCTTCTCGAACACAGCCCTTGAAAACATCCCTCCACTGTCTGTTATGGATGAGCTTGACGCTCAACCCACCAACAAGGAGCTCAGCAAGGTGATAGACTCCATCTCAAGCGGCAAGGCTCCAAGCAGTGACAACATCCCGCCTGAAATCGTCAAAACCGCAAAGGAGAGCTCGCTCTTGAAACACCTCCATGAGCCCTTGCTGCAGTGCTGGGAGGAAGGGGCTGTTCCCCAAGACATGCGTGATGCCAAAATCATCACCCACTTCCAAGAACAAGGGAGAGCGAAGTGATTGCAACAACTATCATGGCATCTCACTCCGAAGCATAGTTGGCAAAGCCTTGGCCCGCGTCGTCCTCAACAGGCTCCAACTACTTGCCGAACATGTGTATCCAGAGGCGCAGTGTGGATTCAGGGCAGCCAGGTCAACTATAGATACGGTCTTCTCTGTGAGGCAGTTGCAAGAGAAGTGCCGGGAACAGAGACAACCCCTCTATTTGGCCTTCATCGACCTGACCAAGGTTTTTGAGTGTTACTGGTGGTTGGTGGGTGGGCGTGTGGTGTTAATGATTGTGTGTGTGTGTGTGTGTGTGTGTTCAGGTATTGGCATTACCTGGTCTGGTGTGGAAGCAGCTCATGGGTGAAACCATCAGTTGGAGTGAAGATTTTCCTGCAGTTGACTCTGTGCTGGTCAGAAGCACTGCAGAATTTTACAGCATGTACACATACACACATCATCATTAACACACACATCAGTAAAAACACAAACATCACTAACAACACACACATCATTAACACATACACATCATTAACACACACAAACACACACACACACCATCATTTACAACACACACCATCATTTACAACGCATACATCATTAACAACGCATACACATAAACACGCACTCATCATTAACAACACGCACACATCATTAATAACATGCACACATCAACACACACACACACACACATATCATGAACAATGCACACATCATTAACACACACATCATTAACAAAACACACACACCCACATCAACACGCACATATCATTAACAATGCACACATTAATACGCACGCATCATTAACAACGCACAAACATGATTAACAATGCACACATCATTAACACACACGCATCATTAACAGGCACACATCATTAACAACACACACACATGATTAACAACAGACACACATGATTAACAATGCACACATCATTAATAACATGCACACATCATGAACAACACACACATTAACACACACGCATCATTAACAACACACACGCATCATTAACAACAACGCACACTTCATTGACAACGCACACATCATTAACATGCACTTATCATGAACATGCGCGCACACAATTTACAACACACATATTAACAACGGACACCCAAATCAACATGCACACATCATTAACAACACACAGATCATTAACAACACACACCCACATCATGAACACGCACTCAACAGATGCACCCATC
>CM045747.1:642500-717500 GCA_024760905.1 Plotosus lineatus | reverse complement strand
TCACATGACTCACGCACTCTGTCATAACTTCTCAGTAAACCACATGCAGTTATGATGTCAGAGCTTTACACTGTTTCTAATTTCTTATCTGTTTTAACATAATAGACATAATGCAGCATAATAACGGATCCTGTGACGTCACGGGGAACGGACATGTTCTGGGACAATTATAAATGGAGGCTGTGTTTCGCTCAAATTAGAAAAGATTTGAAAGTGATCCAATGGAGGGGTTCATAAATATTGTAGGATTCATGGGATCAGCAGTAGTGTGTGCAGCTGCATTACTTTATTACACTTTTAGGAGGTGGCGATGGGTGGAGCAGCAGAGACCTGACCCTGAAGGTAGGGTTATTTCCACCAGAGGAATTCTGGGTCCTGGTGTGACCTTCTGCTCCATTAAATAGAACAATCTCCATTTTTAAAGCAACCACATCCATGGAGGCAAGCTCTTTTACACTGTGACGGGCAGGACAGCAAATAAAGGGTTTTAATATAGAGTGAGAAAAACTACTCATTAATATCCAGAGAAAATATACTAGTCCTCAAAAAATTTGCATATTGTGATAAAGTTCGTTATTTTCTGTAATGTACTGATAAAAATTAAACTTTCATATATTTTAGCTTCATTGCACACCAACTGAAATATTTCAGGTCTTTTATTGTTTTAATTCTGATGATTTTGGCATACAGCTCATGAAAACCAAAAATTCCTATCTCAAAAAATGAGCATATGATGTTCAGGTAGTGTAAACGAGCTATTAACCTAATCATCTGAATCAACCAATTAACTCTAAACACCTGCAAAAGATTCCTGAGGCTTTTAAAAACTCCCAGCCTGGTTCATTACTCAAAACCACAATCATGGGTAAGACTGCCGACCTGACTGCTGTCCAGAAGGCCATCACTGACACCCTCAAGCAAGAGGGTAAGACACAGAAAGAAATCTCTGAGCGAATAGGCTGTTCCCAGAGTGCTCTATCAAGCCACCTCAGTGGGACGTCTGTGGGAAGGAAAAAGTGTGGCAGAAAACGCTGCACAACCAGAAGAGGTGACCGGACCCTGAGGAAGATTGTGGAGAAGGGCCGATTCCAGACCTTGGGGGACCTGTGGAAGCAGTGGACTGGGCTACAGGTGCCGCATTCCCCGGGTCAAGCCACTTTTGAACCAGAAACAGCGGCAGAAGCGGCTGACCTGGGCTACAGAGAAGCAGCACTGGACTGTTTTGCTCAGTGGTCCAAAGTACTTTTTTCGGATGAAAGCAAATTTTGCATGTCATTCGGAAATCGCGGTGCCAGAGTCTGGAGGAAGACTGGGGACAAGGAAATGCCAAAATACCTGAAGTTCAGGGTCAAGTACCCACAGTCAGTGATGGTCTGGGGTGCCATGTCAGCTGCTGGTGTTGGTCCACTGTGTTTTATCAAGGGCGGGGTCAATGCAGCTCGCTATCAGGAGATTTTGGAGCACTTCATGCTTCCATCTGCTGAAAAGCTTTATGGAGATGAAGATTTCATTTTTCAGCGCGACCTGGCACCTGCTCACAGTGCCAAAACCACTGCTAAATGGTTTACTGACCATGGTATTACTGGGCTCAATTGGCCTGCCAACGCTCCTGACCTGAAGCCCATAGAGAATCTGTGGGATATTGTGAAGAGAAAGTTGAGAGACACCAGACCCAACACTGTGGATGAGCTTAAGGCCGCTATCGAAGCATCCTGGGCCTCCGTAACACCTCAGCAGTGCCACAGGCTGATTGCCTCCATGCCACGCCCGCATTGAAGCAGTCATTTCTGCAAAAGGATTCACGACCAAGTATTGAGTGCATAACTGAACATCATTATTTGAAGGTTGACTTTTTTTTTTTCATCATCTTCTTCTGCTTAGTCCAGGGTCGGGTCGCGGGGGCAGCAACCTTAGCAAAAAGGTCCAGACATCCCTCTCCCGAGCTACTTCCTCCAACTCTCCCGGGGGGACGACACCGAGGCGGTCCCAGACAAGCCGAGAGACATAGTCCCTCCAGCGTGTTCTAGGTCGACCCCGGGGTCTCTTCCCGGTTGGACATGCCCGAAACACCACACCAGGGAGGCGTCCGGGGGGCATTCTGACCGGATGCCCGAGCCACCTCAACTGGCCCCTCTCAATGCGGAGGAGCAGCGGATCTACTCCGAGCTCTCCCCGGATGGCGGAGCTTCTCACCTTATCTCTAAGGGAGAACCCCGCCACCCGGCGAAGAAAGCTCATTTCAGCCGCTTGTATCCGTGATCTTGTTCTTTCGGTCATTACCCAAAGCTCGTGACCATAGGTGAGGGTTGGAAGGTAGATCGACTGGTAAATTGAGAGCTTCGCCTTGCGGCTCAGCTCCTTCTTCACCACGACGGACCGGTACAGGCACCGCTTAACAGCAGACTTTTTTTTTTGAATTTTTTTAATTTTTTTTTTTTTTAATTGGTCGGACGAAATATGCTAATTTTTTGAGATAGGAATTTTGGGTTTTCATGAGCTGTATGCCAAAATCATCAGTATTGTAACAATAATAGACCTGAAATATTTCAGTTGGTGTGCGATGAATCTAAAATATGAGTTTATTTTTTTATCAGTACATTACAGAAAATAATGAACTTTATCACAATATGCTAATTTTTTTGAGAAGGACTAGTATATTCTCTACATAATAATAATAATAATAGGGGAAGTGGTGGTAAAGGTGCTGGATCGCTGATCCTAAGGTTATGGGTTCAAGTCCCACTTTCAGTGGGTTGTCACTGTCCCCCCAGTGCACTAACTGGGTTATCAAAGGTTGGCATAGAAATTTTTGATTTAGCAATTGTCAAGTTGCCATGACTTTTAATGGTAGATGCCGAGTAATCAGGCATAGAGACCTCGTGTTTGTGGAAAAGGGCAGGGAGCCTTTTGACAGATTTCTGAGCTTGGCTGTGGGACTCACAGACTCACAGTGAGATCAGGTGATGATGTTGCTTGAGGACGCCTGGAGTGCAGTCTATTGTTTCAGTTAATCCCAGTGGTGTTTTGTCACAGCAATACTTCTGTTCCAACTTCTAAGTCTTCTAAGGACCCTTTGAGGTCAACTACAACCTAAGAGGTGCCCCAGAGAACTAAAAACCACCAAGGGCTTTTCTTTCTGTTTGCATTCACACTTTCAGTAGGTACACTGAATTGACATCAGCCAGCCTACGGTTGGTATAGCAAACATTTCATAATAATAATGAGCCAGTGGTGGCCTATAGGGTGCTGGATCGCTGATCCCAAGGTTGGGGGTTCGAGTCCCACGTTCCACAAGGTTGTCACTGTCCCCCCCAGTGCAGCTAACTGGGTTATCAAAGGCGGGCCATGTGTGTCACTGTCTATGGTGAGAGGTTGATGTAAAAGAACCATTGCTGACTTTCGTAAAGAGGAGCTGCAAAGTCGTCAGCGTGTTTCTGTCCCTTGTTAAAACGGGTTGTGACAGGAAGGGCATCCGACGTAAAAACCTCTGCCAAATCAAAAAACGTGCGAATCAGATGATTCGCTGTGGCGACTCCCGAGTAAAAGGGAAAAAGCCGAAAGGAAGACAGACAGTGGTGGCTTAATGGTAAAGTGCTTGATTACTGAACCTGTGGTCGAGGGTAAAAGTCCCACTATCACCGGGTTGTCACTGCTGTCCCCCCAGTGCCATCAACTAGGTTATCAAAGGCTGGCCATGTCTCTCATTATCGTCACATCATGAATGTTTCTGGATTTAGATCCAGTGCAGAAAGTCGAGGGGCTGAAGAAACAGCTCTCAGAAGTTTCCAGGGAGTTTCAGATGAGAATTAAGGTAAGTGAGAATTTCCTGGAAAGAGACAGTAACCTTTGAAATATTATTGGAACCAAAACAACATGTATTATTCTGTTATTCACTGAGCGTATATAATGGATCTCATTCAAAAATGTTCCTATCCGTGGCCATCATTCAGGAGCTGGAGCAAGAGTGCCAGGCTCACAGAGTCCAGGAGAAGTCGACTGAGAAGGCGGAGCTAAAACAGAAGGAGAAGTTGAGAAAAGTAAAGTCTTTAGGATCCCTGAAAATATAAGTGTGGATAAAAACTCACTTAATTTTTATGAAATGAAAGTGGACCTTTAAGATAATCGTTTGAAGGTCATCTCTCTCAGGTGTATGAGGAAGAGACGGAGAAGAACAACAAGGTGTATAAAGTCATTCAAATAACCCTGAACAGGAGAAATAACAGAATAAAGATGGAGATGAAAAAGAATAAGAGGTTACAGATGGTGAGCAATTTAATAAAATTATAATATGAATATTTGTTCTATAACAGATTCATTTTCTTTTTCTCCCTAAAGAACAAGCACCATGAAATAATTGAGGAGGCTCGTTTATGAATCTTCTGTTTATAAACACACATCAATACTTCAAATGTTCATAATGTTCTAAAAATATTCATAATTGCACTACATCCGCAAAAAGAGAGGACTGCTTACAGACTGTTCTATCAACAGCAGTGCTTAAATATCTAAAAAACGGAAGAGATGGACTTCGTGCTCAGATGGAGACCGAGGTCCTGATGTGAACGATACTGATCATCCAAGTCTGAATCGATGTTCCCTGGGAAACATTTTCTCTGTGGGTAGATGAAATCATACGTGAAAGATAAAGCTGCAGGCAATGATTCCCAGCATCCAAGCTTCTTCTTTTCCTTTCGGCTATTCTCTTCAGGGGTCGCCACAGCGAATCATCTGCGTCCATCTCACCCTACCCTCTGCATCTTCTCTTACACCTTCATGTCTTCCTTCACCACATACATAAATCTCTTTGGTCTTCCTTTAGGCCTTCTGCCTGGTAGTTCCAACCTCAGCATCCTACTACAAATATACTCACTATCCCTCCTCTGTACATGTCCAATACCACAGTTCCTCTCTCGGCACCCTAACATATGCTTTCTCCAGATCCGCAAAGGCACAATGCAGCTCCCTCTGACCTTCTCTGTACTTCTCTATTAACATCCTAAAAGCAAACACTGCATCTGTGGTGCTCTTTCTTGGCATGAAACCAAACTGTTGTTCAAAAATGCTGACCTCTGCCCTAAGGTCTCACTTCCACTATACGTTCCCATAACTTCATCGTATGGCTCATTAACTTTATCCCTCTGTAGTTTCCACAACTCTGCACGTCTCCCTTGTTCTTAAAAATGGGCACCAGCACACTTATCCTCCATTCCTCCGGCATCCTCTCACTCTCTAAGACCTTGTTGAATATTCTTGTCAGAAAATCTACTGCTACCTCTCCTAGACACTTCCATACCTCCACCGGTATGTCATCAGGACCAACTGCCTTTCCACTCTTCATCCTCTTCAATGCCCTCCTCACGTCACGTCACCCTTATTAATCTTGCTACTTCCTGGTCCTAAATGATCACCTCTTCTACTCTTTCTTCTCTCATTTTCCTCATTTGGAAAGTACTTCAAAGTACTCTTTCCATTTTCCCAGCACACTTCTTCCATCAGTCAATACATTTCCCTCTCTGTCCTTTATCAATCTAACTTGCTGTACGTCCTTCCCATCTCTATTTCTCTGCTGCGCCAACCTGTTAAGATCATTTTCTCCCTCCTTACTTTCCAACCTGTCATACAAGTCATCATACGCCCTCTGTTTGGCCTTAGCCACTGCTACTTTCGCCTTACGCTGTGTCTCCCTGTACTCCTGTTTACTCTCTTCGGTCCTCTCAATGTCCCACTTCTTCTTAGCTAACCTCTTCCTTTGTACACACTCCTGCACTTCCTCATTCCACCACCAAGTCTCCTTATCTACTTTCCTTCCAGATGACACACCAAGTATTCTCCTACCTGTGTCCCTGATCACATTTGCTGTGGTTGTCCAGTCATTTGGAAGCACTTCCTGGCCACCCAAAGCCTGTTTCAACTCCTCCTTGAAGACAACACGACACTCTTCCTTTTTCAGCTTCCACCACTTTGTCTTCTGCTCTGCCTTTGCCTTCACCTTCCTCACCATCAGCATCATCCTGCACACCACCATCCTATGCTGTTTGGCAACACTCTCACCCACTACTACTTTGCAGTCACTGACTTCCTTCAAATTACATCGCCTGCACAAGATGTAGTCTACCTGTGTGCTCCTACCTCCGCTTTTATAAGTCACCCGATGCTCCTCTCTCTTCTTGAAGAAAGTATTTACCACAGCCATTTCCATCCTTGTTGCAAATCGATCAACATCTGTCCTTCTGTGTTCCTGTCCTGGATACCAAACCTGCCCATCACTTCCTCGTCCCCTCTGTTGCCTGCACCAACATGTCCATTGAAGTCTTCACCAATGACCACTCTTTCACCTCTGGGGGTACTCTGCATCACTTCATCTAACTCACTCCAGAATCTCTCCTTCTCTTCTAGCTCACATCCTGCCTGTGGGGCATAAGCACTAACAACATTGAACATCACACCTTCAATTTCTAACTTGAGACTCATCACTCTGTCTGACACTCTTTTCACTTCTAGAACATTCCTGACAAACTCCTCCTTCAAGATGACTCCTACTCCATTTCTCTTCCCATCCACACCATGATAAAACAGCTTAAACCCTGCTCCTAAGCTTTGAGACTTGCTACCTTTCCACCTGGTCTCCTGAACACACAGTATGTCTACCTTCCTCCTCTGCATCATGTCAGCCAGCTCTCTACCTTTTCCTGTCATAATTCCAACATTCAAAGTCCCCACTCTCAGTCCTAGACTCATGCCTTTCCTCTTTTCTCTCCGCCTATGGACACGCATCCCACCTCTTCTTCTTCGACCAACAGTAGCCTAGTTTCCACCAGCACCCTGTGGGTAAACAGCACTGATGGTCGTCATTGTTAACCCGGGCCTCGACTGATCCGGAATGACATTCGTATTGATGATTCGCATAACAATTTTGAGAGCTCGGAGTAGATCCGCTGCTCCTCCGCATTGAGAGGGGCCAGTTGAGGTGGCTTGAGCATCTGGTTAGAATGCCCCCGGACGCCTCCCTGGTGTAGTGTTTCGGGCATGTCCAACTGGGAAGAGACCCCGGGGTCGACCTAGAACACGCTGGAGGGACTATGTCTCTCGGCTTGTCTGGGACCGCCTCGGTGTCCCCTCGGGAGAGTTGGAGGAAGTGGCTCGGGAGAGGGACGTCTGGACCTCTTTGCTGAGGTTGCTACCCCCGCGACCCGACCCTGGACTAAGCGGAAGAAGATGATGATGATGATGATGACATATATACAGTGGTAGGAAAAAGTATCTGAACCTTTTGGAATTTCTCATTTCTGCATAAAATCATGAAATCTGATCTGATCTTTGTCAAAATAACACAGATGAAAAAACAGTGTCTGCTTTAACTAAAACCACCCAAACATTTATAGGTTTTCATATTTTAATGAAGATAGCATGCAAACAATGACAGAAAACCAAAGTAAGGTTTTTAGGTTTACTTTTCACCTGAAAACCTTCCGGAGAAAAGATCCACCGTTTGACCAAAAGTTTTGAGTTCTAAATGATGATGTAATGAAAACCAACGGCATGGGAAGCATTTAATTTAACAATATAGTAATGAGACTCATCACAGCATTTCTTCATTGTCTTTTTCTTTAACTTGCTCTAGTTATTTGTCACTACAGCAGATCATCCTTCTCCAGCTCTCTGTGTCTTCTGTACCCCTCTCCATTACACCATATCCTTCCTATTCTTCTACCAGGCAGTTGCTTCCTCAACATTCTTTGAGCTTTATTCCTTCCATCCCTCCTCTACACAAATCAAATCCATCTCAATTCAGCCTATCTCACTTTATCCTGTTCTGTTCTGTCTCAAACATGTTTATTCTGTCCATTGTTGTCTCTCCCAGCGAAAATCAAGGCATCTTCATCTCTGACACTTGAAGTTCCACCTCCTGTCTTTTAATCAGCAGAACTGTCTCCAAACCATCCAACATCGCTGGCCTTGTGATTGTTTTGTAAAGTTTTCGCTTCACTCCTATAGATACCCTTCTATCACCAATCACTCCATCCACTCTTCTCCAACCATTCCAGAAATGAGAAAATAACAGATGGAAGGCTGGAAAAGAAAAAGGAAAAGTTAGGATTATGCATTTTCAAGAAAAATTGAATGGAAATGATTGCAGGTATGAACGTCTGGTTGTGTTTTAGGAATGTAAGCAAAAGCAGGAGGCTCACAGTGTCCTGTTGCTGAAATTAGAGAAGATGAAGCAGGAGCTGACACATCAAGAGTCACAACTCGGGGTAAATCTCTGTGTGTGTGTGTGTGTGTGTGTGTGTGTGTGTGTGTGTGTGTGTGCACGCGCGTGTGTGCATGCGTGTGTGTGTTGGGGGTGCGTGTGTGTGTGAGTCTGCGTGTGCGCGTGTGTGTGTGCGCGCGTGTGTGTGTGTGCGCGCGTGTGTGTGTGTGTGAGTGTGTACGTGCATGTGTGTGTGAGAGAGAGTGTGTGTGCATGTGTGTGTGAGCGAGAGTGTGTGTGTGTGCACATGTGTGTGTAAGTGTGTGCGCATGTGTAAGTGATTTTTTTTTTTTGGCTGATGCTAAACAGAATGAACCGACGGCTCTGGAGTGCATCACTCAGCTGGAGAGGGAAAAGTCTGACCTGAGATCCCAGATGAAGATCCTCCGTGGATCAGTGCAGGAAATGGCGGAAATGTTGTGTCAGACTCATGATGAGTTTGATGAGTTGAGGGACGTAAGTGAGAAAGCTTTAAATCACACACTTCTTTTAAAATCGTCTCAGTGCTTTATGAAAACTTGCCCAAAGTTACATCAGTGGTTAAGCATTTTTAATGAACTGAATGGAAATCATTGCAGATGTGAACATTAAGCACTCAGATATGGACCTCTTTTGCCTCAGGCCTGCATTTTATTAATGTGAGCGAGAGATTTATGGTGTACTCCTGTCTCACGCTGCCCAACTGCTACACAATGAATAGAAACAAAATCCATAAAATCCTCTTTATTGCCTTTTGTTGGGGTCAGTGTTGTCTTGTGAATGTAGAATACAGAATAAGTGTTTCTGCTGTGCGATGGCCTGTCGAGCTGTCCAGGGTGTACTCTGCCTTCGCCCAGAGTCGGCTGAGATGGGCACCAACCCCCCCTAATTAGGATGAAGCAGTTCAGAAAATGAATGAATGAATGGTAGTTGGTAACATCTTGAACAACTTTTTTGCAGTACTGCTCATGATCTATTTCAATAAACGGGTTCAATAAACTGCCCCAGGAACAAATATTTAAATTAACAAAGACGTGGGAGTACTACAAGTGCAAAAAGGTAAATTGTTTTAGTTTGATGGAAGCAGCTGAGGATAAATGACTGAATCTTCTCATATCACTCAATCATATCAAAGCCACTGGTTTAGACCAAATCCTGCAGTTTCTAAAAGCCAGTGGTGTATCCATTTATCTAAACCAGGGATCGGGAACCTTTTTGACGAAGAGAGCCAAAAAATCTCCAATTTAAAATGTAATCCTCTGAGAGCCAAATATATTTTTTAATACTGAGACCAACATTAGAGTATAATAAGACTCTGAATTTATTTTAAACAACATTGTTATAACGAAGTTATTTATTAATAAGGAAAGTACTTCTTACTATTAATGCGACTTCTGGTGCTGCATGGTGTTTCTGATGGCTTTGTAGTCTGGTTGATATGTGCTGAGGTTCAGCTTCATGCAGGCATTTAGGCTTCAATCTATTACATGTGACCACAGGTGATGTTTTTCAGGTATGAGAAGGACTGCTCGCTTGCACATGTGGAGCCAAACATAGTCAATACGACAGGACTCACATGCTGCAGTGTTTATGTGACAGGAAGCGCGTCCCAAGTTTTGGCAATCAGCTGGTCTGCAGGTTGTAATTTTTTCATGTCTGTCCATTTGTGTTTTGCTTGCCAGCTCTGCTTGGTTTCGTGCACGTGAGCTAATCAAAAATGGGGAAATTTACCTCTTTACCCAAAAACAACTCACGAAGGCTGTTGCATATAATCCAATAAAATCAGAGTTTCAAAGTATCGGCCCCACCCACACACTGGAGTACAGAAAGGATTGGCTCTCTGCTGCGTGCCACAGCGACAAGTGGCATTGAAAATAGATGTATTGATTGAAATGCGTGAGATTTATTTATGTTTTGGGGGTTTTTTTAAATGTTTTTTTTTTGTATTTTTATTTAAAGGACAGTGAAATTATGTATTAGTTACAGTAGGCTCTCGATATTAGTGGGGGTTCGGTTCTGGCCCCTCCCATGAATGAAGATAATCCGCAAGTTCTGTACCCTGAAGTAAAACCCCATGTATCATCTTACATGCGCGAATGAGCAACCGGAAGTAAAATACCGTGTATCCATTAAATGCGCTAAAATATGTTTCTTAAACACATTCTATAGACAGTCTTACTCATTAATACAGTATTAATGAAGTAAAATATAGTAATAATTAAGAAAAACCTTTACATCTTTACTGTTATATTTATTGATGATAAAATATAAACATTATACAGCATATACTGTTGTAAAGCACTAGTATTACAGTCTTTTTCAATTATTATTCCAGTACAGTATCTCAGTTAATGTTTATGCGTGATATTTTATGTTCTGTAGCATGTTTAACAAACGATACAAAAAGGATAAACTTAATTACGCTTCATGTTACATTGAACTTGGAGTGATGTCTCCAAGATTGCGCTGCCTAGAGGGCAATGTCATGGAGTTCTCAGAGTCAAATTGTTTCTTTGTTCATTTTAATTTCTTTTATTTGTTGTTTTGTTTGTTCATGTTTTGCACTATGCTCGTCTATGATTAGTTGGCCCTCCTACAGCTATGAGATTGGCGGGAAAGGGCCGAACGACGACTCCGGTGCTTGGGATCGCAGGGGATGAAGGCCGTGTAGCCGGCTGGTGCAATCGCCTCGTCGGGTATACTCTCCTCGAGCCATGTTTCACAGAAACACAGTATGGAGCAGTCCTGTCGATCCCTCTGCACTGCAATCTGAGCATGAAGCTTGTCCATCTCGTTTCACAGGGACTGAACATTTTCAAGCAGTATGACCGGAAGTGATAACCAAGCACCAGAGACTCTGAGAACTCCACCTGGGCTTATTGTTAGCCGGGGTGCGGCTAGCATTGAGCTACCATAGTATATTAGCTCACGATAGGAGTTGTGTGCTTAGTTGCCCGAAGCTGAAGCTGCTCATAGCTGTAGTAGGGTCGACCGGTCATAGACGAGCATAGTGCAATACAACAAATAAAACAAATCAAAAGAAACAACATGACTCTGAAAACTCCGCCTGGGCTTATTGTTAGCTGGGGTGTGGCTAGCATTGAGCTACCATAGCATATTAGCTCAAGATAGGGGTTGAAGACTCCTATCTCATAGCTGTAGTAGGGCTGACCGGTCACCCTCTAGGCAGCGCCATCTTGGAGACATCACTCCAAGTTCAATGTTAAAGGACATGAAGCTTAATAAAGTTTATCCTTTTGGTATCATTTATTAAACATGCTACAGAACATAAAATCTCACACACAAACATTCTAAACATTAACTTAGATACTGTAATGGAATAATAATTGAAAAAGACTTTAATACAACAGTTCAGAGGAAACTGTCGTTTCTTCAGGAGAAAGTCTTATTTCTTCAGAAGAGACATCCAGCGTTTTCTATCACTTAGCCAGAGAAGATGCACAGCATTTGAGAGGTATCATAGAGCTTAACTGGTACTTAAAACACACACAAAAAAACAGGCTCATTGACAACTTGTGCGCGAATCAGGAAAAAGGGGCGTTACATCATCTCAACCAATCAGCAGGAAGGAGGACAGCCATTGGCTGAATTTGAATGACGTGTCAGTCGCTCGGCAATCCACGAATACTCAAACCGTGATCGCAAAACCACGAATAGTCAAGGGTCTACTGTATTTTGTTAAGAAAGACCACCTGATTTATCTGAGAGCCAGATGCAGTCATCAAAAGATCTCACGAGCCATAGGTTTCTGACCCCTGGTCTTAACCCTGACCCGTACTGCAAATCTATTCATCACCAGTGATGTAATTCCTTCCGATATAAAATGTGCTCAGATGACTCTGCTCCACAAAAACACCTCTAAGATTCAACCTGCCAATTACTGAGAGTGTCTATATTGAGTGTCTTTTCCAAGATAGTAGAGAAAATGTTCTATGATCAGGTTAATAAATATCTGACAGACAATGAACTCCTATAAGAGTCCCAATCAGGTTTCAGATGATCACATGCCACGCACACATGTTTAGACAATTTTTTTAAATTAAATAAAAAATGAATACGATAAAGGCAACTACAGTACATTGATATGGTGTTACTTGATCTCCAAAAGGTCTTTGATACTGTGGACCACAACATCCTGAAGATAAAAACTAAAAGCCTCAGGATTTGAGCATTGGAGATTGGGGGCAGCCTTTGGGCTCCTGTATCAGTGTCCTCTGGAGTACCCCAAGATTCTATTCTAGGACCCCTTCACTTTTTGATATATTTCAACGATATGTTCTCAGCAGTGAGTTGATAGCTGCTGTTATACACTGATGACGCCGATTTAATGGTATCTGACAAAAACTTCACAGAGATTCAGCAGTGTTGAATCTCTCACAGCCCAGTGAGTTGGGCTTCATCAGAGGCTGGCTAACATACAAAAAAATCTATCTTTACACATGAAGATAGAATCAATCCTATTTAGATCAAAACAGACTGTGTAACAAAACCAAACGAAGTAGCTTGCATAGGAACCAAAATTGTCAGCAAAACCTGCATGAAATATATTGGGCTAAATTTGGACCAATCATTGTCAGGTTCATTGTTCTTTTTAAATCTTTTGTATTATTAGTTTCTGATTTTGTTTTCTGTGCCCATTGTCTTGTAGCAATGTTTACCTGTGATTTAGGGCCACAATAGCCACAATTGTGAAAAAATATACAACAAAATCTTAATGTATGTAGGTCTTCATGTTCTTTTAACTGCTCACCTACATACATTAAGATTTTCTTCTCATTAAAGGGGTATTTCACCAAAAGGGGCATCTCACCAAATTGACGGTGAATTGCCTACTGAATTCTGTAACTACTCTGGAATATTAGTTATGTTCTCTGAATGGATCTCGTAGTTTGCCAACATCTTCAAAATAAGGTGGCACAGTGGGGCAATGGTTAGCATGTTTACCTCACAGCAAGGGATTCCATAGTTCCATTCATGGATCGTTTTGTCTCTGTATGGATGCATGATCTCCCCATCCATGTGCAGATGTGTAGGCCAATTGAATTGGCTGTTCCAAGTTGCCCTTAGGAGTGAGTGAGAGTGTGAATGGTTGTGTGTCTGTTGGCCCTGTGATGGTCTGGTGGGCTGTCCAGGGTGCATCCTGCCTTCACCCACAGTCAGGTTATATGGGTGCCAGCTTCCCCACGACCCTAATTAGGATAAATCAGCTTAGAAAATGAATGAACGAATTTTCAAAAAATCTCCAAAGACTCTCAAATTATCCTGTACAGTCACTAACTTCTCAGTGACTATCACCAAAAAAAGTGAATATATGAAGATCAATTACACAAGGTAATGATGTTAGAGAATAGATTGAGAGAGTTTGGAGAAATTTCTTGGATTTGTAGAATTGATTGACTTCTTGAGAACAAAAATCAGACACCGGGGAGGGGGGGGGGGGGGGGGGTGTCCTGAGGCAATTTTTCCACCAGATATTTGAAAAGTTCACAGAAAATAGTTGAACATTGCAGGAACTGAATATCTAAAGGATATTTGAATTTAGTGCCCAAGACACTATGGAAAAGCTCCCTAGGAGTGATATCCCAGGGTGGCAGTGCCATTTATTGTGACATCATCACAGAATGTTTCGGTCAGGTGACACACTGGTGGAATATAATGGATAATATATATATATAATATAATGGAAACAGGGAGAACGAATATGGTCTCCAGTGGACCCCATTACCTCAGACATCCTGCAGTGACCCACTGTACGGTAAACACTCATCTTGTTTGAACCTCTTCAACAACCTGGTTGTTTTCTAGGAGAAGGAGAGCGAGCAGCAGAATCTCAGGAACCTTTTGTCCCAAAATATAGACATCAAGGTAAAGATTTCTTAACTTGAAGACATAAGTGCTGTGTGAATGTGAAAGATTGTTTTGTAGCTCAGACAACAAGAATGAAAGGAAAAGTGTACAAGACGGTGTTGAGGCCAGCGATGTTGTATGGTTTAGAAACAGTGGCCCTGGGGAAAAGACAGGAGGCAGAGCTGGAGGTAGCAGAGATGAAAATGTTGAGGTTCTCTTTGGGAGTAACGAGGATGGATAGGATCAGGAATGAGCACATCAGAGGGACAGCACATGTAAGACGTTTTGGAGACAAAGTCAGAGAGGCTAGATTGAGATGGTTTGGACATGTACAGAGGAGGGATAGTGAGTATATTGGTAGTAGGATGTTGAGGCTGGAACTACCAGGCAGAAGGCCCAGAGGAAGACCAAAGAGACGGTTCATGGATGTGGTGAAGGAAGACATGAAGGTCGTTGGAGTAAGAGTAGATGATGCAAAGGATAGGGTGAGATGGAGGCAGATGATTCACTGTGGCGACCCCTGAAGGGAAAAGCCGAAAGGAAAAGAAGAAAGAAGAAGCAGCTCAGACAAAGAAATACATAATGTTGCAAATGTCAAACATTCGTAGGGAAATCTAGAATATAAATCATCTCAATACGTTCTGATGTTTATTCTAAATCAGAAAACTGGACAAAACCAAGCACCGATCCTTCAGAGTGTTGATCAGTTCCTACTGTACATTGCTCCAAGCTGTAAATGATAGCAATGCCTTCGAGACAAAGTTCAACAAAAGTAAAGTGATGTTGGTTATTTGTGGAGTTTGAATCATTTTGTGACCATAAACTTCATGCACTCAGAATATTCTGGAGGGTGAGAACTCAGTCCTGAAGGAACAGGTATCATTACTGCGAGAATCAGTGGAGTTGTTGGAAAGAAAACTTAAGGAGGCCCATCAGATGTACAAGGAAAAGTTGAAGGTAAGTGAGAAAAGTACAGTCAAAAACACACTTTGACATTAAACCTGCACACACTACTGCAGCCATTTCTAAATTTCACTGATTACTTTCATCATCACACCGGACTAGAAGTGTTGGATTTAAGATGACTTAAGAAAGTGAAGGAAATCCTCTAAGCTCTGGCCATAAAAAGTGCACTGTATAAACACACACACACACACAAAAACGCACATACACACACACACAATGACATAAACACACACACACACACACACACACACAAAAACACACACATACACACATACACTGACATACACACACACACACACACACACACACACACAAACACACACGTACTCACACCTCACACACACACACACACACACACACATACACACACACACACACACACACACACACACACAAACACACACGTACTCACACCTCACACACACACACACACACACACACACACACACACACACACACAAAAACGCACATACACACACACACAATGACATAAACACACACACACACACACATACACACACACACTGACATACACACACACACACACACGCACACAAACACACACGTATTCACACCTCACACACACACACACACACACACACACGTACTCACACCACACACACACACACACACACACACAAATTTATTAATATGAAGCCAACTTAAAATGCAGCCAGGATGGGGGGGCTCAAGCCAGTGTTCACCCTCACGCCAGTCCCAAGCCCGGATAAATGCAGAGGGTTGTGTCAGGAAAAGCATCCAGCGTAAAACCAATGCCACATAAAACATGCGAGTCAAAAATACGAATCCCATACTGGTTATGGTAATTGGTCAAGGCCGGAGTTAACAACGACCGCCACCAGTGCCGTTAACCAACAGGGTGCTGGTGGAAATTGGACTACTGTTGGTCGAAGAAGGAGAGTTCGAAGAAGGAAAAATGGGAGGCGTGTCCGTAGGCAGAGAGAGAGAAGAGGAAAGGCATGAGTCTAGGACTGAGCGTAGGGACTTTGAATGTTGGATTTATGATAGGAAAAGATAGCGAGCTGGCGGACATGATGCAGAGGAGGAAGGTGGACATACTGTGGTGTTCAGGAGACCAGGTGGAAAGGTAGCAAGGCTAGACGCTTAGGATCAGGGTTTAAACTGTTTTATCATGGTGTGGATGGGAAGAGAAATGGAGTAGGAGTCATCTTGAAGGAGGAGTTTGTCAGGAATGTTCTAGAAGTGAAAAGAGTGTCAGACAGAGTGATGAGTCTCAAGTTAGAAATTGAAGGTGTGATGTTCAACGTTGTTAGTGCTTATGCCCCACAGGCAGGATGTGAGCTGGAAGAGAAGGAGAGATTCTGGAGTGACTTAGATGAAGTGATGCAGAGAAGAGACAGGAGCATAGGGTCACTTATAAAAGCACACAGGTAGACTACATCTTGTGTAGACAATGAAATTTGAAGGAAGTCAGTGACTGCAAAGCAGTAGTGGGTGAGAGTGTTGCCAAACAGCATAGGATGGTGGTGTGCAGGATGACGCTGATGGTGAGGAAGGTGAAGAAAGCAAAGGCAGAGCAGAAGACAAGGTGGTGGAAGCTGAAAAGGGAAGAGGGTCGGGTTGGCTTCAAGGAGGAGTTGAAACAGGCTTGGGGTGGTAAGGAAGTGCTTCCAGATGACTGGACAACTACAGCTCATGTGATTAGGGAGACAGGTAGGAGAGTACTTGGTGTGTCCTCTGGAAGGAAAGTAGATAAGGAGACTTGGTGGTGGAATGAGGAAGTGCAGGAGTGTGAATAAGGAAAATGAGAGAGAAAAAAAGAGTAGAAGAGGAGACCGTTGAGGACCAGGAAGTAGCAAAGATTAGTAAGGGTGAAGTGAGGAGGGCATTGAAGAGGATGAAGAGTGGAAAGGCAGTTGGTCCTGATGACATACCTGTGGAGGTATGGAAGTGTCTAGGAGAGGTAGCACTATGTGCAGAGTTGTGGCAACTGCAGACAGATAAAGTTGATGAGCCAAAAGATGAAGTTATGGGAAAGAATGTGGAAGCTAAACTCAGGGCAGAGGTCAGCATTTGTGAACAACAGTTTGGTTTCATGCCAAGAAAGAGGACCACAGATGCAATGTTTGCTTTGAGGATGTTAATAGAGAAGTACAGAGAAGGTCAGAGGGAGCTGCATTATGCCTTTGTGGATCTGTAGAAAGCATATGACAGGGTGCCAAGGGAGGAACTGTGCTATTGCATGAGGAAGTCTGGAGTTATAACCTGTGATTGAATGTAGAACAAAATAAATTTACTGAAATAGTTATTGAACTTCTAGTCCGCACAGGTGAACACTAAGCGGAGAGTTAAGATTGGTCTCGAACATTCTCGCCTGAAGAATGAGAACTTGGCCCTGAAGGAATACGTTATGACCCTACGAGACACAGTGGAAAAGTTGCAGGAAAAACTTGAGGAGACGTATGAGATGCATGAGAAGTTGAATGTAAGTGAGAGACTACCTGAACAGGTCTTTTTCTGGGCGGCTATTTTATTTTTCTAACATTTTTGACTGGTAACTTCTACAGTGATTCTGCCTGGAACTCCATTTGAAATGGAAAATATTCAGCTGAGTTTTTAAACATTATTGCTTGTGTACAACGTTTGGATATTTTTAATGCCAACACTTAATTTAATATTAATAAGTTAATGCTAATAATATGCAAATCTTTTTTACACTTTAGCAACAGCACTACCATGCTAGGCATTGTCCATCCACTCATCTATTTGCATCATCATCATCTTCCGCTTAGTCCAGGGTCGGGTCGCGGAGGCAGCAACCTAAGCAAAGAGGTCCAGACGTCCCTCTCCCGAGCCACTTCCTCCAACTCTCCCGGGGGGACACCGAGGCGGTCCCAGACAAGCCGAGAGACATAGTCCCTCCAGCGTGTTCTAGGTCGACCCCGGGGTCTCTTCCCGGTTGGGCATGCCCAAAACACCACACCAGGGAGGCGTCCGGGGGGCATTCTAACCAGATGCCTGAGCCACCTCAACTGGCCCCTCTCAATGCAGTGGAGCAGCGGATCTACTCCGAGCTCTCCCCGGATGGTGGAGCTTCTCACCTTATCTCTAAGGGAGAACCCCGCCACCTGGCAAAGGAAGCTCATTTCAGCCGCTTGTATCCGTGATCTTGTTCTTTCGGTCATTACCCAAAGCTCGTGACCATAGGTGAGGGTTGGAACATAGATCGACTGGTAAATTGAGAGCTTCGCCTTGTGGCTCAGCTCCTTCTTCACCACGACGGACCGGTACAGGCACCGCTTAACAGCAGAGGCTGCAGCGATCTGTCTGTTGATCTCTCGCTCCAGCCTTCCCTCACTCGTAAACAAGACCCCAAGATACTTAAACTCCTCCACTTGGGGCAGGACCTCATTCCCGACCCGGAGGGTGCATTCCACCCTTGTCCGACTGAGAACCATGGCCTCAGACTTGGAGGTACTGATCTTCATCCCGGCTGCGAATCACTCCAATGAGAGCTGGAGGTCCCGACTTGATGACGCCAAAAGGACAACATCATCCGCAAAAAGCAGAGACAATATCCGATGGCCACCAAACCAGAACCCCTCATCGCCTCGACTGCGCCCAGAAATTCTGTCCATAAATATTATGAACAGAATCGGTGACAAAGGACAGCCTTGGCGGACTCCAACTCCCACTGGAAACGAATCCGACCTGCTGTTACCAATACGGACCAAACTCTGGCTCCGGTGATACAGCGACCGAATAGCTCGTAGCAACGGGTCCGGAACGCTGTACTCTCACACCCCACAAGATCGTTCGAGGGACACGGTCGAAAGCCTTCTCCAAATCCACAAAGCACATGTGGACAGATTGGGCAAACTCCCATGCCCCCTCCAGAATCCTGTGGAGCGTATAGAGTTGGTCAAGAGTGCTGCGGCCAGGACGAAAACCACATTGTTCCTCATGAATCCGAGGTTCGACTATCGGTCGGATCCTCCTCTCTAGTACCCCTGCATAAACTTTTCCAGGTAGGCTGAGGAGTGTAATTCCCCGATAATTGGAACACACCCTCCGGTCCCCCTTCTTAAAAATTGGGACCACCACCCCAGTTTGCCAATCCAGAGGTACAGCCCCTGATGACCACACGATGTTGCAGAGACGTGAATCCATACTTCTATACTCATCTATTTGCTGAACCATTTTAATCCTATTTAGGTCACAGGAAGGCTAAGCCTATCTCAGCCAATGCTGGGTGAAGCTGGACTTATTTTTTATTTGGATTTTTACCCATTTTCTCCCTAATTTATTCATATCCAATTCCCATCCATCACGTGTTACCTTCCCTAGCACGCAACCATGACTGAACAGGGAGAGGCGAAGGCATGCACACATGCGATGCAATGCTAACCACTCGCCGCTTTTCAAACTGCAACACGTGTAATTGGGGCAGTCTAACACAATAGAAGAGAAAGTGCTATCCGCCCCCTCGTACGACATCCGTGATTAGCTGGTAATTGTTGTGAGTGACTGGGAAGTGAGAGTATGCTATCCCTGCCTCCCAAGAGACCTCAGCCAATTAGCTCCCATGGACTACCGGTCAAGGATGGCTGAAGTATTAAACCGGATTCAAATTTGTGATCTCAGGGTTAATCGTCACACGCCACTCAGGAGGCTGAATGAAGCCAGACTTCTCCCTGAACAGCTCATCAGTCGATCATAGGGCCCTCACAACCATTCACACTCACACCTAGAGGCAGTTTGAAAAGGCAATTAGCCTAATGTGACTGTATTTGGCCTGTGGAAGGAAAGGTAAGTACCAGGAGGGACCCCATGCAAGCACACGAAGAACATGCAAACTAAACACAGAGATGCAATCCACAAACCCAGGCTATGAGACGGGCGTGTTAACCACTACACCACTGTGCTGCCCCATGCTAACATAATGTCACTTAATGCTTTGCAAAACTGTTTTTTTTTTCAAAGTGTAAAAGTGATTTAACCATCCGTTCAGATGATACATGAAGCAATGCAACCAGTGATCTGACCACAATTTCTTGAGAAAATGTATCTCAAGAAACAATTTAGAATATCCTGGTACAAGCGTTGTAATGTGTGCAGCAGCAAATCAAACTGATTTAAGATAAATGTTTCCTGAACTTCCAGATCAATGCAGAACAAGCTGAGGAGAAAGTTAAGAATGTCCTGGAGTTCAATTCTAACCTGAAGAATGAGAATTCGAACCAGATGAAAGAAGTTGAAGCACTGCAGGACCCTGTGAATATATTCGAGAGAAAATTCCAGGAGACGTATAATAAGCTATGTGATGAAAAGATGAAGGTACGTGAGAGAAGACTTTACTGCTGATGAACAATCATGTATTGTATATCGTTATTTACACAATGTTTGAAAACATTTATTCATTTTCTCAGCCCCTTCATCCTAATAAGGGTCATGGGGAGGCTGGTGGCTATCTCAGCGGACTCTGAGTGAGGGTTGGGTACACCCTGAATAGATTGCTAGACCATCACAGGGCAATACACAACCATTCACATTCACACTTAGGTTAGAAGGCGGCAGTGGTGGCCTAGTGGTAAAGGTGCTGGATCACTGATCCTAAGGTTGGAGGTTCAAGTCACACTCACTACAGGTTGTCACTGTCCTCCCAGTGCAGCTAACTGGGTTATCAAAGGTCAGCCATGTCTCTCACTGTGTATGGTGTGTTTCCGCCCTGGCAAGCTGTCCAGAGTGTACTCTGCCCTCACCCGGAGTCGGCTTGGATGGGTGCCAGCCTCCTAATTAGGATTAAGTAGTGACTGAAAATTAACTGAACTTAGGGGAGATTTGGAACAGTCAATCAGCCTAATTTTCATGTTCTTGGAGTGTGGGTGGAAACCAGAGTACCCGGATGAAACCCACACAAGCACAGGAAGAACATGCAAACTCCACACAGAAACACCCAAGCTGGGACTCAAACCAAAGCCCTCCATGCTTTGAAGTAGATGTGCTAACATCTGCATACCTCCAAAACAATTTCATCATAATGTATGTGGAAGAAAATAAAATTGATGAAAATGCTTTTTTGAACTGTCTAGTTCTCTCAGGAGCAACATACAGAGAACATAAAAAATGTTCAAGAGTCTGCTTTACTCCTGGAGGGCAAGAACTCCAACTTGAGGATAGAAATGAAAATGCTAGAAGACTCATTGGAGGGGAAGAAGAAAAACAAGTCCAAGAGACTCGTAGAATGGAACCAGAATCCCCTTGGAAGATGAACTAGTCCAAACACAACAAAAATAATTAAAGAAAATCAGGGTAGAACTCAGTTGACGGTGGACATGGAGAGCAAGATGGATATTTAAACATTTCTTGACATTACTGATCTTCTGACTTTTATCCCAATAAAATCTGGGGGAAATTTCAATTGTACATTTAAATTTCTTCATTTTTATCACATCTGAACTAAAGTGATCTGTCAAGTCTACCGCTTCCAATAAAAATTCATTTACATCCATCAGCAGTGTTTTTCATCTTGTCTCTTATTTTTCACTCCTTTAGATAGAATGAAATATTTTGAAAACTCTGTTAAAGCCTATAAACACATCGCTGATGAAAACAAACAAACAAACAAACAAACAAACAACTGATCTGCACACATAGTGGAAAACCAACTCTGTTAAAACAGTTCTTTCAGGTTATTCAGCCCAGCCGGTCCAAAAACATGGTAGAAATGTAGATTTAGATAATAACTCACTACGGAAATATTGCCAAAGGAAAGCTCTGACCAAAATAACTGCACCTTGGATTTACTCATATCAGTCTTAGAAGCTGACTTCATTTAGTATTTGTCAATCTTAATCATTTCTATTCCAGCTGTTGCTGGAATACATGAGTCATAAAAATCAAGTCTCTAAAGAAAAAGAAACTGATTGTTGAAACAAGATAGACACCAAATCAATGGTAAAGTTTTAGATCTTCTTGCATTAAATAATGTAAAACCATCAAGTACAATCAACCAAACTGTGTGTAAGGGGATGAATCCTAACCCTAACTGTATTAGTGGGGTAAGTTAGAGGAGTTCACCTTCTCCATCTACCTAGGATCTATCAAAAATCTACCTTGGACCTAATACAAATCTACAATGGACCTAGTCAGATCTACCACAAATCTACTATTTATCTTCTTGAATCTGTGTTAAATCTACCTCGAATATTCGCCAACAAACCCACAAATAAACAAACTAATAGCAGTCGAGAAAAGAGGAATTTCGATATTGGATGATGTCAGTGGCTTCCAGACTTTGGACGATCAATGACTGTAAAGGATTTGTATCCATGGCCCACACCACACTATCCTTTCTGGGGTCTTTTTCTTCTTTTTCTTTTAGCTGCTCCCTTCAGGGGTTGCCACAGCGAATCATCTGCCTCCATCTCACCCTTTTCTCTTACACCAACTACCTTCATGTCTTCCTTCACCACATCCATAAATCTTCTCTTTGGTCTTCCTCTTGGCCTTCTGCCTCGTAATTCCAATCTCAGCATCCTACTACCAATATATTCACTATCCCTCCTCTGTACATGTCCAAACCATTTCAATCTAGCCTCTCTGACTTTGTCTCCAAAACCTCATTCCTGATCCTATCCATCCTCGTTACTCCCAAAGAGAACCTCAACATTTTCATCTCTGCTACCTCCAGCTCTGCCTCCCGTCTTTTCCTCAGCACCACTGTCTCTAAACCATACAACATCGCTGTCCTCATCACCGTCTTATACACTTTTCCCTTCATTCTTGCTGATAACTTCCTACCACACCGGACACTTTTCTCCAACCATTCCAGCCTGCCTGCATCTGCTTCTTCACCTCTTTTCCACACTCTCCATTGCTCTGGATTGTTGAGCCGAAGTACTTAAAATCCTCCACCTTCTTTATCTCTGCTCCCTGTAACCTCACCATTCCGCTTGGGTCCTTCTCGTTCACACATATGTATTCTGTCTTACTGATGTTAAGCTTCATATTTCTCCTTTCCAGGGCATACCTCCACCTCTCTAGATTTTCCTCCACTTGTTCTCTGCTCTCACGACAGATCACAATGTCATCTGCAAACATCATAGTCCATGGAGATTCTTGTCTAATCTCGTCTGTCAGCCTGTCCATCAGTTCCTCTCTCGGCACCCTATCATATGCTTTCTTCAGATCCAAAAAGGCACAATGCAGCTCCCTCTGACCTTCTCTGTACTTCTCTATTAACATTCTCAAAGCAAACACTGCATCTGTGGTGCTCTTTCTTGGCATGAAACCAAACTGTTGTTCACAGATGCTGACCTCTGCCCTAAGGTCTTGCTTTCACTATTATTTTCCATAAATTCATCTTTTGGTTCATCCACTTTATCCATCTATAGTTTCCACAACTCTGCACGTCTCCCTTGTTCTTAAAAATGGACACAAGCACACTTCTCCTTCATTCCTCCAGCATCCTCTCACTCTCTAAGACCTTGTTGAATGTTCTTGTCAGAAAATGTCATGCTACCTCTACTAGACATTTCCATACCTCCACAGGCAGGTATGTCATCAGGACCAACTGCCTTTCCACTCTTCATCCTCTTCAATGCCCTCCTCACGTCACGTCACCCTTATTAATCTTCCTACTTCCTGGTCCTAAATGATCACCTCTTCTACTCTTTCTTCTCTCATTTTCCTCATTCATCAGCTCTTCAAAGTACTCTTTCCATCTTCCCAGCACACTTCTTCCATCAGTCAATACATTTCCCTCTCTGTCCTTAATCACTCTAACTTGTTGCATGTCCTTCCATCTCTATTTCTCTGCTGTGCCAACCTGTATAAATCATTTTCTCCCTCCTTACCATCCAACCAAGCATATAAGCCATCATACGCCCTCTGTTTGGCCTTTGACACCGCTACCTTTGCCTTACACTGTGTCTCCCTGTACTCCTGTTTACTCTCTTCAGTCCTCTCAATGTCTCTTTTTCTTGGCTAACCTCTTCCCTTGTACACACTCCTGCACTTCCTCATTCCACCACCAAGTCTCCTTATCTACTTTCCTTCCAAAGGACACACCAAGTACTCTCCTATCTGTCTTCCTGATCACATTAGCTGTAGTTGTACAGTCATCTGGAAGTACTTCCTGACCACCCAAAGCCTGTTTCAATTCCTCCTTGAAGACAACATGACACTCTTCCTTTTTCAGCTTCCACCACCTTGTCTTCTGCTCTGCCTTCACCTTCTTCACCCTCCTCACCATCAGCATCATCCTGCACACCACCATCCTATGCTGTTTGGCAACACTCTCATCCACTATTAGTTTGCAGTCACTGACTTCCTTCAAATTACATTGTCTACACACGATGTAGTCTACCTGTGTGCTCCTACCTCTGCTTTTATAAGTCACCCTATGCTCCTCTCTCTTCTGCAAGAAAGTCTTCACCACGGCCATTTCCATCCTTTTCTCAAAATCTATCGACATCTGTCCTTCTGTGTCTCTGTCCTGATACCAAACCTGCCCATCACTTCCGTGTCAACTCTGTTGCCTGCACCAACATGTCCATTGAAGTCTGCACCAATGACCACTTTTTCACCTCTGGTGGTACTCTGCATCACTTCATCTAACTCACTCTTGAATCTCTCCTTCTCTTTTAGCTCACATTCTGCGTGTAGGACATAAGCACTAACAACATTGAATATCACACCTTAAATTTCTAACTTAAGATTCATCACTCTGTCTGACACTCTTTTCACTTCTAGAATATTCCTGACAAACACCTCCTTCAAGATGACTCCTACTCCATTTCTCTTCCCACCCACACCATGATAAAACAGCTTAAACCCCGCTTCTAAGCTTTTAGCCTTGCTACGTTTCCACCTGGTCTCCTGAACACACAGTATTTCCATCTTCCTCCTCTGCATCATGTCAGCCAGCTCTCTACCTTTTCCTGTCATAGTTCCAACATTCAAAGTCCCTACTTTCAGTCCTAGACTCATGCCTTTCCTCTTCTCTCTCCGCCTATGGACACGCATCCCACCTCTTCTTCTTCGACCAACAGTAGCCAAGTTTCCACCAGCACCCTGTGGGTTAACAGCAGTGATGGTGGTCATTGTTAATCCGGGCTTCGACTGATCCGGAATGACATTCGTATTGATGATTCACATAACAATTTTGGCAAAGGCTTTACATTAGAGGGCCTTCCTGGCACATCCCTCTGCATTTATCTGGGCTTGGGACCAGCATGAAGATGAACACTGACTTGTGCTCCACTCCCCTCCTGACGGCTGCATTACCATCCTTTCTGGGGTACAGAGGAAAAATCACAGAACAGTGGCCCTGTCCAAATACTTATGAACCCGGCGGTATAGTGTTCTGTTTTACCCGAAAAGGAGAACCTGAAAAATCATACAGCTGCAGTTCGGCTGAGAATAACATACAAATATGCTCCCGGAAGTCATTTGCTTTATTGGCCAGTTCGGAAGTTTGGGAGTGAATAGAGAAACCATTTGTGCTTCTTAAGTGGGTGTAATAAGGTAAGTACAGTAATGTCTCTTCTGTCAGTTCTGTGTTTGGAAGAGTGAGCAAGCGTAAGAGAGAGAGAGCGAGAGTGATGTTTATCAAGAGTGTGTGTGTGTGTGTGTGTGTGTGTGTGTGTTTGTGTGAATGTGAGAGAGAGAGAATGATGCTTGAGTGAGAGTGAGAGAGTAAGAGAAAGTGATGTTTATGAAGAGTCCATGTGTGTGTTTGAGAGAGTGAATGAGAGAGATAGAGAACGATAGTGTGAGAAAGTGAGAGAAATGGAGAGAGTCAAAGAGAGTGATAGAGATAGAGTAAGAGGGTGAGAGAGCGTGCTGTTTATAAATAGTGTATGTGTGAGAGCATGAGAGTGAGTGAAAGTGAGGGAGTGGGAGAGTGAGAGAAGGAAAGAGATTGATGTTTATAAAGAGTGAGAAAGTGAGAGAGAGTGATGTTTATTAAAAGTGGGAGAGAGAGTGTGAGGGTGAGAGTGAGACAGTCAGAGTGATGTTTATAAAGCGTGATAGAGTGCGTGAGAGAGAAGTACGTTTACAAAGAGTGTGAGACAGTGATATTTGTAAAGAGTGAGAGAGGGAGAGATGGGTGTTTATAAAGCGAGAGTGAGAGTGATGTCTATAAAGAATGAGAGAGTGATTTTATAAAGAGTGAGAGAGGGAGAGAAAGTGATGTTTATAAAGAATGAGAGAGGGACAGAGTGAGAGAGTGATGTTTATGAAGAGTGAGAGAATGAGAGATGTTTATAAAGAGTGAGAGAGTGAGAGAAAGTGAGGTTTATAAAGAATGAGGGCGTGAGAGAGTGAGCGAGGGAGAGAGAGAGAGAGAGAGATGCTTATAAAGAGTGAGAGAGTTTGAGAAAGAGAATGTGAGAGAGTGATGTTTATAAAGAGAGAGAGAGTGAGTGAAAGAGAGTGAGAGAAAGTGATGCTTAGAGTGAGAGTGAGAGAGTATGAGAAAGAGAGAGTGAGAGAGAAATTGATGTTCATAAAGAGTGAGAGTGTGTGACCTGCGGACCACACAGGTCAAACACGTGACCCAGTGTGGTGATGTGTGCTGCTGCAAGACTGCGACAGACAGCTCCACAGTCTGTCGCACATTAAAACAGGTCCCGCAGACAACAGGTTCCTTTAAAATCCAGAAACGTGAGCTGTGTCTGTGATCTGTTTTTTTTTTAAAAGTCCCCAGATTTTAAAAAGACTTTGGTAAAACTCTGGAAAAACTTTGATGTTGTGTTTGCTTAGGTCCATTAAAAAGAGAGCGTCCCACAGTCCCGGCTCCCAGCACCGGGATAGAACTGTGCACGCTGTGGGCCTCCACACCAGGTCACTGGGTCCGGTCAGCAGTCTCTGGATGAATTGGACCCTAAACGTTGCTCCTCTGCTGGCCAGATGTATAAGACCATGTCCCCCTTCCTCTTTGGGGAGGAAAAGGACACTCTGCGGGACCCAGTGCAGCTTGTCCCAGAAACAGCTGACGATCTCGGCCTGGGCTTTCGCGAGAAGGGTCCCAGGGGGGTCCACACAGGAAAGGCAGTGCCACAGCATGGAAGCAACCAAATTGTTAATAATTAAAACACGACCTTTAAAAGATATTTTCGGTAAAATCCATTTCCACTTTTTGAGCCTCCCTCCAACTTTCTCTCAAACATTTTCCCAATTTTTATTTACATTATTTCCATCGCCAAGGTAGATTCTCAGGTACTTGATCCCATCTTTTTCCTGGTGAGACCGCCCGGCAGGACGATACCTCGCGGCTCATCTCCCACCCACAGTGCTTCGCTTTTTCCCAGTTTACCTTGGCTTATGAAATTTCGCTAAAATCTTTAACAGTTCTTTCTTTCCTTTCGGCTTTTTCCCTTGCTCGGGAGTCGCCACAGTGAATCATCTGATTCGCACATTTGATTTGGCATAGGTTAAAAAATTAATATATCCCTGGTTGTTAACGACAATAAGATCATCCACATATGCGGACAGTTTAAAAGTCGAATTGAGGCCCAGGACATTAAAACCAGAGACCTATTCTGAGTCGGTGCAAGAGAGGCTCTATTGCAAAGGAGTACAGCATGCCCGACAGGGGGGCAACCATGCCTGATACCCGTCTACACTTTAAAAGGAGCGGTCAAACCACCGTTGATTTTTAATATACTCGCAATGTCTCCATACAAGGTCCGAATCCAAGCAATGAGACCCGGGCTGAACCCAAAACCCTCTAGTGTTTGCCATAGGTATGCGTGCTCAACCTGATCAAATGCCTCTCTTGGTCCAGATTTTTTAAGGTCCCCCTTCCTTGGCAGGAGGGTGAGGACTGCTCTCCTGCAACTCAGGGGCAGCCAGCCTTTCAGCAGACTGTCCCTGAGAACGTCCAGCAGGTCCTCACCGATCACCGCCCAGAAGGCTTTATAGAAGTCGGCTGGCAGGCCGTCTATACACGGGGCCTTCCCCGGTTTGAGGCTCTGCAGCGCCACCAACAATTCCTGCGGAGAAATGTCACCCTCCAGATGCCTGTCGGCATCTGCTGACACCTTTGGCAGACCAGTGAGGAAAGAATCCAACAAATTCGGTTTCTCAGAATATTCATATTAATACAAGTCATCATAGAAACCTGCTGTGTACCTGTGAATGTCTGCAGTTTCCTGAAGTAGCCATCCGTCCCGGAACGCAGGCAGTGTATCAGCCTCTTCTGCCCATTTTTCCTTTCCAGTCCAAAGAAGAAGTGAGAGGGAGCATCCATCAGAGCAACGTTTTGAAACCTACTGCGTATCACAGCGCCCCTGGTAGGTATGTCTAGCAAGTCAGCTAACATGTGTTTTTTGACTTTGAAGATGTCTTTTTTTTTTCAAAATGTCTTCCTTCTCCTGTAGAGTCTGCCAGAGTTTGCAGCACCATTTCCCTCTCCAAATCCATAATGGATCTGATCAAGTTCCTGGAGACATTGTGAGTATACTGCAGGCACAGAGATTTGATTTTGTTTTTCCCGACGTCCCATCACTGATGCAAAGAACTAAAACCGGACTTTGTTTGTCTAAAACTTTTCCAAAAAACATTAAAAGCTTTCTTAAAACCGTGCTCAGATAGGAGTGCTGTGTTGAAGTGCCAGTATGCACTTCCATATCTGATGTTATTGATTAAACACAGCACTCGACCAAAGAACGGTCTGAGAAACCCACCGGCCCAATTGAACAGTTCTTAAAAACATTAAAATGGTGTTTAAAACAATAGAACCTGTCGAGCCTGGCCATGGACAGGAGTCCATCCCTTGAGTGGAGCCGGGTGTACTGTCGGCTGTTGCCATAAAAATTTCTCCACATGTCTAAAAGCTTGTGAGTCTCGACAAATTTTCTTAACGTCTTTTGCAAGGCAGTTTGTGGTTCGGGGTGATTCCGGTCTAAAAGATGGTTTTCAGTACAATTAAAATCTCCAGTACAATTGATAATCAGGTACTCATCCTGACCGCACCTCTGGATCACATCATCCAGGGCACTTAAAACAGGAGTTTCTCTGTGCCTGCAGTTGGAGTGTAAATGTTTAAAAACAACATCTTGATTTTTTTCCAACTCTGCTGTAACTTTTAAAATAAGCACATCTTCAATGTGTACAGAAACCAGGTTAAAATCTCAGGAGAATAAAACTCCCCCCCCCCCCCCCCCCCCCCCCACACACACACACACACTATTGACACTTTTGTGAATAAAATTTACCTGTCCGTTCCATTCCCTCCTCCAGTCACCTTTCTTGTCGGCGGTGCTGTGTCTCCTGAATAAAAACATTTAGTTTCTTTACATGAATCAAACTAAAAATCGCGGCTATTTTTAAGTCCTGCTCGCCCCATTTATATTTAGCGTGGTGATTTTAAAAGTCTCCATGTTGAAATAAAAGAGGGGAGAGACTGAACCGTGAGAGGTAAAAGCAGGTTGAGTAGAAGCAGCTGAAAGAAAAAACATTAGTCCTCATCCTCAGCGAGGTGTTTTTTTAAACTTTGAAACCAGTTTCCTCAGTCAATAAATCTCCTGTTCGGTGAAACCTGGCTGTCCGGGCTCACATCGCTTTCTTAAATGGAGACGGACAGAGTCGATAAACAATCTGAGGTCTGTAAAGAAGTTTTCGGCTTTAATTCTAACCCCTTTATTGTCATGTAAGAACTTTTGTATTTTTTCCACGGTGTATGCCGTGTCTGTGTCCATTTTCTCTGTGCTCTCGTCCTTGCTCTCAGACAAGCCCTGGGACAGACAGATTTGCCCTTTTGAGGCTTTTTTTACTTTGTTTGAGCTGCTGTTCTCTGTGTTTGTGATCTTTCTTTTGGCTACTGGTTTTAACTCAGCAACTATTATTTCTTCATCCTCCTCACCTAATTCCTCCAAAACTGACTGCCATCCTAACTGCTATCTGCCCCACACTTTTCTTCTGTATCTGTTTCGAGGGGTGGTGAAACCATCCTCTCTCTTCAGGTGATTATAGAAGAATCTATATAGAATTCTTCTATAATCACCTGAAGAGAGAGGATGGTTTCACCACCCCTCGAAACAGATCTGTAGTGATAAATGGAGTTTCAATAGAAAGTTTTTGTCCTGTCCTTTTATTTTTGTATATATATATATATATATATATATATATATATATATATATATATATATATATATATATATATATATGTGTGTGTGTGTGTGTGTGTGTGTGTGTGTGTGTGTGTGTGTGTGTGTTTTTAAACATCGATCCATGATGCTACGCTACTCAAAGCTTGATTAGCGTCTTTATAATCTGTAGCTTGTGGTTGTTGTTTCTTTGTGCCTAGTCTGCATCATCAGCAGGTATCTCAGGGTCTTTAGCATTTCACCCCAAAACCTGTATCCTTCACTTGAGTGGGGCAGCAAAGACAAAAGACTGTCTTCACCTGCAGGCTGGCTTCTGGTTGATTGTTGAGGTCTTCTAACGTGTATCTACACACGACTCTCCTGGCTTGTAATTGACTGTGGTCCAACTCTCTCTCTCTCCTCTTGATCCACAGCCACCTTGAGCATGTCTCTGCTGAAGCAGCTATGCTCTTTATCACCTTCTTTGTGGCGGTAGGGGTAAGACCTATCTTGTGCAGGAAATTTCTTGTAGATGTTGCAACAAAACCCCTGCATCCAACCTCTATTGGCATCAGGCTTGCTTTCCACCCTTTCATACAAGCTTCATCTACCAAGTCCTGGTATTTTGCCGCTTTCAGTTCGTGTGAGATGTCAAGTCTATCCTCCCAGGGAACTGTAAGCTCTATTATGTGGATGGCTTTCGTTTCTCGGGATAGTAGCAGCACATCTGGGTGCATCTGAGTGACTGCTATATCTTCTGGAAATTTCAACTTCCTCTGCACATCCACAAGAAGCTGCCAGTCGGAGGCTGGAGACAGGACTGAGCCTCTAGTTGCTAGGCTTGGTCTTCATCTCTCCTTCTTTCAGGAACTGGATGGGTTTTCCTGTATCCTGGATACTTTGATGGTTGACTCCCACTCTGCGCTGGTCCACCACTATGGCAATCTCTCTTAAGACAGTGTCATGCCTCCATCGGTACCTCTCCTCTCCCAGAGCCTTAGGACATGCTGAGAGGACGTGATTCAGGGAGCAGTTGTTTCCTTTACACAGAGAGCATGAGGCGTCCTCCTCTTTCCCCCAAATCCGCAAGTTAGAAGGCGAAGGAAGCAGATCTGACACAGTACATAGTAGGAAGCTGAGCTGTCCTTGATCAGTGTTCCACAGTTCCTTCCATGTGAATGGGTCCCATTTGGTCCAGCTGCCTTGGCTTCCTAACCCCACTGCTCTGACAAACCTGGTGTATTCTGCTTCTTTTCTAGTTTGTTGCACAATCATATCTCTTCTTGTTCGGTCATCTGCTGTGTTCCATCGGTCACCCTCATAGTTGCCAAGGCCTAATCTTCCTTTGCAAACTGTTCCCACCAGCTCTTGATGACACAGGTCCTCCTCTGCCACTTGGACTGCTTTGCGAGGATTCGCAAAAATAGAGAGAGAATATATATATATATATATATATATATATATATATATGAGAGAGAGAGAGAGAGAGATCGGGAAGAGATTTTTTAAATTAGTTTATTTCAACACAAAAAAATCTCATTGAAAAGCAAAAGGTTATATTAGATTCATTTAAATGTTTATATTCAAATATTTTGACAAACGCATTAAAGAAATATTAAATTAGAATAAAAAAAGTAAAAAAATAAAAATAAAAACAGAAACTTCACCCCTTGATCTTCACAGAAAAGTTATTTTTACAATCAGAAAATCTCCTCTAACTCAATATTAGTGAAACAGCAGCTTCTCTTCCTTCACAGAACATAAACCACCAGTTTTACACCGAACTTTCCAACAGGACTCCGAGTCTTTCATTAAACTATAATAATTATAATATAATTATAATACACTATAATAATTGTCCCTCAATGCAGCTAACCGGGTTATCAAAGGCGGGCCATGTCTCTCACTGTCAGTGGTGAGTTTCATGTAAAAGAACCATTGCTGACTTTCGTAAAGAGTAGCTGCAAAGCCGTCAGCGTGTTTCTGTCCCTTGCTAAAAAAGGGTTGTGACAGGAAGGGCATTCAATGTAAAAACCTCTGCCAAATCAAATGTGAGAATCAGATGATTCGCTGTGGAGATTCTTGAGAACGGGAAAAAGCCGAAAAGAAAGAAGAAGACACTATAATAATTGTAACCAACAGTCAGCCCGTTATCATTCTGATTAACATCCTTTGCACATCACAGTCACATGATCCCTACACTTTTCTTTCCCTGCTCAGGGCCATCTGTATTGTTTTAGAATCCAGAACAGTGAGATGTGTGTCTACCCAAAATGCAGCTGTGTTCAGTAAATATGTATGTGTGCATATAAATGTGTGTGTGTGTGTGTGTGTGTGTGTGTGAGTGTTTGTGTGTGTGTTTGGGTGTACAGTACGTGTGTGTGTGTGTGTGTGTGTGTGTGTGTGTGTGTGTGTGTGTGTGTGTGTAAGTGGGTGGGTGTTGGTGTGTGTGAGTATGTGAGTGTGTGTGTGCATGTGTGTGTGTCTGTGAGTGCTTGTGAGTGTGTGTTTGTGTGTGTGTATTTTTGTGTGTGTGTGTGTGTGTGTGTGTGTGTGTGTGTGTGTGTGTGAGAGTGTGTGTGTGTGTGTGTGTGTGTGTGTGAGAGTGTGTGTGTGTGTGAGTGGATGTGTGCAAGTGTGTGTGTGTGTGTGTGTGTGTGTGTGGGTTCTGATCGCCTCATAACATGTTTGAAGGCTTCATCCCGGATGTGGTGGAGGACATGAAGGTAGTTGATGTAAGAGGAGAAGATGCAAAGGATAGTGTGAGATGGAGGCAGATGATTCGCTGTGGCGACCCCTGAAGGGAAAAGCCAAAAGGAAAAGAAGAAGATCCCTGCTCCCATGACATGAGTTGATGCTGAGGAGCAGGACGATAATTGTGTTTGGTGAGGAAACAAAGCATTTATTTCTTTTTTTTTTAAAGTTGTTACCATCAAACACTTTCATGGAATAATATTATTTAGCATGGAATCTGGTCAGAGCCCCCAGACCTAATCTGCCCCTGGTCTGTCAGAGTTTAAATATTATTTTAAAAAGCTTTTGACTTAACTTATTTTTCAGATTAAAAGGCACACTTAAAATCCTTTAATTTTCTCAAACATTGACGTTACGCCTTATAATCAAGTGCACCTTAGGTATTGACAAAGCCACACAGCTTGATGGATTGTCAGAATATTGCAGCCACCATAGTCAGATGACTCGTTGAATAATGTTGTGAGTTGTGGGGCCAGTGGTGTAATGATTAGGATGTTCAAATCCCAATTAGACCCTCAGTATGGTAAGACCCCTGGGCAAGGTCTTAACCACAAGTATGCCTCTGTTCACCAAGCAGTATAAATGGATACCAGTAAAAATATACTGGGAAGGTAACCTGCAATGGACTATCATCCCATTCGGGAGGAGTTGACCTCCTGGAATGAACACCAGCCTGATGAGCCACTAGGCTCGGATGGAAAAAGCACAAAGGACTTTATCTTACTTACTTAATCTCAACTTGAAACTTAAACCAGTTGTGAGGTGATTATTATGGGATTTATATTGTAAACTAAATGTTGTGCTGATTAAAGTTCATCAGTGTGCTTTATCCTGACAGTATTAAAGCACTGTGAGAGGTTCTGTTGTTGGTTTTATGGATCACTGCTGCTCTCTAGGTTCTGGTTTCTGTTTACTTCTGCAAAATATAAAATATTTTACTCTGATTATATGAAAGTCTCCTGACAGATTTCTAGTACACCTCCTTCGGTCAAAATCAACCATGGAAACTGTGCATTTTCACTGTCAGTTTGTAGTACTTCGCTTTAAACAATGCTGCCTGTGGCTTATGAGGCCAATTTTGGAATGGCAGTCCTTGTCACATGAGGAGCAGATGTGAATTGATGCGGAGGAGTCTGTTGTTGTTTTCTCTTTTCACCTGGCCCTTTTTTCGATGGCTTCATTGGTGATTTTCTCCTTACCTTCCTTCAGTTTCTTATGAAGGAGGCAGCACCAGCTGCTGTGGTCTGCCGCAATGTTTTCTCTGCTCTCGGGGTCGATTTCCAAGGCTTTCATATCTCGTTTACACACGTCCTTGTACCCTCAGCTGTGGGCGTTCAAGTTCTCCATAGAGGATGTCCTTCTGCCAGCCTCCATGTGGCGCCCATGGCCAATCCAGCGCATTCTGAGTAGTGTGTACATGGTGGGGAGACCGGCACAGTCCAGGACCTTGGTGTTGGGCACCTTGTCTCTCCAGCTGATGCCGAGGGATACAGTGGAGGCTTCGCAGGCGGAAACTATTTAGCTTCCGCTTTTGCTTGCTGTAGGTTGTCCATGCCTCCCTCCCATATAGGAAGGTGCTGACGACGCAGGCATTATAGACAACCATTTTGTTTTTGGTAGTCAGCTTGGGGTTCTCCCAGACATGAGTGGCTAATCTCCACAGCGTCGTTGCAGCCTCGCAGATACGTTTGTTTAACTTGGCATCAAGGGACAGGTTGTCTGTGATGGTGGATCCCAGGTAGGTGAACTTATGGACCACTTCCAGTTGGTAGTTGTTAATGGTGATGACAGGTGGTGTATCCACATCCTGACCCAGCACGCTGTTTTTTAAACTGATGGTCAGCTCGAAGTCAGGGCAAGCATAAGAGAGTCGGTTCTTTAGTTGCTGGAGGTCATATTCTGTGTGTGTGCAGTGACGGCTGCATCATCTGCAATGAGCATGTCTCTTATGGTAGTTTCACGGACCTTGGTCTTTGCTCTGAGTCTTGCGATGTTGTACAACTTGCCATCTGATCTTGTACGCATGAACACTCCTTCAGTCGAGGTCCCAAAGGCATGTTTAAGAAGGAGGGAGAAGAAGATGCCAAAGCGTGTCGGGCCAAGGATGCAGCCTTGCTTCACACCACTCTTGATGTTGAAAGGTTTTGACATGCTGCCCACGCACTGAATGGTTGCCTTCATGACATCATGGAAAGATCTCATCATACTGTGCAGATTCGTGGGGCATCCGATCTTCAGGAGGATGTTGAAAAGCCCATCCCGGCTAACCAGGTCAAATTCCTTGGTTAGATAAATGAAGGCAATGGAGAGGGGTTTCTGTTGTTCCCTGCATTTCTCCTGAAGTTGGCGAAAGGAGAAAGTCATGTCCACTGTTTAGTGTTCTGTGCAGAAACCGCATTGGGATTCAGGATAGACACGTTCAGCCAATTGCTGGAATCACTCGAGCAAGATACGAGTGTACACTTTGCCCACAATGCTCAAGAGAGAGCTGCTTCTATAGTTGTTACAGTCGGTCCTATCCCCTTTGTTCTTATACAGGGTGATGATTTTGCCATCTTTCATGTCTTGAGGAATGCCGCCTTCCTGCCAGCACTGGCAAAGGGTGTCATGTAGTGGTTGCAGGAGGGTAGACTTGCAGCGCTTGATGAGATCAGGAGGGATGCCATCTGTTCCAGGGGCTTTGCCACAGGCCAAGTTGTTGATAGCCTTGCTGAGTTCTTCCAGTGTTGGTTCTGCATCAAAGTCCGCCACAATAGATAGAGGTTTGATGGCGTCCAATGCTGAGTCAACGACACTCATCGCTCCATTTGTTTCCCCTTGTTGGTGATCACTTCCCCACTGATGGATTTGAGGGGTGCTGTTTAGCTCTGAGTTGGTCTGAGAGCTTTCATGGTGCCATCATACACGCCTCTGATGTTACCTGTGTCCACTGCAGTCTGGATGTCCGGACTGAGCTCTTGCCAATACTCATAGGCACATTCCCTTGCTGTCTGTTGGACCTTGCTCGGAGCTGCGCTTAATGTCTTAAGGGTTTCTTCGTTTGGAGAACGCTTATATTCAGCAAGCACCACCCGTTTTGCTGCTATGATGGGGGTCATCTCTGCGGATTTTGCATTGAACCAGTCAGAGCTCTGGGAGGTCTTATTTCCAAAGATGGCTAGTGCTGATGTATGAATGCACTCTCGTAGGTGGATCCAGGTGTCTGATGCTGTACTTTGAGGATATTTTGTGGAGATGGCTTCTTCGAAGGTCTTTGCAAATTTCTCGATCTTTGCTTCTTGTTGCATCTAGATGGTGTTGATGAGAGGCTTCCCTCGAGGCTTGGCACAGTGAAGTGTCTTTGGTGCCAGGCGGATCTTGCAGCATACAAGAGATGACAGATTTAGATGATTAATTATAAGAAAGGTTTTTATTGCTGTATATAAAATCACAGAAATGTAACTGTAATAAAAGAACTGTTTCTGCCACAGGAATTAAATACACTACTGAAGGCATGTCAGGCACATCTTAAGCTCTTCAGTAAACTTGCAGTAAGTCTGGATAAAAACTTTTTTGCTGCCTTGAACATCTTTATAAGACACCCAGCTCAGAAATAAATAGCCTTGATTGCTCATAAATTATGCAAATTAGACCATGGTACAATTGTAGATGTCAAGAATCAATAAGAAGTACAACTGTATCTTTCATGACTCAATTACAGAGTGGAATTTGTCTTAGACAATAAAGCACATTAAAATGATAAATATAAAACACTATAATTAAAAAATAAACAATAAACCATAAAAAAAGCTGATGAACTAACTTTGAACAGCTGTAATTTGTATTAGATGATACTGCTCTCATCCAGCAGTCAATAGGCTCGGGGGTAAAAAGCCGTACAGACTACCTAAGGCGCACTTAAAATCCTTTAATTTCTCAAACATTGACGATGCACCTTATGTATTGATAAAGTCACACCGCTTGATGGATTGTCAGAATATTAGGGCTACTGTAATCAGGTGACTCACTGATTAATACGTGAGTGGCTGAGAGAAGTTTACATCAAGAGACCGGAAGACTTTTTTCCCATCTAATCTCAGTCTCCATTGATCTTCGACTCCATCCCACTGATACTGTCAAAACCCAAGTGAAGCAAATTAATTCAGTTTTCCATCATTCTGGTAGATTAACCAAAGAGCTCCAACCAATCGATATTGGTGTCAACAGGTCGTAAATTAGAGGGACCCGGGCTTTATGTCCAACTTGCGCAACTGCTAAACTCCGACAATTAAGATGAAGAATTTGATGGATTTATTGAAGAGGAAGGAACTGAAAAAGTGAGTTTATTGTTTTATATTGTTACAACTGAACAATGTTCTGGACCTTCTCTTAGAACCTGTTTGCCTTTGGTGACCTGACTAGGGGCACAAAGCCCCTGACAACATTGCTCCTAGATCATTAGAAACACACAAACCCCTCTGCCATGATAAGGTGGCGATTCAAGAAGGGGGTCACAAGAATATAATTTAGTAAAAACATAATGATACTAACTGTGCTGTTGACCACACTGGGGGATACACCTAGTGTTCTATGTCAAGAAAACATTTCTAGTTTTAATTCAGTACTTGTCCTGGGCAATATTTTGTTCGCTGCTCACACAGAGACAAGATGAACCAGGAACCGAACTCTGTACCCCTTAATGAGTGGAACCCTGAAACAGTCTGAAACAAAGAAACCTGACTCATCCTCAATAATCTTTGAATGTTTTTCATTTTCACACAGTGTAGGAATTTTCTCAGTAGAAGTTCCTAGTTAAATCTGCACGATCTGGATTCCTGTATCTCAACGTCTGAGAGCGCTCCGGGAGCAACAGACAACGAACCACACGAGTGAAATCAGTCTGGTTTATTCATCAGAAGCTCTTAGTACAATGTGAGCGGGGGTTATTTATACATGAACACAGAGTAGGAAAAAACAATGTGGTTAACACCCAGTAAGAGTTAACATTAGGCGAGTAAGCATGGACTTCTTTATCACCCTGCAACTGTCCTTGGACAGTTTCACGTTTCATTATCTACATTCCTTCTACTCCCGCAGGATCTTTCACATGGCCTCACATTGCCATAAAAAAGGGTTTTTTTTTCTACTGTTTAGAGGTAAGACTCATACTAAAACATGAGGTTACTAAAGTTCAACGGATGTACAGAGACAAATGAAAAAATACTAGTTCTTATACGAGCATGCATTGTTGGGCTGGGTTAAACGTCAGTCACCCAGGATCCATGATCCGAGGCCGCGCATTTACAAACCCAGGGGCACAATTACATCAAAATTCTTACACACAGCAACAATCAAATGATGAACTAGTAATATATTGAATATTAAACTATATTATTCTGTCCGTATATGGGATATATTTACCTTTAAACACAAAATAAAACAACAGTTTGGTTTCATGCCAAGAAAGAGCACCATAGATGCAGTGTTTGCTTTGAGGATGTTAAGAAAGAAGTACAAAGAAGGTCAGAGAATATGCAGCCATGAGGCGGGGGGGGGCACTAACCAGTGTCTCCCCATTATGCCGGTCCCAAGCCCGGATAAATGCAGAGGGTTGCGACAGGAAGGGCATCCGGCGTAAAACTTCTGCCACATTAAAAATGCAAATGTTCAAAACAAAACTCATACCGGATCGGTCGAGGCCTGGGTTAACAACGACCGCCATCAGTGCTATCAACCAACAGGGTGCTGATGGAAATTGGACTACTGTTGGTCGAAGACATCGAAGAAGGAGAGGCGGGAGGCGTGTCCGTAGGCAGAGAGAGAAGAGGAAAGGCGTGAGCCTAGGACTGAGAGTAGGGACTTTGAATGTTGGAACTATGCAAAGAAAAGGTAGCGAGCTGGCTGACATGATGCAGAGGAGGAAAGTGGACATACTGTGTGTTCAGACCAGGTGGAAAGGTAGCAAAGCTAAAAGCTTAGGAGCAGGGTTTAAGCTGTTTTATCACAATGTGGATGGGAAGAGAAATGGAGTAGGAGTCATCTTGAAGGAGGAGTTTGTCAGGAATGTTCTAGAAGTGAAAAGAGTGTCAGACAGAGTGATGAGTCTCAAGTTAGAAATTGAAGGCGTGATGGTCAATGTTGTTCGTGCTTATGCCCCACAGGCAGGATGTGAGCTAGAAGAGAAGGAGAGATTCTGGAGTGACTTAGATGAAGTGATGCAGCGTACCCCCAGAGGTGAAAAAGTGGTCATTGGTGCAGACTTCAATGGACATGTTGGTGCAGGCAACAGAGGGGATGAGGAAGTGATGGGCAGGTTTGGTATCCAGGACAGGAACACAGAAGGACAGATGTTGATCGGTTTTGCAAAAAGGATGGAAATGGCTGTGGTGAATACTTTCTTCAAGAATAAACAGGAGCATAGGGTGACTTATGAAAGCGGAGGTAAGAGCACACAGGTAGACTACATCTTGTGTAGGCGATGTAATTTGAAGGAAGTCAGTGACTGCAAAGTAGTAGTGGGTGAGAGTGTTGCCAAACAGCATAGGATGGTGCTGTGCAGGATGACTCTGTTGGTGAGAAAGGTGAAAAAGGCAAAGGCAGAGCAGAAGACAAAGTGGTGGAAGCTGAAAAAGGAAGAGTGTCATGTTGTCTTCAAGGAGGAGTTGAAACAGGCTTTGGGTGGCCAGGAAGTGCTTCCAAATGATGGACAACCACAGCAAATGTGATCAGGGACAAAGGTAGGAGAGTACTTGGTGTGTCCTCTGGAAGGAAAGTAGATAAGGAGACTTGGTGGTGGAATGAGGAAGTTCAGGAGTGTGTACAAAGGAAGAGGTTAGCTAAGAAGAAGTGGGACATTGAGAGGACCGAAGAGAGTAAACAGGAGTACAGGGAGACACAGTGTAAGGAAAAAGTCGCAGTGGCTAAGGCCAAAAAGAGGGCGTATGATGACTTGTATGACAGATTGGACAGTAAGGAGGGAGAAAATGATCTATACAGGTTGGCGCAGCAGAGAAATAGAGATGGGAAGGACGTGCAGCAAGTTAGATTGATAAAGAACAGAGAGGTAAATGTATTGACTGATGACAGAAGTGTGCTGGGAAGATGGAAAGAGTACTTTGAAGAGCTGATGAATGAGGAAATGAGAGAGAAAAAAGAGTAGAAGGGGTGACCGTTGAGGACCAGATAGTAGCAAAGATTAGTAAGGGAGAAGTGAGGAGGGCATTGAAGAGGATGAAGAGTGGAAAGGCAGTTGGCCCTGATGACATACCAGTTGAGGTATGGAAGTGACTAGGGGAGGTAGCAGTAGATTTTCTGACAAGAATATTCAACAAGGTCTTAGAAAGTGAGAAGATGCCGGAGGAATGGAGGAGAAGTGTGCTTGTGCCCATTTTTAAGAACAAGGGAGATGCAACAACTACAGAGGGATAAAGTTGATGAGCCATACAATGAAGTTATGGGAAAGAATAGTGGAAGCTAGACTAAGGGCAGAGGTCAGCATTTGTGAACAACAGTTTGGTTTCATGAAAAAAAGGAGCACCACAGATGCAGTGTTTGCTTTGAGGATGTTAATAGAGAAGTACAGAGAAGGTCAGAAGGAGCTGCATTGTGCCTTTGTGGATCTGGAGAAAGCATATGACAGGGTGCCGAGAGAAGAACTGTGGTATTGTATGAGGAAATCTGGAGTGGCAGAGAAGTATGTTAGAGTGGTGCAGGTGCAGGACATGTATGAGAGATGTAAAACAGTGGTGAGGTGTGCTGTCGGTGTGACAGAAGAGTTCAAGGTGGAGGTGGGACTGCATCAAGGGTCAGCTCTCAGCCCTTTCTTGTTTGCTATGGTGATGGACAGGCTGACAGACGAGGTTAGACAAGAATCTCCATGGACTATGATGTTTGCAGATGACATCATGATCTGTAGTGAGAGCAGAGACCAAGTGGAGGAAAATCTAGAGAGGTGGAGGTATGCCCTGGAAAGGAGGGGAATGAAGGTTAGTCTCAGTAAGACAGAATACATGTGTGTGAACGACAAGGACCCAAGAGGAACGGTGAGGTTACAGGGGGCAGAGATAAGAAAGGTGGAGGATTTTAAGTACTTAGGCTCAACAATCCAGAGCAATGGAGAGTGTAGAAAAGAGGTGAAGAAGCGTGTGCAGGCAGGTTGGAATGGATGGAGAAAAGTGTCCGTGTGATGTGTGATAGGAGAGTATCTGCAAGAATGAAGGGAAAAGTGTACAAGACGGTGATGAGGCCAGCGATGTTGTATGGTTTATAGACAGTGGCACTGGGGAAAAGACAGGAGTCAGAGTTGGAGGTAGCAGAGATGAAAATGTTGAGGTTCTCTTTGGGAGTAACGAGGATGGATAGGATCAGAAACGAGTACATCAGAGGGACAGCACATGTTAGATGTTTTGGAGACAAAGTCAGAGAGGCTAGATTGAGATGGTTTGGACATGTACAGAGGAGGGATAGTGAGTATATTGGTAGGAGGATGCTGAGGTTGGAACTACCAGGCAGAAGGCCCAGAGGAAGGCCAAAGAGAAGATTTATGGATGTGGTGAAGGCGGACATGAAGGTCATTGGAGTAAGAGTAGAAGATGCAGAGGATCAGGAGAGATGGAGGCAGATCATTTGCTGGGGCGACCCCTGAAGGGAATAGCCGAAAGAAAAAGAAGAAGAAGAAGAAGAAGAGAAGGTCAGAGGGAGCTGCATTGTGCCTTTGTGGATCTGGAGAAAGCATATGACAGGGTGTCGAGAGAGGAACTGTGGTATTGCATGAGGAAGTCTGGAGTGGCAGAGAAGTATGTTAGAGTGGTGCAGGACATGTATGAGAGATGTAAGACAGTGGTGAGGTGTGCTGGTGATGTGACAGAAGAATTCAAGGTGGAGGTAGGACTGCATCAAGGGTCAGCTCTGAGCCCCTTCTTGTTTGCTATGGTGATGGACAGGCTGACAAACGAGGTTAGACAAAATTCCCCATGGATTATGATGTTTGCAGATGACATTGTGATCCGTAGTGAGAGCAGAGAACAAATGCAGGAAAATCTAGAGAGGTGGCGGTATGCCTTGGAAAGGAGGGGAATGAAGGTTCGCCTCAGTAAGACAGAATACATGTGTATGAATGTCAAGGACCCAAGAGGAACGGTGACGTTACAAGGAGCAGAGATAAGGAAGGTGGAGGATTTTAAGTACTTAGGCTCAACAATCCAGAGCAGTGGAGAGTGTGGAAAAGAGGTGAAGAAACGTGTGCAGGCAGGTTGGAATGGTTGGAGAAAAGTGTATGGTGTGATGTGTGATAGGAGGCTATCGGCAAGAATGAAAGGAAAAGTGTACAAGACAGTATTGAGGCCAACGATGTTGTAAGGTTTAGTAACAGTGGCCCTGGGGAAAAGACAGGAGGCAGAGCTGGTGGTAGCAAAGATGAAAATGTTGAGGTTCTCTTTGGGAGTAACGAGGATGGATAGGATCAGGAATGAGTACATCAGAGGGACATCACAAGATAAGAGGTTTTGGAGACAAAGTCAGAGAGGCTGGATTGAGATGGTTTGGACATGTACAGAGGAGGGATAGTGAGTATATTGGTAGGAGGATGCTGAGGTTGGAACTACCAGGCAAAAGGCCTAGAGGAAGACCAAAGAGACGATTCATGGATGTGGTGAAGGAGAACATGAAGGTAGTTTATGTAAGAGAAGAAGATGCAGAGGATAGGGTGAGATGGAGGCAGATGATTCGCTGTGGCAACCCCTGAAGGGAAAAGCCGAAAGGAGAAGAAGAAGAAGAAAGATCAACCAACCAGCAAATGAATTAATAATGTGTGGTGTATGATAAACTATAATGTCATATAATTCTTCTTTTTCTTTTCCTTTCGGCTATTCCCTTTCAGGGGTTGCCACAGCAAATCATCTGCCTCCATCTTCATGTAAGTCATATTAATGATTTGCATATTTGATTTGGCATAAGAGTTTATGTCGGATGCCCTTCCTGACACAACCCTTTAGCAAGGGACAGAAACACACTGACGGTCATGCAGCTACTGTTGTCAAAAGTCAGCAATAGTTCTTTTACATGAACCTCTCACCATAGACAGTGAGAGACATGGCTGGCCTTTGATAGCCCAGTTCGCTGCACTTGGGGGACAGTGACAACCATATATATATATATATATATATATATATATATATATATATATATATATATATATATATATATATATATATACAATGAAGCTATGGGAAAGAATAGTGGAAGCAAGACTAAGAGCAGAGGTCAGCATTTGTGAACAACAGTTTGGTTTCATGCCAAGAAAGAGCACCACAGATGCAGTGTTTGCTTTGAGGATGTTAATAGAGAAGTACAGAGAAGGTCAGAAGGAGCTGCATTGTTCCTTTGTGGATCTGGAGAAAGCATATGACAGGGTGCCGAGAGAAGAACTGTGGTATTGTATGAGGAAGTCTGGAGTGACAGAGATGTAAGACAGTGGTGAGGTGTGCTGTCGGTGTGACAGAAGAGTTCAAGGTGGAGGTGGGACTGCATCAAGGGTCAGCTCTCAGCCCCTTCTTGTTTGCTATGGTGATGGACAGGCTAACAGACGAGGTTAGACAAGAATCTCCATGGACTATGATGTTTGCAGATGACATCGTGATTTGTAGTGAGAGCAGAGACCAAGTGGCGGAAAATCTAGAGAGGTGGAGGTATGCCCTGGAAAGGAGGGGATTGAAGGTTAGTCTTAGTAAGACAGAATACATGTGTGTGAATGACAAGGACCCAAGAGGAACTTTGAGGTTACAGGGGGCAGAGATAAAGAAGGTGGAGGATTTTAAGTAGACAGGAGGCAGATCTGGAGGTAGCAAAGATGAAAATGTTGAGGTTCTCTTTGGGAGTAACGAGGATGGATAGGATCAGAAATGAGTACATCAGAGGGACAGCACATGTTAGATGTTTTGGAGACAAAGTCAGAGAGGCTAGATTGAGATGGTTTGGACATGTACAGAGGAGGGATAGTGAGTATATTGGTCGTAGGATGCTGAGGTTGGAACTACCAGGCAAAAGGCCCAGAGGAAGACCAAAGAGAAGATTTATGGATGCGGTGAAGGCGGACATGAAGGTTGTTGGAGTAAGAGTAGAAGATGCAGAGGATAGGGAGAGATGGAGGCAGATCATTTGCTGTGGCGACCCCTGAAGGGAACAGCCGAAAGGAAAAGAAGAAGTTTTTGCAGACCTGGCCCCCTCCGACTTCCCTCCCCCCAAATAAAAAAAGCTTTGACTGGTCGCCATTTTGCTAATGATGATGATGATGCCATAGCTGCAGTTGTGGGGTTTCTTGAGTCCCGTACAAAAGAATTCTTCTACACCGGGATAAAAGTGCTTCAGCACCATTGGAGCAAGTGTTTAGCCTTTGAGGCATGTTGAAGAATAAATTATCAAAAATCCCTTATCCTGTTTAGTTTTTCTGATGCTTAAAACTTTTCATACACCCTTCAGTACATATATATATATATACACATACATACATACAGTAATCCCCCGACACTTCGCGTTTCCTACGAAGTGTCCCCGCAATATCGTGGATTTCCCATCGGGAACTGATATGCTCCTGGCGTCACAGGAAGATCATCTAGTGAACCGAAAAAGAAAAGGAAAATGATGACAGTTAGTGAGAAAGTTAAGCTTCTAAATTTATTAAAAGAAGGGTGAAGGTTTGCGTCTGTGGCTCGCCATTACGTCATTAACGAGTCGACTGTGCACTACATTAAGAAGTAAGAAGAGAAAATACTCATATCAGTTGGACCCAAAGATGCAGGAGACCAAGTATGATGAAACAAAGACTTTTATTGAGCTCAGGGGAAGCACTGGGGTGCGGGAAAATCGTTTTCACCGTCGTGGTGAGGGGAAAACAGTGTTGAGCACGGAGCTCCTCTAGCGTGCTGATGGCTGAGTCATTTCAGGTGCGCTCTCTGGATTTCGCCTGCGGGTAACAGCCACGCCCCTCACCAGCGCATGCAGAGAGAGAAAGATAAACGCCACCAACTAGCACAGACCATAACAGTAACAGCGCAATAAGGCCGTTGTGAAAATTGAAAATGCCTTATCGTTGTGCATTACAGACTGCCATAAAAATAATCTGAGTTTGGACACTAACGATATGTACTACTGTAAAACAAAGGCTTTGGAGGCGCTGACGAGCACCAATCAAGCACCAGTGCCGCCAGTGATTCTCCTCCTTGACGTGGCTGTGGATTTGTGATTTATAAGGTTTGTTATACAGTACAGTATTTATGTATATTTATTGTCATTATAAGGTGTATAATTTATTTATATATTAATACACGTTGCCTATATGACATTAACATGCATAGAACACTTTAAAATTAACTTCTATATAAATTTTATATAATATATCGGTGGGTCGGTGTCCTTAAGAAGTGTCAGAAGTCATTTCGCGGTTTTTAACAGATCGCGGAGAGGGCTAGTTCCCATTAATCGCGAAATAAGGGGACTTACTGTATATATATATATATATATATATATATATATATATATATGTATATATATAATCAGTTCAGTTCATTTTCTATAACCGTTTAATCCTAATTATGATCACAGGAAGGCTGGTGCCCATCCCAGCTGACTTCCCGGCAAGGGAAGAGTACACCCTGGACAGCTCGCCCGCCAGGCCATTGCAGGGCGGAAATACGCTGGCGGCTTTGCAGCCTACTCTAGTTGAAAGTCAGCAACATGGCCTGCCTTTGATAGTCCAGTTAGCTGGACTGGGGGGAGTGGGAGGTGTTGACATCCGGTAGTAAGTTCGGCTTGAACCTCCAATCTTAGAATCAGTAATCCAGCACCTATACCACTAGTTTTCCTTTAATCCAGGGGTCGGGAACATATGGCTCGCAAGCCAGATGTGGCTCTTTTGATGACTGTATCTGGCTCTCAGATAAATCAGGTGGTCTTTCTTAACAGAATAACAAATACATAATTTTGCTGTCCTTTAAATAAAAATACAGAAAAAAGCCATCAAATAAAACAAAAACATAAATAAATCTGACGCATTTCAGTCTATACATCTATTTTCAATGCCACTTGTTGCTGTGGCGCACAGTGGAGAGCCAATCCTTTCTGTACTCCAGTGTGTGCGCAGGGCCGATACCTTTTAACTCTAATTTTATTGGATTATATGCAACAGCCTGCGCGAGTTGTTTTTGGGTAAAGAGGTAAATTTCCCTCGTTTTGATCAGCTCTTGTCCAAGAAGCCAAGCAGAGCTGGCAAGCAAAACACAAATGGACAGAATGAAAAAACTTCAACCCACAGATCAGCTGATTGCCAAAACTTGGGACGCGCTTCCTGTTACATAAACAATGCAGTGTCAGTCCTGTCGTATTGACCATGCTCTACATGCGCACGTGAGCAGTCCTTCTCACACCTGAAAAGCATCAAGACCAACCTGCGGTCACGTGTAATAGATGGAAGCCTAAACGCCTGCATGAAGCTGAACCTCAGCACGTATCAACCAGAAGCTATCAGCAACACCATGCAGCACCATATGGCAAGCATCAGTTATATCCGACTATACTATTTGAAGGTTAACAACAGCAGGTAGTCAGCCACACCGTCTTTTCAATCTTTCAAGATTTGCATCTACATCAACTTGGGTACCCTTCTGATGGTATGCCATCTGCCTCTATCACTGAATAAAGCAGTCCAGGTAGCAGGATCAATCTGGAAGTCCTTCATATCTCTTTTCAAAACATCTTTGTTCCTCGAGCAGGGTCGGCCAATTGGTCTCTGGCCATCTTTCAGGACACTGCAGAAGGCAACGAGGAAGGCGACTTTTGGGCATCCTGTGGACATGACCCACCCATCTTAGTCAAGTGAGTTTCAGCAGGGTTGACAAAGGTTTAGAGTCAGTAACATGGAAGAGTTCTTCATTAGTCATTTTGTCCTTCCAAGAAATTTCAAGTATGACCATGAGTGATCTTGTATGAAAAGCACTGAGACGGTTTTCTTGATGACAGTTAGTTGTCCAGTAAGAAGAGCCATACAAAGAGTACTCAGGACACAAGCTTCATATACTCGCACTTTTCTATTGACAGTGAGGTGTCTGTTCCTCCACATATGAGTCTCTAGTTTCCCAAAGACAGTGGAGGCCTTGCCTAGTCTGATGGACAATTCCTTATCAAGGCTCAGGTTTGAGGTTATGGTGGATCCTAGATATGTGGACGAATTGACACTATTGAGTGGTGTATTGTTCACTGAGAAGCCATGGACATCAGGTAGTGACAGCACCACTGTTTTCTTAAGACTTATTGCGAGACCAAATTTATTGCACGCACACTCACTCATGCCCGTTATGCCGTGTGGCATGTAGGGCGGCAACGAAGAGTCTCCACGCCTGTCAGTTCTGGGACAGCCTCTGAATGGTACCCCATGAATGTTGCATTTTCTTGAGCTCCGCCTCCACAGTTCGGTGCCAGGTGTTTCTCGGCCTTCCTCTTTTGCGCCTTCCTTCAGGTGTCCAGTGAAGGGCTATGCGGGTGATGTTGTCCTGCTCTTTTTTCATGACGTGCCCGATCCATCTCCATCGCCTTTGCATGATGATGTTCTCCATGCTGTCTTGATGGCACCAGTCAAGTAGCTGTTGGTTGGAGATGGTGTTAGGCCAAAAGATTCACAGGATTTTCCTGAGGTTCCTAGTATGTAAGACTGACAGCTTGGTGATGTCGCTTTCTGTCATCCTCCAGCACTCGGAGCCGTAAAGCAAGGTGGACAGCACACAGCTCTTGTAAATCTTCAGCTTGGTCTTGGTGCTGTATTGGGAGGACCTCCACACGTTGTTTAGCATTCTGAAGGTATTTCTGGCCTTGCTCAATCGATTCTTGATGTCACTCCCGGCTCCTCCATCGTGTCTTACTGTGCTGCCCAGGTAAGTGAACTCCTCAGTTGTTGGCAGGTCTTCTCCGTTCACTTGCACTGGCATAGGATTGGACACATTCAGCACCATCACTTCGGTCTTCTTTTGGCTGATCTTTAAGCCGACTTGCTGCGCGTAAGTGCTGAGCCAGTTGTCTTCTCCTGCATGTGTTGGTGAGTATGCGAGACCAGGGCTAGATCATCGGCAAAATCCAGATCTTCCAGCGTGGAGAAGAGTGTCCATCTGATACCTCTTGATTGGTCTTCTGTCGTGCGCCAGCATCGCTGACATCGTACAACCTTGTCTGATGCCGGTCTTCACTTTGAAGCTCGTTTCGCTGTTGCCAACTCTGCAGGTGAAGTTGTCGTAGAAACTCGATGATAGTGACGAGCTGCTGTGGTATTCCGTAGGCACGGAGGATGCGCCATAGACTTTCCCGATGCACACTGTTGAAGCCCTTCTCAAAGTCAACAAAGTTGATGTAAAGCTGTCTCTGCCACTCTGTGCACTGCTCAATGATATTTCGCAGGGTGAAGATCTGGTCTATACATCCCTTACCTTTTTGAAAGCCTGCCTGTTCTCTTCTCAATTACTGGTCCACAGCGTCAGCTATGCGCTGGATGATAATCTTGGCCAGGATCTTGATGGGAACAGACAATAGGGTAATTCCTCGCCATTTGTTGCAGTTGTTGAGGGCACCTTTCTTTGCAATCTTCACTATGACTCCTTCTGCCCATTTGTCAGGTAGTTTCTTTCCCTCCCAGATGGCTGTGAAGAGAGATTGGATTAGGTCTGCTGCTAACTGCGGATCTACTTTGAAAAGCTCTGCACTGAGATTGTCTTGTCCAGGGGATTTTCCGTTCTTGAGGGACTTGATGGCTGTTATGATCTCTTCTTTCAAAAGGGGTTCTGTGTCTATGTCCAGGTCAGTCTCTGTCTCTGGTATATCTGCCTCTGTTGGTGGTGGTGTTCTGTCCATCGTGCATCTTGTTCAGCTTCCTTTGTGAGTAGACGACCTTGCTTGTCCATCATTGGTGCTCCACTGCTTCCTCTATACTTGCCGCATACCAGCCTGGTGATCTTGTACACTCTGCCTTGTTCACCCCTGCTTGCTGCATCTTCTGCCTGGTTTGCTAGGTTGTCTATGTGGTTCTGCTTGTCTGTTCTTGCCATTCTCTTCACTGTTCGGTTCGCTTCCCTGTATTGTTGTGTGTATCTGTTTTTCAGCCACTCTGATTTAGCGTCCATGACCTTTTTCTTGAGAGCTCTTCTGTTCTCGATGGCTTGCCCGGTATCTTCTGTGATCCATCTCCTCTTCTTCTGCTTTGTTCCACGGCATGCTTTGCAGGTCTGTTGGTACGCTGTCTTGAGTTGCAGCCACATATCATTGATATCTCCTTGGCTTGGCTGTGCCTGGTCTTCAATATTTCCTAGCACCTGGAACCTATTCTTCAGCTGTAGGCTGAAGACACTCTTTGCATTATGGTCCCACAGTTTCTCCACATCAAAGAGTTGGCGCCCTTTCTGACTGGATCTGGTTTTCCTCAGCTTCAGCCTCAGTGTCGCAGTCACAAGATGGTGGTCACTTCCCACATCAGCTCCTCTTCTCGCTCTGATATCTAACAGTGATCGCCTCCACATCCCATTGATCATCATGTGGTCAATCTGGTTCTTTTCTCTTCCATTGGGCGAGTACCATGTCAGCTTGTGAACGTCTCGGTGTGGTAAGAGCATCCCTCCAATGACAAAATCATAGATGGTGCATAATTCCAGCAACCTCTCACCGTTGTTATTCATGATGCCATAACCTTCCTTCCCCATGGCTCTTTCATAGGTCTTGTTGTCTCTCCCAACTTTTGCATTGAGGTCTCCCATTACGATCTTCATCTCGTGACGAGGCGTGTTCTCCAATTCTGACTGCAGCTGTTCATAGAAGGTGTCCTTGCTGTAATTATCACTGTTGTTTGTTGATGCATAGCACTGGATGATGGTTGTATTGATGTGTCTCCCTTTCAATCTCACTTTCATGAGCCTGCTGTTGATTGGCTTCCACTCCATCAGACACTTTTCCAGCCCTTTCTTGAGAATGATGGCAACTCCCTCGTGGTGTTGGTCATCTTCTCTTCCAGAGTATAGCACTGTGTCTCCTTTGTGGGTAATGTACTTGCCTAAGCCTGTCCAACTGCTCTCGCTGACTCCAAGGATGTGCAGTTTGTAACGTCTCATCTCAGCTGTAACCTGTGCCAGCTTTCCAGTCTCTTACATGATTCTTACATTCCAGAATCCTATTCTGGTCTTGGATTTGACGCTCAAGACCTCCATCCTCCTGTCAGTGGCTTCCTTTCGGCTTTCACCACTGCCATTCATATGAGTATCTTCTGATGACTCTGTAGGCCCGTCACGCCCAGTAGTGTTGATTTTCTTCATTGCCGTTTCCGTAGCAAAATTTCTTTTTACAGGACAGGGATGTTAGCCCTGTGCCCAACCCCCAACCTGGAGGGCCAGGAGACAGTGACTTCTGAGTTGTCCCAGAGTTTTCCTTCTCCTAGATTGACTGCCTTTCAAGGCTAACGAATTCTATCTACCCGGGTTTTGAATCAGAGTTTTCCTTCTCTTATACAGATTGCCTACCAAGGCTAACAGGTTCCATCTACCCTGGTTTGAAATCAGAGTTGTTGTTCTCCTAGGCTCAGTTGGTCCACAACACCTTATTCTGTATTATTCGGTGTAGCCCTCGAAGAGGGTTTCCCCCATCCGCCACCCAGGGGAAACGCCTCTACGCTGTGAAGCCCCAGCGCAAGGAAATTTATTGCAGGCAGCTGAGAAACCATCTAAGAGTTCTTGTAGCTGAAGCGCTGAAGATGCACACAAAGCAGCATCTTCTGCATAGAGAAACTCATGCACTACTAATTCTTGAACTTTTGTATTGGCTTTGAAACTAGATAATAAGAAAAAGTTCCCATCGTCGTGAGTAAGCAGTGTTTTGATACGCAGTTCTAAAAATGTATGCAAAATATATGCCAAAAAGAGTAGGTGAAAATACACAGCCTTGTTTGACACCTCTGTTGATTGGAAACGAATTAGACACATCACCATCTTATTGAATTTTTCCCTCCATTCCAAGATGGAAACATTTGATAAGAGAGAGTAAAGTTGGAAGACAGCCAGCTTTCAGCAAAACGGTAAACAAGGATTCTCCATCGACCAAGTCGAAGACCTTAGTCAGGTCAATAAAGGCAACATGAAGAGGTTGTTGTTGCTCAAAAGACTTTTCCATCAGTTGGTGAACACAGAAGATCATATTGGTTGTAGAGCTACCTGGTCAAAAACCATATTGCGATTCAGGATAGATCTCTTCAGTTAAAAGCTGCAGTCTGTTGAGAATGATTTTTGCTAGAACTTTTACAGTCCCACAAAGTAAATAAATACCACGATAGTTGTTGCAGTCGCCTCTATCACCTTTCTGTTTGTATATGGTGATTATCTTAGCATTTTTAAAATCTTGTGGAATTGTACCAGTGGACCAGCAAGACAGTAAGAGTTTATGTAGAGGTTCAGTAAGTATATCAACACCAGCTTTGAGTAACTCAGCTGGTATAGCATCCTCATCAGCTGCTTTTCTGTTCTGTAGTCTCGTAATAGAAGTTTTTACCTCATCAAGATCTGATGGTATGTCAAGATGCATCTTTGCTGGTTCGTTCAAGAGAGACTCCAGAGTATCAGAACAGACAGTGCTCTTATCACTGTAAAGGTCGCTGTAGTGCTCAATCCATCTGTCGAGTTTTTCATTCTTTTCTGTGATAACAGACCCATCTTTTTTTTTTCAATACTGGAAAAGATTGGAGTGTTGGTCCAGTAACGTCCCTAATAGTTGAGTACATGGCTCTGATATTGCCATGATCACGAGCTGACTCAATCCTAGAACAAAGGGAGTCCCAGTATGTCCTGGCACATTGTCAAAAGGTTTCCTGAGCTTCAGCACGACACGCACGTAGTTCAGTCAGGGCATTTCTCTCGTGGGCCTGGATTTAAACCTTATGAAGGCTTGCCTCTTTTTCTCTACAACAGGCCCCAAACTCTTTAATGAGGCGCTGTACCAGTCAGGAGAGTGGTGGGTTTTTTTGGCAAAAATTTTAATTCCACTGCTGTAGATGATGTTTTTCAGACCAGTCCATATGAAGATGACAGGGAAAAAAGGAAAACTTCAAGCCAGGACATGATAAGCACCTTGGGTTGCCCTCGAACTGATCAAGGGCGTCTCTCAGCCACAAAAGATCTGGATCAGAGGAAAAGCGTAGCTAATATGTCTGAGATGAGTTGTGGGTGCAGGGGCTGCCGTATGAGACTGGATTGTCAGAATCAAACGCCGATGAAAAAGAAAGAACATGGGGCCCCAACTCCATGTGTGATGACTGGCCGGTGGCTTTAATGCTCATACACCCTTTAGGAATCACAGATAGAAACTGTTGGAGCCGTTGAATGTGGAAGAAGACGACTGGAGACTGGTTTTGAGTTGAATATGAGAAGCTTTATTGCGTCGTTTGCAAAGGACGGAGACCCAACAAACATGCATAAAAGACACGCTAATTAAGGTCTGAGGTCTCCCTCGCGGGAGGGTACCTTTAAGGGCTTCAGACCAGGTTCCTCCTTCCGGGTTTGTGACTGGATCTTTGTTGCGTTGTTATCTCAACAGGATGCGATAAATCTGGGCTCTTTCCAGGCGCGTCCCAACCTCCACACCCCCCATCTCCTGACCTCGAAGCAATCTGCAGCTGGACACTATCGAGCCTGTTGAAGGTCACGCTGACTGTGAAAGGCTCGGTGTATCACGGGTGCCCCAGCTGCACTTCTGTTTAAGTATGCACTTTTACAACAGACATAAAGAATGGCCCCCTTAAGCATTCCATTTGATTATTCTCAAGATAAGATAAGATAAGATACAGCTTTATTAATCTCACAATGGAGAAATTCACTGTTACAGGCTCTTGAGGTACCATCAGTAGGGGGTGCAAAAATAGATACAAATACAAACATACACACATACATATATATTATATAAGTAAATAAATAAGTAGATACATAAATAGTATAAATTAATAAACAATAAAAGAAAAGAATGGAGCAACTTTATAGACTGGCCTATATTAAAGTGTAATGTATCTGAGGGCAGAGTAGATGGGTTGATATGGTTCACAGTCAGTGGGGTAGATGTGGTTGATTAAAGTGCGCGGGGTTTTTATTGCACATAACCAGTATTTTCACAGACAGTTACAAAGTGGCGTTGTACAGTCTGATAGCGGTGGGAATGAACGACCTGCGGTAGCGCTCCTTCCTGCACTGAGGATGCCTCAGTCGTCCACTGAAGGAGCTACTCAGCTCCTCTACAGTCTGGTGCAGTGGGTGATAGATGTTGAACAGGATGGATGTGAGCTTTGCAACTATCCTCCTCTCACTCACCTCCTCCACAGAGTCCAGTGGGCAGCCGAGGACAGAGCTGGCCCTCCTGACCAGCTTGTTCAGTCTCTTTCTGTCCCGCTCTGTGCTGCCTGGGGCCCAGCAGATGGCAGCGTAGAGGATTGCAGAGGCTACCACAGAGTCATAAAGTCCTGAGCAGAGGTCTGCATACGCCGAAGGACCTGAGTCTCCTCAGAAGATGGAGGCGACTCTGGCCCTTCTTGTACAGGGCGTTGGTGTTGTGGGACCAGTCCAGTTTATTGTTAAGGTGAACACCCAGGTACTTGAAACTGTCCACTGTCTCAATGTCCTGTCCCTGGATGTTCACTAGTAAGTGTGTGTGTGTGTGTGTGTTTGAGTGTTTCTCCTGAAGTCGATCACCATCTCCTTCGTCTTCCTGGTGTTCAAGCACAGGTGGTTGCGCTCACACCAGTCCACGAAGTCAATGATGACCGACCGGTACTCCAGCTCGTTCCCCTCAGACACACGGCCCACGATGGCGGAGTCGTCCGAGAACTTCTGGAGGTGGCAGCTGTTTGTGTTATATATGAAGTCCGAGGTATAGATATTGAAAAGGAAGGGTGAGAGGACGGTGCCCTGCGGTGCCCCCGTGCTGCAAACTACCTTTAAGTATAGCAAAACATAGAAAAATGAAGCACCATTATACAGTTATATAAAACAGTATGTGCACCAGAGAACATGATAATGTGATACACTTTTACAAGACCAAGAATGACCATCCACCCTGTATGGACGCCGTATCCCTGGGTTAGGGAGGCTTAAGAGCATGCTGACACTTGCCCAAGGTGTGCAGGGAAGGAGGCGCCTTAATTCTCCATTCTAGACCGGTTCCAGAACTAGGTCGAGCCAGTGCCCAAAATGCAGCACCAGAAGTCGCATTAATAGTAAGAAGTACCTTTCTTATTAATAAATAACTTCATTATAACCATGTTGTTTAAAATAAATTCAGAGCCTTAGTATACTTTAAAATTGTTGGTCTCAGTATTAAAAATATATTTGGCTCTCAGAGGATTAGATTTTAAATTTTATTTATTTATTTATTTATTTTTGGCTCTCTTAGTCAAAAAGGTTCCCGACCCCTGCTTTAATCCAACCAATGACGTGGAAGAAACACCGAGTCCTGCACTTACACTGCACTGAAGATCTCGGGGAAGAGCTGAGACGGCTCTGTTCTCGCAGAATCTCGCGACAAGTGGGAGCTAGAAACGTGCCCATGATCCTTTGCGGTTCCTCTTTCTAACCGGCGCCTGAGAATGGGTATGTGTTTTTATGATCCTGCACAAAGTATCCGAGCTCATCCGTTTGATTAAACTTTGTTTTTTGTTTTGATGTTATAAGTAAGTTGTTTTACAGCTTCATCGAGGCGGTATATGCTTGTATTATATTAATTGTATGTATTTTGTGGTATTTTGTGATGAGATTAGAGACGGATAGTAACATGACTCAAGATGGCGGCGCTCTCTGGGTACATCTTACCTTGAACATTACTGAATAAACTTAATTCAGGCTTGGTTAAAATATTAAAAAGCTGAATATTGAGTAAATGGTATGATTTCGTGTTTTTAAACTGTTGGATAATAAGTGGAGAATTCGAGAAGGCCTGATGCTAATTAGCCTGTTAGCTTTGTGAGGCGCCAGGGACTGAGTTGTGTATTTGTAGTTAAAGTGTGTGAGATTTATATTCGTTTTTTTCTTTGCGTAGTTGAGTGATTTTGTTCTGTATTGTTGTGAAATGATGTTGTTGAGTTAATGCATTGCCGCATGTTTAGTAAAATTTAATCCATTATTTATTTCAGCAGTGGGAATCGAAAGTCCTTACTGGTTTTTATAATTTAATTTGTTCTATGGCGAAGGAGAGTTGAATTAGTACAGCTGGATCAGAAGGCATGTGGAGAGGTTTTTATACTATAAAGATGGGATCAAGACCTTCAGTATGACCCAGGTTCTATTCTTTAGACAAAGTTTTTAACTTAAAAGTAATAGTTGGGTAAATTCTTCATATGTGTGTCATTGATTTCTGATTTTGCCGGTTTTCAGGATGCATGTATGAGTTTATATATTTATGTAGGATTTTAATGTAGTGGTTTTCCCACATTTTTTGGTCGGAAATGCCCCGGGGGTTCGTGTATCTGACTCGTGTGATTGCTTGAGTGTGTATGATGAGCTATTGCTGAGTCTGAGTGAAACCCTGCTGAGACTCACCTTGGAGAACTGAACACTCAAGCGTGTAAGGGAAGGTTTAATCTGCATCGAGTTGTGATTCGAACACTAATCCATCTTGTATTTTAAAAGGTATCTCAAGGGATCATTGGCACAAACGCCGTAAGACCGGTGGCAAACGTAAACCCGTCCACAAGAAGAGGAAGTATGAGCTTGGACGGCCTCCATCAAACACAAAGGTACATCACCCAGCAGTTCCCTCATGTGAACTGCTCTATCGATTTATTTTGAATGTGTGAGCTCTGGATCCGCCTGCCGTGTGTTTAGAGATCGATCACGAGTATAATTAAGATTAGTTTGTTGTTAATGCCCAGGGGTACTAACATGCCTGAGACCATCTTATTAACTGTTTCTGGAACGGTTTCTCAAAGTTAAAGTTTATTCACATACGCACATTGATCTGCCTGGGTGTGTGTGTGTGGGGGGGGGGGTCCTTCATGCCTCACTTTAGACACTAATTAAATACTAATAATCAGGACTTTAAACATGTCAGAATCAGCTTGAATGGACTGTAGCATCTCCATGGTAATGGTACCGAGGGTATTCATTAAGTTTTAGAGTAGAAGGAACATATTGATAAGTAGGGGTGGAAATTGTTTGAGGCAAGCATGGGGAAATGTTTTTAATTAATGTGCTGTGATGCATTCTGGGCCCATATTTATGAGAGAATTAGACGAGCTAGAAGCAAATAAAACTAAAAGTTTATATTATATATAAAAAAAAAGTGTTCGTTAGAAGAATTCAGAGCTGATGATGCAGAGGACAGGGTGAGATGGAGGCGGATGATTTGCTGTGGCGACCCCTGAAGGGAGCAGCCGAAAGGAAAATAGTGTTTGTTACAAGAATACTATACAGTAAAACCTCCGCTGACGAACGCTTAAGCTCACGAACTTTTCGCCTCAAGAACATTAAATTTGCGAGCATATAGTCTCTGCTGACGAACTGGTTTTCGGCGGACGAATCAAACCACGCGGTCGAACAGTGCCACGGTGGCGGCCACGAGAAGCTGACGCACGCTCATGGCGTCACAGTTCGTCACCCCCTTTGAATGCGGAAGTGGTTTGTGTTTGCTAGACATTTTGGACCATATTGAGTGTACTTTTGCTATTATGGGAACGAAAAAGACCCCACCACAGGCGGAGATCATTGAAAAACACGAACGAGGTGTGCGTTTGTGTGACTCAGCGTCCCAGTACCAGTACGCTAAGTCTACCATTGCTCCCATCCTTAAGAACAAGGAAGCTATTAAGGGTGCGTGTGTGGCTAAGGGTGTTTCCAAACAGTAGGCGTTTCCAAACACTCCTTCCAAACAGTAAGTCCCTCCCTCCTCCTCCCACTCTATTCCATCAAGCCGTCAACTACCATCACAAAGGTAAATAAAATGACTTTATTATACAGTACAGTTTATTTCTTTAATTACAATACAATAGCACATTTATTATACATAAAATAAGGTATATTTTTGTGTAGTTTTAAGGCTTATTTAGTAGAAAATTGTTTTATGGGGACCTGGGAACGGATTATTCTCATTTTAATGGTTTCTTATGGGAAATAAATGTTCGTAAGACGAACTTTTTGCCTTACACACACTTTCTGGGAACAAATTATGTTCGTGAGCAGAGGTATCACTGTACTTGCTTCTTCAAGGAAAGTACATAAAGCTTATTATTTGGAAAAATCTAATGGTTACCTTACTAATATAGAACATTTGTGAATCAAACTGCTACCCTAATCTTTCAAAACTGCTTATGTAATATCATTTTAGGATTAATAAGATTAGGCTAGTTTAGTTGGGGGCTAGTTTTTACTATTATCGCTCAGTGCAATCAAGAAATAATGTGTTTGGACATGACACAACTTTTTTACCTACTTCGTGATACGGATGTTTCCGAAACAGTGGAATCATCGGTCTTGACTTGCTTCCACAACGTATTTAATGTTGGTTGTTTAGATCTACTTCGCTTTGGTGCCATGCTTGTCATTACGACTCGCATCAGTTTGGACTATATTTTACCCGGGTTTGTACGACCCATCACGATCTAAATCTACACGGGAGCACAGGCAAGTGGCGGCACGTATATAAAAAAGCGCCGCGGTTTTGAATGAGGTGGCATAGTGCATCATGGAATATTGGAAGTGTACCGATTGAGAAATTATCAAAACAAGTGATCGTGTTGTCAAGGACAGAGCTTAACAAAGCCATAAAAATGTTTTATTAAAGATTATTATATTGTTTACTCTTATAAAATGTAGCCGGCGCGTCCGCTGTTGTGTTGTCATGGTAATCACTATGGTGTCCATGTGAGTGATGTAAACATGTCCTTAGGTTGGTCTGTATTTGCCCGTTTTGGTCAGAGCTTTGGACCTTCCAATGTTGGGATCAGTCATAGTTACACTGACACATGGACACAAGCATAATAATGATGAGGGTGTGGTTAGTGCAACAGCGTTAACCTCTGTCATCTGATTGGATTTCGTTGCAGCTTGGCCCGAAGCGCATCCATACAGTGAGGGTTCGTGGTGGTAACAAGAAGTACCGTGCACTCCGACTCGACGTGGGAAACTTTTCCTGGGGCTCAGAGTGTAAGTGTGTGTGTGTGTGTGTGGGGGGGGGTTACTGCCATGGTGGGTCTTTTTCAATGATGACGTGCTGTACGTACTTCTGACTGAGAGTGAGGTTCATGTTCCAACTCTGAGAAACTGACCCGCAGCTACATCTACATCATGTACTCATCAGGAGCTTCATACATGCTTCGGAAATATGCCAGAGAAACAGAAGATCCAATGTTTCCCATCTTTCCACAAACTGGTTTAAATTTAGAACAGGTCCTAGATTAGTGTTGACTCCTGTAGCCTCTTGGTTTTATTTCAGAGTGGAGGCTTTATTCTGAACATGCTTTAATGGAGTTGGTGTTCAGGGCCTTGTGTAAGTGGTTGACCGTGTTTGTTACAGGCTGCACCCGTAAGACCAGAATCATCGATGTGGTCTACAACGCCTCCAATAATGAGCTGGTCAGGACTAAAACCCTGGTGAAGAACTGTGTGATCCTGGTGGACAGTGCCCCCTTCAGGCAGTGGTTCGAGTCTCACTATGCCCTGCCTCTGGGACGCAAGAAGGGCGCTAAACTGGTATGTTTTCATCTGTATATTTATGGTTTTTGCATTGGCATAATTAAAATATAAACTTAAAATTAATTTGAATGCTTCAATATTTGATTCATTAAACTTATCTCTTAAATAAATCAATTATATTTTATACAATACAGAGAAAATAAAAACAATGCTAAACATGCATGTCTGACTCCATCAATGAGCAGTGACCCAGAGTTCTGAGGGATGCTTGACACAAAGCGTGGGTTATATGGGCTTCTGGCTATTCAAGTAAGCAAGGGTGCTGTTGAATACTGGTTTAGTAGTCAGCCTGCACTGATGTGAATCACCAGCAGAGCAGAGAGTTCTTTCTTTTCTGGATTCAGGTTTTCATTCATTTTACAACTCCCTTTGCTTAACTGAGTATGCATGGTAGATTGTGCCGATCTGAACAGAGTTAATTTATCTCTGTGTATGAGACTTGCACCCATGCTAGTAGGCGTACGCTTCTGACCAACCATATTTGCTTAGGTTTACAAAAGTCCGCAAAAACAGTGTAAACACAAAGATCAGAGACGACGTCTTAACATAACTGAACTGGGACGAAGGAGGGGCATGTTCAGTCTGTTGTGTTTAAACAATGGACGCGACGTCATTATGTCGGCGTACTACGTAGGTATGTCAAAATTTGACTTTAAAAAAAAACAAACAAAAAAAAAACAGATGAACCTAAGTTGGGGAGTGTCTGTATATTAAATTATGATTTATTTGTTTATGTGCAAATGGCTTCAGTCGTCGTCTCCCCCTAAATCTTTGTGTGGGAATGTAAAAACCACCATTATATTTTCATTTGTATCTGGCTCAGAGGTCGGTGGTGGTTGTGTGGATTAAATTGTGGATGTGATGGAACGTCTTCTGTGATGAGGTTGTTGTCCAGTTCTGCTCCTGAGTGACTGTGATGCAGTCGAACACTCTGAGAAAGACGTGGTACCAGAAGGGTTCTTTGATCCCCCTCGGTGTTTAATGTACACTGGCACATTCAATACTTATTTAGTACTCAACCTTCCCTTGATCACTGGAGAGATCGGAAGTCCGGATAAACCACGCTTTGTCTCACAAGCTCCATACGCCACTTTCGACAAGTGCCTATATTCAGTGGAGTGCCTCACAAATGAGTGTGTGATCTGAGTGATGTGCTTGTGTTCTGCAGACCCCAGAAGAGGAAGATGTCCTAAATAAGAAGAGGTCGAAGAAGGTGCAAAAGAAGTTTGATAAGCGCAGAAAGACCAGTAAGATCAGTTCTCTGTTGGAGGAGCAGTTCCTGCAAGGCAAGCTTCTCGGTGAGGATCTCTTCATTCCCACACACGCACTTCATCTCCTAGAATTTCTCATTCATGATGAAATGATATCCAGTTCTGCTACTGAGCCCACAGTGCTGAACTCTTACCACTTTCTGATTCTTACCAACTCAAGTGGAACCCAACATCGCCCTCATCCCTCCTGTACTCCGCTGTCACAAACCCTTTTTTCTCTGTTCCCAGCATGCATCGCTTCCCGGCCGGGTCAGTGTGGGCGAGCTGATGGTTATGTTCTGGAGGGAAAAGAACTGGAGTTCTACCTGAGGAAGATCAAGGCCAAGAAAGGCAAATAAATGTACAGAGCCTGTTTGATATAATCTCCAATAAACTGAAACCCACCCAGAGTCCTCTGCGTCTCTTTATTTAAATTTTTCTTTACAGGGGTTGGAACCTGTAGCTCGGTCTCCCACCCTGTTCTTGCAGATCTCCCTTCTGCAGGTGTTATCTGCAACCCGAATCTAATGCTTCTCTCACAGCTCCTGAAGGCTGTGGTCAGGTGTTACTGTCAGGGTTTGAGGCAAACTCTTCTGGATGGTGTCTCTCCAGGAACACCGGAGACCACCGCTGTAGAAGAACCTGAATTCAGGGGTTTACGTCACTTAAGTCTTGTCAGAGATTCAGGTGCTAACATGGGGATGGATCAAAACAGGATATCATACAGCATGGACATGGTATTGTACTGCAGACAGGGACAGGTGGAACGTGTTAAACCTTCAATAATACACCGAAAGTGAAAACATTCACATGAAAAATAATGGGTTTAACCTAAGGCCAGTGAAATGAGATTTTCTCGCGATCTTTTAGTGCGGAAGCTCTTGAATGCAAAGCTATACTGTAAGCCGCTCGTTGATGGGCTGTTTTAAGCGGAAGCATGACTACTGGCCAATCAGAAGTGTTGTAAAGTGACTCGGCTCAATACAAATTGCAGCGTGTTGTGTTTCTACGAAGAGAATGTCTGGTGAGAATATCCCGAAAATGGTGTGAACTTTAGAATCTTCTCTTTCGGCTTTTTCCCTTTCTCCGGAGTCGCCACAGTGAATCATCTGATTCGCACGTTTGATTTGGCAGAGGTTTTTACATTGGATGCTCTTCCTGTCACAACCCTTTAGCAAGGGACAGAAACACGCTGACGACTTTGCAGCTACTCAATGAAAGTCAGCAACGGTTCTTTTACATCAACCTCTCACCAGAGACAGTGAGAGACACGGCCGCCTTTGATAATCTATATCAGTGTTTCCCATACTTTTTGGGCCAAGGCACATCTTTTACATTAGAAAAATCACAAGGCGCACCACGGAACAAAAACGATACTGCCCTCTAGCAGAACAGCACTGTTACTACACGCTAAGTGAAACTGGTTAATCTTCCGCGGCACACCTGATGATTTCTCACGGCACACTAATGTGCCGCGGAACACTCAACTTTATAATAGATATATTTTTTGTGCGTGTACGTTTGAAACTCTGAATGTGCGATTCGCCAACCACCTGCGGTGTTGCATGTCTGCAATCAGTACAGTACAGTACAGTACAGTACTACCCAACCCGGTATCAGCTGCTCAAACATCACAAGGATCAAGGGCGCCGGCTGGGGGGGGGGGGGGGGGGGGGTTTCGCACGTGCACCCCCCCCCCCCCCCCCCCACACACACACACACACAGCAGGAGTTGAGTTCCGCTGGACAAGAAATTGTGTATTCACAATCTTATAAATAAACTTAATGACTGTTATTGAAAAGAAAGCCAGAGATGAGTTCTGCATGCCTAGAGTTAGGAAGTAAACCGGAAGTTAACGTGTAACGAGCACTGCGCATGTGCACGCCCGAGCTGACCAATCACAAACAATATCAGTAAGCAATAATAGCTGAACACTGTCAATCAAACAAAGTGCGAGTGTGAGAATAAAGCACAGTTTGTTAGTCCCGCCTCCGGTTCCGACACATGTGTTAGAACACAAACATTGATGCACAGAGAATGAATGGATTAAATGATCATAAGCCATCCAACCTGGATCTGCAGCCTAATGGTCAATACTTTTATAAAATGTATTTTAATAACATAAAATATATAAAAAATAGTATGTCTTTGTGCTGTAAATATGTATAAAGATTTGTTTATGCCTTTGAATAGATAAATAACTTTGTAAATGTATTTAGCACATGTACTTGCAGATGTAGTTTGAAATATATTTGAGAATGTTTTTGGTTGAACTATAATATTAATAATATAAGTATCCACCCCTGCTGATGCGGCATCACGAATGTAGCGTTAACCATGAACGCCATCTTGCAAGTAAACCACACTGTTAAAAATTTAACGTCAGGTTAACACTCTGTTAAAGTTAACCAAGTTTTGAACAACAAGGTAACAGCAGCCTTAAATTTAACGGTCGGTTAACTCTACTTAACCAGTGGTTAAAAAAATAACCATGTTGTGAACAACCGGCCCCTGGTTATCATCTTTATGGAGGTTTTCTTGGCAGGATTATTGTAGTGGTTTGCCATTGCCTTTTGCATGATGTGAACCTACGGGCAATTTAGAACGGCCAATTAACCTACTGTGCATGCCTTTGGATTGGGGGAGGAAACCCACGCAAGCACAAGGAGAACATGCAAACTCCACACAGAAACGCCCAGGCCAGGAATCAAACCAGGGCCTTCTTGTGTGTGTCCATAAAATTTTCATGGGAATAGATAAATATAATCCTGATAACCTTTTTCAAAGAACTAGCAACAACAGTATAACTAGGGGGCATCAATATAAATTGGTTAAGAATAGGTGTAACACACATGTAAGAAAACAATTTTTTTCAGAAAGGGTCATCGATGAGTGGAATACTTTGCCTAGCTATGTAGTGGAAGCTGATAATATAAATATCTTCAAGAGTAGACTTCAAGCTTTTTGGAGTAACAAAGATATTAAATATTGTCCTACTTTTATGATAAATGAAAGGAGCAATTGTAACTAGATTAAAAATGTACTTAAATATATTGTAGATTAAACCAGACTGAGATATGGCTTATCAAAGGATGCCAATCCATAGAACATGGTGTCCAAACAATGTGTACTTTAATGCAGAACATCCATAATGGCCAGATTCATGTCAATTGGTGTATTGTGAGTGTCATTGGCTGGGTGGACTGGGCTCAAGGACGGGCTTGCTGATGGGGGATAGTATTGTGAAATACGTAGGTGATCTGATGGACACGTGTGTGCAGTCCTGCTTGGGAGCAAGTATTGAGGACATTGTTGCTAGGGTAATGGTTGGAAGTATATGTCTGGCGGGCTACAGGATAGTAATTTACCATGTTGGATGCAACAATTTGGCTGATAAAATAGTGCATGTTAGAAGACACCTCTTCAGCCGGTCCCAACTGTTACTGCCAAAATTTTACAAAATACTCATAATAAAGAATCTAATATAGATCTGGCTCTCCAGTTGTATTTTCTGATATGGTTTTGAGAATTTAAAGAAATCCAGACACTATGCAACAATGTTAGATTAACACCTCTTGTATGGATAAATTTAGAGAAATATAGTAGCTGCTGTACTCACAGGGCCTTTGTGTCACTATAGGAATGCTACACTAGATACAGTAACATTAATGATCATTGCTAGAGAACAACATGAGTAAAAATTTCAAAGAAAATTGTTATTAGTATGTGATAATTGGTTGGGATATTAGATAATTGAGTCAGGATAGAAAAGAAAAGAAAATAGTAGTCTGGCATTAGTTTTATGAAATTTCGGTCAGTTTTGATAACGTAATTTTGTCTCAAACAAATATTGATTACAGGGGATGGGATTTTGACATTTTTTTTTTATGCTGCCCACAAGTAAACTAAATAGCTGTGTGCATACATAGTATTAAGTTGCACAAAGATTGACGAATCGTTTACTTGTTTATTTTGTTATTGGCTGCACTTCACACGTAAGCACAAAAATATCAATTTGGATTCAAGTTTTGCAAGTTACAACGCACTACCATATATTGCATTAAAGACTGAAGGAAAAGTCGAACAACTAAAGGACAAGAAGGGCCCTGAAAAGTCTGTTACGGACTTGTTAAACGGCCCAGACCCAGGTAAACCCAGGTACAGGTAAACCAGGGCCTTCTTGCTGTGAGGCTGACGTGCTAACCACTACACCACTTGCCGCCTTACGACTTTATAAAAACATGATTATGACGGCACAGAGGTGTAATGGTTAGCTTGTCAGCCTCACAGAATGAAAGTCCTGGGTTCAAGTCCTCGGCTCTGCAAGAATGTTGGCTGTGTGGCGTTTGCATGTACTTGTGCTTTTGTGAGTTCCATCTACGTACTCCGGTTTCTTCCTACAGTCCAAATATATCCATATTAGGCGGTTTGGCGGTTCCAAATCCCCCTAGGTAGGTGTGTGTGTGTGTGCGTGTGTGTGTGTGTGTGTGTGTGTGTGTGTGTGTGTGTGTGTGTGTGTGTGTGTAAAAGTTGCATCTGTGTTGGCATTCATACAGTTGTATAACCAAGCATTCCCAAAGTTGGCTGAGATAGGCTTTAGCCTCTCATGACACTACTAGAATGAAGCAGCTCAACAAATAATAGAATAAAAAAGAACAATGATTCTATTTAAGGTTAAGCAGTTCAGTATGTAATAATAATAATAATATTAATAATAATAGGGGCAGTGGTGGCCTGGTGTTGACTTTTTGAGCTAAAGATAGGGGGGTTCAAGCCTCACTGTCACCAGGTTATCACTGCTGTCCCCCTGTGGAGTTAACCGGGTTATCAAAGGCCGGCCATGTCTCAGCATCCCCCATCTGTGGCCCAATCCCGCCTCGGTTTTCTTGAAGTGACTCATGAGAAACTCAACCTCTCATTTCACCAGCCCGACTGTTCAGGGTGTCGCCCTTCACCGGGGGAGGGGTATGGTGTTGTTTGTTCTGAACTCAATGCTTCTCAAATAGTGAGGTGGGTGCGGAATGATGCCGGGTGGGGCGCGTATGACCCTGGGGAATATACTTTTGTGGAATTGTGTATGAGGATTAAGTGTAATTGCATCTCTATGCCACTAGATGGCAATGGCACGCTCATTGTCGGGCTATGGTGTCGCGGTTTTTGGCATGAGCAAACGATATGAAGTGCAGTAAACAACTCAAGATGATGATGATGATGATTTCCTTTCAGTTTTTTCCCTTTATCAGGGTTTGCCACAGAGAATGATTTGCATGTTTGATTTGGCAGAGGTTTTTACGTTGGTTGCCCTTTCTGACACAACCCTTTTAGCAAGGGGCAGAAACACGCTGACGACTTTGCAGCCTACTCTTTACGAAAGCCAGCAGTGGTTCTTTTACATGCCTCTCACCATGGACAGTGACAGACATGGTCGGCCTTTGATAACCCAGTTAGCTGCACTGGGTGGACAGTGACAACCTTGTGGGGACTCGAACCCCCAACCTTAGGGTCAGCAATCCAGCACCCTATACCACGAGACCACCATTGAAAAATTTCTAACAGGAACAAAGAGAAAGGTGGATAGAGACTGAGATACAGTATTAAGACATAAAGTAAAATTAGTTGAAATACCCTTGTGTTAAGACGTGGGGCAGTGGTGGTCTAGTGGTATAGGGCGCTGGATCGCTGATCCAAAGGTTGGGGGTTCGAGTCCCACTCTCCACAAGGTTGTCACTGTCCCCCCCAGTGCAGCTAACTGGGTTATCAAAGGCGGGCCATGTCTCTCACTGTTGGGGGTTCGAGTCCCACTCTCCACAAGGTTGTCCCTGTCCCCCCCAGTGCGGCTAACTGGGTTATCAAAGGCGGGCCATGTGTGTCACTGTCTATGGTGAGAGGTTGATGTAAAAGAACCATTGCTGACTTTCGTAAAGAGGAGCTGCAAAGTCGTCAGCGTGTTTCTGTCCCTTGCTAAAGGGTTGCGACAGGAAGGACATCCGACGTAAAAACCTCTGCCAAATCAAACGTGCGAATCAGATGATTCAATGTGGCGACTCCCAATTAAAACAAAAAAAAGGGAAAAAGCCGAAAGGAAGACAGACAGACAGTTGAAATAACGATGTATTTTTTTTTTGTTTCAGGCACATTAGTGCTCTGTAAATCTTTTCTATTACAGATTAAAAACACTGAAGTTTTCCTTTATTTTAAGTTGAACTATATCTCTTTCTTTTTTATGTTTAATGTTAATAAAGATACAATGTTATGCAGAGGTGTATGAATAACAATTTTATGGACAAATAATACTGTTTATAATTGCTCGCGGGGCAGTGGGGGGGCATGAAATATTTTTTTCTTCCGGGGGCACAGAAATAATTGAGAAGCACTGTCTTAACCTAATGTTTATAATCATCTGCATAAATATTAAGGAGCCAAACTCAGAGGAATCTGCAGTGACCGTATTACACGAAAATGGATCAAAGAATCTTCCTCCAGACTGCAAAGTTGCCTCCACACGTCCTTCATGCACGAGAACGTGAAATGACGGTCGTGCTGACCACCTCATGGCCTCCACGCTGTCCAAGTATTGGTTGTAATCAGGTTCATCAAGTAAAGTTTACCTGGTAAACAATGCAGGGGCTTGCAACGCCAGCATCACATGTGACCTAAACAGAGCCGCCATGGTGATGAGGCATGTGCAGGGTATACTGGGCTGTGGGTGGATCTGGGTTTGTAATGTGTGTGTGTGTGTGTGGGGGGGGTAATTAATGTTAAGGTAATGCATAATGAGAGACATGAAAATAACGTGAATTTTTATTTGTTTCTATAAAAAACATGGAACCGTGTGAACAGAGTGGAGACCATCCCGAGGCCTCATTATGGTCACTGTAGATGGATCCGACACCAGCAGTTCCACCACGAGCACTGAGTTGTGCGTGACATAAAAACATCTGAAGGGAAGCTGTGTTCAGGTTCTCACAAGAATATTTCTGTTGAAGAAGTGATCGTGTTGGGTTTTAAAGCGAGTTGAGCATCAGGTTTGAGTTGATGGTTTTATTTTTTCCGGGATTAAAAGGGAGTGGTCGGGGAGCAAATGTCTGTTAGGTTTTGTTAATGGTCGCCCTTTGTGTGCAGATGATCCACCTTTTTGGGCATAACGGAGTGTTTCCCTTTACTGTGAAGGACTTGGTATAAAGACTGCAGCTTCTGAAACTAATGCTCATGTTTCTCAGGGATGAGACCTCTCCACTCGGGTGGAATTCTTATTTTTATTTATTTATTTATTTATTTATTCTAATATAAATATTAACTGTAGGCTGATAAGAGCATCAGCCCAATAGCATACAGATGGCCCTCTACTTACAAAAGCCTCTGAATACGAAAAATCCAGGTTACAAAAAATATTTTCCTAAATTTTCGAGCTCGATTTAGGAAATCAACCTCTTTTTACGAAAAGTGCCAAACACGCCATTAAAAAATTCAAATGCACCATTCACAATTCCAAAAAATGCGTGAGTTTCTCTCTCATTGGCTGTCTCCCAACATCCTGCTCCGCTGGCCTCCCATTGGCCAGGAGGCAGCTGACCTGTACCCATACTTCATGTACCCATACTTCCTGTTTGTCACACGCGTGAGAGAGGAGAGTTGAACAGGAATGTTGGCTCGAGAGTTTATTTTGAGATTGATCATTGCAGTGTTATATTTCATTGTCCATCATGGACCCGGAAAATACAGAAAATCAGAAATACAGTGACGGAGGCGATTATTTCCGAATGATATTGAAGCAGAAGGAGCATGAAAACAGTGTTCCGTGGGACAAGACCGCCGATCTCGCAAGGAAGCAGGTTAATATTGAATCAGGACTTCTGATCTTTCAAACAGGTGCTGTAATTCCGCTTTAAATACAACATCCCGTCCATTTAAACATTTAAATACAATTTCTCCGTCAGCTCCGCGCTGTGTGTGGGTGGAGATTTGGCAAAACACGACAGAGAGTTTTGTGTGTGTGTGAGAGTGTGTGAGAGAGAGACAGAGAGATTGAGAGAAACTGTTTTGTGTGTGTGTGTGTGTGTGTGTTAATAAAAAATGTTTAATAATGGTTTAATTAATAAACATGTTTATAAAATGGTGTAATATGTTAATAAAATGTTTGAATGGTTTAATAAATAATTTTCTTTTACTTTTAACACATTTCATACAAATTTGGTGTACTTTTATCATTTTTAAAGGGTTTATATTGTAGTCTTGGGAGCCTTGGAAAGAATCACACGTTTTACATGTAAAGTGCGCCTCTACTTAAGAAAACTCCAGGTTCCAAAAAAGGCTCTGGAACGGATTAATTTCGTAAGTAGAGGGCCAAATGTATATATTAATATAAGGCATCTGCATGCTCCTTAAAGATGGTGTGGGGGTGGGGGGGGTGTGTGGGTGTGTGTATCTTCTCTTCCTTTCGACTGTTCCCTTCAGGGGTGGCCACAGCAAATCATCCGCCTCCATCTCACCCTGTCCTCTGCATCTTCTTCTCTTACTCCAACGACCTTCATTTCTTCCTTCACCACATCCATAAATCTCTTATTTGGTCTTCCTCTAGACCTTGTGCCTGGTAGTTCCAACCTCAGCTTCCTACTGCCAATATACTCACTATCTCTCCTCTATACATGTCCGAACCATCTCAATCTAGCCTCTCTGACTTTGTCTCCAAAAAAATCTTACTTGGGCTGTCCCTCTGATGTACTCATTTCTGATCCTATCCATCCTCGTTACTCCCAGAGAGAACCTAAACATTTTCATCTTTGCTACCTCCAGCTCTGCCTCTTGCCTTTTCCTCAGCGCCACTGTTTCTAAGCTATACAACATGTCTGGCCTCACCACCGTCTTGTACACTTTTCCTTTCATTCTTGCTGATACTCTTCTATCGCACATCACACCGGACACTTTTCTCCAACCATTCTAGCCTGCCTGCACACGCTTCTTCACCTCTTTTCCACACTCTCCATTGCTCTGGATTGTTGAGCCTAAGTACTTAAAATCCTCCACCTTCGTTATCTCTGCTCCCTGTAACGTCACCGTTCCTCCTGGGTCCTTCTCATTCACAAACATGCATTCTGATTTTCTGAGTCAAACCTTCATTCCTCTCCTTTCCAGGGCATACCTCCACCTCTCTAGATTTTCTAGATTTCCTCCACTTGTTCTCTGCTCTCACTACAGATCACAATGTCATCTGCAAACATGGAGATTCTTGCCTAACCTTGTCTGTCAGCCTGTCCATCACCATAGCAAATAAGAAGGGGCTCAGAGCTGATCCTTGATGCAGTCTCACCTTCACCTTGAATTCGTCGGTAACGCCGACAGCACACCTCATCACTGTCTTACATCTCTCATACATGTCCTGCACCACTCTAACATACTTCTCTGCCACTGCAGACTTCCTCATGCAATACCACAGTTCCCTCTGACCTTCTCTGTACTTCTCGATTAACATCCTCAAAGCAAACATTGCATCTGTGGTGCTCTTTCTTGGTATGAAACCAAACTGTTTTTCACAAATGCCCTTAGTCAAGCTTCCACTATTCTTTCGACTAACTTCATCGTATGGCTCATCAACTTTATCCCTCTGTAGTTGCCGCAACTCTGCACATCTCCCTTGTTCTTTAAAATGGGCACCAGCACACTTCTCCTCCATTCCTCCGGCATCTGCTCACTCTCTAAGAGCTTGTTGAATGTTCTTGTCAGAAAATCTACTGCTACCTCTCCTAGAAACTTCCATACCTCCACAGGTATATCATCAGGACCAACTGACTTTCCATTCTTCATCCTCTTCAATGCCCTCCTCACTTCACCCTTACTAATCTTTGCTACTTCCTGCTCCTCAATTTTCACCTCTTCTACTCGTTTCTCTAATTTTCCTCATTCATCAGCTCTTCAAAGTACTCTTTCCATCTTCCCAGCACACTTCTGTCATCAGTCAATATATTTCCCTCTCTGTCCTCTGTCAATCTAACTTGCTGCACGTCCTTCCCATCTCTATCTCTCTGCTGTGCCAACCTGTATAGATAATTTTCTCCCTCCTTACTGTCCAACCTATCATACAAGTCATCATACGCCCTCTGTTTGGCCTTAGCCACTGCTACTTTCACCTTACGCTGTGTCTCCCTGTACTCCTGTTTACTCTCTTCGGTCCTCTCAATGTCCCACTTCTTCTTAGCTAACCTCTTCCTTTGTACACACTCCTGCACTTCCTCATTCCACCACCAAGTCTCCTTATCTACTTTCCTTCCAGAGGACACACCAAGTACTCTCCTACCTGTGTCCCTGATCACATTTGCTGTGGTTGTCCAGTCATTTGGAAGCAATTCCTGGCCACCCAAAGCCTGTTTCAACTCCTCCTTGAAGACAACACGACACTCTTCCTTTTTCAGCTTCCACCACTTTGTCTTCTGCTCTGCCTTTGCCTTTTTCACCTTTCTCACAATCAGAGTCATCCTGCACACCAACATCCTATGCTGTTTGGCAACACTCTCACCCACTATGACTTTGCAGTCACTGACTTCCTTCAAATTACATCGCCTACACAAGATGTAGTCTGCCTGTGTGCTCCTACCTCCGCTTTTATAAGTCACCCTATGCTCCTGTTTCTTCTTGAAGAAAGTATTCACCACAGCCATTACCATCCTTTTTGCAAAATCTATCAACATCTGTCCTTCTGCGTTCCTGTCCTGGATACCAAACCTGCCCATTACTTCCTCGTCCCCTCTGTTGCCTGCACCAACATGTCCATTGAAGTCTGCACCAATGACCACTCTTTCACCTCTGGGGGTACTCTGCATCACTTCATCTAACTCACTCCAGAATCTCTCCTTCTCTTCTAGCTCACATCCTGCCTGTGGGGCATAAGCACTAACAACATTGAGCATTACACCTTCAATTTCTAACTTGAGGCTCATCACTCTGTCTGACACTCTTTTCACTTTTAGAACATTCCTGACAAACTCCTCCTTCAAGATGACTCCTACTCCATTTCTCTTCCCATCCACACCGTGATAAAATAGCTTAAACCCTGCTCCTAAGCTTGCTACCTTCCCACCTGGTCTCCTGAACACACAGTATGTCCACCTTCCTCCTCTGCATCATGTCAGCCAGCTCTCTACCTTTTCTTTGCATAGTTCCAACATTCAAAGTCCCCACTCTCAGTCCTAGACTCATGTCTTTCCTCTTCTCTCTCTGCCTACGGACACGCCTCCCACCTCTCTTTCTTCGACGTCTTCGACCAACAGTAGTCCAATTTCCATCAGCACCCTGTTGATTGACAGCACTGATGGCGGTCGTTGTTAACCCGGGCCTCGACTGATCCGGTATGGGGGTAATACTTCTGATTTGCATCATAAATGTTTGGCATTGGTTTTACGTCGGATGCGCTTCCTGACACAACCCTCTGCATTCCTCTGGGCTTGGGACCGGTATGAGGGGGAGAGACACTGGTGAGTGCCCCCCCCCACCTCATGGCTGCATTTGTGTGTGTATATATATATATATATATATATATATATATATATATATATCACACACACACACACACAGACGCTCCCCGACTGTTTTTAATTGGTTCCGGACGGCCAAACGTAAGTTCTTACAGTGACGTATGACGTTCATACTGTACTATACATCCATAAATACCATTACCACATCACATAAAACACCCCCAAATCAATTATTATAAACATAACATTGTAAAATAATATCAAATATATCAAATAATATCAACATTAATTTCAAATAAGTCACTTATTTATACCGAGTCACTTTACATGAAGCTTAAAACAGTCAATCAACGCTTACAATATGTGACGCGCTCAATACCGAAAGTAGTGTACTAGCGAAAGTTGTGTACTTGCTGTGGGTTATACAGACTTCCGGTCTTTCAAGTGCACAAGGGTGCCGTTGAACTCGTTTAGAACACAGCCTGCACTGATGTGGAGCCAGCAGAGCAGAGAGTTCTTTCTTTTGTGTAAGTAAGTAAGTAAACTTTATTCAAGAGATGCATACAAAGAACAAGTCCTAATGAATATTAATATAAAAATAAGTATACACTCTTAGGATTCTGCTAAAAGATAATAAATATCTGTAATTGTTCTGTAATTTGTGGATTCGGGTTTTCATTTTACAACTCTCTTTGCTTAACTGAGTATGCATGGTAGATTGTGCCAATCTGAGCAGATAGTTAATTCATCTCTGTGTATGAGACTTGCACCCATGCTTGTAGGCTTACGTTTCTGACCAACCATATTTGCTTAGGGTTACAAAAGTCCGCAAAACAGCGTAAAAACAAAGATCACAGAGATGACGTCTTAACACAAGGGTAACTGTCTGTCTTCCTTTCGGCTTTTTCCCTTTTTTTTTACTCGGGAATCGCCACAGCGAATCATCTGATTCGCACGTTTGATTTGGCAGAGGTTTTTACGTTGGATGGCCTTCCTGTCACAACCCTTTTTAGCAAGGGACAGAAACATGCTGACGACTTTGCAGCCTCCTCTTTACGAAAGTCAGCAATGGTTCTTTTACATGCCTCTCACCATAGACAGTGAGAGACATGGCCCGCCTTTGATAACCCAGTTAGCTGCACTGGGGGGGACAGTGACAATCTTGTGGAGAGTGGGACTCGAACCCCCAATCTTTGGATCAGTGATCCAGCCCCCTATACCACGAGACCACCATTGCCCCACGTCTTAACACAAGGGTAACACGCTATATAAATTATATATACTAGTGTGTTTATATATGTGTTTATATATATATACAGACTAGTCCTTCTCAAAAAATTAGCATATTGTTATAAAGTTCAATATTTTCTGTAATGTACTGATAAAAATTAAACTTTACTATATTTTAGATTCATTACACACCAACTGAAATATTTCAGGTCTTTTATTGTTTAATACTGATGATTTTGGCATACAAGCTCATGAAAACCCAAAAGTCCTATCTCAAAAAATTAGCATATTTCACCCAACCAATAAAAAAGTGTTTTAATACAAAAAAAGTCAACCTTCAAATAACTATATTCAGTTATGCACTCAATACTTGGTCGGGAATCCTTTTGAAGAAATGACTGCTTCAATGCGGCGTGGCATGGAGCCAATCAGCCTGTGGCACTGCTGAGGTGTTACGGAGGCCCAGGATGCTTCGATAGCGGCCTTAAGCTCATCCACAGCGTTGGGTCTGGTGTCTCCCAACTTTCTCTTCACAATATCCCACAGATTCTCTATGGGCTTCAGGTCAGGAGAGTTGGCAGATCAATTGAGCCCAGTAATACCATGGTCAGTAAACCATTTAGCAGTGGTTTTGGCACTGAGCAGGCGCCAGGTGGTGCTAAAAAATGAAATCTTCATCTCCATAAAGCATTTCAGCAGATGGAAGCATGAAGTGCTCCAAAATCTCCTGATGGCTAGCTGCATTGACCCTGCCCTTGATAAAACACAGTGATAAAATCACTGACTGTGGGTACTTGACACTGGACTTCAGGCATTTTTGCATTTCCTTCTCCCCAGTCTTCCTCCAGACTCTGGCACCTTGATTTCCAAATGACGTGCAAAATTTGCTTTCATCCGAAAAAAGTACTTTGGACCACTGAGCAAAACAGTCCAGTGCTGCTTCTCTGTAGCCCAGGTCAGCAGCTTCTGCCGCTGTGTCTGGTTCAAAAGTGACTTGACCTGGGGAATGCGGCACCTGTAGCCCAGTCCACTGCTTCCACAGGTCCCCCAAGGTCTGGAATCGGCCCTTCTCCACAATCTTCCTCAGGGTCCGGTCACCTCTTCTGGTTGTGCAGCGTTTTCTGCCACACTTTTTCCTTCCCACAGACGTCCCACTGAGGTTCCTTGATACAGCACTCTGGGAACAGCCTATTCGCTCAGAGATTTCTTTCTGTGTCTTACCCTCTTGCTTGAGGGTGTCAATGATGGCCTTCTGGACAGCAGTCAGGTCGGCAGTCTTACCCATGATTGCGGTTTTGAGTACGACTGGCTGGGAGTTTTTAAAAGCTTCAGGAATCTTTTGCAGGTGTTTAGAGTCCTTTTCCCTGCTATCTCTCTGACTCCTGGTATCCTGCTTCGTGCTCGACCAGTTTCCATTGATTAATTATTCCCGTGATTTAGAGTTCCAAGTGCAAAATAAAATCGTTGAATCTTGTTATGGTCTCCTGCATCGTTGGGTCCAACGCATATGCTTCAGGCACAACATAAACAGCAATAAAAACCTTATAATTAATTATCAAAATCTGTCAGGAGACGTTCATATAATCAGAGTAAAATATTTTATATTCTGCAGAACTAAACAGAAACCAGAACTTAAAGAGCAGCAGTGATCCATAAAACTAACAACAGAACCTCTCACAGTGCTTTAATAATGCCAGGATAAAGCACACTGATGAACTTTAATCAGCACATTTAGTTTACAATATAAATCCCATAATAATCACCTCACAACTGGTTTAAGGGTCAAGTTGAGATTAAGTAAGTAAAGTCCTTTGTGCTTTTTCCACCCGAGCCTAGTGGCTCATCAGGCTGGTTCTCATTCCAGGTTTCTGTAGCGTGAAGCTACCAGGAGGTCAACTCCTCCCGGATGGGACGCTAGTGCATTGCAGGTTACCTTCCCAGTATATTTTTACTGGTACCCATTTATACTGCTGGGTGAACAGAGGCACACTTGTGGTTAAGACTTTGCCCAGAGGTCTTAGCACAGCGGGGGTCTAACTGGGATTTGAGCACACAACCTCCTGATCATGAGTGCAGCATCCTAACCACTACGCCACAGATTAAGTAAGTAGTTAAGGTTTAATTATAGATCAGGGATTAAAGTTAATGATTTTAATACTTTTTCCTTTGAGTGATGAAAGTGAGAATAGAAACAGATCTCGGATCCGGATAAGGATCGGACGGTGCCGGATCAGAGATTTCTGATACACATGTTCCACCAGCAGCAGGAAACAAACACTGCTGATTGGTGTCAAATTTTAAATAATATGGAATATATTGGCCAAATACAAATTACAGTAATTAATCACAGTACAGACTGCTTCTTCTTCTTTACCAAGTTATTTCACCTTTTGCTGCTTGTGCATGTGCTCCTTTACTTGTTTGTGCCCCCATGTGGGCGTGTC
>CM045747.1:587500-635000 GCA_024760905.1 Plotosus lineatus | reverse complement strand
AGCACTCAGGGAACACACTGTCCATACACACTGATACTTCCAACAAAACTTTAAGCATCATGCAATATTTTATAGCAAATAAAATCTCATTATTTCTGCAGATAATAAAATTGATTCAGGGTTCATTTCCCTGTTTCTTGAATATCATCATTTTCTGTACCCGCTTCATCCTAATTAGGGTCGCGGGGAGGCTGGTGCCCATCCCAGCCAACTCCGGGCGAGGGCAGAGTACACCCTGGACAGCTCGCCAGGCCATCGCAGGGCGGAAACACGCAGACGGCTTTGCAGCTACTCTTGTCGAAAGTCAGCAATGGTTCTTTTACATGAACCTCACACCATAGACAGTGACAGACATGGCCGGCTTTTGATAACCCAGTTAGCTGTACTGGGGGGGACAGTGACAACCTTGCGGAGAGTGGGACTTGTTAGTTCTTGAATATAACACTTGAATATAGGCCAGTCTACAAAGTTGTTCCTTTCTTTTCTTTTTTATTGTATATTACTTTATGCTATTTATGTATCTATTTATTTATTTACTTATATAATATAAATGTATGTGTGTATGTTTGTATTTGTATCTATTTTTGCACCCCCTACTGATGGTACCTCAAAAGCCTGTAACAGTGAATTTCTCCATTGTGAGATTAATAAAGCTGTATCTTATCTTATCTTATCTTAATTTTTTTCTCTTATGGATTTTAGTTTCACTTCATGACACACCAAGATAAAGTTTGGCACAAGACTAGGTTGCTGTTTGCCAGCAGTGGAACAAGTGTGTTGAGGACCCAAGAGATATAAGCAGCACTGGACTGAAGCTGCATCAACTGGTACAGATTCTGTACGCTGTGCTAAACACAACGAAACACATTTGTGTGTGATGTGTGTGTGATGTGTATGATGTGTGTGTTTGTGGGGTGTGATGTATGTGATGTGTCTGAGTAGGTGTTTGTTTGATGTACATGATGGTGTTGTGTGATGTATGATGTGTGTGGGTGTGTGTGCATGTATGTGTGGGATGTGTGTGTTTGTAATGTATGATGTACTTGGTGTGTGTGTGTGTGTGTGTGTGTGTGTTTGTGTGATGTATGAACACGATGTATGAACATGATATGTGTGTTTGTGTGATGTATGTGATGTGTGTGTGTGTGTGTGTGTGTGTGTGTGTGGGCCCTGTCGATCTCAAAAGATCATGGGAGTCATGGGGGGGTTGTGCAGTGGGTCTTCAGTCAGGGATCTGCAGCATCGGGCATGGCTGTATAGGCCGATACGAGATCTGCAGATCCTGTCGCAGCCGCTGCAAATGAAGTCCTTGCAGTGTGGTGGGGATGGGGCCAGTCTCCGCTGACTGCGGAGTCTCTTCTCCCCCCAGTGGGTGTCTCTTCTCTTCTCTGCTGTCCTGATGACATCCTGGGTGGTCCAGTCGGAGGCGGCTGACTCCAGGTCGGAGGGGTTGAAGCCTCCAGCCTTGAGGTCGCGCTTGCAGACATCCTTGAACCTGAGAGTTGGGCGTCCCTTTGGCCTGGTTGCAATAACCAGCTCCTCGTACAGTAAGTCTTTGGGGATGCGGCCGTCATCCATTCAGGTGATGTGGCCAAGCCATCACAAGCGTCTCTGGGTAAGGATGGCAAACATACTGGGTGCATCTGCTCTGGCCAGGACATCCATTTTGTAGACATGGTCCTGCCAAGTGATGCCCAGTAGTCAGCGAAGGCAGCGTTGGTGGAAGTCGTTGAGCCAGCATTCCTGGTGGTGGTAGAGGGTCCATGCTTCACTGCCATAAAGGAGAGTACTTAGTACGCAGGCCTTGTAGACTCTTATCTTGGTGTTGGTGGCTAGCATAGAGTTGTCCCAGACTCGCCTTGCCAGACGGGCCATTACTGTCGATGCCTTGCCGATACGGGCGTTCAGTTTGGCCTCTAGAGACAGGTTGCTGGAGATGATCGATCCGAGGTAGGTGAACTTTTCTACCATCTCAAGGGTGTGGTCCCCGATGTTGATACTAGGAACACTTTTAACATCCTACCTAGCCCATGGCTTTGGTGGTCTCATTAAGGCTGATGGTGAGGCCAAACTCAGAGCAGGCACCAGCAAAGCAATTGAGACGCTGAAGCACTTCCTTGGTGTGGGCAACAAGACTACATCATCAGCAAAAAAGCAGATCCCTGATGAGAGCGCTCCACACCTTGGTCTTTGCTCTGAGGCGTGCCAGGTTAAAGGGGCCTCCGTCACTCCTGGCATGGAGGAAGATGCCGTCTTCAGAGTTCCGGAAGGTGTAGCACAGGAGTCGGGAGAAAAAGATGTCAAAAAGGGTTGGAGCAAGGACAGAACCCTGCTTGACACCATTCTTGATCGGAAAAAGATCTGAGGATAATCCATCAAACTGGGCGATGCCATTCATGTCCTGGTGGAACGACTTGATCATGCTCAAAAGCTTGGGGGGGACATCCAATTTGCTGGAGGAGGGCAAATGGCCTATACCTGCTGATCAAGTCAAAAGCCTTGGTCAGGTCGATGAAGGCCAAATGGAGGGATTGTCTCTGCTCCTGGAACTTCTTTTGAAGCTGCCTCACAGAGAAGACCATATCTATGGTTGACCTGGCTGCCCTGAATCCACACTGCACCTCTGGATACGCACGTTCGGCAAGTAGTTGGAGCCTGTTGAGGACGACATGGGCAAAGGCTTTGCCAACTGTGCTTAGGAGTGAGATGCCACAATAGTTGTTGCAATCACTTCTCTCCCCCTTGTTCTTGTAGAGGGTAATGATTTTGGCATCACGCATGTCTTGGGGAACAGCCCCTTCCTCCCAGCACTGCAACAGGAAGGAGCTCATGGAGGTGCTTCAGGAGCGAGCTCTCCTTTGCAATTTTTTGATGATTTCAGGCAGGATGTTGTCACTGCCTGGAGCCTTGCCACTTGAGGTGGAGTCTATCGCCTTGCTGAGCTCCTCGATGGTGGGTGGAGCGTCAAGTTCATCCATAACAGACAGTGGAGGGATGTTCTCAAGGGCTGTGTTTGAGACGGTGGTTTCTCTCAAGTAGAGCTCTTGGTAGTGCTCAGCCCATCTCTACATTTGTTTGCCACAATTCTTGATGACATCGCCTGCAGATGATTTGAGTGGGGCGCTCTTGATGGCACCGGGATCACACATGTACCCAGACACAAACATCACACACACATCACACATTACACACATCATACAAACACACACACACACACACACACACACACACACACACACACACACACACACACACACACACACACACATCATGTACATCATACATCACACACAGATGCCTACATTACATACATCATGCATCACACAAACACACACATCACACACACACCACGTACATCATACATCACAAACACATCACACATGCGCACGCACACATCACACATGCGCACACACACACATCTCGCACACACATCACATACATCAAACATCAACCAAACACACACATCACACAAACACACATCACACACCATACATCACAGTGTGTTTGTGTGAGGTGTGTGTTTGTTTGATATATGATGCATGTGATGTGTGTGTGTGTGTGTGTCTGTGTGTCTGTGTGATGTACGTGATGCATGCGTGTGTGATGTGTGTGTTTGTGTGATGTATGATATACATAATGTATGCATGTGTGTGTGCTGTGTGTAACGTGTAATGTGATGTTTGTGGACATCTCCACAAGCGACATCGCGCTCTAGGCAGCCGTCTTGGAGACGTCACGTTCAATGCAAAAGGACATGACGCGTAATAGTTTATCCTTTTGGTGTTATTTGTTAAACATGCTACAGAACATAAAACCTCATGCACAAACATTAACTTAGATACTGTACTGGAATAATAATTGAAAAAGACTAATACAACAGCTCAGAGGAAACTGTCGTTTCTTCAGGAGAAAGTCTTACAAACCACCTGCTGACTTGCAGGTAATGTCTTTTCAGACAAGACTAGGCCCACTGCTGACAACTGTGGTGACATGGAAAGGGATGGGCTCCGCCATGCTACACTTACCTTAGACACACCTTATGATTATCACAACCATTGCTCAATTGATACCGGTTCAGCCGTCGCCCAGGTTAACAAGGGCCACACCTTCCGTTGCACCATCCGTTGCACATCAGGACGGAGGTGAAAAGTTTGAGACTGGTGTGAAGAGAAAAACAGTCAGATCCGTACCAGAAACAACATCTCCGTTGGTTCCTGGAATGTGAGAACTCTAAGTGAAGATGGAAAAATAGAAGAACTCACTCACGAGATGAGTAGATATCGCTGGAACATCCTAGGACTCTGAGAAATACAATGGAAGAACTTTGGAGAGACAAACAACCCATGAAGGCCACAAGCTGTACTTCAGCGGCCACAACAACAAGCATGAACATGGAGTTGGGTTCCTCATTCACAAGGACTCCGTGAAATGCCTCATGAAATGTTGGCCAATCACCAGTTGGCTCATTACCATCCGTTTGAAGGCAATTCCCTTCAACATCACCATCATCCAGGCGTACGCCCCATCTTCAGATTAGAAGGACAAAGACATGGAAGTTTTCTGCGAGCAACTACAAGAGATCATAGTTCAAACTCCTAAGGAAGACATCCTTGTTGTCCAAGGTGACTGGAACACCAAAATTCGTGCAGAGGCATATGCAAACTGGGAAGGAACATGCGGTCGTTACTGTAACACCAAGACAAATGAAAGAGGCTTGAGGCTCCTGGAATTCACCAGCTCTAACAATCTCATTGTGAAAAAGACATTTGGTCCCCACAAGAATCCAGAAGATTTACATGGCACAGCCCAGATGGAGAACACCACAATCAAATGGACTACATCATGGTGAAGAGACGCTTCTGCTCCAGTGTGAATAACGTCAAGACACGGAGCTTTCCAGGAGCAGACATTGAGAGCAACCATGAACTTGTAATAATGACATTCCAGTTGCCCCTAAAGATGATTAAACAACAGGGCCCCATTAGGATAAGAATCGACCTTGAAAAGCTAAGAGACCCAAAGATGGCAAAAACCTTTCAAGCAATGGTGGGAGGGAAATTTGCAGCGCTCACACTACTTGACGCTAACGACACAGAATCATCCTGTCAAGAAGCCTTTTGTCACTGCTGATGTCCTTGACCTGTGTGACAAATGGAGAGATCTGAAGAGGAGGAAGAACAACGCAGAAGGCGCAAGGCAAAAGAAACGAGGATCGAAGAACAGTGTAAGAACATTAAAGAAAACCTGAAGAAAAACAACAGTAAGATAGCATACCAACTAGCAAAAGATCTGACCAGCGTCAAGCAAGGGTGACCCACCACAATTCAAGACAAAGACGGAAACTGTCTTACAGATGAGTGTGACATCCTTAAAAGGTGGATGGAGTACTGCTTGGACTTGTACAACTACAGTGCCATATGAGACCCAGAAGTGCTGAATGTCCCTCCAGAAACCAACAAAGACAACTATCCTATCCTTCGTGAAGAAGTGGAAACAGCAGTGAAATTGCTCAACAAGGGAAAATCAGCTGGAGTAGACAACATCCCAGGTGAACTAGTTCAGACCATCTGCAAAAAGATTTGGCAAACGGGGGAACGGCCCACACTGTGAACCCAATCTGTCATCATCACCCTCCAAAAGAAAGGCAACAACCTACAGCAATGTCAGAACTATCGCACCATCAGCCTTATCAGTCATCCGAGTAAAGTGATGCTGAAAATCGTGCTAAACCGACTGCAGCCAGAAGTTGAGATCATCATTGCCAAAGAGCAGGCCGGCTTCAGACCAGGGCGCAGCACAACAGAGCAGATCTTCAACCTCAGGATACTGTGCGAGAAGTATCTCCAACACCAGCAAGTCATCTACCACATCTTTATGGACTTCAAGAAGGCGTTCGACAGGGTTTGTCACGCAGCTCTGTGGGCTACCATGAGATTGTACAACAGCAACGCCAACCTGATCAGCATGATTAAACACTTTTATGACAAAGCCACCAGCGCCGTGTACTGCAACAACAGCATAAGAGATTGGTTCCAGGACTACAGTTGGTGTCAGACAATGCTGTTTGCTCTCCCCCACTCTCTTCAACATCTTCCAAGAGAGGCTCATGACTGATGCTCGAGAAAAACATGAGGGAACAGTCAGCATCGGTGGCAGGACAATCACTCGAGACTTCTCGGCATCTCTTACAACGATCACATGACAAACGAAGCAGTATGGAACAGAATTACACAAGCCATCAGACCCCATGAAGAGTTATTGACTATAGTGAAAAAACGCAAGCTCAAGTGGTTCGGACATGTCACATGATCATCAGGGCTTTCCAAGACAGTACTGCAAAGCACAATGCAGGGAGGAAGGAGGAGAGGCAGACAAAGAAAGAGGTGGGAAGACAACATCCCAAAATGGACAGGCCTAAAGCTTAGCGACGCAGTGCGCAGTGAGAGAGTCCGAGAGTTGAGGAAGATGGCAGGAGCTGGTTGGCAGATCAATAGTGGTGCCCCAAATGTTCATTCAGACTACGGGATAGATAGAGATAGATGATGTACATGATGTGTGTATGTGTAATGTGTGTGTTTGTGTGATGTATGATGTACATAATGTGTATGTGTGTGTGATGTGTGTGATCTGAAGTTTTTGTGTGAGGAGGATTCATGTGGTGTTCTGTGAGGCAACTGTGGACTGAAGGTCAGGATTATAAAGATGTCCACACTGGACTGAGTAATTAGGTTATTGACACGTCTTAACACGTCAACTGACTGCGTAAGTTTGGAGGGAGTGTCAAGTTAGACAGGTGTGAGAAACAGAAAGTGACCTCATATCATATGTAGAGCCCATAAATACAGGCTGTGTCACAGTAAAAACATGACTCAGAGCTTTATCTGTCCAGTATTTGTCCTTCTGAAGAGGAGGAAGGTTCTGGTGCATGTCGTCCACAGCAAGCATCGACACCTGACACAAACAATAAGAGCTTTACAAAACAGCTTTAAAATGTAATAATCATATCTTCACATCCTCACAATCTCACATCATCTGTGTGCTGTTTGTGGAATGGAGAGTTGTGTAACAAACCTGAATGTTTCTATCAATTAGCTGATTCGTTTCAAAATCATCATCGTCTTCACCAAACGGGTTAATGATCAGTTCGCCGACCTGAACGAACACAGTTAACACATTAAAAACAACCAAATTCATTTGAACACAAAGGAAACAAGCTACCCATAATGCAATGTGATATGTGAACATTGCAGAAGGGTTGAGAAGTGATTTCAGGAGTACATTCATTCATTCATTTTCTAAACCGCTTAATCCTAATTAGGGACACGGGGAGGCTGCCACCCAGCTCAGCCGACTCTGGGCGAGGGCACAGTACACCCTGGACAGCTCGCCAGTCCATCATGGGGCAGAAACACACTGGCGGCTGTACAACTGTTTACGAAAGTCAGCCCTGGTTCTTTTACATGAATTTCCACCGCAGACAGTGAGTGCCACGGCCGGCCTTTGATAACCCAGTTAGTGATTTGAGGAGTGTGGATCATAAACTGTGATGTTGGGATGCTGTCGCTCCCTCACGCTACATGCTCACTCAGGTCCATTTGACAGTTGGGTGGCTGATTTCCCCAATGCCACAGGTGCTCTCATGTCTGCCTTCCATCTGGTTCTCTGTCTTTTAGTTCTGCTGCCATAGCCAGTCATGCCAGAGTCCCTACTGCACTCAGAAATAATGAAATCTATTTACATTAAACTATCTTAAGTCTCTCTCTCCCCCCCTCTCTCTCTCTTTCACTCACTCTCTCTCTCTCTCTCTCTCTCTCTCTCTCTCACAGACACACACACCCTCTCCCACTCACACATTCAATCAAATGAGAATGGGTTTCCCTTTTGGATCTGGTTCCTCTCGAGGTTTTTCCGCACATATCCTGAGGGAGTATTTCCCATGCCACAGTCACCGCAGGTGACCTTCATTAGAGATGACCATCATCCATCGTAGACACTGACGGACAGTTAGTGCACTGGGGATGTTGTGCATAATTTTTTTAATAAAAGAAATTTTAATTTTGTTTTCTCTTTGCAGATTTTAAATTATGTTTTGATGAGTGAGTTAAAATCTGTGTTACCTTCCAGAAGGACAAGATGTTTAGCCCTCAGTGTTTTGTTTTGTTTTTTTGACAGAGGAGGTTATTTCAGCGCTTTACATTTTGGAGATGAACTTGATCAAATTCTGGATCCAAGATATTTTGATTCATGGGGTTTACTGAGCTTGTACTCTCTGAATTTTTATTATTCTTTGTTATTCAATGACTCACCTTCAGCCAGCCAGCGTAGAAGAAGAACTCGAGCAGTGTGAAGACAGGAACGTACAAGTCCACATGGACTCGGAGCTCATCCACTTTCTCTGGCCTCACAAACTGCCGTCCAATCAGACAGAATGCAAAGAAGGAGTACACAGCAATCGTAACCACCTACACATACACGCACACACACACACACGCACACGCACACACACTGAAACATATATTTACACGTATAAACAAGCACACATTGAAGCACACACATGTATTTACACGTACACATACATACATATACCCACACACAAACACACACACGCACATATTAAAAAGTACACACACACACACTGAAACACACATATATTTACACATACAAACACACACACATTGAAACACACACATTGAATCATCAATGTATATATGTATATACGCGCACACACACACACACACACACACACACACACACACTGAAACACACATATACGCATTATGATTTCATCACCTCAGTTCAGAATTGTAATTGCACTTGAGAACTGGATATAAAATGTTAAATGTAAAAGAAGAGAATCTTCCAGATGCCATTCTATTCTCAACGACAATAAAACCGTTCGATTTGATTTTAGTAAGCTGGATGTACAGAGTTGCATTACTGTAAGGTTGAGTTCCGCCTTGTATCAGGAAAGTTTAATCCTCATTTTAGCCCACTTTGGACAAAAGTGGGGCTCCTGAATAGCATGCCAGGCCATTACAGAAACAACACATATATGCAAAAATTCACTCTCACACCGACACTCATAGTCTAATGGACATAATGTGAAAAATTATCCCAACTCCAGAGAGAAACCTCTCACTGATCCCTGGGCAAGAACACATAACCAACTGGCTGAGAGACAGACCTTCTATTCCACCATGCCCCCCCACTATGAAAATATTAATTAATTATATATGCCAATGGGGATAGAGAGAGAGAGAGAGAGAGAGAGAGAGCGAGAGAGAGGGGGGGGTGGAGGGAGAGGGAAAGCACAAAACAGAGAGCGAAAGCGAGAGCAAAATGGAGAGCGAGACAGAAAGAGAGAGCAAGACAGAGAGAGAGTGAGACTGAGACAGTCAGAGAGAGAGGGAGAGAGAGAGAGAGAGAGCGAGATGGAGAGATTTTTTTTATTTAAAAAAAAAACTACTTTATTTTCACACAAAAAGAAACACTTGTTTGTAAAGCATAAACAAAATGAATATATTAAATAAATATTATAGTAGAAACCAATAAACACAACAAAACATTGTCCCCACAGCGTGTTCTAGGCCGATTCCGAGGTCTCTTTCCGGTTGGACATGCCCGAAACACCAAACCAGGGAGACGTTTGGGAGGCATTCCGACTAGATGCTCAAGCCACCTCAACTGGTCCCTCTCAATGCGGAGGAGCAGCGGATCTACTCCGAGCTCTCCCCGGATGGTAGAGCTTCTCACCTTATCTCTAAGGAAGAACCCCGCCACCCAACGAAGGAAGCTCATTTCTCACAAAATCCCCTCTAACCCGATTTAGGTGAAACGGTAGCTTCTCGTCCTTCCCTGAACATAAACCGCCAGTTTCACATTGAAGTTTCCAACAGGACTCCGAGTCTTTCATTAAACTATAATGATTAGAATATAATTATAATAAACTATTCTTCTTTTCCTTTCGGCTGTTCCCTTCAGGGTCGCCACAGCAAATTATCTGCATCCATCTCACCCTATCTTCTGAATCTTCTATCATCATATGGTGGTGTCGGGGAATGTACATGGTGTTGATGAGCGGGGTCGGATGATGAGGCGCACGCTCATGAGATATGCCAACCTGTCAACTGTCCTCATCCTGCGCTCCATTAGCACAAGTGTACAGAAATGCTTCTGTACATTCGAGGATATCATGGAGGCAGGTACATGGACACTCCCAAATGACACATTTCTCTAGAAACAAAACTAATTATTATTCTTTCCAAAAATAAACTTGAACTTCAAGATTAGTTAAAAGAAGATAAAATATAAATATATCTTCTTCGTCTTTTCTTTTCGGATGTTCCCTTCAGGGGTCGCCACAGCGAATGAGCTGCCTCCATCTCACCCTATCCTCTGCATCTTCTACTCTTACTCCAGCTACCTTCATGTCCTCCTTCACCACATCCATAAATCTTCTCATTGGTCTTCCTCTAGGCCTTCTGCCTGGTAGTTCCAACCTCAGCATCCTACTACCAACATATTCACTATCCCTCCTCTGCACATGTCCAAACCATCTCAATATAGACTCTCTGACTTTGTCTCCTAAACATCTTACATGTACTGTCCCTCTGATGTACATATTCCTGATCCTATCCATCCCTATTACTCCCAAAGAAAACCTCAACATTTTAATGTCTGCTACCTCCAGCTCTGCCTCCTGTCTTTTACTCACTGCCACTGTTACTAAACCATACAACATCGCTGGACTCAACACCGTCTTGTACACTTTTCCTTTCATTCTTGCCGATACCTTCACACATCACACCGGACACTTTTTTCCAACCATTCCAACCTGCCTGCACACGCTTCTTCAGCACTCTCCACTCCACACTCCACACTCTCCATTGCTCTGGATTGTTGAGCCTTAGTACTTCAAATCCTCCACCTTCTTTATCTCTGCTCCCTGTAATCTCACTGTTCCTCTTTGGTCCTTGTCATTCACACACATGTATTGTGTCTAACTGAGGGTAACCTTCATTCCTCTCCTTTCCAGGGCATAAATCCACCTCTCTAGATTTTACTACAATTGTTCTCTGCTCTCACTACAGATCACAATGTCATCTGCAAACATCATAGTCCATGGAGAATCTTGTCTCACCTCGTCTGTCAGCCTGTCCATCACCATAGCAAACAAGAAAGGGCTCAGAGCTGATCCTTGATGCCGTCCCACCTCCACCTTCAACTCTTCTGTCACACTGACAGCACACCTCACCACTGTCTTACATCTCACATACATGTCCTGCACCACTCTAACATACTTCTCTGCCACTCCAGACTTCCTCATGCAATACCACAGTTCCTCTCACAGCACCCTGTCATATGCTTTCTCCAGATTCACAAAGGCACAATGCAGCTCCCTCTGGCCTTCTCTGTACTTCTCTATTAACATCTTCAAAGCAAACACTGCATCCGTGGTGCTCTTTCTTGGCATGAAACCAAACTGTTGTTCACAAATGCTGACCTCTACACTTAGTTTAGCTTCCACTATTCTTTCCCATAACGTCATCGTTTGGCTCATCAACTTTATCCCTCTGTAATTGCCACAACTCTGCATGTCTCCCTTGTTCATAAAAATGGGCATCAACACACTTTTCCTCCATTCCTCCTGCATTTGCATACTCTCTAAGACCTTGTTGAATGTTCTTGTCAGAAAATCTACTGCTACCTCACCTAGACACTTCCATACCTCCAATGGTATGTCATCAGGACTAACTGTCATTCTGCTCTTCATCCTCTTCAATGCCTTCCTCACTTCACCCTTACTAATCTTTGCTACTTCCTGGTCCTCAACAGTCACCTATTCTACTTTTTTCTCTCTCATTTTCCTCATTCATCAGCTCTTCAAAGTACTCTTTCCATTTTCCCAGCACACTTCTGTCATCAGTCAATACATTTCCCTCTGTGTCCTTAATAACTCTAACTTGCTACATGTCCTTCCCATCTCTATTTCTCTGCTGTGCCAACCTGTATAAATCATTTTCTCTCACTACATTTGCCTTATGCTGGGTCTCCCTGTACTCCTGTTTACTTTCTTCAGTCCTCTCAATATCCCACTTCTTAACTCACCTCTTCCTTTGTACACACTCCTGCACTTCCTCATTCCACCACCAAGTCTCCTTATCTACTTCCTTCCAGAGGACACACCAAGTACTCTCCTAACTGTCTCCCTGATCACATTAGCTGTAGTTGTCCAGTCATCTGGAAGCATTTCCTGACCACCCAAAGCCTGTTTCAACTCCTCTGTGAAGACCACACGACCCTCTTCCTTTTTCAGCTTCCACCACTTTGTCTTCTGCTCTGCCTTTGCCTTCTTCACCTTCCTCACCATCAACATCATCCTGCACACCACCATCCTATGCTGTTTGGCAACTACCAAGTCTCCTTATCTACTTCCTTCCAGAGGACACACCAAGTACTCTCCTAACTGTCTCCCTGATCATATTAGCTGTAGTTGTCCAGTCATCTGGAAGCATTTCCTGACTACCCAAAGCCTGTTTCAACTTCTCTGTGAAGACCACACGACCCTCTTCCTTTTTCAGCTTCCATCACTTTGTCTTCTGCTCTGCCTTTGCCTTCTTCACCTTCCTCACCATCAACATCATCCGGCACACCACCATCCTATGCTGTTTGGCAACACTCCCACCCACTACTACTTTGCAGTCATTAACTTCCTTCAAATTACATCGGCTACACAAGATGTAGTCTACCTGTGTGCTCCTACCTCCGCTTTAATAAGTCACCCTATTCTCCGTCTCTTCTGGAAGAAAGTATTCACTATAGCCATTTCCATCCTTTTTGCAAAATCTATCAACATCTGTCCTGTGTTCCTGTCCTGGATACCAAACTTGCCCATCACTTTTTTGTCCCCGCAGTTGCCTGCACCAACATGTCCATTGAAGTCTGCACCAATGACCACTCTTTCACCTCTGGGGGTCCTCTAGCTCACATCCTGCCTGTGGGGCATAAGGAAAAAGCTGCATTACATCATCTCAACCAATCAGCAGGAAGGAGGACAGCCATTGGCTGAATTTTAGTGACACGTCAGTTGCTCGGCAGTCCACAAATACTCAAACCGTGAGTGCAAAACTGCAAATAGTCAAGGGTCTACTGTACCGTTAACCCAGAATTAACATTGTCTGTGTGTGTGTGTGTGTGTGTGTGTGTGTGTGTGTGTGTGTGTGTGTGTGTGTGTGTGTGTGTGTGTGCGCGCATGTGTGCGTATGCACGTGTATTCTTTTGGAATCCAAAACTGTGAAATGTGTGTCTGTGATCTTTTCATTTTAAAGTCCCCAGATTTTAAAAAGGTTCTGGTAAAATCCTGGAAAGACTTTTCAGGTCATGTTTGTTTAAGTCCATTAAAAACAGAGAGTCCTGCATTCCCAGTTCCCAGCACTAAGCCAGAACAGCACGAGCTATGGGCCTCTGCACCAGGTCTTTTGGTCCAGTCAGCAGTCTCTGAATGAACTGGAGCCTAAATGTTGCTCCCCTACTGGCCAGATGTTTAAGACCCTGAATCCCTAATTCTTTGGGAAGGAAGAGGACACTCTGTTCTCAGGCTGCCTGGTACACAGTCGGTCTGATCTACATGAATGACCTGCTCCATCACTTTCCTCAACCTGTTCGCCAGGACCTTGGGGAGGAGCTTGTACTCAGTACAGAGGAGGGACACTGGTCACCAGTTTTTTAGATTTTGCAAGTCCCCTCTTTTTTAGAAGGAGGGTGAGAACCGCTCTTCTACAATGCAGGGGCAAACGGCCTCTCACCAGACTGTCCATGAGAACCTCCAGCAAGTCCTCACCGATCACCGCCCAGAAGGTGTTATAGAAATCGGCTTGCAGGCCATCGAAACCTGGAGCTTTCCTCGGTTTGACACGCTGCAGCGCTGCCAACAGTTCCTGCAGGAAGATATCAGCCTCTAGATGCCTGTTGGCATCTGCTGACACTTTTGACAAACCAGTGAGGAATATAGCCAACGTTTTTGGTTTCTCAGAATATTCACATTGATACAATTCATCATAGAAACCTGCTGCATACCTGGGAATTTCCAACCGTCCATTCCCGGAGCACAAGCAGTGTATCAGCCTCCTCTGTCCGCTTTTCCTTTCCAGCCCAAAGAAAAAGTGAGAGCAGCATCCATCAAAGTAATGTTTTGGAATCGACTGTGTACCCGTGCCCCTGGTGGCGATGCCCAGCAAGTCAGCTAGCATGTGCTTTGTAGCTTTGAAGACTTCAACATGTCTTCTTTCTCCTGTGGAGTCTGCGAAAGTGTGCAGCTCCACCATCTCTCTCTCCAAATCCTTTATGGATCTGACCAGGTTTCTGGAGACATTGTGAGTGTACTGCAGGCACAGAGATTTATTTTTACTTTTCCCGATGTCCCACCACTAAAACCGGACTTTGTTTGTTTGAAATTATAAAAAAAAAAAAACAGTAAAAGCTTCTCTGAAACCTCCAACAAATAAAGGTGCTGTTGTTAAAATGCCAGTTTCACTTCCACACCTAATGTTGTTGATAAAAATACAGAACTCGACTGGCTGCCCACCTGCCCAATGGAACCATTTTTAAAACCTTTAAATGATGTTTAAAGCATTAGAACCTGTCAAGCCTGGCCATGGACAGTAGTCTATTGCTCGAGTGGAGCCAGGTGTACTGCAGGCTGCTGCTGTAGAAGTTTCTCCACACATCCAAGAGGTCGTGTGTCTCCACAAGTTTCTTTCAAGAGAGAAAGAGAGAGACAGAGAGAGACAGAGACAGAGAGAGAGAGAGAGAGAGAGAGAGAGAGAGAGACAGAGAAAAAGCGAGAGACAGAGAAAGAGAGAGAGCGTGTTACCTGAGTGTAGACGAGTGGGATGCTGATCCAGTCATAGTGAAAGAGCATACTGCACTTCCCTCTGTAATTATTCAGCTCCTACACACACAGTACAGTTTTGCATTTACATTTAAATTCATATTTACAGCATTTATCAGAAGCTCTTATCCAGAGTGACTTACAGAAGCTTTAAAGTCTCTCTCAGTCAAAATATTCTTACACTGGTTTGTTAGAACACCGACTAAGTACACCATCAGTCAAACTCATGGTAGCTGTTGACTGGGTGTTTGTTTGTGTGTGTGTGTGTGTGTGTGTGTGTGTGTGTGTGTGTGTGTGTGTGTGTGTGTGTGTGTTTGTATACAGCATAATGCTTAATGTAAGTACTGCTGAAAAAAGTACTTTTTCAGCCATCATTTAAAAATAGCATGTGTGTGTGTTTGTGTATAAACACACTCACGTCCATCAGTAGCCTGAGAGCGATGTCGTCTTTCACTCGTCCCTCCTCTCTTGCTTTCGAAGCTAAATTAGCGAACCACGTGAGTGGCATCCAGTATTTATTAAAGTCTGAGTGTAGATGATTCAGAGTTTTTAACTCCTCCTCAGTCATAAAGCCTGCAGTCAAACACCATATAGTCAATTACTGAATAACAATAAACACTCTGTCTGTGCTTTCCCTAGTCCAACACACCTGTAATCCTTGTGGGACACTTTAATTGCCCCTTGACACTCCCCAGTTCTCTTGCCTTCTCCCTCTTCTTCATTTATTTTCTCTAACGTTCAACAACTTCTGTCTACACACAAGGAAAGGAATCTCCTTGATCATGTTCTCAGCCGGGCCTCCTCCAGGCATTACTGCTACCCCACTCCACGTCTCTGACCACCACTTGGTTTCTTTGCTATCACCTTACATATTCTACCTAACAGCAGCTTTCAGTTTTATTTATTATTTTTGTATAACTGTCTAATTGCCTCCGTTGGACTTGGTTGTTGTCACTAATATTTGGTTCTGTAATGCTTAATTAGATGTAGTTTCGGGCTTGTTAAGGGGTGGGACCCAGAAAGTATATAGTGACGGTATCCCCCACTACAACTATGATGTTTGTAGCAGGTAGCAACACAGACCATTTATTAAAACAAGTTGTTTGAATAGTGGTAATTCAATAATCTTCTTGATTTGTTGAAGAACAATCAGTCCTATGGTCTCGAATAGAAACCAGATTGCAGTCATGTGCTTTAAACCCTTTACTGTTTTCACTTCTCTTAGACCCAGAAGATCATACCAACAAGCCAGAGGACGTAATCTCAGCAATATTACCCACCCTCCACTGCTGTAATAGTCTCAGAATGTAGGGTAGCTGGACTCAGGAACTGCCAATCTGCTGTAAAAAAAAATCTGATTTCATCTCTGTTGGTGCTTCTCACTACTCTCTTGATGTTCTTGCACAAACTAAAACCTGGATTTCCTCACAGAACTCTGCTACACCAGCAGCTCTTTCCTCTGTTTGTGGTTTCTCTCATACTCCACAAGTAACTGGTGGTGGAACAGGTCTACTCCTGTCTCAAAGTTGGTGCTTCACACCACTTTTTCTGTCTCATCCAACCATCTCCTCCTTTGAACTTCATGCAGGAAAAGTCTGCTCTCCACTCAACCTCCTCATTATTGTTATCTGGACCCCTAGGACACTTTCTAGAAGAAATGGACACACTCCTCAGCACTTTCCTTACTGACAATACTCCTCTCACTCTTCTGGGAGTCTTGACCAGTCCTCTTGCCTTCTTCCGCGTCTTTACTCCTTTTCTTTAACTTTTAATAACCGCTCTCACACACAAAGGACGGAATCTCGTGGATCTTGTTTTCAGTCGTCCATCTCCAGTCACAAGTGTTAATTCTACTCCACTACATATCTCTGACCAGCACTTGGTTTCCTTTACTATAAACTTACCTATTCTATCTAACACTAGCTCTCTGCCCCCACACACACACACCCACACACTGTCTCTCCTTCATCTGTTGCTTCCTGTACTTTATCTTATCTTTCTAACTCAGTCTTCTTTTCTTCCCTCACACTTGAATCTGCTACTGACAATGCAGCCATGAGGGGGGGAGGGGCACAAGCAAGTGTTCATCCTCACTCCGATCCCAAGCCCGGATAAATGCAGAGGGTTGTGTCAGGAAAAACATGTGCCAAATTTTGATATGTAAATCATCAATACGGCTTTCATATCAGATCAGTCAAGGCTCGGGGATAACAACGACGGCCATCAGTGCTGTTAACCAACAGGGTCTCTTGCGGTGGATTGTCACTTTGCAGCAGTGCAAGAGCTTGCATACTTCAGAAACCCTGATGGTAATACCAGCCAAGATGCCATCATGCTGGGACAGCGGATGGATAGGAGTCAGATGAAGAGCAATCCAACTCGGTGTCTAAACAAGGCTTGCTTTCTCCTGGACCCACACCTCCAAAAAACTATGAAAAACAAGTACAGAAAATACCAAAACTGGCCCGGTCATCGCCCAGGATATAAAGGATGGCGTTTCTGTTGATGGATGTCCAACAGACTCGAAAAGTGTGCTAGACTCCACACCTGTAGAAGACAACTGTCTGTTCATCGGCATGAAGATAAAAGTTCTGTGTCTACATATAGAAGGAATATCCATGGCAAAATCCGAATACATGGCCAAACTCCTAGAGACACACAAGATTGACATAGCCTTTGTCCAAGAAACCCACCTCAAAGACAACGCTCCACCATCCAGATATACCATCATGAATATTCAGTCATGAACAGGCAAGGATAAGATAAGATACAGCTTTATTAATCTCACAATGGAGAAATTCACTGTTACAGGCTCTTGAGGTACTATCAGTAGGGGGTGCAAAAATAGATACAAGTACGAACATACACACATACATATATATTATATAAGTAAATAAATAAATAGATACATAAATAGTATAAATTACTAAACAATAAAAGAAAAGAATGGAGCAACTTTATAGACTGGCCTATATTAAAGCCACCTTACCACATATGCTAGAAAACCAGATCAGGTGATTGACCTTGGTGGTAGCACAGAAGAAAATCGCACACAAAGATCATGCATTAAACTTAGAGAGACATAAATACATAACATCTACAAACCTCCTAGCTTGGAATGGAATATTCCCCCTGTTAAAGCAATAAACCACCCAGCAATGATCATGGGAGATCTCATTAGCCACCACACTGAATGGGGATACCTAAATAATGACCAAGCAGGAAATGAGGTGAGCCCGTGGGCAGAGCTTTCTAATATAGCCCTTCTCTAACAACCCTAAAGACAAAGGCATGCTCAAATCAGCACACTGGAAGAAAGAATACACGCCAGATCTTGTTTTGTCTCACAAAACAGTAAGCACAAGCAACAAAGTCAGTCCTGACTGACTTTCCTCATAGCCAACATTGCCCAACAATCGTCACCACAGGCATCACTATCCCAAAAATTACAGCAATAAGATAAGAGATAAGATACAGCTTTATTAATCTCACAATGGAGAAATTCACTGTTACAGGCTCTTGCGGTATAATACCCAGGCCATGGTGGAATTTTAGAAAAGATGACTGGGAAGCCTACAAAACATGCCGAAGAATAAAGTCCACCACTGGCAACATTCACCGATTCACAAAACTTATCCTGAGTACAGTGAAGAAACACATACCCTGTTGGTCAGAAAACAGTCAAAACTTTCTGGAAGAGTATGAAAGGACTCGAGATCAAAACTGCAGAGGAATTACTTGAGTCCTTACAAGAGAGCCATAAAGAAAGGTGGGTGGAAGTTGTTGAGAATATGAACTTCACCAACTCTAGCAGACATGCTTAGCAAACTATCAAGAAGCTTGTCCCTGACTCTTGTTCTACAAAATCAGCCCACCTTATTGCTCCAGATGAAATAGCCAAAGAAATAAAAGATAGGAAAACACAGACCAAATTAGCAATTTGAAAAACAGATAAGACAAGAATACAAAACAATTATGGCAATTAAAGAACCTACTGGACTATTTCTCAGTGCTCCAATTACACATAAAGAAATGGCAGAGGCTATCAAAGGCATTAAAAATGGTAAAGCAGCTGGTATCGACAAAATCTACAAAGACATGATAACATACCTGTGGTACTATGCAATAGAATGGCTTGCTTCAGTAACGACTGACATCATGGAAAAAGACACATACCCTAAAATATGGAAACATGCCAGAATTGTCGCCATTCAGAAACCAGGGAAACCAGCTACAGAACCATCGAGCTATAGACCTATATCACTGCTCTGCTGTCTACACAGTACTAGTTGTTCGAGAGAATCCTTCTCACAAGGATCACACCTTATATAGACCCATTCATACCTGTGCGACAAGCAGGTTTCAGACCACAGAAAGGCACAACAGAATAGGCCCAAGCCCTAACATCACATATGTACTGGTTTTAAAAAGAAGCTGAAAACAGGAGCTGTCCTGGTAGACCTGTCTGTAGCCTACGATACAGTATGGACAGATGGACTTATGCTGAGGTTTGGGAAACTAATACCATGTAAGAAAATTCTCAAAGTTTTGTCCCTTATGACTGGTATCAGACAGTTCCACGTGGTACTTGGAGGAGAGAAGAGCAAATCGAGAAAGATAAGGAATGGTGTTACACAAGGCTCAATTATTGCTCAGACTCTCTTAAGCATCTACATTAGTGATATGCCAGCAACAAAGTCTCTACAACTAGGCTATAAGGGTGACTGGATCTTAGCGCATCAATCAAAAGCAGAGACAGAAATTGAAGAAACACTCAGCAAAGACACATCTGCTCTTAAAGATTACTTTGACAAGTGGTACCTCAAAATGAACACAACAAAGTCAGTTTCTACTGTATTTCACTCAACAATCACGAGGCATCAGAAGCACTTAACATCCATGTCAAAGACAAGGTTTTGCTAGCAGATTGAAACCCCAAGTACTTAGGCATTACCCTAGACAGACAGCTGACCTTCCATAAACATCTTGAAGGATGCGCCAACAAGATCGCAAAAAGAAACTGCATTCTAATGAAGCTTACAAGAACCACATGGGGTGCATCTTAAACCGTTCCGCGAACATCAACCTTGGCCTTATGCTTCAGTGCTGTTAAATATTTTGCACACAAAACATATTGATACTAAGCTGAGGGAGTCAATGTGAACCATCGGAGGGTGCCTCAAGTCAACACCGACCCAGTGGCTTCGAGTTGTGAGCTCAATTGCACCACCCCACATCAGAAGGAAAGCTGTGACTCAGAAAATGCTTAAAAGGCTTAAAGACATGGCAGATAATATACCTCTGAAACATGAATACATGAATGCCCCAACAACCTCAAGACTCAAGTCAAGAAACCATTTCTACAAAGCAGAGCTTGAAGACTTTGATCCAACAGAAGCAAGGAGAAAAGAATGGGAAGGAAATGTTCCAACAGGTGGAAATGAGATAGATGATCCGACTCAGCCCTTCCTGGCTTCAAAGCTCTTAAACGAAATTATTTAGTAACCAACAGACTCAAAACAAGACATGCAAAGACTGCCTATACAATGCACAAATGGAAACTAAATAACTCCCCTATATGTCCTCGGTGTAACAGTGCTCCTGAAATAACAGAACATATCCTAAATTGTCCAATGAAAAGACTGGAAGGTGACATATGACACTAACTAACCAACGGGATGCTGGAGGAAACTGGACTAGTGTTGGTCAAAGAAGGAGAGGCAAGAGGTATGCCAGTAGGTGGAGAGAGAAGAGGAAAGACATGAGTCTAGGACCGAGAGTAGGGACTTTGAATGTTGGAACTATGACAGGAAAAAGTAGAGAGCTGGTTGACATGATGCAAAGGAGGAAGGTGGACATACTGTGTGTTCAGGAGACCAGGTGGAAAGGTAGCAAGGCGAGAAGCTTGGGAGCAGGGTTTAAGCTGTTTTATCATGGTGTGGATGGGAAGAGAAATGGAGTAGGAGTCATCGTGAAGGAAGGGTTTGTCAGGAATGTTCTAGAAGTGAAAAGAGTGTCAGACAGAGTGATAAGTCTCAAATTAGAAATTGAAGGCATGATGTTCAATGTTGTTAGTGCTCACGCCCCACAGGCAGGATGTGAGCTAGAAGAGAAGGAGAGATTCTGGAGTGAGTTAGATGAAGTGATGCAGAGTACCCCCAGAGGTGAAAAAGTGGTCATTGGTTCAGATTTCAATGTACATGTTGATTCAGGCAACAGAGGGGATGAGGAAGTGATGGGCAGGTTTGGTATCCAGGACAGGAACACAGAAGGACAGATGTTGATAGATTTTGCAAAAAGGATGGAAATGGCTGTTTTGAATATTCTCTTCCAGAAAAGACAGGAGCATAGGGTGACTTATAAAAAGCGGAGGTAGGAGCACACAGGTAGACTACATCTTGTGTAGACAATGTCATTTAAAGGAAGTGAGTGACTGCAAAGTAGTAGTGGGTGAGAGTGTTGCCAAACAGCATAGGATGGTGGTGTGCAGGATGACGTTGATGGTGAGGAAGGTGAAGAAGGCAAAGGCAGAGCACAAGACAAAGTGATGGAAGCTGAAAAAGGAAGCGTGTCGTGTTGTCTTCAAGGAGGAGTTGAAACAGACTTTGGGTGGTCAGAAAGTGATTCCAGATGACTGGACAACTACAGCTAATGTGATCAGGGAGACAGTTAGGAGAGTACTTGGTGTGTCCTCTGGAAGGAAAGTAGATAAGGGGACTTGGTGGTGGAATGAGGAAGTGCAGGATGTGTACAAAGGAAGAGGTGAGTTAAGAAGTGGGATATTGAGAAGACTGAAATAAGTAAACAGGAGTACAGGGAGACCCAGCATAAGGCGAATGTAGCGAGAGAAAATGATTTATACAGTTTGGCACAGCAGAGAAATAGAGATGGGAAGGACATGCAGCAAGTTAGAGTTAGTTAGAGTTATTAAGGACAGAGAGGGAAATGTATTGACTGATGACAGAAGTGTGCTGGGAAGATGGGAAGAGTACTTTGAAGAGCTGATGAATGAGGAAACTGAGAGAGCAAAAAGAGTAGAAGAGTTGACTGTTGAGGACCAGGAAGTAGCAAAGATTAGTAAGGGTTAAGTGAGGAGGGCATTGAAGAGGATGAAGAGTGGAAAGGCAGTTGGTGCTGATGACATACCTGTGGAGGTATGGAAGTGTTTAGGAGAGATAGCACTAGATTTTCTGACAAGAACATTCAACAAGGTCGTAGAGAGTGGGAGGTTGCAGGAGGAATGGAGGAGAAGTGTGCTGATGCCCATTTTTAAGTACAAGGGAGACGTGCAGAATTGTGGCAACTACAGAGGGATAAAGTTGATGAGCCAAACAATGAAGTTATGGGAAAGAATAGTGGAAGAGAGACTAAGGGCAGAGGCCAGCATTTGTGAACAACAGTTTGGTTTCATGCCAAGAAAGAGCACCACAGGTGCAGTGTTTGCTTTGAGGATGTTAATTGAGAAATACAGGGAAGGCCAGAGGGAGCTGCATTGTACCTTTGTGGATATGAAGAAAGCATATGATAGGGTGCTGAGAGAGGAACTGTGGTATTGCATGAGGAAGTCTGGAGTGGCAGAGAAGTATGTTAGAGTGGTGCAGGACATGTATGAGAGATGGAAGACAGTGGTGAGGTGTGCTGTTGGCATGACCGATGAATTCAAGGTGGAGGTGGGATTGCATCAAGGGTCAGCTCTGAGCCCCTTCTTGTTTGCTATGGTGACAGACAGGCTGACAGACGAGGTTGGACAAGAATCTCCATGGATTATGATGTTTGCAGATGACATTGTGTTCTGTCATGAAAGTAGAGAACAAGTGCAGGAAAATCTAGAGATGTGCAGGTATGCCCTGGAAAGGAGAGGAATGAAGGTTAGCCTCAGTAAGACAGAATACATATGTGTGAACGAGAAGGACCCAGGAGGAACGGTGAGGTTACAAGGAGCAGATATAAAAAAGGTGGAGGATTTTAAGGCTCAACAATCCAGAGCAATAGAGAGTGTGGAAAAGAGGTGAAGAAGCGTGTGCAGGCAGGTTGGAATGGTTGGAGGAACGTGTCCGGTGTGATGTGTGATAAGAAGCTATTGGCAAGAATGAAAGGAAAAGTGTACAAGACGGTGATGACACCAGCGATGTTGTATGGTTTAGAAACAGTGGCAATGAGGAAAAGACAGGAGGCAGAGCTGGAGGTAGCAGACATTAAAATAGGATCAGGGATAAGTACATAAGATAAGATAAGATACAGCTTTATTAATCTCACAATGGAGAAATTCACTGTTACAGGCTCTTGAGGTACCATCAGTAGGGGGTGCAAAAATAGATACAAGTACGAACATACACACATACATATATTATATAAGTAAATAAATAAATAGATACATAAATAGTATAAATTACTAAACAATAAAAGAAAAGAATGGAGCAACTTTATAGATTGGCCTATATTAAAGTGTAATGTATCTGAGGGCAGAGTAGATGGGTTGATATGGTTCACAGTCAGTGGGGTAGATGTGGTTGATTAAAGTACACGGGGGTTTTTATTGCACATAACCGGTATTTTCACAGACAGTTACAAAGTGGTGTTGTACAGTCTGATAGCGGTGGGAATGAACGACCTGCGGTAGCGCTCCTTCCTGCACTGAGGATGCCTCAGTCGTACACTGAAGGAGCTGCTTAGCTCCTCTACAGTCTGGTGCAGTGGGTGAGAGCTGTTGGACAGGATGGATGTGAGCTTTGCTACCATCCTCCTCTCACTCACCTCCTCCACAGAGTCCAGTGGGCAGCCGAGGACAGAGCTGGCCCTCCTGACCAGCTTGTTCAGTCTCTTTCTGTCCCGCTCTGTGCTGCCCGGGGCCCAGCAGATGGCAGCGTAGAGGATTGCAGAGGCTACCACAGAGTCATAAAATGTCCTGAGCAGAGGTTCGCATACTCCGAAGGACCTGAGTCTCCTCAGAAGGTGGAGGCGACTCTGGCCCTTCTTGTACAGGGCGTTGGTGTTGTGGGACCAGTCCAGTTTATTGTTAAGGTGAACACCCAGGTACTTGAAACTGTCCACTGTCTCAATGTCCTGTCCCTGGATGTTCACTAGTAAATGTGTGTGTGTGTGTGTGTTTGAGTGCTTCTCCTGAAGTCGACCACCATCTCCTTCGTCTTCCTAGTGTTCAAGCACAGGTGGTTGCGCTCACACCAGTCCACGAAGTCGATGATGACCGACCGGTACTCCAGCTCGTTCCCCTCTGACACACGGCCCACGATGGCGGAGTCGTCCGAGAACTTCTGGAGGTGGCAGCTGTTTGTGTTATATATGAAGTCCGAGGTATAGATGTTAAAAAGGAAGGGTGAGAGGACGGTGCCCTGCGGTGCCCCCGTGCTACAGACTACCACCTTTGACTTACAGCCGCGCAGCCGCACGTACTGTGGCTGGTTAGTAATGTAGTCGATAATCCAGGCAGCAAGATGCCCGTCTACTCCCACGTCCTCCAGCTTCCCCCGCAGAAGCGCTGGCCTGATGGTGTTGAAGGCGCTGGAGAAGTCAAAGAACATTACCCTCACAGCGAGATGAAAGCCCTCTTTTTCTGGTTCAGGAGGACTTTGAGCTCAGGGGTGACCCATGGGTGGTTGTTGGAGAAGCACCGTACTCTCCGTGTTGGCACGGTGTTGTCCACGCAGAAGTTCATGTAGTCGGTGATACAGTGTGTGAGGCCGTCGATGTCATCACCAAAGGAGTTACAGAGCATGCTCCAGTCTGTGGTCTGGAAACAGTCCCTAAGCCTCTCGTTGGTCTCCTCGGTCCACACTTTCACAGACCTCTTCTGTGCAGGTTCCTTTCGCACCCTGGGTGTGTATTGGGGAGCAGGTAGACCAGGTTGTGGTCTGAGCGTCCCAGTGGGGAGGGGGAGGAGCTGTAAGCGTCCTTCACATTTGCATACAGTAAGTCCAGTGTTTTATTGTCTCTTGTGGCGCACTTCACGTATTGCGTGAACGTCGGAAGAGAGGCGGAGAGAGGGGGGGGGGTGCATGTACATCAGAGGGACAGTACATGTAAGATGTTTTGGAGACAAAGTCAGAGAGCCTAGATTGAGATAGTTGGACATGTGCAGAGGAGGGATAGTGAATATGTTGGTAGTAGGATGTTCGGGTTGGAACTACCAGGCAGAAGGCCTAGAGCAGTGGTTCTTAACCTTGTTGGTGGCACTGAATCCCACCAGTTTCATATGCTTACTCACCGAACCCTTCTTAATTGAAAAATAAAATAGAATTTTTTTTTTTTTTTTTTTTCAAATTCAAGACAGGTATATGTTTTTACTGGGGCACCAAAATGAACCGTGCATTAACATCACTGTGTTCAAAGAACAAAACCAATACAATGCATGAGCTCACAACAAATTACATACCTTTTCACAAAGACAGGACTTTTTTTAATACAGTGATCCCTCGCTACTTAGCACTTCAATTCATGTGGCATCAGTGCATCGTGGGTTATTTTTTTTAATATTCATCGAATTAAAAAATAAGGAAATTAAAGAAAAATCGGGGGGAAGTTAAGGAAAATGCTGAAAACAAGGCCAATTATGCAAAAAAAAAAGTCTAAACAAACAAAAACAAAAAAACCACCCCAAACCCCCCCATCAAAACAACTTACATTTTTATGAGAGGTGCGCATCTGAGTGCGTGCACGCGCATCTGTGTGTGCGCATGCACGTGCGCACGTCTGTATGTGTGTGTATTTATGTTTTATTTACATCCTATGAATTATTTTTGAATGTTTAATTGTTATTATAAGCATTTATAGCAGTGAATATGTATTTATTGATATTATATACACATATACATGTACGTATACCTCAATCAGCCAGGGGTTGATCCTACTTCACAAATCATGCAGATAATACGCTGACTAGCATCACATTCAGTTATATCTGTGAATCCATGTTGTACATATTTGTCCGACCACTTTCGTTTTTGCTCAACATGGTATGGATTAAAACATTAAGAAAGAAATCACACGACGTACGATCACAACAGTCACAAGTCGACTACTGAGCGCATCAAATTTCCTGCAGCACAGTTTGGCCAAGCAATGTAGCGTGATCACCTGCAGCCAGTGATGGCCAAGCGGGGCATGTCGTCATGAATATGAGTCGGGTGTGTGTCTTGATCTCCGCCGAACCCCTGAGACTGACTTACCGAACCCCTAGGGTTCGATCGAACCCAGGTTAAGAACCACTGGCCTAGAGGAAGACCAATGAGAAGATTTATGGATGTGGTGAAGGAAGACATGAAGGTAGTTGAAGCAAGAGTAGAAGATGCAGAGGATAGGGTGAGATGGAGGCAGATCATTCACTGTGGCGACCCCTGAAGGGAACAGCCGAAAGGAAAAGAAGAAGAAGATATATTTATATTTTATTTTATTTTAAATAATCTTGAAGTTCAAGTTTATTTTTGGAAAGAATAATAATTAGTTTTCTTTCCAGAGAAATATGTCATTTGGGTGTGTCCATGTACCTGCCTCCACGATATCCTCGAGTGTACGGAAGCGTTTGTGTACACGTGTGCTAATGGAGCGCAGGATGAGGACAGATGACAGGTTGGCATATCTCATGAGCGTGCGCCTCATCATCCGACCCCGCTCATCAACACCATGTACATTCCCCGACACCACCATCATCAGATTATCAGGAAGAGGAAAACTGGTGTACTGACCCCACCAACGCTGGAATGCTGTAGAGATGTAAAAACCTGAAACACACACACACACACACACACACACACACAAACACACACACACACACACACACACACACACAAACACACACACACACACACACACACACATATATATATATATATATATATATATATATATATATATATATATATATATATATATTTACACGTACAAACACACACACATTTAAACACACAGAGACTTCAGTGAGATGCTCCCTTGACCACTTTACAGTAATGTGTGTGATTTTAGGGAAGTTCCCGAAGTTAGATGAAGAGAGAGACAGTCTGATGAAGTGTGAATGTTCTGTGAAAGTAAAGCTGTGTGTGTGTGTGTGTGTGTGTGTGTGTGTGTGTGTGTGTGTGTGTGTGAGAGAGGGGGGAGGGGAGGGGCGAGAGAGAGGGAGAGAAAGGGAGGATAGAGAAAGAGGGAGAAAGGGATAGAGAGAGAAGGAGAGAGAGGAAGATAGAGAGAGAGGGACAGAGAGAGTGAGGGAGAGAAGGAGAGAGAGGAAGAGAGAGAGAGAGGGACATAGAGAGCGAGAAGAGAGAGAGGGAGAGAGAGGGATAGAGAAAGGGGGAGAGCGAGAGAGAGAGAGCGAAAGAGAGCGAGATTGACTCACCGAGTACAAAGGACATGGGAATGAGTTTAGCAAATTTATTACAGTGGCGTGCAGCTCTCTCAAACAGCTCCTGTTGAACTTCACTTAACACACATCTGAAAATACACAATACACAACTCAGTACATCATACACAGCATCTTATACAGTATAACACACCTGAAAATACACATAATACAGATGTGTTTCGCGGACTGTTGGACAAGCGTTAGGTCAAAGCTATTCAATTTATTTGGAATGGGGACCAGATCATGAAAATGATCCCAAAACGAGGGGCCAAAAATATGGCCTGAAAAACGAGAAATCATATGAATGCATCACGTTTAATGAGTTTGACCACACCTGCGCCCCTTCACCATCCCAAAACTAGATTTAGGGGAGCAAAAACTTGCTCCATGCCCGCAAGCCCCCGACAATTCTCAAGCCTGATTTTACAAGGACAGATGTCTGTCTGTCTTCCTTTCGGCTTTTCCCCTTTCACCCGGGAGTCGCCACAGCGAATCATCTGATTTGCACGTTTGATTTGGCAGAGGTTTTTACGTCGGATACCCTTCCTGTCACAACCCTTTTTAGCAAGGGACAGAAACACGCTTGAATATTGCCAAGATCATCCTTTTCACGACAGGCGCTATGATTGGTTGATCGAATGTTCCCAATCTAATCAACATTTGTTTTGTATGGTTGCAGCTTTGAGTGCCACTCACACAGGAGTTGAAAGTCTAGACTACAGGTGAAGGATCGGTAGTTACACTGACTACTAGCAAGAAGAAGAGAAAAAAGAAAAGCATAACATGAAATGTAGAACATTTTCAAAAATTATATTAAACACAATCGAGAAGCTGGTGTTATAACTGAACAATGTTGAGAGTTATTGTGAAGGGTATTATTAGATATTTTATATTATTATAACTGAACAATGATGAGAGTTATCGTGAAGAGTATTATTTTATATTATATTAAGTTTGACTTATCTGACTTTTGTTTCGTTTAATAAGCCTTATAATCTGGTCTGCCATGTGTGGACCATTCACACATACAGACATTCACGTTCATTGATATTGCACCTTATAATCTAGGGTGCCTTATGGTCCAGAAAATATGGTAATCCTAATCACTAATTTGATGAACAGAACAGTTGCTTTACTGATTTAAACACCAACGTTTCACATCTAATTAGAGAAATTATGTTTTGATTTAGTGAGAGTAGTGATAAAGCCGGAGCAGTGGTCCCTGTTAAACATCATTCTTATACCTAAATCTGGTGATCTTAGACTAGGGAGCAACTACAAGGGTGTCAGCCTAAGCTCAATGGTTGCCAAGGTCTTTAACAAGATGCTGCTAAACCGTATAAGGCCAGCTGTGGACGGACTACTGAGATGTAACCAAAATGGGTTCAGAGAAGTAAAATCTACAGTCGGGCACATACTTGCATTACGCAGACTGATACAGGGAATAAGAAGTCACAACCTACCTGCCATAATCACCTTCATAGACTTTCGGAAGGCGTTTGATACCATCCACAGGGGCAAGATGCTGAAGATTTTGAAAGCTTACGGCATCTCAGGGCAGATCATCCGTGCCATTGGTTGTATGTACAAGGGCACAATGGCAAAAGTGATAACTCCAGATGGGGATACCAGGCCTTTTGAGATACAAGCAGGAGTCCTGCAAGGGGACACCCTGGCACCATAGTTGTTCGTAATAGTACTGGAGTATGCACTCAGAGTGGCCATAGAAGGGAGAAAAGAGGAACTAGGCATCCAACTGTTGAGGAGAAGGAGTAGGAGAATTGGGCTTACGGCAGTGATGGACCTGCTGATGATATAGCACTCTGAGGTAGTCCAGCAAACCTAGCAGCTACTCCGGAATGTAGAAACCCCAGTTACAAGGGTAGGCCTACAGATGAACACAGGGAAAACCAGGTTCATGGCCTTCAACGAGCAGATGCCAGTATGTTTGAAGACCACAGACGGATCCACTCTAGAGCAAGTGGAGGACTTCAAGTATCTAGGGTCCCACATGGAAAGCACCTTCAAGGACATCAACTCCCACAAGGCAGCAGCATGGAGAGCCTGGAACAAGCTTGAAAAGATCTGGAAGTCAGACCTGCTGAGTAAACTCAAAACGCGCCTCTTTCTTTCAACAGTAGAGTCGGTACTTTTGTACGGCTGTGAGGCATGGACAGTCACCAATAAACTGGAGAAACAGCTGGACGGTTGCTACACAAGGATGTTAAGGTGTGTCCGCAACATAAAGTGGGAGCAACATTATACAAACAAAGAGCTTTATGCTGGTCTTCCAAAACTCAGACAAAATACAAGCCAGGCGTCTAAGATTCGCCAGACACTCTCTCAGAAAAAGCAAGGAAGTAGTCTCCAACTTAGTGCTATGGTCTCCAACACATCGGAGAAGGAGGCCTGGAAGACCACCCCTCACATACCTAGATGTGCTGCGAAGAGACACTGGTCTACAGATTGATGGTATGGGAAAGGCTATGCAGGACAGAAGGAGTTTCTGGGCAGCCATGGTGGTTCGGGTAGCAAAAGAGGACTGGCACCAAACACAAGTCAAGTCAAGTAAGTCAAGAGCAGTGAAGTCAGGTGTTTACATTGTCAGAGCAACATGCAGACAGTGGCGTGTGAATGAGAGAAGTCAAGTTGTGAGTTTTATTGGTGCTTATGTGAGAACCATTGCACGAGAATCACGATGTTCTTGTGAGGCATCAGAACCCACTGGGACCACCATCAGGTCAGAATTAATGTAAGGTTTCTTAAAATACCTTCTGAGTTTATATTTATATATACAATTATATATTTTTACATTTTACTTCCGGGTACAGAACTCGCGAATTATCTTCATTCGCAGGAGGGGCTGCAAACAAACACACACACACACACACACACACATACATATATATATATATATATATATATATTTTTTTTTCCCACGGGAGGGGCTGGAACCAAACCCCCGCAAATAACGAGGGCCTACTGTATGTGTATATATATATATATATATATGTAATGCAGCTGTGAGGGAAAGGCACAAGCCAGTGTCTCTCCCTCATGCCGGTCCCAAGCCCGGATAAATGCAGAGGGTTGTGTCAGGAATGGCATCCGGCTTAAAACAAATGCCAAATAAAACATGCGAGTCATATAAAGAAAATTCATACCGGATCGGTCGAGGCTCGGGTTAACAACGACCACCATCAGTGCTGTTAACCAACAGGGTGCTAGTGGAAATTGGACTACTGTTGGTTGAAGACGTCGAAGAAGGAGAGGCGGGAGGTGTGTCCGTAGGCAGAGAGACAAGAGGAAAGGCAGGAGTCTAGAACTGAAAGTAGGGACTGTGAATGTTGGAACTATGACAGGAAAAGGTAGAGAGCTGGCTGACATGATGCAGAGGAGGAAGGTGGACATACTGTGTGTTCAGGAGACCAGGTGGAAAGGTAGCAAGGCGAGAAGCTTAGGAGCAGGGTTTAAGCTGTTTTTTCATGGTGTGGATGGGAAGAGAAATGGAGTAGGTGTCATCTTGAAGGAGGAGTTTGTCAGGAATGTTCTAGAAGTGAAAAGAGTGTCAGACAGAGTGATGAGTCTCAAGTTAGAAATTGAAGGCATGATGTTCAATGTTGTTAGTGCTTATGCCCCACAGGCAGGATGTGAGCAAGAAGAGAAGGAGAGATTCTGGAGTGAGATAGATGGAGTGATGCAGCATACCCCCAAACATGAAAGAGTAGTCATTGGGGCAGACTTCAATGGACATGTTGGTGCAGTAAAAAGAGGGGACGAGGAAGTGATGGGTATCCAGTTTGGTATCCAGGACAGGAATGCAGAAGGACAGATGTTGGTAGATTTTGCAAAAAGGATGGAAATGGGTGTGGTAAATACTTTCTTCCAGAAGAAAGAGGAGCATAGGGTGACTTATGAAAGCGGAGGTAGGAGCACACAGGTAGACTACATCTTGTGCAGGCGATGTAATTTAAAGGAAGTCAGTGACTGCAAAGTAGTAGTGGGTGAGAGTGTTGCCAAACAGTATAGGATGGTGGTGTGCAGGATGACGCTGATGGTGAGGAAGGTGAAGAAGGCAAAGGTAGAGCAGAAGACAAAGTGGTGGAAGCTGAAAAAGGAGGAGTGTTGTGTTGTCTTCAAGGAGGAGTTGAAACAGGCTTTGGGTGGTCAGGAAGTGCTTCCAGATGACTGGACAACTACAGCTAATGTGGTCAGGGAGACAGGTAGAAGAATACTTGGTGTGTCATCTGGAAGGAGAGGAGATAAGGAGACTTGTTGATGGAATGAGGAAGTGCAGGAGTGTGTACAAAAGAAGAGGTTAGCTAAGAAGAAGTGGGACGTAGAGAGGACCAAAGAGAGTAAACAAGAGTACAGGGAGACACAGCGTAAGGCAAAGGTAGCGTTGTCAAAGGCCAAACAGAGGGCGTATGATGACTTGTATGCTCAGTTGGAAAGTAAAGAGGGAGAAAATGATTTATACAGGTTGGCACAGCAGAGAAATAGAGATGGGCAGGATGTGCAGCAAGTTAGAGTGATTAAGGACAGAGAGGGAAATGTATTGACTGATGACAGAAGTGTGCTGGGAAGATGGAAAGAGTACTTTGAAGAGCTGATGAATGAGGAAAATAAGAGAAAAAAAGAGTAGAAGAGGTGACTGTTGAGGACCAGGAAGCAGCAAAGATTAGTAAGGGTGAAGTGAGGAGGGCATTGAAGAGGATGAAGAATGGAAAGGCAGTTGGCCCTGATGACATACCGGTGGAGGTATGGAAGTGTCTAGGAGAGGAAGCAGTAGATTTCCTGACAAGAACATTCAACAAGGTCTTTGAGAGTGAGAGGATGCCAGAGGAATGGAGGTGTGCTGGTGCCCATTTTAAAGAACAAGGGAGATGTGCAGAGTTGTGGCAACTACAGATGGATAAAGTTGATGAGCCATACGATGAATTTATGAGAAAGAATAGTGGAAACAAGACTAAGGGCAGAGGTCAGCATTCGTGAACAACAGTTTGGTTTCATGCCAAGAAAGAGCACCACAGATGCAGTGTTTGCTTTGAGGATGTTAATAGAGAAGTCCAGAGAAGGTCAGAAGGAGCTGCATTGTGCCTTTGTGGATCTGGAGAAAGCATATGACAGGGTGCCGAGAGAGGAACTGTAGTATTGCATGAGGAAGTCTGGAGTGGCAGAGAAGTATGTTAGAGTGGTGCAGGACATGTATGAGAGATGGAAGACAGTGGTGAGGTGTGCTGTTGGTGTGACAGAAGAGTTCAAGGTGGAGGTGGGACTGCATCAAGGGTCAGCTCTGAGCCCCTTCTTGTTTGCTATGGTGATGGACAGGCTGACAGACGAGGTTAGGCAAGAATCTCCATTGACTATGATGTTTGCAGATGACATTGTGATCTGCAGTGAGAGCAGAGAACAAGTGGAGGAAAATCTAGAGAGGTGGAGGTATGCCCTGGAAAGGAGGGGAATGAATGCTAGCCACAGTAAGACAGAATACATGTGTATGAATGACAAGGACCCAACAGGAACGTTGAGGTTACAAGGAGCAGAGATAAGGAAGGTAAAGGATTTTAAGTACTTAGGCTCAACAATCCAGAGCAATGGAGAGCGTGGAAAAGAGGTGAAGAAGCATGTGCAGGCAGGTTGGACTGGTTGGAGAAAAGTGTCCGGTGTGATGTGTGATAGGAAGGTATCGGCAAAAATGAAAGGAAAAGGGTACAAGACGGTGTTGAGGCCAGCCATGTTGTATGGTTTAGAAACAGTGGCCCTGGGGAAAAGACAGGAGGCAGAGCTGGAGGTAGCAGAGATGAAAATGTTGAGGTTCTCTTTGGGAGGAACGAGGATGGATAGGATCAAGAATGACCACATCAGAGGGACAGCACATGTAAGACGTTTTGGAAACAAAGTCAGAGAGGCTAGATTGAAATGGTTTGTACATGTACAGAGGAGGGATAGTGAGTATATTGGTAGTAGGATGTTGAGGTTGGAACTACCAGGCAGAAGGCCTAGAGGAAGACCAAAGGGACGATTCATGGATGTGGTGAAGGAGGACATGAAGGTCATTGGAGTAAGAGTAGAAGATGCAGAGGATAGGGTGAGATGGAGGCAGATCATTTGCTGTGGCGACCCCTGAAGGGAATATTTCCTTATATATATATATATATATATATATATATATATATATATTACACAAAAATAAAAGGACAGGACAAAGACTTTCTATTGAAACTCCATTTATCACTACAGATCTGTTTCGAGGGGTGGTGAAACCATCCTCTCTCTTCAGGTGATTATAGAAGAATTCTTCTTTCACCACCCCTCGAAACAGATCTGTAGTGACAAATGGAGTTTCAATAGAAAGTCTTTGTCCTGTCCTTTTATTTTTGTTTATTTGCTCTACCAAAAAGTATTGAGCACTCTCCTACGGAAGGATCTACTCAGAAAATCCTATATATATATATATATATATATATATATATATATATATATATATATATATATATATATATATATATATATATATTTAGTTTTATGAGTAGATCCTTCCGTAGGAGAGTGCTCAATACTTTTTGGTAGAGCAAATAAACAAAAGGACAGGACAAAGGCTTTCTATTGAAACTCCATTTATCACTACAGATCTGTTTCGAGGGGTGGTGAAACCATCCCCTCTCTTCAGGTGATTACAGAAGAATCAAATTCTGTCACTGTCTATGGTGAGAGGCATGTAAAAGAACCATTGCTTACTTTCGTAAAAAGTAGGCTGCAAAGTCGCCAGCGTGTTTCTGTCTCTTGCTAAAAAGGGTTGTGACAGGAAGGGCATCCGACGTAAAAACCTCTGCCAAATCAAATGTGCGAATCAGATGATTTGCTGTGGCGACTCCCGAGTAAAAAAGGGAAAAAGCCGAAAGGAAGCAGACATACAGTGGGGCCAATAAGTATTGGGCAATGTAGAAATGTACAAGTTCACCCATTTAAAAAGATGAAAGCGGTTTGTAATTTTCATCATAGGTGTACACATCAAGCTTAAGAGACAGAATGTAAAAAAAATCCAGGAAGATAAGATAAGATAAGATACAGCTTTATTAATCTCACAATGGAGAAATTCACTGTTACAGGCTCCTGAGGTACCACCAGTAGGGGGTGCAAAAATAGATACAAATACAAACATACACACATACATATATATTATATAAGTAAATAAATAAATAGATACATAAATAGTATAAATTAATAAACAATAAAAGGAAAGAAGGGAACGACTTTGTAGACTGGCCTATATTCAAGTGTATATGTATCTGAGGGCAGAGTAGATGGGTTGATATGGTTCACAGTCAGTAGGGTAGATGTGGTTTATTAAAGTGCATGGGGTTTTTATTGCACATAACCGGTATTTTCACAGACAGTTACAAAGTGGCGTTGTACAGTCTGACAGCGGTGGGAATGAACGACCTGCGGTAGCGCTCCTTCCTGTACTGAGGATGTCTCAGTCGTCCACTGAAGGAGCTACTCAGCTTCTCTACAGTCTGGTGCAGTGGGTGAGAGCTGTTGACCATGATGGATGTGAGCTTTGCTACCATCCTCCTCTCACTCACCTCCTCCACAGAGTCCAGTGGGCAGCCGAGGACGGAGCTGGCCCTCCTGACCAGCTTGTTCAGTCTCTTTCTGTCCCGCTCTGTGCTGCCCGGGGCCCAGCAGATGGCAGCGTAGAGGATTGCAGAGGCTACCACAGAGTCATAAAATGTCCTGAGCAGAGGTCTGCATACTCCGAAGGACTTGAGTCTCCTCAGAAAGTGGAGGCGACTCTGGCCCTTCTTGTACAGGGCGTTGGTGTTGTGGGACCAGTCCAGTTTATTGTTCAGGTGAACGCCCAGGTATTTGAAACTGTTCACTATCTCAATGTCCTGTCCCTGGACGTTCACTAGTGAGTGTGTGTATGTGTGTGTGTGTGTGTGTGTGTGTGTGTGTGTGTGTGTGTGTGTGTGTGTGTGTGTGTGTGTTAGAGTGCTTCTTCTGAAGTCGACCACCATCTCCTTCGTCTTCCTAGTGTTCAAGCACAGGTGGTTGCGCTCACACCAGTCCGCGAAGTCAACAATGACCGACCGGTACTCCAGCTCGTTCCCCTCTGACACACGGCCCACGATGGCGGAGTCGTCTGAGAACTTCTGGAGGTGGCAGCTGTCTGTGCTATAGCTGAAGTCCGAGGTATAAATGTTGAAAAGGAAGGGTGAGAGGACGGTGCCCTGCAGTGCCCCCGTGCTGCAGACTGCCACCTTTGACTTACAGCCGCGCAGCCACACGTACTGTGGCTGGTTAGTAATGTAGTCGATAATCCAGGCAGCAAGATGCCCGTCTACTCCCACGTCCTCCAGCTTCCCCCGCAGAAGCGCTGGCCTGATGGTGTTGAAGGCGCTGGAGAAGTCAAAGAACATTACCCTCACAGCGCTGCCAGCGATCTCCAGGTGGGTGAGTGCCCGCTGCAGAAGGTAGATGACGGCGTCTTCTACCCCGATGTTGAGCCTGTAGGCAAACTGCAGCGGATCTAGGGTGGGGCTCACCATAGAGCGGAGGTGTACGAGGAGGAGCCTTTCCATGGTCTTCATAAGGTGGGAGGTCAGGGCGACAGGTCTGTAGTGGGCTGGTTCCTTCGCTTGAGCTGTTTTGGGAACCGGAACCACACAGGTCTTCCACAGGACGGGAACCTTCTCCAGGCTGAGGCTCAGGTTGTACAGGTAGCATAGTACCTCACAGAGCTGGTCTGCGCAGGTTCTCAGCAGCCTGGGACTGATGCCATCTGGTCCTTCTGATTTAGGCGCCTCAGCTGTCTCCTCACCTGGTCTGATGTGAGGGAGAGGGGGGGCTGGGGTGGGCTGCAGAGGGAGGGGGATGTGTCTGTCGGGCTGTAGCAGTCAAGTAAAGCTGGCCTGGGGAGGGGGGAGGTGTCTGCTGGTCTGGAGACGTGTGAAGAGAGGGGGGGAACGGGGAGGGGGGCAGAGGGGGAGGGGGAGAATCAAACCTGTTGAAGTAACAGTTTAATTCATCCGCCCAGCGCTGGTCACCATCAGCTGTCCCTCTGACACTCTGCCCAAATCCAGACATGGTCTTTAGTCCTCTCCAGACGTCCCGCACGTTGTTCTGAGCCAGCTTCTCCTCCATCTTCTTCCCATAGTCCTTCTTTGCCCTCCTGATCCTCCACTGGAGCTCACGCTGGACCTTCTTCTGCTCCTCTCTGTCCCCCGAGATGAAAGCCCTCTTTTTCTGGTTCAGGAGGACTTTAAGCTCAGGGGTGACCCACGGGTGGTTGTTGGAGGAGCACCGTACCCTCTGTGTTGGCACAGTGCTGTCCACACAAAAGTTCATGTAATCAGTGATACAGTGTGTGAGGCCGTCGATGTCATCACCAAAGGAGTCACAGAGCATGCTCCAGTCTGTGGTCTGGAAACAGTCCCTAAGCCTCTCATTGGTCTCCTCGGTCCACACTTTCACAGACCTCTTCTGCGCAGGTTCCTTTCGCACCCTGGGTGTGATTGGGGGAGCAGGTAGACCAGGTTGTGGTCTGAGCGTCCCAGTGGGGGGGAGGGGGTGGAGCTGTAGGCGTCATTTACATTTGCATACAGCAAGTCCAGAGTTTTATTGTGTGTTGTGGCGCACTTCACGTATTGCGTGAACGTCGGGAGAGAGGCGGAGAGAGGGGCGTGGTTAAAGTCCCCGCTGATCAGAATCATGGCGCGGGGGTGACGAGTCTGTGTCTGGCTGACAGCGCTGTGGAGACGCTCACACGCGGCCGCTGCATCAGCCGAGGGCAGAATGTACACGCAAAACACAATCACGTGTGAAAACTCCCTCGGTAGATAATATGGCCGCGCACTCACCGCGAGCAGCTCCAGGTCCCACGTGCATAGCGGCTCCTTCACGTGCACGTTGGCCGGGTGGCACCATCGTTCATTCACATAGACCGCCACACCCCCTCCTTTCTTCTTTCTGTTCTCCGTTACACTCCGATCTGCACGCGCGAGTGTGAATCCGTTAAGAGAAACCACAGAGTCCGGTGTGAGTTCATTCAGCCACGTCTCTGAGAAACACATGAGGCTGCAGTCCCGGTACTGCCTCTGCTCCCGGTGCTCCCTCTGCTCCCGGTACTCCCTCCGTTCCCGGTACTTCCTCTGCTCCCGGTGCTCCCTCTGCTCCCGGTGCTCCCTCTGCTCCCGGTCCTCCCTCTGCTCCCGGCCCTCCTCTGCTGCCGGGTCAGCGCCGCCAGCTCCTCGGTCTTGTTGGCAATCGGTCAGACATTTCCCTTGATGACAGAGAGAACACATGTCCTCCGCGTCTTTCGTCCCCCTCTGCAGCCTCTCCTTTTCCTCCGTATTTCCACAGGAACAACGGGCTTTTCCGCGTGAAGGAGGGTGGGGCCGCGCAGGCCGAGGAGGGTCACGTGTGTAAGACCTGCGTTGCTCAGAGCCGTCGGTGAATGAATTTCCTGACGCCGAACCAAAAAGTGAAAGTAAAAGTGCACAGAAAAACAAAAGCATCATAAAAGTAGGTTTCCCAAATGCAGGATTGAAGAAAGAAAAAGAAAATTTGAAAAAAGATAAAGAAACACGCCTATATACAATAGAAAAGAGAAAAAAAAGGAAAATAAACTGACGAGCTCCTGTAACTGGCTGCAGGTCACCCGGCGCCATCTTGAAAAAAAAAAAAAAAAATCACATTGTATGATTTTTAAACATTTTTTTTTTAAATGGGAGGCCAATAAGTATTGGGCAGCTAGAAAACAAGCATTATTTCGGCCCCCACTCGTTAACAGTATGATTGACACCTGTTTGAACTGATCAGATGCATAAGAGACACCTTCAAACCTGCACACACCTTCAAACTGTCAGACTGCAGTCTTCACCATGACCAAGACCAGAGAGCTTCCCAAAGACACCACAGATAAAATTGTACAACTGCACAAAGCTGGGACGAGTCAAACTGCAATTGGTCAACAACTTTGTGAGAAAAGATCAACAGTTGGAAACATTATTAGAAAATGGAAGAAGTATAACATCACTGACAACCTCACGAGGAGTGGCGCTCCATGCAAGATCTCACCTCGTGGGGTTCAAAGGATCCTGAGAACAGTGAGTAATCAGCCCAGAACTACACGGCAGGAACTGGTCAATGATTTGAAGAATGCAGGAACCACCATCACAAAGAGGACAATAACTAACACACTACATTGTCATGAGATGAAATCCCCATCTGAAATATGCTAAAGACCATCTGGACGATCCAGAGGAGGATTGGGAGAAAGTTATGTGGTCAGATGAGACCAAAATTGAACTTTTTGGTTTAAACAGCACTCGCCGTTTGGAGGAAGAAGAATGCTGAGTTGCATCCCAAGAACACCATACCTACACCTACTGTGAAGCCTGTTGGTGGACACATCATGCTTTATGGATGCTTTTCTGCAAAAGGGACAGGAAGACTGCGCCGTATCAATGGCAACATGAATGGGGCCATGTATTGTGACATTTTGGGTAAAAACGTCCTTCCCTCGGTCAGAGCATTAAAGATGAAACATGGCTGGGTCTTCCAGCATGATAACGATCCAAAGCACACAGCCAAGAAAGCCAAGGAGTGGCTCCGTTAAAAACATATCAAGGTTCTGGAGTGGCTGAGCCAGTCTGCAGACCTTAACTCAATTGAAAACCTGTGGAGGGAGTTAAAACTTCAAGTTGCCAAGCGACAGCCCTCAAACATCACAGCTCTAGAGAAGATCTGTGCAGAGGAGTGGAACAAAATACCAACTAAAGTGTGTGTAGACCTGGTCAAGAACTACAGGAACCGTTTGACCTCTGTCATTGCCAACCAAAGCTACATTACAAAGTATTAAAAGTAACTTTTGCTGGCTGCCCAATACTTACTGGCCTCCCATTTTCACAAATAAATTGTTTAAAAATCATACAATGTGATTTCCTGGATTTTTTTTTACATTCTGTCTCTGAAGCTTGATGTGTACCTATGATGAAAATTACAAACTTCTTTTATCGTTTTAAATGGGTCAACTTGCACATTTTTACATCGCCCAATACTTATTGGCCCCAGTGTGTGTGTGTGTATATGTATATATATATATATATATATATATATATATATATATATATATATATATATATATTCTATTATATATATGACCTATTCTCCTGGTCTTTGTTTTTAAACTGATTTGCAAATTTTCCTGAGTCATTAATTCGATTACCGTATTCAGGTGTGTATGTGTGTTTGTTTGTGTGTGTGCCCACCTGTAGATGACACTAAAGAGGCTGTAGAGGAAACAGAAGACAAGAAACTCTTTATAGAGCAGTTTATAAATGCTGCCCTTCCATCGCAGCAGAAGTTTCGTAAATCCAGCGAAACGAGCATTTGCTACCTCCAGGGTGTATGACACCGTCATCTGATCACATGGTACAGTATTTTAGTACAGAAAATTTAATGTCATTGAGAATTCAGTGCAGTGTTGTCAAAAGAAAACACATCACAGTACTTCACGTGAAATAATCATATGAGATTAATGAAGTACTGTGAGGGAGAAATTAATAAATAAATAAATTCTTATACTGTTATGGTATCAAAGCATCAGTGGATATGAAAATTATTCCTATTAACTTTTTTACATCATATTCACTTTTATTATTATTATTATTATTATTATTATTATTATTATTATTACTACTACTACTACTACTACTACTACTAATAATAATAATAATAAAGGTTTTGCTCTTACCTTCAGCGTGGTGTGTTCTGTGTGAGAGAGGTCATCACGCATTTATGTCTTTATATCCTCCATCTGGTAGCAGGTTGTGTTCCTCAGGTGATTTACAGTTTGGGAATCAGTGGTACAGTAACGATGACTTATGGACAGTTCTCTATTCATACAGAGTCCTGAAGTTAAATATTATAAATCTCTGCAGATTTATAGAGCTACAACCTGATTACTGGGCCAATCACACACACACACACACACACACACACACACACACACACACACACACACAGAAACAGATATATACACATAGAGACACACACAAACATACACACACCCACACACAAACACACACTATTGTAGCAATGTGGGGCTTTGTTGGGGTTTGTTGGCGTCATTTTTCATTGTTTAAATAGTAAATTACATCAGGTGCTGGAGGTTCTTTCAGTCGATGAACAAGAAAAGGTTATTTTTGTGAGTTTTAGGCTAAAGTTCATCATTTAAAGCCACAGGCTTCGAAATATAATATTAGTCATAACCCTAATATATATATATATATATATATATATATATATATATACACACACACACACACACACACACACACACACACACACACACACACATACACACACACACACACATGCATAAACATACACACATACACACACATACATACACATACACTAGCACAGACATATACACAAACACACGCACATATACATTACAGACACAAACATACACACATATACATAGATACATACAGACACGTACACACACATATACAGATACAATGCATATATACACATGTACACACAAACATATACATATACACATATAAATACACACATACACATATATACACAGACATATACAGGCACAATGCATATATACACATGTACACACAAACATATACACACACACAGACACATACATACATACATACACAAGCACACACATATGCACGCATAAAAACATGCACATATACACACACATATACACACACATATACACACACATAAGAACACACATGCACAAACATACACAAACATATACAAACACACATGTAGACACACACATATACACACACATACATACAGACACATACACACATATACAGACACAATGCATATATACATATGTTCACACAAACATATACACACATACAAACACATACATACATACATACATACATACACATACACAAACACAAGTACACACATATACACACAAACACACGCACATATACACATGTGCATACACAAACATATACATACACACATATACACATACACGCATACACAGATACACACACATATACAAACACACACACACACACACACACACACACACACACACACACACACACACACACATATTCACGTACAAATATATGCACACACAGACACACATTAACTTACCCAAACACACACTCATAGTAATGTATACACACACACACTCATATTAACTTACCCAAACACTCACACACACACACACACACACACACACACACACACACACACATATAGACACAAACATATATACACACACATACACACAGAAACAGATATATACACATAGAGACACACATATACACACATACAAACACACACACCGCTAGTCCATCGCAGGTTACCTTCCCAGTATATTTTTTTACTGGTACCCATTTATACTGCTGGGTGAACAGGGTACTGCGCTCATGATCAGGAGGTCATGAGTTCAAATCCCACTGAGACCCTCACTGTGCTAAGACCCCTGGGCAAGGTTTCACCACAAGTGTGCCTCTGTTGTTAGCACAGTGGGGGTCTAACTGGGATTCGAACACACAACCTCCTGATTATGAGCCCAGCACCCTAACCTCTGTTCACCCAGTTGTTAGGGTGCTGGGCGCATAATCAGGAGGTTGTGTGTTCGAATCCCAGTTAGACTCCCACTGTGCTAAGACCCCTGGGCAAGGTCTTAACCACAAGTGTGTCTCCGTTCACCCAGCAGTATAAATGGGTACCAGTAAAATATACTGGGAGGGTAACCTGCGATGGACTAGCATCCCATCCAGGAGGAGTTGTACTCCTAGTTGCTTCATGCTATGGATGAATGAAAGATTTTATTTATGTAATGGAGCCACATGCCCATTTTACAGATGCACAGATATAAGAATACAGTTGAAGTGTTGTAAAATATACAATGTTCAGTCCTTTATATTTGACAAAAAAATTACATCTCAGTTTCAAGCCAAGGAATACATATTTAGCTAAGGCATTATTAAGGTTAACATTTGTAGTTGACATCAGTTCAGTTCATCAGTTCATTTTCTGTACCCGCTTAATCCTAATTTGGGTCACAGGGAGGCTGGTGCCCATCCCAGCCAACTTCGGGCGAGGGCAGAGTACACCCTGGACAGCTCGCCAGGCCATCGCAGGGCAGAAACACGCTGACGGCTTTGCAGCCTACTCTTGTTGAAAGTCAGCAATGGTTCTTTTACATGCCTCACACCATAGACAGTGAGAGACATGGCCGGCCTTTGATAACCAGTTAGCCGCACTGGGGGGGACAGTGACAACCTTGTTCAGAGTGGGACTCGAATCCTCAACCTTTGGATCAGCGATCCAGCACCCTATACCACTAGACCACCACTGTCCCTCTGTTGACATCAATTGAACAAATTTATCTTCATTTGGGTTTTTAACAAAATAACTTGGTAGTATATCGCCTCTCAGACTATCATAAAATGGACAAATCAAGCAAAAATGATATTCAGATTCCACATTAGGTATCAAACAAAAAGGACATAACCTTTCGTGATGCAGCAGTTTCATCTTTCTTCCTTCTTCAATAAGCAGGCTATGATTAGAGCAGCGAAAACGACATCGAGCTATTCTACAGATTGGTTCTCGTATAACTGACAAATATTCCTCAAATTTCACTTCTTTCTTCACACTTCTCAATAAATCCAACTTTGGTACATTATTAATGCTGTTAAACCAATTGTGATAATCTATAAGGATACACCTTTGTTTAAATTCAAAAATAAAAGATTTTACACAACCAACATCCTGATTCAACCAAACGTATCCAAATCCATAACTAAAAAGCAGATTTTTAAAATTAAGAGCCCAGCAATGTTTGCCCTTTTCTGCAAGCGAGTATTGGAAACTATAAGCTTTACACAAAATATTATTAATATCTTGTTGTAAAATTCTGTCCCAAAATTCTATAATTTTCACGTAAAAATTTACTCTAATTGAGAAGCCACCCAATTCATCGCTAGCAGCGATACATGGTGATGATCTACCCAAATGAAGAACCTGTTTAAAATAGTTATCTACTACCCATACAACATTGGGAGCTGGATGGAAACCCCAGATCTCGGAGCCATATGATAACAAAGGGATCACCTTGATATCCAAAATGTGCAATAACACATTTACAGGCAAATTTAAGTAATTATTTACATTGCATTTTAACACTCTGATTACTTTCATAGCCTGTTCCGCAAGTGTTTTTTGTGTGACATATCATGACCCTGAACAAGAGAGATGCACACCTAAATACTTATAGGATGACACTATCTCAATCTTAGATCTGTTAAAATGGAACTTTTCATACTTTCTGAGACGGCCTGCTTTACGGAATATAACTACTTTAGTAACATGACTGGGGATGTCGTCGAGAGGTGGAGGGAATACTTTGAGGACCTCCTCAATCCCACCAACAGCCCTCCTCGGAAGAGGAAGACTATGCCTGGGGGTTTCGGGTGGGGGTCCGCCCATCATTGGAGTGGAGGTCACTGAGGTTGTCAAAAAGCTACTCGGTGGTCGAGCTCCGGGGTTGGACGAGATCCACCCGGAATATCTCAGGGCTCTGGATGTTGTAGGACTGTCTTGGTTGACACATCTCTGCAACATCGCGTGGTCATCGGGGGCTGTACCTCTGGATTGGCAAACTGGGGTGGTGGTCCCAATTTTTAAGAAGGGGGACCGGAGGGTGTGTTCCAATTATCGGGGAATTACACTCCTCAGCCTACCTGGAAAAGTCTATGCAGGGGTACTAGTGAGGAGGATCCGACCGATAGTCGAACCTCGGATTCAGGAGGAACAATGTGGTTTTCGTCCTGGCCGCAGCACTCTTGACCAACTCTATACGCTCCACAGGATTCTGGAGGGGTCATGGGAGTTTGCCCAATCTGTCCACATGTGCTTTGTGGATTTGGAGAAGGCTTTCGACCGTGTCCCTCGAAAGATCTTGTGGGGCGTGCTCCGAGAGTACGGCATTCCGGACCCGTTGCTACGAGCTATTCGGTCGCTGTATCACCGGAGCCAGAGTTTGGTCCGTATTGGTATCTCGTCTCTGCTTTTTGCGGATGATGTTGTCCTGACACATTCTATCACATGATCGTCGCTGGCGCAGTTGAGATCGTCATCGATGGGGATGTGTGTGTAGGGTCATCGTTCACAATGTAGTCCAGTAGTGCCGCTGTACGGCTGTTAAAGTCTCCCTGTATCAAAACTAAACATCCATGATATTTATTTCTAAAGTAACTCATGTCAATTTCCAATTTTTCGAAAATATTTTCATCTGAATGTTCACTAGATCCAGGTGGCGAAAAGTAAACAACACCCCATATTCGTTCAATTTCCTGCATTAAATTGGAGACCTTCACCCACACCCAAGTTGATTGAACTTGATGTCATTATTGTTACACGCTCCGAAATAGAATGTTTCACTAGTATTAATATGCCACCAGAGTTTCTAATAGCACTACGCTTTCTCTCTCTCTGATTTGTTTATAGTGGTTGTATCCATTGAAAGTAAAGTTGTCACATTCATCTTCCCATGTTTCAACTAATCCAATCAGATCATGCTTTGAGATGAATTCTCTAAATACAGTTCTGTTCAAAAGTTTTTTCAGGCCTTCACAGTTCCATACTGCATACTTCACACACTGTTTATTCTGAGCCTGGCCACACCCCTAGGTGTAAACAAAATCGCTCATCTGTAATGGTGGGAGTGTTTTAACCAAGGAAAGGGTTTCCTTTCCCGGTTCTAGTTCGTACACCTTATTTTGAATTTTAATTTTATCATATCGAAACATGACAAACTGGTCCTTGGCACATGCCTCTTTAAGGAAAGGCTGTAATTTCCTTCATGTCTCCTGTTTTTTCTCAGAGAAGTCTGGCGAGATTTTATTTCAGCTTGCTTGCCAATTTTAGTACTGACAGTTTCTGGGCAATCTTTGGAAAGTGACCAACACTGGCCCTGGACGTTTATCCTTGGACCCGAGCCATCTGACGTCTTCAATATCCACATCTTCAACGATATCCATGTAGTCTCTGATGACGGATTTGACCTTCGTTTCCACATCTGAGAGCGAGGGTGTTGAGCCGTTCTCCACTTCGACATCAACGTTGTAGAAGATGAGGTTGTTACGCTTCATTTCCTGTTCTAGTCTTCCCACCTTACTTGTCAGGACTGATAGTGTCTTTCTAAGACTTGCATTTTCTGCGGAAATCACTGCTAAGTCCTTTTCAACATGCTCCAATTTTTCCGACAGTTTTGAAAAGTTTTCATTATTCTTGAGTCTCATTTCTTTAAGTTCCGACTTACAAATCTCGTAAGATTAGAAAGTCTTTATATATATATATATATATATATATATATATATATATATATATATATATATATATATATATATATATATATATATATGCATTATATATATGCATTTTATATATTATAAATGCTGCCCTTCCATCGCAGCAGAAGTTTAATAATTCCAGCATAAGAAGGTCTTGAGTTCATTTTCCAGCACAGGTGTTTGTGGAGTTTGCATGTTCTCCCTGTGCTTGTGCGGGTTTCCTCTGGGTACACTGTTTTTTTCTTCTACAGTCCAAAAAAAATGCACCGTAGGTAAATTGGCTGTTCCAAATCACCCTGGCGTACTGTCCAGTGTGTACCCCGCCTTCATCCAGAGTTGGCTGAGCTGGGCGCCACCCTCACCGCAATCATAATTAGGATTAAGCTGCTTAGAAAATGAATGAATGTACGAACAATATCATTGAAATTATTCTCGTATTTTTGTATTTTTCACCACTGTAAATTCTACAAATCACCGTCCGACTGCACTTTGTAGAATTTTATCGATATCTACAGTTTTTGTATTTCAATCCTGTGCTCAGACAACTGCAACAAATTTTTTTTTGTTTAGACACTCACTGTATAGCAAACGACTAAGTTGCCCAAGTCTAAGTTAAATAGTTCCTTTCGAGTCTGGTTCCTCTGAAGGTTCCTGGTTGTCTAAAGGAAGTTTTTCCTTCCACCTTCACCGTGGGCTTCTTTGTTTGTGAGGTGTTGGGTTTATAGAGAAATGTTTAAAATCATCAGTTTAAATTCCTTATTAAGTTTGTTATAATATGTACAGCTGCTTTGGGACAATGTCACTTATATCAAAATCCCAAAACATTTAAACACACTCATACATAAGCGGCTGGAGAATATGATGGTAATTTTCAGCTCTAACTATGTCACCCATCATAAGTTTGAGGTCTCTCCAGAACCTTCTGAAACCGCTGATATACAACAGAACCTCCCTGGTCTGACCTCACTCTCTGACACTCCCACGTTTAGTGTTCCAGTCCTGATCTGAAATAACTGTGTGTGCTGTAAAGTTCCATATTTATAGTGATGATGATTTAGAGCTGAGCTCAGAATTGCACTTCTGCTTCACTCTGATTTATAACAGGTGCAGTTGGACTTTTCCACTGAAACACAGACCGTGTGAGAGATTAAATATTTAACATGTTTATTTTCTTTTAAATCATCATTCATTGATTTATACATTTCCTTAAAAATATACATAATAAAGCTATAGTCTGTTCCACAAAACCCGAAACATAAGACAGTGTGTGTGTGTGTGTGTGTGTGTGTGTGTGTGTGTGTGTGTGTGTGTGTGTGTGTGTGTGTTTGGGTAAGTTAGTATGAGTGTGTGTGTGTGTGTGTGTGTGTGTGTGTGTGTGTGTGTGTGTGTGTGTGTGTGTGTGATCAGTGTGTGTGTTTGGGTAAGTTAGTATGAGTGAGTGGGGGTAAGTTAGAATGTGTGTGTGTGTGTGTGTTTGTGTGTGGGTGTGTGTGTGTGTGTGTGTGTGTGTGTGTGTGTGTGTGTGATTATGTGCAGGTATGTGTGTATGTATGTCTCTGTTTGTGTGCATGTGTATGCATGTGCGTGTGTGTATGTGTGTGTGCGTGTGTGTGTGGAGTAAGTTAGTATGAGTGTGTGGGGTGGGGGTAAGTTAGTATGAGTGTGTGTGAGTGTGTGTTTGGTTAAGTTAGTGTGTGTTGTATGTGTGTGTTTGGTAAGTTAGTGTGTGTTTGTGTGTGTGTGTGTGTGTTTGGGTAAGTTAGTGTGTGTGTGTGTGTGTGTGTGTGTGTGTGTGTGTGTGTGTGTGTGTGTTTAGGTAAGTTAGTATGAGTGTGTGTGTGTGTGTGTGTGTGATCAGTGTGTGTGTTTGGGTAAGTTAGT
>CM045747.1:437500-572500 GCA_024760905.1 Plotosus lineatus | reverse complement strand
CAAACTAAAACATTTATAGGTTTTAATATTTTAACGAGGATAGCATGTGAACAATGACAGAAGGGGGAGGAAAAAGTTACTGAACCCTCTGCCTAAGGAGACTTAAAGAGCAATTGAAACCAATTTTTACCAAACAATTAAAGTCAGGTGTGTGCCCAATCACTGATGAGTGGCTTAAAGCTGCCCTGCCCACTATAAAACACACACCTGGTAAGAATTGTCTTGATGAGAAGCATTGTCTGATGTGCACCATGGCTCGCTCAAAAGAGCTGTCTGAAGGCCTGCGATCAAGAAGTCTCATTGACAACTTGTGCGCGAATGAAGAAAAAGGGGCGTTACATCATCTCAACCAATCAGCAGGAAGGAGGACAGCCATTGGCTGAATTTGAGTTACGTGTCAGTTGCTCGGCAGTCCGCGAATACTCAAACCGTGAGTGCAAACCGCGAATAGTCAAGGGTCAACTGTATATCTTCTTTCTTCTTTTCCTTTCGGCTATTCCCTTCAGGGGTCGCCACAGCAAATCATCTGCCGTCATCTCACCCCGTCACCCAACAAAGGAAGCTCATTTCTCACAAAATCTCCTCTAAACCGATATAGGTGAAACAGTAGCTTCTCGTCCTTCACTGAACATAAACTGCCAGTTTCACACTGGAGTTTCCCACAGGATGCCGAGTCTTTAATTAAACTATAATAATTATAATATAATTCTAATAAACTATTCTTCTTCGTTTCCTTTCGGCTGTTCACTTATTACTGAACCACTTTTAATCTTTTTAAAGATCAATTTTTTTCATCATAAAGAAGTGGTTTAGTTTTAATTTTAATAATTTTTCTCATGCTTCAGATCAAAATATTCTGATTAATCGAATGTATCATCAGAATCCTGAAACTGGACTTTGTTCTTCACCATATCATTTTGTGTGTGTGTGTGTGTGTGTGTGTGTGTGTGTGTAAGTATGTCTTCTTCTTTTCCTTTTGGCTGTTCCCTTCAGGGGTTGCCACATCAAATGATCTGCCTCCATTTCACCCTGTCCTCTGCATCTTCTACTCTTACTCCAACTACCTTCATGTCCTCATTCACCACATCCATAAATCTTCTCTTTGGTCTTCCTCTGGGCCTTCTGCCTGGTAGTTCCAACCTCAGCATCCTACTACCAATATACTCACTATCCCTCCTCTGTACATGTCCAAACCATCTCAATCTAGCCTCTCTGACTTTGTCTCCAAAACATCTTACATGGACTGTCCCTCTGATGTACTTATTCCTGATCCTATCCATCCTCATTACTCCCAGAGAGAACCTCAACATTTTCATCTCTGCTACCTCCAGCTCTGCCTCCTGTCTTTTCCCCAGGGCCACTGTTTCTAAACCATACAACATCGCTGGCCTCATCACCGTCTTGTACACTTTTCCTTTCATGTTTGCCAATACCCTCCTCCTATGACACATCACACCGGACACTTTTCTCCAACCATTCCAACCTGCCTGCACACGCTTCTTCAGCTCTTTTCCACACTCTCCATTGCTCTGGATTGTTGAGCCTAAGTACTTAAAATCCTCCACCTTCCTTATCTCTGCTCCCTGTAACCTCACCGTTCCTCTTGGGTCCTTCTCATTCACACACATGTATTCTGACTTACTGAGGCTAACCTTTATTCCTCTACTATCCAGGGCATACCTCCACCTCTCTAGATTTTCCTGCATTTGTTCTCTGCTCTCACTACAGATCACAATGTCATCTGCAAACATCATAGTTCATGGAGATTCTTGTCTAACCTCGTCTGTCAGCCTGTCCATCACCATCGCAAACAAGAAGGGGCTCAGAGCTGATCCTTGATGCAGTCCCACTTCCACCTTGAATTCTTTGGTCACGCAGGCAGCACACTTTCTTTGTACTTCTCAATTAACACCCTCAAAGCAAACACTACATCTGTGGTGCTCTTTCTTGGTATGAAACCAAAACTGTGGTTCACAAATGCTGACCTCTGCCCTTAGTCTAACTTCCACTATTCTCTACCAGAATTTCATCATATGGCTAATCAACTTTATCCCTCTCTAGTTGCCACAACTCTGCACGTCTTCCTTGTTCTTAAAAATGGGCACCATCACACTTCTCCTTCGGCATCTGCCTACTCTCTAAGACCTTGTTGAATGTTCTTGTCAGAAAATCGACTGTGACCTCTCCTAGACACTTCCATACCTCCACGGGTATATCATCAGGACCAACTGCCTTTCCACTCTCAATCCACTTCAATGCATTCCTCACTTAACCCTTACTAATCTTTGCTACTTCCTGCTCCTCAACGGTCAAAGAACTAAGCAAAGAGGTCCAGACGTCCGTCTCCCCTGCCACTTTTTTCCAGCTCTTCCAGGGGGACACCAAGGCATTCCCAGACAAGCCAGAGACATAGTCCCTCCAGCGTGTTGAAGGTCAACCCTGGTGTCTCTTCCTGGTTGGACATGCCCGAAACACCACACCAGGGAGGCGTTCGGGAGGCATTCTGACTAGATGCCTGATCCACCTCAACTGGCCCCTCTCAGCGGATCGACTCCGAGCTCTCCCCGGATGGTAGAGCTTTTCACCTTATTTCTAAGGCAGAGCCTTGCCAACCGATGAAGGAAGCTTATTTCAGCCGCTTGTATCCGCGATCTTGTTCTTTCAGTCACTACCGAGAGCTCGTGACCATAGGTGAGGGTTTGAACATGGATCGAATGGTAAATTGAGAGTTTTGTCTTGTGGCTCAGCTCCTTCTTCACCACAACGGACCGGTACAGGCTCCGTTTAACAGCAGAGGCTGCAGCGATCCGTCTGTCGATCTCCTGCTCCATCCTTCCTTCACTCGTGAACAGGACCCCAAGATACTTAAACTCCTCCACTTGGGGCAGGACCTCATTCCCGACCCGGAGGGTGCATTCCACCCTTGTCCGACTGAGAACCATGGCCTCAGATTTGGAGGTACTGATTCTCATACCGGCCGCTTCGCACTCAACTGCAAATCACTCCAATGAGCGATGAAGCCAAAAGGACAACATCATCCGCAAAAAGCAGAGACGAGATCCGATGGTCACCAAACCGGAACCCCTCAATGCCTCGGCTGCGCCTAGAAATTCTGTCCATAAAAATTATGAACAGAATTGGTGACAAAGGACAGCCTTGGTGGACTCCAACCCTCACCGGAAACGAATTCGACCTGTGGTTACCAATACGGACCAAACTCTGGCTCTGGTAATAGTGATCGAATGGCCCGTAGCAACGGGTCCGGAACGCCATACTCCCCACAAGATAGTCCGTGGGACACGGTCGAAATCCTTCTCCAAATCCACAAAACACATGTGGACAGATTGGACAAACTCCCATGCCCCCTCCAAGATCCTGTGGAGCATATAGAGTTGGTCAACAGTACTACAGCCAGGACGAAAACTACATTGTTCCTCCTGTATCTGAGGTTCGACTATCGGTTGGATCCTGCTCCCCAGTACCCCTGCATAGACTTTCCCAGATAGGCTGAGGAGTGAGATTCCCCGATAATTGGAACACACGCTCCGGTCCCCCTTTTTAAAAAGAGGGACTACCACCCCGGTTTGCCAATACAGAGGTACTGGCCCTGATGACCATGCGATGTTGCAGAGCCGTGTCAAGCAAGACAGTCCTACAGCATCCAGAGCCCTGAGATATTCAGGGCAGATCTCATCCAACCCCAGAGCCTGACCACCAAGGAACTTTTTGACTACCTCAGTGACCTCCACTCCAGTGATGGGATATATATACCTCGATATTTGCGGGGGTTCGGTTCCAGCCCCTCCGGCGAATGAAGAGAATTCGCGAGTTCTGTACCGGAAGTAAAACCCGATGTATCATATTAAATATGCCAATCGGCAACCACAAGTAAAATACTATGTATCTATGCTTCTTAAACACATTCTATCTGTGAATATGCAGATCATGATGCAAAACCGTACATAATCAACATAAAAATGATGAAGTGTTTTAAACATGAAGTGATCTTCTTCTTTTCCTTTCGGCTTTTTACCTTTTTCAGGAGTCACGACAGCTATGAAGTGTAATAAAATGGTTTGATAATTTGGATAATTATACAGTTACAGCACTGTGTATTTTCACATAAGTGGTTAAAAATGCTTCTCAGACGCCCACTAGAGGGAACCCTTGCATTGTTTATTGGACTGTTGAGGACATGAAAAACATGAAGTGGACAGTAATTAACAAACTGGATGCCAAAAGAAGAAACTTGACGACTGTAAACATACTGTACTGTACTACAGAACATAATATCTCACACATAAACATCCTAAACATTAATTTAGGTACTGTACTGGAATAATAACTTAACATTTTAATACTGTACAGTACTATAGAACTTTACAACAGTTCAGATTAATCATCTTCAAGCAGTTCAAAAGAAACTGTTGTTTCTTCAGGAGAAAGTATTATTACTTCAGAAGAGACAGGAGGTGGTGTATTTTCTTCGAGTGTGGGTTGTGTAGAAGTTTTCTTGGCCTTTGTTAGGAACATGCTTATTGGCAGCTGGATTTGTTGTTTTTAGACTTATAAGTCCAGGTTTCATCATTCAGTCAGCAGCATTACCACACATAACAAGTGTTACTCTGTCCTTTTGCACTTTGAAACCCGGGCTCTAATTTCGTCCTTCATGAGGAATGTTCTGGAAGGCATCTTTTTCCAAAACAACCCTGTGTCATCCATGTTAAATACCTGATGGATTGAAACATACAGTATTTTATTCATTCAAGAAAAGGATTAGGCACAAGTTATCCAACTTAAGTTAAAGTTGAATGTAGTACCTGATTTAAAAAAAAAAAAAAGAGTTGAATACCTGCTCTGGCTTGTATCGATTTTCCATAACGATTTGCTGAAATGCATCAGGATGCTTCTCCGCAGCGTGTGGATCTGCAGCTGCGCTTTCTCCGTGTCATTTTTCCAATTCGAATCTGGTAATGTTTTACAAAACCATCAAACCGATCCTTGCTGGCTTGAAAAGGCTCTGCAGCGGATGCTGTTGATGGTCCTGGTTGTGGTTCACCTTCGCTGCCTCTGCTGAATTGAGAATATAAATTCAGTCCCTTCTTACAAATCATCTTTGTGTTTAAAGGGATATTTTTCCTCCGTAAGTCTTGTATCCAGAATACCGAGGCGGATTTCATCCTGACGATTCCCTTCTTTCTTACCACATTCACCTTCTTAGCACTTCCACAATACCACGATGCTACACGAGCTCTGATGGCCTTCTCTTTCTTCTTTATATAGCGGACTGTACTCTCATTTACTTTCAAATGGCACCTTACTGCAGCAAAACTTTTCCCTTCCCGAAGCATAGCAAGTAATTCAACTTTATCGTGCAGCATCATTACTGTTTTAATGCGCTTTGGTGCCTTACCAGAAGCCAGAGAAGTTGTGCAGCGTTTTGGACGCATGACTGAGCTTAACTGTACTTACTGTAATTAAAAACAGAAAAAACCCCAACAACACATGCACAAAGTTTGCGCGAAAGAGTAAAAAGGGGTGGGACATCAGCTCCACCAATCACCAGAAAGGAGGACAGCCATTGGCTGAATTTGAATCATGTGCCGGTTGCTGGGCAGACCACTCAAACCGCGAGTGCAAAACCGCGAATAGTATAAACCTACTGTATTCACGGTTTTGCATTTGCGGTTTGAGTATTCACAGACTGCCGAGCAGCTCGCACGTGATTCAAATTCAGCCAATGGCTGTCCTCCTTCCTGCTGATTGGTTGAGGTGATGTAACGCCCCTTTTCCCTCATTCGCACACAAGTTGGCAATGAGCCTTTTTTTTAGTGTGTTTTAATTACCAGTGAAGTTCTATGATGTCACTCAAACGCCTGCTTAAGCACCAGAAAAAGGTAATGAGGTTGGATGTCTCTTATGAAGAAATAAGACTTTCTCCGGAAGAAACGACAGTTTCCTCTGAAGTCAGGTCATTGCTGAAGAGGAATAACTGAACTGTTGTAAAACACTCCACTATTAAAGTCTTTTTAAATTATTATTCCAGTACATGACCTAAGGTAATGTTTAAAATGTTTGTGTGTTATATTTTATTTACTGTGGTGTAGCATGTTTCTCATTTTGTTTTGTTTATCCAATTTATTACATTTCTTGTTCTTTTTATGTCCTTTTTGTTCTTTTCTGTGTTTTGGGGGACTTTGATTTTGGCGCTGTGCCTCTAACTAACTGTTTACTTCCTGAGGGGCGTGGCTGAGCTGGGAGCACACACCTGAATTCAGTATTCTCATTTACTCCCAATAAACAAAAGTACACTTACCTCTGCCAGAGGATTAGCTCACATCAACATCACCTCTTATTTGGTTCTGTCAGTCTAAAACTGTTTTGTACTCGCGCCTGCTGGGGGGGGGGGGGGGGGGCGTGGCTGAGCTGCTCGGACTTAATGCAGTTAATACCTGAAGTCAGTCGTGTCATGCCTAATGAAATACGTTCCTCTAGTGGGCATTTTTGAAAACTACAGTGGTGCATGCTTATGAAGAGAATGCATTGAAACGTGTTTTTATGCATATGCTGTATAATGTTTATATTTTAGCATCAATAAATATAACAGTAAAAATTGAATTTTTTTTCTTAATCGTTACTATATTTTACTACATTTAATACTGTATTAATGAGTAAGACTGTCTTAAAAATAAAAGATACATAGTACATTACTACATGTATCACTACATGTACTACATACTACATAGTATTTTACTTCCAGCTGCTCATTCCCGCATGTGACGTGATACATAGGGTTTTACTTCTGAGTACAGAACTCGCGGATTATCTCAATTTGCGGGAGGGCCTGGAACCGAACCCCCGCAAATGTCAATGGCCTACTGTGTGTGTGTGTATATATATATATATATATATACACACACACACACAATAGTCCTTCTCAAAAAATTTAGCATATTGTGATAAAGTTCATTATTTTCTGTAATGTACTGATAAAAATTTAACTTTCATATATTTTAGATTCATTGCACACCAACTGAAATATTTCAGGTCTTTTATTGTTTTAATACTGATGATTTTGGCATACAGCTCATGAAAACCCAAAATTCCTATCTCAAAAAAATTAGCATATTTCATCCGACCAATAAAAAAAGTGTTTTTAATACAAAAAAAGTCAATCTTCAAATAATGATGTTCAGTTCTGCACTCAATACTTGGTCGGGAATCCTTTTGCAGAAATGACTGCTTCAATGTGGCGTGGCATGGAGGCAATCAGCCTGTGGCACTGCTGAGGTGTCACGGAGGCCCAGGATGCTTCGATAGCGGCCATAAGCTCATCCACAGTGTTGGGTCTGGTGTCTCTCAACTTTCTCTTCACAATATCCCACAGATTCTCTATGGGCTTCAGGTCAGGAGAGTTGGCAGACCAATTGAGCACAGTAATACCATGGTCAGTAAACCATTTCCCAGTGGTTTTAGCACTGTGAGCAGGTACCAGGTCGTTCTGAAAAATGAAAATCTTCATCTCCATAAAGCTTTTCAGTAGATGGAAGCATGAAGTGCTCCAAAATCTCCTGATAGCTAGCTGCATTGACCCTGCCCTTGATAAAACACAGTGGACCAACACCAGCAGCTGACATGGCACCCCAGACCATCACTGATGGTGGGTACTTGACACTGGACTTCAGGCATTTTGGCAAATTTGCTTTCATCCGAAAAAGTACTTTGGACCACTGAGCAACAGTCCAGTGCTGCTTCTCTGTAGCCCAGGTCAGGAGCTTCTGCCGCTGTTTCTGGTTCAAAAGTGTCTTGACCTGGGGAATGCGGCACCTGTAGCCCAGTCCACTGCTTCCACAGGTCCCACAAGGTCTGGAATCGGCCCTTCTCCACAATCTTCCTCAGGGTCCGGTCACCTCTTCTGGTTGTGCAGCCTTTTCTGCCACACTTTTTCCTTCCCACAGACGTCCCACTGAGGTACCTCGATACAACAATCTGGGAATCTGGGAACAGCCTATTCGCTCAGAGATTTCTTTCTGTGTCTTACCCTCTTGCTTGAGGGTGTCAATGATGGCCTTCTGGACAGCAGTCAGGTCGGCAGTCTTGCCCATGATTGTTTTGAGTAATGAACCAGGCTGGGAGTTTTTAAAAGCCTCAGGAATCTTTTGCAGGTGTTTAGAGTTAATTGGTTGATTCAGATGATTAGGTTAATAGCTCGTTTAGACTACCTGAACATGATATGCTAATTATTTGAGACAGGAATTTTGGGTTTTCATGAGCTGTATGCCAAAATCATCAGAATTAAAACAATAAAAGACCTGAAATATTTCAGTTGGTGTACAATGAATCTAAAATATATGAAAGTTTAAGTTTTATCAGTACATTACAGAAAATAATGAACTTTATCACAATTTTTTGAGAAGGACTAGTATATACAGTAGTCTATCTATGTATATATATATATATATCTTCTTCTTCTTTTCCTTTCGGCTGTTCCCTTCAGGGGTCGCCACAGCAAATGATCTGCCTCCATCTCTCCCTGTCCTCTGCATCTTCTACTTTTACTCCAACGACCTTCATGTCCGCCTTCACCGCATCCATAAATCTTCTCTTTGGTCTTCCTCTGGGCCTTTTGCCTGGTAGTTCCAACCTCAGCATCCTACGACCAATATACTCACTATCCCTCCTCTGTACATGTCCAAACCATCTCAATCTAGCCTCTCTGACTTTGTCTCCAAAACATCTAACATGTGCTGTCCCTCTGATGTACTCATTTCTGATCCTATCCATCCTCGTTACTCCCAAAGAGAACCTCAACATTTTCATCTCTGCTACCTCCAACTCTGACTCCTGTCTTTTCCCCAGGGCCACTGTCTCTAAACCATACAACATTGCTGGCCTCACCACCGTCTTGTACACTTTTCCCTTCATTCTTGCCGATACTCTCCTATCACACATCACACCGGACACTTTTCTCCATCCATTCCAACCTGCCTGCACGCGCTTCTTCACCTCTTTTCCCCACTCTCCATTGCTCTGGATTGTTGAGCCTAAGTACTTAAAATCCTCCACCTTCTTTATATCTGCTCCCTGTAACCTCAAAGTTCCTCTTGGGTCCTTGTCGTTCACACACATGTATTCTGTCTTACTAAGACTAACCTTCAATCCCCTCCTTTCCAGGGCATACCTCCACCTCTCTAGATTTTCCTCCACTTGGTCTCTGCTCTCACTACAGATCACGATGTCATCTGCAAACATCATAGTCCATGGAGATTCTTGTCTAACCTCGTCTGTTAGCCTGTCCATCACCATAGCAAACAAGAAGGGGCTGAGAGCTGACCCTTGATGCAGTCCCACCTCCACCTTGAACTCTTCTGTCACACCAACAGCACACCTCACCACTGTCTTACATCTCTCATACATGTCCTGCACCACTCTAACATACTTCTCTGTCACTCCAGACTTCCTCATACAATACCACAGTTCTTCTCTCGGCACCCTGTCATAGGCTTTCTCCAGATCCACAAAGGCACAATGCAGCTCCCTCTGACCTTCTCTGTACTTCTCTATTAACATCCTCAAAGCAAACACTGCATCTGTGGTGCTCTTTCTGGGCATGAAACCAAACTGTTGTTCACAAATGCTGACCTCTGCCCTTAGTCTTGCTTCCACTATTCTTTCCCATAGCTTCATTGTATGGCTCATCAACTTTATCCCTCTGTAGTTGCCACAACTCTGTACATCTCCCTTGTTCTTAAAAATGGGCACAAGCACACTTCTCCTCCATTCCTCTGGCATCTGCTCACTTTCTAAGACCTTGTTGAATATTCTTGTCAGAAAATCTACTGCTACCTCCCTAGACACTTCCATACCTCAACTGGTATGTCATCAGGGCCAACTGCCTTTCCACTCTTCATCCTCTTCAATGCCCTCCTCACTTCTCCCTTACTAATCTTTGCTACTTCCTGCTCCTCAACGGTCACCCCTTCTACTCTTTTTTCTCTCTCATTTTCTTCATTTATCAGCTCTTCAAAGTACTCTTTCCATCTTCCCAGCACACTTCTGTCATCAGTCAATACATTTCCCTCTCTGTCCTTTATCACTCTAACTTGCTGCATGTCTTTCCCATCTCTATTTCTCTGCTGTGCTAACCTGTATAGATCATTTTCTCCCTCCTTACTGTTCAACCTATCATACAAGTCATCATACGCCCTCTGTTTGGCCTTTGACACTGCTACCTTCGCCTTACGCTGTGTCTCCCTGTACTCCTGTTTACTCTCTTCGGTCCTGTCAATGTCCCACTTCTTCTTGGCTAACCTCTTCTTTTGTACACACTCCTGCAATTCCTCATTCCACCACCAAGTTTCCTTATCTACTTTCCTTCCAGAGGACACACCAAGTACTCTCCTACCTGTCTCCCTGATCACATTGGCTGTGGTTGTCCAGTCCTCTGGAAGCACTTCCTGACTACCCAAAGCCTGTTTCAACTCCTCCTTGAAGACAACACGACACTCTTCCTTTTCAGCTTCCACCACTTTGTCTTCTGCTCTGCCTTTGCCTTTTTCACTTTTCTCACCATCAGTGTCATCCTGCACACCACCATCCTATGCTGTTTGGCAACACTCTCACCAACTACTACTTTGCAGTCACTGACTTCCTTCAAATTACATCGCCTGCACAAGATGTAGTCTACCTGTGTGCTCTTACCTCCGCTTTCATAAGTCACCCTATGCTTCTGTTTCTTCTTGAAGAAAGTATTCATCACAGCCATTTCCATCCTTTTTGCAAAATCGATCAACATCTGTCCTTCTGTGTTCCTGTCCTGGATACCAAACCTGCCATCACTTCCTCGTCCCCTCTGTTGCCTGCACCAACATGTCCATTGAAGTCTGCTCCAATGACCACTCTTTCACCTCTGGGGGTATTCTGCATCACTTCATCTAAATCACTACAGAATCTCTCCTTCTCTTCTAGCTTACATCCTGCCTGTGGGGCATAAGAACTAACAACATTGACCATCACGCCTTCAATTTCTAACTTGAGACTCATCACTCTGTCTGACACTCTTTTCACGTCTAGAACATTCCTGACAAACCCCTCCTTCAAGATGACTCCTACTCCATTTCTCTTCCCATCCACACCATGATAAAACAGTTTAAACCCTGCTCCTAAGCTTCTAGCCTTTCTACCTTTCCACCTTGTCTCCTGAACACACAGTATGTCCACCTTCCTCCTCTGCATCATGTCAGCCAGCTCCCTATCTTTTCCTTGCATAGTTCCAACATTCAAAGTCCCTACTCTCAGTCCTAGGCTCACACATTCCCTCTTCTCTCTCTGCCTACGGACACGCCTCCCGCCTCTCCTTCTTCGACGTCCTCGACCAACAGTAGTCCAATTTCCATCAGCACCCTGTTGGTTGACAGCACTGATGGCGGTCGTTGTTAACCCGGGCCTCGACCGATCCGGTATGAATTTTGTTTTGATCATTTGCATTTTTAAATGTGGCAGAAGTTTTACGCCGGATGCCCTTCCTGTCGCAACCCTCTGCATTTATCCGGGCTTGGGACCGGCATAAGAGGAGAGACACTGGTTCGTGCCCCCGCCTCATGGCTGCATTATATATATATATATATATATATATATATATATATATATATATATATATATATATATATATATATATATATCTAAAATAAAAGGACAGGACAAAGACTTTCTATTGAAACTCCATTTATCACTACAGATCTGTTTCGAGGGGTGGTGAAACCATCCTCTCTCTTCAGGTGATTATAGAAGAATTTTAACATTAAAAAAATCTCAGAATCGTCACTGCTATAAATTGATGGTTTACACATTTTATTCATTATATTATTCCTGGTTATTTCTGCAACAATATTAAATAATAATTTTGGATTTTTTTTTTCCTATTAGATTTGAGAAATATTCTGCTCCAGTAGCACTAAGAGCTTTTATGTTATTAATGAGACTCTCCTTCCATTCTAATTATAAAACCAGTAATTTAGTTTGCTGCCATTTTCATTGTAGTCTGCATTTGTTCTGTTTTAGTGGGCGTATGTTTCATCATTATTCCAGGGGGATAATTCTTTCTCTCGTATTGTTTTCTTTTCTGAGGAGCTACATTATCTAGCATACGGTGTAAATTTGACTCAAAGCACTCAGTGGCTTGATCGCGTTCTGTGGGTTCTGATGGTGATCTGATCATTGTTGATAATTCTGGAAGATTATTAATGAAACTCTGTGTTGATGTAAAAGTGTCGCTGAATGCGATAACGTGGCAATGTGTATATATTAGTACTATGAGGTGTATAAGCGAGATAAGATAACCATCTGAAATAGTTTCTGCCTGTGGAACTGTGACCTATACAATATTTAATCTTAAAGTTAGTATTCAATCCAGAGTGTGAACAGCTTCAGAAGTGCATCATATTAAATTCTGATTTATTATAGTGCTCTCTGCTGCTGTCGGGGTCTCTTTGGTGAGACTTCTGGGAAACATGCTGAGGGTCTGGAAGGACCAGCTCTCCCCGTATGAACACTCCAGCATCGTCTCCCAAACTGACAGTGTTTTACCAGTTGGATACACGGACCTTTCCTGTGGAGAGCCTCGCTCTGGATTTTAAAGACTGTTCTGGTTGGTTTTTAGAACATGGTGTGTCGGTACCTGTACGTTTGTGTAAAATAACGTGCAAACTGATGGTGAACGTGTTAAACAGAGAGCAACTAAAAGGTTGGACTGACACACCATGAAGGGTCCACCTGGGTTTGAAACCAGAAGTGGATTTTTCATGAAGAGCACTATACAAATCACAGTTAACATAAAGGGGTGGAGCCTTACAGTGGAGGGTTTTACATGGAGCTGATGCCGTAAATGGTTTTGTGTCCATTTTAAATTCAGGTGTTGAAGAAAGGTGTCGGTTCTGTTCCCTCAGAGCCATGGTGTTCCACTGTTTCCTGGACTGCAGTGGGCTGCAGGTTCTGTTTATGTGGTTAAAGAGGTGGTTATATATGGATGGTGTGGTTTTTACTGAACTCAGGTGCATTCTGGATTTTCGGTACCAACAAAAACAGAATGCCAAATCCCAGCTGCTCAATTTTCTGCTGGGCCAAACATAAATGTCCCTTTACCTGAGCAGGAAAAGAAAAGTGTAGGGGTTATGTGACTGTGATGTGTAAAGAATTTGAATCCGAATGATAACGAGTAGCGTGATGGGTGATTATAATTATTATAGTTAAATGAAAGACTTGGAGTCCTGTGGGAAAGTTTAACGTGAAACTGACGGTTTATGGTCTGTGAAGGAAGAGAAGCTGCTATTGCACCGATATCAGGTTAGATGAGATTTTCTGATTATAAAAATAACTTTTTTCTGTTTGTTTTTTTTCCCCTAATATATTTCTTTAATGTATTAATGTCAATGACTGAATATAAATATTGAAATGACTATAAGACAAGTTTTTCAATAGAATGTAAAAATTTCATTTTTTGTTAATGCTTTACAAATAATAACGATTATCAAGATTTTATAATGATCATAGGTTTTTTTTGCTTTTGTGCCAATAAAGTAGTTTTTTTAAATATCTCCCTCTTTCAACCATGTCATTATGACTGTTTTACTGTTTCCCCACATCGTGTGTGTGTGTGTGTGCGCGAGTGCAAGTGTGTGCGAGTGTGTGTGTGTGTTCTATATCAGATATGACAGGAAACCATTGCTCATACACTCCATAATGGGATTATTCTCTTTCTGATATCATTAGTACAAGAACTGTATTTTTCAGTCTGTTATGGGTCTACTATGCAAATGACATGCTGAAATACTTAGTGCAGTATGGATAATTTGCATATTATAAGAGGATGTTTCTGATATGCAGTTTAACACAGTGTTCACTTTCTTGATCAAGCACCAGTAATACCAAAACTTACTGAACATTCAACCTTCTGCAATCATACACACCACTATAAATAGCTGCTTTAATCACTACACTAATCAGAGAGAGAGAGAGAGAGAGAGAGAGAGCGAGGCAGCGAGAGAGAGATCGACAGCTCTCTGGTCTGATTGATGCAGCCAGAGGTGAGATATGGGGACGTTGTTGTACTTGACACTTATCTTGGTAGTTATTCTCTTTCTGAGTTGCATAATGTTTGTGTTAAATTCAGCGCTCACTCAGTTTCTGTACATCTGCGGGGTTGAGTACATATCAGGGCTCAGTGTTGATTTGAGATCAGGAATGATTGTAATTGAGGTTCAGTATCGATTATTAATGATTTTGGTTCAGTTTACATCAGGGATTAGTAATTATTAGGAATCAGTAACAAATGAGGTTGTGTCGATTGGGGCTCAGTATTGATCAAGATCAGTATCTATCGGGTTCAATACTGATCAGAGATTAGTTTTGATTGGAAATCAGTAACGATCGACTTTTAGATCGATCCATATCTGGTGTTGATGGGAGTGATGATGATGATGGTGGTGGTCATATTGATGATAGTAGTGGTGATGGTTGTGATGATGATGTTGGAGGTGATTCTGAAGATGAAGTGATGATGATGATAGTGATGATGATGATGATGTTCATGTTTCATGCTCCTGAGTGTGAATGTGAGAATGAGTCTCTGGGTTTGAAGTGAGGCTCTCTGACAGAGTACAGTTCTGTAGTGACCTCATGCTGTGTATCAGGTTCTGTAATTACCCTTGAGCTCACTATAGACTGCATGTCCACAAGGAACCTGATAGTTAACGTGTTTAATCCACATTCCTTATGTCTCCGACATCCTGTCCAGTGTCTCATTAAAAAACAAACCCACGCTCAGTAACCTTTCATTGTCCGAGTTCTGCCTTTCCTCACTGTAATAAAAACTGCGGTTGTAGAAACAGGGTCTCTTCTGCTGATTTAGACACTCAGTCGAAACAAAACCAGGCAAAAAACTCGAGATGTGAGGCAGAAACATTAAATAAATTAATTTCACGATTGTAAAATCATTAATGGTTTGTTTTGACTTTTTTTGGTGGAATGAGTGAAAGCATGTTATGAGGACATTTCCAGCCACAATACACCAGTTACAACTGTAAGGGTTTCTTTATACTTTGTTTAATACCTCTATGTTCATTGTGAAAACAAATAACACAACAAACAACCTGTTATCTCCAATCTCCGAGTGTTTGATCTCCTCCCTCACACTCTGCGTTCTCCTCTTTATCAGAATTCATGAAGTGTTCTCAGAAGATTCTCCATAAGTTCCTTTGTTCATCATTCAGATTTGTAGTGAAAATGGAACCTCATGAAATATCGATGCTCTCGTACTCACTGTGGTCTGAGTCACCGATCTCCAACTCTGGGACCAGGCTGTAGTATTTAGTGGACTGAATAATGTAGGCTTTTTCTAGTTCTGTTGAGTCCCTCATCACCTCACTTACACTCACTGTCTCTATATCCTGCTTACTACCCAGTTCCTGGTTCTCCTCTTTACCAAAGGAGGTCGAAGATGGAGGTCCCAGAGTGTCCACTGACCCCAGTTTAACTTCCTCATAGATGTCTCCAGTACTGCCTAGAAAAGCTGAGGAAGTTCGGAACATTAACTGTTTTTTTAATATGTTGTCCTTTGTGATCTCATGGCTTAAATCTTCATTCTTTTTATGCTTGAGTTTTGGAGAGTCCTTCTCCTCTTTCCTTCCACACCACCAACAGAGCATCAGGACAGTAAGGAGGAGGAGTGGAAGCAGGATGAAGAGAGCATTCAGACCTGAAAGATGACAAGCATTATCAATGTGGACAGACCAAACTGTCCTGCCTGACAGTCTTTCAGGAGAAGAACATGTCAGGTTGCCCATGATGCCCTGCAGCCTGCTGGAGTTGCCCTGATTAGCAGAGTGGAAATTCTTCAGGAAGGAGCAAGAGCATGTCCACACGTTTCCTAATAAATTCAGCTCATGGGGAGGACGTTTGAGGACAGATTTAGGAAGTGATTCCAATCGATTACCACAAAGGATCAGAACTTGTAAATTTTCAGCATTTTGCAAGAAATGGGCTGGAAGTTTTTCCAGAAAGTTCTGTCCCAAATCCAGCAGCTCCAAATTGATGGCATCAACAAGGAAGTCTGGAGGAAGGAATCTCAGCTGGTTCTTGTTTAAATAAATCTCTCGTAGAGAAGCAGGAGTGGAACCTGCACCCGTGTTATGGATACGTGAGATGTTACTAAAGGACAAGTCCAGGATCTGAAGATTGGATGAGGATTTTAATGCAGCCCAGGAGACATGTGCAAATGAAGATCCGGTGAAGTTCAAACAGCAGGTCTCATTGGAGAGATGAGAAGGAAACTGATCCGTGATGGTGGCAGATGGACACTCACATCTCTTAACCCGTCCCTCACATTGGGACATGACACAAAGGACAGAGAGGAGTCCACTGAGACAAATGAATCCTACAGCAAAAACACAAAGTTACACTTTCACAATCTAACATGGTTCTAACATGGGTTCCTCAGTGGCTCTTAGACATTTACATTTACAGAATTTAGCAGATGCTTTTATCCAGAGTGACTTACAGATGAGCCTTAAGGTCAGTATCAGTGAATATATTCTTTTACTGGTTTGTAAGAACACAGATTAACTATGTCATCAGTGAAACTCAGTTGGGTAGGTGTGTGTGTGTGTGTGTGTGTGTGTGTGTGTGTGTGTGTGTGTGTGTAAATCATAGTGCTAATCTAAGTACAGTCGAGCCTCGGAATCCGAACGCTCTAGAGTCCAAACAAATTGGAATCCGAACAAAAAATCCATGAGGGAAACTGAACAAAGACCGGAAGTCGAACTTGAGAAACATGTGAGAAAAAATGAGACCAAGAGGGAGGAAAAGTGCACGACTACCGGAAGTTATTAATACAATGTATGCTATGGGGAAGTCCAGAAGTTTTTGATACTATGTATCCCCCTAAAAGCTGTCCTGGGAAGTCAGGAAGTTGTTACTATGTATCACCCTAATAAAGCTGTCCTGGGGAAGTCCGGAAGTTGTTGATACAGTACTATGTACATATCACAAGCACTAAAGCAAAAGCTAGCGCTAAAGCACTAAAGCGATCTAATCAAGAACACCATATACCACCTCTAGCGACAAATACAATTTAGAGTACCGAACAGAAAACCCACAGATCGGGTTATAGGCATAACCGCAGAAACAAAGCTGAAGAGGATGTATGTATGTATGTATGTATGTATGTATGTATGTAAGATAAGCTAAAGTGCTAAAGCTAAGCTAAAGTGCGAGCAGCACTGTGAACACCTTTAACGATGAGGTCATGAGCCACTTCTGTAAGGTTTTGAAAAGAAGGCAGAAACAAGCCACGTGAGAAATGTTCTTCAAGAAAAGAGGAACATGCTGAAGAAGAGTCATCCATGCAAAGCGGTAGCAAGAGAAAAAAACACTTTTGGCTGATTTACCTGAAGCTGTTATGGAAGGGAATCCGCTTCTCTTCCTCTCCAACATTTACGTATGCCAACTGCTCACCACCACAAAGGTTAAAATTCTTATCCTTATTGTTCTTATGCTTTAACTTTTCTGTGGTTTTAATTTTAGTGTGTTATGGTCTCTCTCTCAAAAGAATAGCGCGTTGAAATGCGTGTTGGAGCGGGGCGTGGCTCTCACACGTGGTTGAGTGCTAAACACACGCACCTAATTCCATTTAATCATGGGCTATAAAGACTAGCAGCGCCCTTCCATGCTAGAACTACATACATGCATTTTCGAGCCATTGTGCTATAGCTTCAGTGCAGAACGAGGGTGTGGTTTCCTCTCCTGTGTTGTTGATGGTTGGTGTTTAGTGATTCCCCAGCGTGGTTTCAGGTCTCCCGTGGGTTCATTAACTTTCTTCTGAGGTGATGAAGTAAGTTTGGGATCCTCAGTAAGACACAGATAAACTCATACATGGAATAATAAAATTAATACTGATGAGATGTTTCTAAAAAACTTCATTATTTCAAGATTAAATAAGTGATCAATAACAGTGCGGATGTTGTGAACATTATTTTCTTCAAGTGTTTTTCCTCTTAAACAACTTCACTTATTAATGAACCACTTTTAATCTTTTTAAAGATCAATTGGGAATCAAACCCAGCACCTTCTTGCTGTGAGGCAGATGTACTAACCACTACGCCACCATGCAGCCTTGCCCTGAGATTAAAATTCTATTAATATAAACAGATGAGATGTTTGACGTTCATTCATGAATGAGAAAAGGCAGTGATGGCCTGGTGGGGCAGTAATGGCCTGGTTCAGGCATGTGATTTGACCATAACCAAAATATCTGAAAATCAGCCAGGGCTCTGGGGGGCAAAAAGCTATTTCATGACACTGAAAGAGCTCTAGAACGTTTAATTTCTAATCTCCATATACATACTGTACCTCAACTTGTGGGTTTATCATGTGGGATTCCAACACTAATAAAAGTGTCACAGTCACAAATCAAATAGTCCCTCTTATATGTCCTGCCTCACAACACTATTAACAACAGTCATTGTCTTTAAACACAATCTGAAAACAAACTAGACACATGACATGCTATACACGACATAAGATTTTTAAATTAATGTTTCTTTGTCTTTAGTGCTTTAGCATGCCACTTTCTTGCTTCCTTTTGTGCAGCCTGAAATGTCCTTCTGGAGGCCGCCTTAGAAAGTTTGCTGTCCTTCTGAATGCTGAGGCGTTTGGGTCGAGGCTCAGATTCATAGTTTTACATTTCCAATATTAATGAGCTAATTACACGAGCCCACACTCCCACTGCTGTTTAGAAACACTGAATAAAAAATGCCTATTTCTTCTTCTTCTTCTTCTTGTCCTTTCGGCTTTTCCCTTCAGGGGTCGCCACAGCGAATCATCTGCCTCCATTTCACCCTATCCTCTGCATCTTTTTCTCTGACACCAACTGCCTTCATGTCCTCCTTCACCACATCCATGAATCGTCTCTTTGGTCTTCCTCTAGGCCTTTTGCCTGGTAGTTCCAGCCTCAGCATCCTATTACCAATATACTCACTATCCCTCCTCTGTACATGTCCAAACCATCTCAATCTAGCCTCTCTGACTTTGTCTCCAAAACGTCTTACATGTGCTGTCCCTCTGATGGACTCATTCCTGATCCTATCCATCCTCGTTACTCCCAAAAAGAACCTCAACATTTTCATCTCTGCTACCTCCAGCTCTGCCTCCTGTCTTTTCCCCAGGGCCACTGTTTCTAACCCATACAACATTGTTGGCCTCATCACTGTCTTGTACACTTTTCTTTTCATTCTTGCCGATACCTTCCTCTCACACATCACACCGGACACTTTTCTCCAACCATTCCAACCTGCCTGCACACGCTTCTTCACCTCTTTTCCACACTCTCCATTGCTCTGGATTGTTGAGCCCAAGTACTTAAAATCCTCCACCTTCTTTATCTCTGCTCCCTGTAACCTCACCGTTCCTCTTGGGTCCTTGTCATTCATACACATGTATTCTGTCTTACTGAGGCGAACCTTCATTCCCCTCCTTTCCAGGGCAGACCTCCACCTCTCTAGATTTGAAAAAAAATGCCTATTTACATAAGTTAATTATGAAAAACTGGTGAGTTATTGCGGCAATATTTATTTATTCTAACAGCAGAAAAATGGTTCAGTGACCATAGAGTCGGCTGATTCAATTTGATTCAGTTCACGGAATAAACACGTGAACGTCCTATGCCTAAAACATGCATGCATGCACAATAATTTGAAAAATAGACAAGAAAATTCTCAAACATACCTCAAAATTAGCGACTCGATCGGCAATAGAAACTGGTTGTTTCCCTGGCTCTTTTCTTTGCACGGAAGTTTCTGGTCGAACGGCAAACAAAGGGTTAAGTCCGTAGGGTTCTGGAATCTTCGCCTGAACACCAAATGTTCTGGCAATTGAACGCTACGGTTCCCTTTTCCATCCATTCCCACCTAAACTTGTTTTTCACGACTTTGTCTATTTCTTTGATTCGGGCAGAAACTTTTCTCTGGATCACTGACATGCTTTTGATAGCTGAACAGATCGGAAGTGTTGGGAATGTCTACGTACATGTTTCAACATCAGCGAATGGCAATGAGAAAGCCATCAGCCAATCAGCAGTAACGTTTCAAGAGAGGTCATTTTGTGCAAAACTCGGAACAGAATAAAAGCGGAAAAGGTTATTTTGACATATTCAGCGTGAAAAAATCGAATTTTTTTTTTTTAAACTGGGCCAATGAAAAAAAATCGAAATTCCATGAATTCACGGAAAAATCACATGCCTGCTGGTTGCAAGGTCCTAGATCACTGATTCCAAGGTTGGGGGTTCAAGTCTCATTCTCAACGGGTTGTCACTCCCCCCTCCCATGCAGCGAACTGGGTTATCAAAGGCCAGCCGTGTCGCTCACTATCTGTGGTGTAGGTTCATGTAAAAGAATCATTGCTGACTTTCAACAAGAGGAGCTGCATATCTGTCGGCGTGTTTCTGCCTTGCGATGGCCTCTCGAGCTTCATCCAGTCAGCTGAGATGGGCACCAGCCTCCCCGTGACCCTAATGAGGATTAAGCAGTTCATAAAATGAATAAATGAGAAAATTTGATTGTTGCAGTGAGGAACAAAGGGAATAAGAGGAATAGAACCTTCAAAGATCTTGTATTCAATGAAAAGAATCACCTATCATCTCTCTATATCTCCATCACTTCATCACCTTATCGCTCCAATACTCCAGCTCTCCATCTCTTCATCACTCCATAACTACATCTCTCCATCACTGTATCTCTCTATTATTCCATCATCACATCTCTCCATAATTACATCTTTCCATTACTCCCTTAATCCATATTCTACCTCTGCATCCCTCCATCTCTCCATCACATCATCTCTCCATCACGTCAGCTCTAGAGACAGTTGCCCATCTCAGCCGATTCCAGGTGAGAGAATACACCCCAGAGAGTTTGCCAGGCCATCACAGGGTAGAAACACGCTGACGGCCATGCAGCTCCTCTTTACAGAAGTCAGCCCTGGTTCTTTTAGATGAACCTCTCACCACAAACAGTGAGAGACACGGTCGGCCTTTGAATACCTATAATCAGACTGCCTTTTGTAATAAACAGTGTTCTGGATGGGTGCTGGATTAGTGATTACATGGTCGGGGTTTAATACAAAAGGCAGTCTGATTCAAGATCACATCTGGACAGATGTTAGTGGAAGGAGAGGTGTGTAAGCTCACTGGTGATTTTCTATAAATACAAAACTTATAAAAAGTTTCTAAAAAATAAATAACTAAATAAATAAATAATGATCAGCAATGAGATCCACACTTTAGTTCAGTTGTATTCAAAACCATGACATCACACACTAATCATTCCATCCTCTTCCACAAACATACTCATTTCAACAGTTTATCTACTTCGATCCTTTCAGTTTCTTTCCCTTTCTCAGGGGTTGCCACAGCGAATCATCTGATTGGCACATTTGATTTGGCATAGGTTTTTTCGTCGGATGCCCTTCCTGTCACAACAACCCTTTTAACAAGGGACAGAAACACGTTGTCGGCTTTGCAGCCAACATTGCGGCATTTCACCAGCTTATATTCTCTCAAAATGGACGTTTATATTAAACTTTAAACTTTTATCCCTCTCTCTCTCTCTCTCTCTCTGTGTTCCTTCAGATTTACAAAGTTTATCAAGTCAGGATCTTACCCTGAGCTCCCATCCTTCACTTCTGCACCGATATAAAACCTTTGGTGTCCTCTGTGTGTGTGTGTGTGTTGGGGGTCGTACTCAGAGTAAACACTAGAGGGCGACCCAACAACGCCGAGTCACTTATTTCACTGCTGTTGTTTAATCTCCGTGTTGAAATATTTAAATGATGAATAAATAAGAATTTAATAAAAACACAACATGACAATGCGATCTTAACTCTACAGCTTATAATGTTTACGGATTTTAGAGTAGTGCAGAAAAATCGCGTAGCAGAAATTACTCCCTGTTCTACTGCAGAAGTGGTATAGTCCGTTTCCATGGCAACAAGAACCGGCGTCGTGAAAGTTTTATAAATTCTGTCTTCCTTTCGGCTTTTTCCCTTTTACTCAGGAGTCGCCACAGTGAATCATTTGATTCGCACGTTTGATTTGGCAGAGGTTTTTCGGTCGGCTGCTCTTCCTGTCACAACCCTTTTTAACAAGGGACAGAAACACGCTGACGACTTTGCAGCTCCTCTTTACGAAAGTCAGCAATGGTTCTTTTACATCAACCTCTCACCATAGACAGTGACAGACATGGCCCGCCTTTGATAACCCAGTTAGCTGCACTGGGGGGAGGGGGGGGGACGGTGACAACCCTGTGGAGAGTGGGACTCGAACACCCAACCTTTGGATCAGCGATACAGCGCCCTAAACCACTAGACCACCACTGCCCCCGTGAAAGTGTTATAAATTTAAAAAAAAAAAATTTCTCATTGAAATGTGTTTTGTGAATGAACATGTTCGTGAATACTTACAGAGTGATATTATAATGTTATATAATGTTGTGGTGCCCCTCAGCCCGGATTGTGGAACAGCAGAATGTTCCAGTTCCACGTAAACATTCATTAATGTGTAATTAAAGGTATATAAAAACATATACATTTCACATATGAGAGCAACAGCAACAGTGTCCTGAAATATGTCACTTCACCGTTTCTACTCCATCCTGCATGCACACGCATAATGTGTAAAATCTGCACTTGTAAATCAACTTTTACTACATGACAAATTATTGTTCATTGATTTGTATTTATTTCCGGAGTGGCACTCCAAGCACGCTGCTGTAGCTGTGACCCGATAGAGCTGCTGTGATCTGAGGAGGCTGAGCCATGGCCTCAGTGTAGGGTTTCATACACACAGTTTCCTCTCAGATTTTCAGCTCTGAAGGTTTCCATTCCTCTCCCCGAAGCTCCGGCTCGTTCATCCTGTTTTCAACAGTTTTTGAATGCGTTGGATCTGGGAATTCTCAATAATATCTGAAGTAATGCAGCCACAGTGTCTGGCATTTTTTTTCTTGTGTTCATTCCCTACCAAGCCTCTACTCTGTTTTCATTCACAAGTCCTTCATCTTTTAAATCGTTTCGATACATTTACTGTGGAAAACAAAAAAGTTCACAGTTTGCTATTCTGTGAATTCAGTGACTCTCTGTGTGTAAACAAATACTGATGAAGCATTAAGCAATCAGAGAATCATCAGCCTGAAGTAACAAGAGCTCAACTCCAACTATCACCATTTACAGCTGCCATGCACAGAAAAGCATCTCAACATGCACAAAACATGACATCTGCAGATTGGTGAGCTACAAGATCACTGAATTCTCAGTGAACACACACACACACATATATATATATACATACACAGACACACATATACACACACACACACAGGTGTGTGTGTGTGTGTGTGTGTGTATATATATATATATATCTTCTTCTTCTTCTTTGACTTTCGGCTGCTCCCTTCAGGGGTCGCCGCAGCAAATCATCCGCCTCCATCTCACCCTGTCCTCTGCATCTTCTTTTCTGACTCCAACGACCTTCATGTCTTCCTTCACCACATCCATAAATCTCTTCTTTGGTGTTCCTCAAAGCCTTCTGCCTGGTAGTTCCAACCTCAGCATCCTACTGCCAATATACTCACTATCCCTCCTCTGTACATATCCAAACAATCTCAATCTCTCCGACTTTGTCTCCAAAACGTCTTACATGTGCTGTCCCTCTGATGTGCTCATTCCTGATCCTATCCATCCTCGTTACTCCCAGAGAGAACCTCAACATTTTCATCTCCGCTACCTCCAGCTCTGCCTCCTGTCTTTTCCCCAGGGCCACTGTTTCTAAACCATACAACATCGCTGGCCTCATCACCGTCTTGTACACTTTTCCTTTCATGCTTGCCAATACCCTCCTCCTATGACACATCACACCGGACACTTTTCTCCAACCATTCCAACCTGCCTGCACACGCTTCTTCAGCTCTTTTCCACACTCTCCATTGCTCTGGATTGTTGAGCCTAAGTACTTAAAATCCTCCACCTTCCTTATCTCTGCTCCCTGTAATCTCACCGTTCCTCTTGGGTCCTTCTCATTCACACACATGTATTCTGTCTTACTGAGGCTAATCTTCATTCCCCTCCTTTCCAGGGCATACCTCCACCTCTCTAGATTTTCCTGCATTTGTTCTCTGCTCTCACTACAGATCACAATGTCATCTGCAAACATCATAGTTCATGGAGATTCTTGTCTGACCTCGTCTGTCAGCCTGTCCATCACCATCGCAAACAAGAAGGGGCTCAGAGCTGATCCTTGATGCAGTCCCACTTCCACCTTGAATTCTTTGGTCACGCAGGCAGCACACTTTCTTTGTACTTCTCAATTAACATCCTCAAAGCAAACACTACATCTGTGGTGCTCTTTCTTGGTATGAAACCAAAACTGTGGTTCACAAATGCTGACCTCTGCCCTTAGTCTAACTTCCACTATTCTCTACCAGAATTTCATCATATGGCTAATCAACTTTATCCCTCTCTAGTTGCCACAACTCTGCACGTCTTCCTTGTTCTTAAAAATGGGCACCATCACACTTCTCCTTCGGCATCTGCCTACTCTCTAAGACCTTGTTGAATGTTCTTGTCAGAAAATCGACTGTGACCTCTCCTAGACACTTCCATACCTCCACGGGTATATCATCAGGACCAACTGCCTTTCCACTCTCAATCCACTTCAATGCATTCCTCACTTAACCCTTACTAATCTTTGCTACTTCCTGCTCCTCAACGGTCAAAGAACTAAGCAAAGAGGTCCAGACGTCCGTCTCCCCTGCCACTTTTTTCCAGCTCTTCCAGGGGGACACCAAGGCATTCCCAGACAAGCCAGAGACATAGTCCCTCCAGCGTGTTGAAGGTCAACCCTGGTGTCTCTTCCTGGTTGGACATGCCCGAGACACCACACCAGGGAGGCGTTTGGGAGGCATTCTGACTAGATGCCTGAGCCACCTCAACTGGCCCCTCTCAGCGGATCGACTCCGAGCTCTCCCCGGATGGTAGAGCTTTTCACCTTATCTCTAAGGCAGAGCCTCGCCAACCGATGAAGGAAGCTTATTTCAGCCGCTTGTATCCGCGATCTTGTTCTTTCAGTCACTACCGAGAGCTCGTGACCGACCATAGGTGAGGGTTTGAACATAGATCGAATGGGAAATTGAGAGTTTTGTCTTGCGGCTCAGCTCCCTCTTCACCACAACGGACCGGTACAGGCTCCATTTAACAGCAGAGGCTGCAGCGATCCGTCTGTCGATCTCCTGCTCCATCCTTCCTTCACTCGTGAACAGGACCCCAAGATACTTAAACTCCTCCACTTGGGGCAGGACCTCATTCCCGACCCGGAGGGTGCATTCCACCCTTGTCCGACTGAGAACCATGACCTCAGATTTGGAGGTACTGATTCTCATACCGGCCGCTTCGCACTCAACTGCAAATCGCTCCAATGAGCGATGAAGCCAAAAGGACAACATCATCCGCAAAAAGCAGAGACGAGATCCGATGGTCACCAAACCGGAACCCCTCAATGCCTCGGCTGTGCCTAGAAATTCTGTCCATAAAAATTATGAACAGAATTGGTGAAAAAGGACAGCCTTGGTGGACTCCAACCCTCACCGGAAACGAATTCGACCTGTGGTTACCAATACGGACCAAACTCTGGCTCTGGTAATAGTGATCGAATGGCCCATAGCAACGGGTCCGGAACGCCATACTCCCCACAAGATAGTCTGTGGGACACGGTCGAAATCCTTCTCCAAATCCACAAATCCTGCCTCCTGCCTTTTCCTCAGCGCCACTGTTTCTAAGCCATACAACATCGCTGGCCTCACCACCGTCTTGTACACTTTTCCTTTCATTCTTGCTGACACTCTCCTATCGCACATCACACCAGACACTTTTCTCCAACCATTCCAGCCTGCCTGCACACGCTTCTTCACCTCTTTTCCACACTCTCCATTGCTCTGGATTGTTGAGCCTAAGTACTTAAAATCCTCCACCTTTCTTATCTCTGCTCCCTGTAACATCACAGTTCCTCCTATGTCCTTCTCATTCACACACATGTATTCTGATTTTCTGAGGCTAACCTTCATTCCTCTCCTTTCCAGGGCACACCTCCACCTCTCTAGATTTTCCTGCACTTGTTCTCTGCTTTCACTACAGATCACAATGTCATCTGCAAACATCATAGTCCATGGAGATTCTTGTCAACCTCGTCTGTCAGTCTGTCCATCACCATAGCAAACAAGAAGGGGCTCAGAGCTGACCCTTGATGCAGTCCCACCTCCACCTTGAATTCGTCGGTGACACCGACAGCACACCTCACCACTGTCTTACATCTCTCATACATGTCCTGCACCACTCTAACATACTTCTCTGCCACTCCAGACTTCCTCATGCAATACCACAGTTCTTCTCTTGGCACCCTGTCATATGCTTTTTCCAGATCCACAAAGGCACAATGCCGTTCCCTCTGACCTTCTCTGTACTTCTCCATTAACATCCTCAAGGCAAACATTGCATCTGTGGTGCTCTTTCTTGGCATGAAACCAAACTGTTGTTCACAAATGCTGACCTCTGCCCTTAGTCTAGCTTCCACTATTCTTTCCCATAACTTCATCGTATGGCTCATCAACTTTATCCCTCTGTAGTTGCCGCAACTCTGCACGTCTCCCTTGTTCTTAAAAATGGGCACCAGCACACTTCTCCTCCACTCCTCCGGCATCTGCTCACTCTCTAGGACCTTGTTGAATGTTCTTGTCAGAAAATCTACTGCTACCTCTCCTAGACACTTCCATACCTCCACAGGTATATCATCAGGACCAACTGCCTTTCCATTCTTCATCCTCTTCAATGCCCTTCTCACTTCACCCTTACTGATCTTTGCTACATTCTGCTCCTCAAATGGTCACCTCTTCTCTTTTCTCTCTCTCATTTTCCTCATTCATCAGCTCTTCAAAGTACTCTTTCCATCTTCCCAGCACACTTCTGTCATCAGTCAATACATTTCCCTCTCTGTCCTTTATCAATCGAACTTGCTGCACGTCCTTTGCCTTACGCTGTGTCTCCCTGTACTCCTGTTTACTCTCTTCGGTTTTCTCAATGTCCCACTTCTTCTGAGCTAATCTCTTCCTTTGTACACACTCCTGCACTTCCTCATTCCACCACCAAGTCTCCTTATCTACTTTCCTTCCAGATGACACACCAAGTATTCTCCTACCTGTCTCCCTGATCACATTAGCTGTAGTTGTCCAGTCATCTGGAAGCACTTCCTGACCACCCAAAGCCTGTTTCAACTCCTCCTTGAAGACAACCTGACACTCTTCCTTTTTCAACTTCCACCACTTTGTCTTCTGCTCTGCCTTTGCCTTCTTCACCTTCCTCACCATCAGCATCATCCTGCACACCACCATCCTATGCTGTTTGGCAACACTCTCACCCACTACTACTTTGCAGTCACTGACTTCCTTCAAATTACATTGCCTACACAAGATGTAGTCTACCTGTGTGCTCCTACCTCCACTTTTATAAGTCACCCTATGCCCCTGTTTCTTCTGGAAGAAAGTATTCACCACAGCCATTTCCATCCTTTTTGCAAAATCTATCAACATCTGTCCTTCTGCATTCCTGTCCTGGATACCAAACCTGCCCATCACTTCCTCGTCCCCTCTGTTGCCTGCACAAACATGTCCATTGAAGTCTGCACCAATGACCACTCTTTCACCTCTGGGGGTACTCTGCATCACTTCATCTAACTCACTCCAGAATCTCTCCTTCTCTTCTTGCTCACATCCTGCCTGTGGGGCATAAGCACTAACAACATCGAGCATTACACCTTCAATTTCTAACTTGAGACTCATGACTCTGTCTGACACTCTTTTCACTTCTAGAACATTCCTGACAAACCCCTCCTTCAAGATGACTCCTACTCCATTTCTCTTCCCATCCACACCATGATAAAATAACTTAAACCCTGCTCCTAAGCTTTTAGCTTTGCTACCTTTCCACCTGGTCTCCTGAACACACAGTATGTCCACCTTCCTCCTCTGCATCATGTCAGCCAGCTCTCTACCTTTTTCTTTGCATAGTTCCAACATTCAAAGTCCCCACTCTCAGTCCTAGACTCATGCTTTTCCTCTTCTCTCTCTGCTTACGGACACGCCTCCCACCTCTCCTTCTTCGACGTCTTCGACCAACAGTAGTCCAATTTCCATCAGCACCCTGTTGATTGACAGCACTGATGGTGGTCGTTGTTAACCCGGGCCTCGACCGATCCGGTATGGGGGTAATACTTCTGATTTGCATCATAAAAAAGTTTGGCATTGGTTTTACGTCGGATGCCCTTCCTGATGCAACCCTCTGCATTTCTCCGGGCTTGGGACCGGCATGAGGGGGAGAGACACTGGTTAGTGACCCCCCCCTGCCTCATGGCTGCATTTGTATATTATATATATTATAAATGCAGCCGTGAGGGGGGGGCACAAACCAGTGTCTCTCCCTCACGCCGGTCCCAAGCCCGGATAAATGCAGAGGGTTGCGTCAGGAAGGGCATCCGGCGTAAAACAAATGCCAAATAAACTATGCGAATCACAAGAAAGAACCACATACCGGATCGGTCGAGGTCTGGTTAACAACGACCGCCATCAGTGCCGTCAACCAACAGGGTGCTGATGGAAATTGGACTACTGTTGGACGAAGACGTCGAAGAAGGAGAGGCGGGAGGCGTGTCCGTTGCCAGAGAGAGAAGAGGAAAGGCATGAGTCTAGGACTGAAAGTAGGGACTTTGAATGTTGGAACTATGACAGGAAAAGATAGAGAGCTGGCTGACATGATGCAGAGGAGGAAGCTGGACATACTGTGTGTTCAGGAGACCAGGTGGAAAGGTCGCAAGGCTAGAAGCATAGGAGCAGGGTTTAAGCTGTTTTATCACGGTGTGGATGGGAAGAGAAATGGAGTCGGAGTCATCTTGAAGGAGGAGTTTGCCAGGAATGTTCTAGAAGTGAAAAGAGTGTCAGACAGGGTGATGAGTCTCAAGTTAGAAATTAAAGGTGTGATGGTCAATGTTGTTAGTGCTTATGCCCCACAGACAGGATGTGAGCGAGAAGAGAAGGAGAGATTCTGGAAGAGTTAGATGACGTGATGCAGAGTACCCCCAGAGGTGAAAGAGTGGTCATTGGGGCAGACTTCAATGGACATGTTGGTGCAGGCAACAGAGGGGACGAGGAAGTGATGGGTAGGTTTGGTATCCAGGACAGGAATGCAGAAGGACAGATGTTGGTAGATTTTGCAAAAAGGATGGAAATGGCTGTGGTGAATACTTTCTTCCAGAAGAGAGAGGAGCATAGGGTGACTTATAAAAGTGGAGGTAGGAGCACACAGGTAGACTACATCTTGTGCAGGCGATATAATTTAAAGGAAGTCGGTGACTGCAAAGTAGTAGTGGGTGAGAGTGTTGCCAAACAGCATAGGATGGTGGTGTGCAGGATGATGCTGATGGTGAGGAAGGTGAAGAAGGCAAAGGCAGAGCAGAAGACAAAGTGGTGGAAGTTGAAAAGGAAGAGTGTCAGGTTGTCTTCAAGGAGGAGTTGAAACAGGCTTTGGGTGGTCAGGAAGTGCTTCCAGATGACTGGACAACTACAGCTAATGTGATCAGGAGACAGGTAGGAGAATACTTGGTGTGTCATCTGGAAGGAAAGTAGATAAGGAGACTTGGTGGTGGAATGAGGAAGTGCAGGAGTGTGTACAAAGGAAGAGATTAGCTAAGAAGAAGTGGGACATTGAGAAAACCGAAGAGAGTAAACAGGAGTACAGGAAGACACAGCGTAAGGCAAAGGTAGCAGTGTCAAAGGCCAAACAGAGCGCGTTTGATGACTTGTATGCTCGGTTGGAAAGTAAGGAGGAGAAAATGATTTATACAGGTTGGCACAGCAGAGAAATAGAGATGGGAAGGGCGTGCAGCAAGTTAGATTGATAAAGGACAGAGAGGGAAATGTATTGACTGATGACAGAAGTGTGCTGGGAAGATGGAAAGAGTACTTTGAAGAGCTGATGAATAAGGAAAATGAGAGAGAAAAAGAGTAGAAGAGGTGACTGTTGAGGACCAGGAAGTAGCAAAGATTAGTAAGGGTGAAGTGAGGAGGGCATTGAAGAGGATGAAGAATGGAAAGGCAGTTGGTCGTGAAGACATACCGGCGGAGGTATGGAAGTGTCTAGGAGAGGTAGCAGTAGATTTTCTGACAAGAACATTTAACAAGCTCTTAGAGAGTGAGAGGATGCCAGAGGAATGGAGGAGAAGTGTGCTGGTGCCCATTTTTAAGAACAAGGAGGCGTGCAGAGTTGTGGCAACTACAGAGGGATAAAGTTGATGAGCCATACGATGAAGTTATGGGAAAGAATAGTGGAAGCTAGACTAAGGGCAGAAGTCAGCATTTGTGAACAACAGTTTGGTTTCATGCCAAGAAAGAGCACCACAGATGCAGTGTTTGCCTTGAGGATGTTAATGGAGAAGTACAGAGAAGGTCAGAGGGAGCTGCATTGTGCCTTTGTGGATCTGGAGAAAGCATATGACAGGGTGCCGAGAGAAGAACTGTGGTATTGCATGAGGAAGTCTGGAGTGGCAGAGAAGTATGTTAGAGTGGTGCAGGACATGTATGAGAGATGTAAGACAGTGGTGAGGTGTACTGTTGGTGTGACACAAGAGTTCAAGGTGGAGGTGGGACTGCATCAAGGGTCAGCTCTCAGCCCCTTCTTGTTTGCTATGGTGATGGACAGGCTGACAGACGAGGTTAGACAAGATTCCCCATGGACTATGATGTTTGCAGATGACATCGTGATCTGTAGTGAGAGCAGAGAACAAGTGCAGGAAAATCTAGAGAGGTGGAGGTATGCCCTGGAAAGGAGGGGAATGAAGGTTAGCCTCAGTAAGACAGAATACATGTGCATGAATGACAAGGACCAAAGAGGAACGGTGAGATTACAGGGAGCAGAGATAAGGAAGGTGGAGGATTTTAAGTACCTAGGCTCAACAATCCAGAGCAATGGAGAGTGTGGAAAAGAGGTCAAGAAGCGTGTGCAGGCAGGTTGGAATGGTTGGAGAAAAGTGTCCGGTGTGATGTGTGATAGGAGGGTATCGGCAAGAATGAAAGGAAAAGTGTACAAGACGGTGTTGAGGCCAACGATGTTGTATGGGTTAGAAACAGTGGCCTTGGGGAAAAGACAGGAGGCAGAGTTGGAGGTAGCAGAGATGAAAATGTTGAGGTTCTCTTTGGGAGTAACGAGGATAGATAGGATTCGGAATGAGCACATCAGAGGGACAGCACATGTAAGACGTTTTGGAGACAAAGTCAGAGAGGCTAGATTGAGATGGTTTGGACATGTACAGAGGAGGGATAGTGAGTATATTGGTAATAGGATGCTGAGGCTGGAACTACCAGGCAAAAGGCCTAGAGGAAGACCAAAGAGACGATTCATGGATGTGGTGAAGGAGGACATGAAGGTCGTTGATGTAAGAGAAGAAGATGCAAAGGATAGGGTGAGATGGAGGCAGATGATTCGCTGTGGCGACCCCTGAAGGGAAAAGCCGAAAGGAAAAGAAGAAGATATAATATATATATATATATATATATATATATATATATATATATATATATATATATATATATAGAGAGAGAGAGAGAGAGAGAGAGAGAGAGAGAGAGAGCAGCATCAAATTGCAAAAATAGGCATAATGGTCTGTGTAATGCAGCACGTGGTTGCGAAAGCACTCATTAGCACCAATTTTATGAGTAGATCTAGTAGAATTGAGATCCAAGTCTACCATTTCTGTTTTTAGAATCGACAACTTAACAACAATTCACATTTCTAGACTGTTTTTTAACAATGCTTCACTCAATGGTATCAAAAATAGACTGTACTTCAATTAAATTTGTTTTATTTGTATATCATTGTCAAAAACAGCTTTACACAGTAAGAGCAGGCAAGTTTAGTTGAATCAGTTCAGTGCTTCTGTGATGTAAGGGACTTTTCTGAGTGAGCATGAACCTTATTTTGCATGCAACAAGTACATTCATGATAAACATATGTAAAGTAAATTAAATTATAAAACTGTCACAAATTTTGCTTTCTGCATGATCGGGTTAAATCAGAGTTTCCCCTGAATATGGGCAGAAGAATGAAGAGAGAAGGTGACATCTGCAATTTTTTCTAAAAAAAAAAAAAAGGTGCAGATCAGGACCAAACACATAAGAGCCTCAGTGTCCAGTTTTCCACTGGCAAGAGCTAGACAGGGAAGTCAAGGTGATGAGAAACAAATGCAAGAACCCAGTGTATCACTAGCAGGTCAGAGCAGAGGAAGTAAATTGTGCCTCTCATTCAGATTATGAGATGATTTTATGCCAGTATGTTGTAATATGCTATGATCCTTAATAGTGCAGTTTCAGAAAAAAAAATTATTATTTCTAACAGTGATGAGGCAGAGAATGAGGCAGTTCCCATCAGAGAAGGTGGTGCACAGGTCTCCAATATATCACCGGCAGGTCAGAGCAAAGGAAGTGAATTACGTCTTTAATTCTGATTGCGTGATTTTTTTTTTTTATACCAATATGTAAGAGAAAAAGATGCAGAGGATAGGGTGAGATGGAGGCAGATGATTCACTGTGGCGACCCCTGAAGGGAAAAGCTGAAAGGACAAGAAGAAGAAGATGCTAAGTTTTGGTGGCCTGGTGGTATCGCTGATCTTAGGGTTGGGGGTTCAAGTCCCACTCTCCACAAGGTTGTCACTGTCCCATCAGTGCAGCTAACTGGTTTATCAAAATCCGGCCATGTATCTCACTGTCTATGGTGAGAGGCATGTAAAAAAAAAAAAAAAAAACATTGCTGACTTTCATAAAGAGTAGACCGCAAAGCCGTCAGCTTGTTTCTGTCCCTTGCTAAAGGGTTGTGTCAGGAAGGGCATCTGATGTAAAAACCTATGCCAAATCAAATGTGTGAATCACATGATTCGCTGTGGCGACCCCTGAAAAAGGGAAAAGCAAAAAAAGGAAAAGAAGAAGTAGATATTTCAAGAGATCTCAAAGACTGACACTGCCGGGGCGGGTTGTGAAGTTGAGTTCTCACTTCCCTAAAAAGTGCTCCTAAAAGGTACGCTTCAGCAGAGCCTCTGTCAGCTAAAGCCAAGCTCCTTAGCCTTCACGTGTGGCGAGCTCATAGCCCGGTGATACTTGTTTGCACCGACAAGGAGAAGGGGCGAAGGTGGGCATCTGGCGCCTTAAAACCAGTTTTGCTCCAGGCAGATGGGGCTCATTAACCCAGGAGGGCAGCTCATCTAGGTGAAGGACAACACTGATTCCAAGCCCGGGCAGATACAGCTTGTTCGTCTTGGCAGACTGTGCATTTAAGAGAAGGAAACTCTGATATGAAACCTACAGTCCTGAGGTCACTACAGCCATCTCAGCCTGCTGAGCTACTGCGGAATGTCCCTGGACCTAAAGAGTGACAATCGGTTGGCGCGAGTTGACTGTCACTTTAAAGGGTACCTGAAGTGAAAACGCTCATATACCTAATTTGATTTATTGTGTATAGCTAGTGACAATACGCCTATAAGGCGTTTATTATATTCTCTCACAAACCAGCTTTAAGCGATTTGAGGGCTTCATGAACATCAAGTTTCAGAGCACAGGAGTTTTGCAGCGTCGCATTTCCTGTGACGTCACATCGTTGACAAAGCCTCTCCCGGAATTGCGAGATTGCAATGTAAACATAAGCCGATATACCTGACACACAACACAAGCTCACGGAAAATTGGAAAAAACAGACATTTCTAGTCGTTTTTTTTGTTTAAACCATGGAAAAAGACAATGTTGTAGAAGGATTAGAAGGTTATTTATATGAACCACTGAAGAAAGACTATCCACATTTAGTGAAATCGGACCAGGAAAGTGACGACTCGGAGGACGATATTGGAGAGTCGGCAGAAGCTCTTACACCGGAAAATCGTAGCAAACAACCAGAAAATATTTGGTGCTCTTGTGGAAAATGCGTGCGTCAAAAAAACGATCAGGAGTGCTATTGTTGTAAAGAACATGAATTGCTTGAGGAAAATATACTGACATTCTGCAATTTGCGATACGACTGTCAACGATGTTACGTCACAATGACCTTTGACCCCGGTGAAAAAAAGCCAATATGTCCGCGCGCTGAACCTTCGTGAGCAAGGAATGCCATACAGAAGAAAAGGAAATGTGGACTTATACATTATCTACTGACATCACACGATGTTTAAAAGTTAATAATAAGGTATGGTGGATCTTTTTTTAACGCTGTCAATTTTGGGTACAGGTACCCTTTAAGCAACCAGCGCAGGCGGGAAGGAGAGCAGTAAAGTCCTACAGCAATGGGGGAGGGGCGAAAACAACAGGTGCAAGATGCCACTGGAAGCTGCAGTCTCAAGCCTGCATGTCCTGTTATAATCGGTCGTTTTGACTGTTGACCAAGACAACGGCATCATCCGGTTTCACACAGGACGACCAAGCAGCCCTTTTTAGGGACAGTGCTGCTTGCTCCACATGGAGATGGGTCTAGAAAAGGTGACCCAAAAATCGCTTGCCTCACCCTACCCGGTTGGCTCACTGCTGCCAATGGGTCACCTTCTTACACGGTGCTAAACAAAGAAAAAAAATCATATGAAAATTGCGTGCTGGAATGTATGCACCTTGTTGGATTCGGATGACAATGATCATGCACAAATACGCTCCACTCTCATGGCTAAAGAACTCTCCAGGCTTGATATTGACATTGCAGTCCTCAGTGAGGTGTATGCAAAATTACTGGTGGGGAGCAATGGCAGAAAAGACACAACTGTATGCAGACATTGGGGACACTCGCTCTTTCTTTGAAGCTTTGAAATCTATCTACGGCCTCTCCTACCAAACCCAAGCCCCACTCCTTTCTGCAGACAGAACCACTCTTCACACCAATAAAGAGTCAATCATGACTCACTGGGCTGAACACTTTGGGGGCCTATTCAGTGACCATTGTAAAGTGGCAGACTCCTCCATCAGGAAGGTCCCTATCATCGAACCAAAGCATGATCTTGATGAGCCTCCCACAGTGAAAGAAATCAAAACTGCTATTAGTCAAATGAAACCTGGGAAGTCCCAGGATCGGATGGGAAATCTACCAGCATGGTGGGGAGGTTGTGGTCAGCAGACTACAGGAACTGTTCAACTCCTGTTGGGAACAGGGCGTTCTTCCACAGGAGCTCAAAGATGCAGTCATCATCTCACTGTACAAAAACAAAGGGGAGAAATCGGACTGCTCAAACTACTGTGGTATTACACTCCTGTCCATAGCAGGTAAAGTACTTGCCCGCGTTCTCCTGAACAGACTCATTCCCTCCATCACTGAAGACTTCACGTCTGAAAGCCAGTGTGCTTTCTGAGCCAACAGAGGAACCACCGACATAATCTTTGTACTCCATCAAATCCAGGAGAAAAGCAGAGAGCAGAACATGGACCTCTTAGTTGCCTTCATCGATCTGACTAAGGCATTTGACACCGTGAGCAGGGATGGTCTATGGAAGACACGGGCAACCCACCGAAGTTCCTCACAATCACCCGCCAGCTCCACGAGGGCCAGAAAGGTCAGGTGAAGCACAATGGTACCCCGTCAGACAGCTTCCCGATCTCAAACGGTGTCAAGCAAGGCTGCGTGCTTGTGCCCTCACTCATCTCCATCTCCTTCAGCATGATACTACACCAAGCAATGGAGAACATCCCAGGCGGAATCTACAATCGCTTCCGCTCCGACGGCAGCCTGTTCAGTCTTAGACGGCTGTTCGCCCACACCAAGACAATGGAGCAGCTCAACACAGAACTACTGTTTGCTGATGATTGTGCACTTCTTGCACGCCAAGAAGCTGCTCTTCAAAATCTTGTTGACCACTTCTCTTAATAAATGTGGGTGCATTTGAGCTCATCTGGAATTCCGATCCCTCAAGAAATCAAATTAAAGTTGAGTTTGTCAAGCAGAGAATGCGCTTTGAATTCACGTCTTGTGGGCGTGGCCCGCAGAGCGCAGCAAGCGCGACAGAGAGAGAGAGAGAGAGAGAGAGAGAGAGAGAGAGAAGGAATAACGCTTTAGTTTTCAGTTTAGTTTAAGTTGTTTTAATTCAGTAAATGGTCAAGCAGGGAGTGCGCTTTGAATTCACGTCTTGTGAGCGTGGCCCACAGCGCGCGAGAGAGAAGGAATAACGCTTTAGTTTTTAGTTTTCAAAGTTGCTTAATTCAGTAAATGTTTAATAAATGTGGGCGCATTTGAGCTCATCTGGAATTCCAATCCCTCGAGGAATCAAATTAAAGTTGAGTTTGTCAAGCAGGGAATGCGCTTTGAATTCACATCTTGTGGGCATGGCCCGCTGCGTGCGTGGGAGAGAGAGAGCTATTTTATATATATATATATATATATATATATATATATATATATATATATAATGCAGCCGTGAGGGGGGGGCACAAACCAGTGTCTCTCCCTCACGCCGGTCCCAAGCCCGGATAAATGCAGAGGGTTGCGTCAGGAAGGGCATCCGGCGTAAAACAAATGCCAAATAAACTATGCGAATCACAAGAAAGAATGACATACCGGATCGGTCGAGCGCCGGGTTAACAACGACCGCCATCAGTGCCGTCAACCAACAGGGTGCTGATGGAAATTGGACTACTGTTGGTCGAAGGCGTCGAAGAAGGAGAGGCGCGAGGCGTGTCCGTTGCCAGAGAGAGAAGAGGAAAGGCATGAGTCTAGGACTGAAAGTAGGGACTTTGAATATTGGAACTATGACAGGAAAAGGTAGAGAGCTGGCTGACATGATGCAGAGGAGGAAGGTGGACATACTGTGTGTTCAGGAGACCAGGTGGAAAGGTCGCAAGGCTAGAAGCATAGGAGCAGGGTTTAAGCTGTTTTATCACGGTGTGGATGGGAAGAGAAATGGAGTCGGAGTCATCTTGAAGGAGGAGTTTGCCAGGAATGTTCTAGAAGTGAAAAGAGTGTCAGACAGAGTGATGAGTCTCAAGTTAGAAATTAAAGGTGTGATGGTCAATGTTGTTAGTGCTTATGCCCCACAGACAGGATGTGAGCGAGAAGAGAAGGAGAGATTCTGGAGGAGTTAGATGAAGTGATGCAGAGTACCCCAGAGGTGAAAGAGTGGTCATTGGGGCAGACTTCAATGGACATGTTGGTGCAGGAAACAGAGGGGACGAGGAAGTGATGGGTAGGTTTGGTATCCAGGACAGGAACGCATGAAGGACAGATGTTGGTAGATTTTGCAAAAGGATGGAAATGGCTGTGGTGAATACTTTCTTCCAGAAGAGAGAGGAGCATAGGGTGACTTATAAAAGCGGAGGTAGGAGCACACAGGTAGACTACATCTTGTGCAGGCGATGTAATTTAAAGGAAGTCAGTGACTGCAAAGTAGTAGCGGGTGAGAGTGTTGCCAAACAGCATAGGATGGTGGTGTGCAGGATGATGCTGATGGTGAGGAAGGTGAAGAAGGCAAAGGCAGAGCAGAAGACAAAGTGGTGGAAGTTGAAAAAGGAAGAGTGTCGGGTTGTCTTCAAGGAGGAGTTGAAACAGGCTTTGGGTGGTCAGGAAGTGCTTCCAGATGACTGGACAACTACAGCGAATGTGATCAGGAGACAGGTAGGAGAATATTTGGTGTGTCATCTGGAAGGAAAGTAGATAAGGAGACTTGGTGGTGGAATGAGGAAGTGCAGGAGTGTGTACAAAGGAAGAGATTAGCTAAGAAGAAGTGGGACATTGAGAAAACCGAAGAGAGTAAACAGGAGTACAGGGAGACACAGCGTAAGGCAAAGGTAGCAGTGTCAAAGGCCAAACAGAGTGCGTTTGATGACTTGTATGCTCGGCTGGAAAGTAAGGAGGGAGAAAATGATTTATACAGGTTGGCACAGCAGAGAAATAGAGATGGGAAGGACGTGCAGCAAGTTAGATTGATAAAGGACAGAGAGGGAAATGTATTGACTGATGACAGAAGTGTGCTGGGAAGATGGAAAGAGTACTTTGAAGAGCTGATGAATGAGGAAAATGAGAGAGAAAAAGAGTAGAAGAGGTGACTGTTGAGGACCAGGAAGTAGCAAAGATTAGTAAGGGTGAAGTGAGGAGGGCATTGAAGAGGATGAAGAATGGAAAGGCAGTTGGTCCTGATGACATACCGGTGGAGGTATGGAAGTGTCTAGGAGAGGTAGCAGTAGATTTTCTGACAAGAACATTTAACAAGGTCTTAGAGAGTGAGAGGATGCCAGAGGAATGGAGGAGAAGTGTGCTGGTGCCCATTTTTAAGAACAAGGGAGACGTGCAGAGTTGTGGCAACTACAGAGGGATAAAGTTGATGAGCCATACGATGAAGTTATGGGAAAGAATAGTGGAAGCTAGACTAAGGGCAGAAGTCAGCATTTGTGAACAACAGTTTGGTTTCATGCCCAGAAAGAGCACCACAGATGCAGTGTTTGCCTTGAGGATGTTAATGGAGAAGTACAGAGAAGGTCAGACGGAGCTGCATTGTGCCTTTGTGGATCTGGAGAAAGCATATGACAGGGTGCCGAGAGAAGAACTGTGGTATTGCATGAGGAAGTCTGGAGTGGCAGAGAAGTATGTTAGAGTGGTGCAGGACATGTATGAGAGATGTAAGACAGTGGTGAGGTGTGCTGTCGGTGTGACAGAAGAGTTCAAGGTGGAGGTGGGACTGCATCAAGGGTCAGCTCTCAGCCCCTTCTTGTTCGCTATGGTGATGGACAGGCTGACAGACGAGGTTAGACAAGATTCCCCATGGACTATGATGTTTGCAGATGACATTGTAATCTGTAGTGAGAGCAGAGAACAAGTGCAGGAAAATCTAGAGAGGTGGAGGTATGCCCTGGAAAGGAGGGGAATGAAGATTAGCCTCAGTAAGACAGAGTACATGTGCATGAATGCCAAGGACCAAAGAGGAACGGTGAGATTACAGGGAGCAGAGATAAGAAAGGTGGAGGATTTTAAGTACTTAGGCTCAACAATCCAGAGCAATGGCGAGTGTGGAAAAGAGGTCAAGAAGCGTGTGCAGGCAGGTTGGAATGGTTGGAGAAAAGTGTCGGTGTGATGTGTGATAGGAGGGTATCGGCAAAAATGAAAGGAAAAGTGTACAAAAGCGGTGTTGAGGCCAACGATGCTGTATGGGTTAGAAACAGTGGCCCTGGGGAAAAGACAGGAGGCAGAGTTGGAGGTAGCAGAGATGAAAATGTTGAGGTTCTCTTTGGGAGTAACGAGGATGGATAGGATTAGGAATGAGTACGTCAGAGGGACAGCACATGTAAGACGTTTTGGAGACAAAGTCAGAGAGGCTAGATTGAGATGGTTTGGACATGTACAGAGGAGGGATAGTGAGTATATTGGTAATAGGATGCTGAGGCTGGAACTACCAGGCAAAAGGCCTAGAGGAAGACCAAAGAGAAGATTCATGGATGTGGTAAAGGAGGACATGAAGGTCGTTGGTGTAAGAGAAGAAGATGCAAAGGATAGGGTGAGATGGAGGCAGATGATTCGCTGTGGCGACCCCTGAAGGGAAAAGCCGAAAGGAAAAGAAGAAGAAGAAGAAGATATATATATATATATAGAGAGAGAGAGAGAGAGAGAGAGAGAGAGAGAGAGAGAGAGAGAGAGAAAGGTGTGTGTGTTAAGAAATGTTTAATAATGGTTTAATTAATAAATATGTTAATAAAATGTTTAAATGGTTTAATAAATAATTGTCTTTTACTTTTAACACATATTTCATACAAAATTGGTGTATTTTTATCATTTTTAAAGGGTTTGTGGGGTTTATCCAGTCCAAAGACTGGAGCCTTGGAACGAATTAGGCATTTAACATGTAAGCTGCGACCCCTACTTACGAAATCCCCACAGTACGAAAGGGGCTCTGGAACAGATTAATTTTGTAAGTTGGGGGACGACTGTATATATATATATATATATATATATATATACACACACACACACACACACACATATACACACACACACACACACACACACACAAGTAAAAGAAAGTGAAGTGTTCAGAGTCGTAGCTGATGAAACCAAAGACTTACAAAGGAAAGAACACATTTCTTTAGCTGTGTGATATTGCTGAGATGCTGCTCGGCACGAAAGCCTCCTGCACCTTCAGTCTGCACAAAGTTTGGATGCAGTAGGATTGAGATAAATGGGAGTTGGATGTTTGTAGAGGGATGGTATTGACTACATTAACAACTTTGTTGGTCAAGGCAATGATGGTACTTCAGTGATAAGTGGTAAGAATTCAGGAGTATCTGTATGAGTAGAAGGGATGCCAGATTTGCATTTTATGTACATTGTAATACTCCTTGTCAGAACCTTGTTCTTGTTGATGTGGTAAAGTCAGTGCCTGAAGCTGAGGAGTATTTTTTCTCTTCTGCAGAATTTTTTCCAGGTTTGAGTCTGACTCTGTTGTCCATATCAGGTGGCTTGCTATCCAAAAAGAACTGTACCCACAGCAGAAGCTAAGGAAACATCAGCGACTCAGATTTTAGGTGGGCTTGCAAAAACATGGCTTCTCATATGATGAGAGACTGTCTTGGGACGGTTTTCTTGCAGAACATTTAAGTTAAGATTAAGAAAGATTAAGTAACGGTGGCATATTTAGTGTCGCCTTGATATGAAGGACTTTGTAAAACATTTTGTTTAATCTCACCAAAAACACAGAAATGTGCTTTTCTGAGTGTTCCTGTTATTGTAAAGCAAGTGTACTATACCACAGGATGCAGATCCTATCTGTTGGTACTCTTGAAAACTACAAGTCCAATTTAAAGACCCCAATTGTATTGACAGTAACATGTACAGTATAACACCTTATTCCATGTTTAGAAAGATCAAAGTTCACCCCTGTTCTTGCCAGCAGTGCGAGCTCTGGTGTATTTGTATTTCCTATATAGTTCACTTTCTTGTACAAAATAATTTTGGTAAATAACCCATTTTATTTCACCTTATAAATTTTGAGAATTGATCAGGGAGACAGGTCGGAAGAATACTTGGTGTGTCAACTGGAAGGAGATGAGATAAGGAGACTTGGTGGTGGAATGAGGAAGTGCAGGAGTGTGTACAACGGAAGAGGTTAGCTAAGAAGAAATGGGACATAGAGAGGACCAAAGTGAGTAAACAGGAGTACAGGGAGACACAGCGTAAGTAGAAAGTAGCGGTGTCAAAGGCCAAACAGAGGGCGCATGATGACTTGTATGCTTGGTTGGAAGGTAAAGAGGGAGAAAATGATTTATACAGGTTGGCACAGCAGAGAAATAGAGATGGGAAGGATGTGCAGCAAGTTAGAGTGATAAAGGACAGAGAAGGAAATGTATTGACTGATGACAGAAGTGTGCTGGAAAGATGGAAAGAGTACTTTGAAGAGCTGATGAATGAGGAAAATGAAAGAGGAAAAAAAAAAAAAAAAAAGAGTAGAAGAGGTGACTGTTGAGGACCAGGAAGTAGCAAAGATTAGTAAGGGTGAAGTGAGGAGGGCATTGAAGAGGATGAAGAATGGAAAGGCAGTTGGTCCTGATGACATACCGGTGGAGGTACGGAAATGTCTAGGAGAGGTAGCAGTAGATTTCCTGAGAAGAACATTCAACAAGGTCTTAGAGAGTGAGAGGATGCCGGAGGAATGGAGGAGAAGTGTGCTGGTGCCCATTTTTAAGAACAAGGGAGATGTGCAGAGTTGTGGCAACTACAGAGGGATAAAGTTGATGAGCCATACGATGAAGTTATGGGAAAGAATAGTGGAAGCTAGACTAAGGTCAGAGGTCAGCATTTGTAAACAACAGTTTGGTTTCATGCCAAGAAAGAGCCCCACAGATGTAGTGTTTGCCTTGAGGATGTTAATAGAGAAGTACAGAGGTCAGAAGGACCTTTGTGCCTTTGTGGATCTGGAGAAAGCATATGACAGGGTGCGGAGAGAGGAACTGTGGTATCGCATGAGGAAGTCTGGAGTGGCAGAGAAGTATGTTAGAGTGGTGGAAGACATGTATAAGAGATGTAAGACAGTGGTGAGGTGTGCTGTCGGTGTGACAGAAGAGTTCAAGGTGGAGGTGGGATTGCATCAAGGGTCAGCTCTGAGCCCCTTCTTGTTTGCTATGGTGATGGACAGGCTGACAGACGAGGTTAGACAAGATTTCCCATTGGCCTATGATGTTTGCACATGACATTGTGATCTGCAGTAAGAGCAGAGAACAAGTGCAGGAAAAATCTAGAGAGGTGGTGGTATGTCCTGGAAAGGAGGGGAATGAAGGTTCGTCTCAGTAAGACAGAATACATGTGTATGAATGACAAGGACCCAAGAGGAACGTTGAGGTTACAGGGAGCAGAGATAAGGAAGGTGGAGGATTTTGAGTACTTATGCACAACAATCCAGAGCAATGGAGAGTGTGGAAAAGAGGTGAAGAAGCATGTGCAGGCAGGTTGAAATGGCTGGAGAAAAGTGTCCGGTGTGATGTGTGATAGGAAGGTATCGGCAAGAATGAAAGGAAAAGTGTACAGGACGGTATTGAGGCCAGCCATGTTGTATGGTTTAGAAACAGTGGCACTGAGAAAAAGACAGGAGGCAGAGCTGAAGGTAGCAAAGATGAAAATGTTGAGGTTCTCTTTGGGAGTAACGAGGATGGATAGGATCAGGAATGAGCACATCAGAGGGACAGCACATGTAAGACGTTTTGGAGGCAAAGTCAGAGAGGCTAGATTGAGATTGTTTGGATTTGTACAGAGGAGGGATAGTGAGTATATTGGTAATAGGATGCTGAGGTTGGAACAACCAGGCAGAAGGCCTAGAGGAAGACCAAAGAGACTATTCATGGATTTGGTGAAGGAGGACATGAAGGCAGTTGGTGTAAGAGAAGAAGATGCAGAGGATAGGGTGAGATGGAGGCAGATGATTCGCTGTGGCGACCCCTGAAGGGAACAGCCAAAAGGAAAAGAAGATGAGAATTCTTACGACCTGCATCCCTTAGATGCCCTCCAACCATTTGTTGTGCCCACTTCTGCCCCCACACAAAGAAAATCCTGTCTCCGCCACTACGCAGGGTGTGTGTCTGTTATCCAAGAGATCGCAAATTCGAATCCGGATTAATGCCTCAGCCATCAGCAACCACTATGTATGCCTGAGCAACAGTTCGAAAATAGGCAGGAGAATAGGGTCGCATGCCATGGAGGGGGCATGGACATGCTTTTGCCCCTCCCTAGTTGGTGGATGGGAATTGGACTAAATTAGGGAGTCTTCTTCTTTCAGCTTTGTTCCTTTCCCGGGAGTCGCCACAGCGAATCATCTGATTCGCATATTTGATTTGGCAGAGGTTTTTACGTCGGACGCCCTTCCTGTCACAACCCTTTAGTAAGGGACGGAAACACGCTGACGGCTTTGCAGCCTTGTCTTTACGAAAGTCAGCAATGGTTCTTTTACATGCCTCTCACCATAGACAGTGAGAGACATGGCCCGTCTTTGATACATCAGTTAGGAGTAAATGGCAAAAAAAAAAAAAAAAGTTTAATTTTTAGAAAATAATTTCAAGACTCTAACATAAAAAAGATGCGTAACTTCCGGTTGAGTTTAGGAAGTGACATGAGTAGAAAAGTGTGATTTCGGGTTAAGTAACTGTTAATGATGTAGAATCAGAGGAGAATATTTTTCACATCCCCAACACCCCCAACCCGAAACACACACACACACACACACACACACACATACATACATATAAATATACACAGTACAGCACATCTATGACACGCATACACACACGTCACGGGTACATCCGGTTAAGATAATTTTTTTTTTTTAATGTTTTGCATTTTAAGAGTTAAGCTATATATTTATATATATTTTAAACAATAAGCCAAGTGAATTATATTTTTTATGTAATTACGTTTTAAATATGCACATTGATATAGGAATATTATAACATATTGTGTGTGTGTGTGTTTCATAACTTGCCCGATGAAACCGAAGTAAGAGTCATAATCTGATCAACTTCCGGGTGAAACGTGTGCGTGCGTGGCGAAGGCGGAACGTGATGACGTCATACAACGAGCTGTGAGGTGTTTATTGTTCGGTTTAACGTCGGAGAGAAAAAGGAGCGCAGTAAAAGGAGTAAAGTGCTGAGAGCTTGGAATATACTCTCTCCCTGCCGTCTGCTGGGAGTCCTGAGCCTGGCCAAGTTAGCTGCAGGAGAATCTGCCCTTTTGCACCGCTTTATACTTGCTTTTAGTTTTTTTTTTCGGGAACCATTTTAAAGTAGAGAAGAGGCCGGAGACCGCGGGTTGGACATGGCGTACGCTTATCTCTTCAAATACATCATTATTGGAGATACAGGTACATAACACACTCACCTTGTCATTCACTCATACCCGCGCGCGAAAGCTGGGCCTCAACATCGACTGTGTATGTTTAACGTGAAGCCCTTTCTGTGAGTATTTCCGCAGTGTTGGACTGAATGACGTGGTGAAACCGGAGGGTGGGATGGGATGGACCCGAGGATCTGATCGCTTTCTCTCGACTGCATTTATTACACTGATTACTCCACACTGCTTCGTTTAGCGCACAATAATTTCAATAATTCACCAATCAGCGTGAACATGTCCCATCACCTTAAACAGTACGATTATTTATTTATAATCATCATGCTTATCGAATTAATCGTTTGTACAAAAACAAAATTCTTATTTTAAAAACTGATAAACCCACCTGGATTAATTTCAATATTGTTATTTAGAATAGGAAGTCTTCAGTTTAACCTTTATTCTGATACCTCGCCTCCATTCCCATATGGATGGGGGGGGGGCATCCATATTAAGATAAACTCCACCCCTTACTCTATGATTGGCTGATTCCCTCCGGGTTTCTGTCTCACAATTGGTAGGAATACGTTGACTGTCAATAGACAGCCAATTGTCTCACTGTGTTTCGAATCTGTCGGAATATGTTTGGGGGGGTAAAAAATAAACACTTTCCAGTAACGTTCCAGTATTCAAAACTGCATTGATTCAACTCGCTCTTTATCGACAAGATTAAATTAACAAATCTTAAAGAATTCTGTCTTCCTTTCGGCTTTTTCCCTTTTTACTTGGGAGTCGCCACAGCAAATCATCTGATTCGCACGTTTGATTTGGCAGAGGTTTTTAGGTCGATGCCCTTCCTGTCACAACCCTTTTTAGTAAGGGACAGAAACACGCTGACGACTTTGCATCCTACTCTTTACAAGTCAGCAATGGTTCTTTTACATCAACCTCTCACCATAGACAGTGACAGACATGGCCCGCCTTTGATAACCCAGTTAGCTGCACTGGGGGAACAAATCTGAAAGAATATTTATAATAAAATGCAATCAGTGGAGATTTGTATTAAACTAAAGCTCTGAAAGTTCAATAAAACTAGATAACATGGTCTGAGAGGATGTTCAGGAAAATGGCGTTTAGTGTAGTTTTATCCCTCAGACATTTCAGTCTTTTCTGTTTGTCCTGGTTAGGACACCAAAGCCTGGTATTTCGCTCAATTCCATCACCCAAAATATACACTGTCACCGGTCGTGGTATAGGGCGCTGGATCGCTGATCCAAAGGTTAGGAGTTCGAGTCCCACTCTCCACAAGGTTGTCACTGTTCCCCCCCCCAGTGCAGCTAACTGGGTTATCAAAGGCGGGCCATGTCTGTCACTGTCTATGGTGAGAGGTTGATGTAAAAGAACCATTGCTGACTTTCGTAAAGAGGAGCTGCAAAGTCGTCAGCGTGTTTCTGTCCCTTGCTAAAAGGGTTGTGACAGGAAGGGCATCCGACGTAAAAACCTCTGCCAAATCAAAAAACGTGCGAATCAAATGGTTCGCTGTGGCGACTCCCGAGTAAAAAGCTGAAAGGAAGACAGACAGACCCGTTAGCGACACCGGGGCAGTGGTGGTCTAGTGGATAGGGCGCAGGATCGCTGATCCTAAGGTTGGGGGTTTGAGTCCCCACAGGGTTGTCACTGTCCCCCCAGTGCAGCTAACTGGGTTATCAAAGGTGGGCCATGTCTGTCACTGTCTATGGTGAGAGGTTGATGTAAAAGAACCATTGCTGACTTTCGTAAAGAGGAGCTGCAAAGCCGTCAGCGTGTTTCTGTCCCTTGCTAAAGGGTTGTGACAGGAAGGGCATCTGACGTAAAAACCTCTGCCAAATCAAATGTGCGAATCAGATGATTCGCTGTAGCGACTCTCGAGTGAAAAGGGAAAAAGCCGAAAAGAAGACCCGATAGCGTCACCATCACCCCGTATAGAACCATATCCCAGTATAGTCCTCAGTCAGCGTTCTCATGAGCCTAAATTGGTGCGACGATGGCGCAAATTATTTTATATTGGCGCAAGGAATAATTGGTGCTACGGCAGTAATTTTTCCGTCTTTTTGTTTTAAATTCCACAATCTACAACTTGTTCAAAAATAATGTTAAACATTCTTATCAGAAATACACCAATTCATGAATTTAGACATTTTGGGACAGACCATCGAGGCCCCACTATGTTATCTGCACAGTGAATAGATTCTATCAATGTATACAACCGTGCATGAGAACATCAATGTAAGTCACAACCTTGAGCGTATCCACGTGATTCTGATTCGGAAGGCGGTTTTTATTACTGGTTTCGAGTTGATGTTAGAACTTGTTGTTTTCCCTAGTTAAATAAGAAATTGTCAGCTACCTATGAATAAAAGTCAAAACCACTGCCAGTACATGCACAAATTCTTGATCATCATTTCTTCTTCTTCTTTTCCTTTCGGCTGCTCCTTTCAGGGGTTGCCACAGCGAATAATCTGTCTCCATTTCACCCTATCCTGTGCATCTTCTTCTCTTACACCAACTACCTTCATGTCTTCCTTCACCACATCCATAAATCTTCTCTTTGGTCTTCCTCTCGGCCTTTTGCCTGGCAGTTTCAACCTCATCTTGATCATTATCATCTTCCGCTTAATCCGGGTCGGGTTGTCGGGGCACTAACCTAAGCAATGAAGTCCAGATGTCCATCTCCCCAACCACGTAGTCTGGCTCTTCTCTGGGTGGGATGGGGGAGATCCTGAGGTGTTCCTAGACCAGCTGAGAGAGATCATCCCTCCAGCGTGTTCTAATTGTTCCAGGTCGACCCCGGGGTCCCTTCCCAGTCGGACATGCCCGAAACACCACGCCAAGGAGGCGTTCGGGGCGGGGGGCATTCTAACCAGATGCCCAAGCCACCTCAACTGGCTCTTCTCAATGTGGATTAGCAATGGTTCTACGCCGAGCTCCTCCTGGATGGCTGAGGTACTCACCCTATCTCTGAGAGAGCCCCGCCCCTCGGCGAAGAAAGTTAATTTCAGCTGCCTGTATCCACGATCTTGCACAAATTCTTTGTTTTTAAATTTTTTGAAATCAACTTTTTTTGAAATCAACAGATGGCCCCAGATTTCATATTTCAATTGCAAATCCCCCCTGCAGCAGGGGGGATACCGAATCGTATAGTAATAAAATAGACAAACAAGCTGTCAGATCACTCGGTGAAAGCTGTCAAACTTGTATTTACCTTTGTAGTCATTACGAAGTCATGCTAGTGGGGGTGCCTGGTCCTTCATTAACAAAGAATCCGCTATATCAGCGTACATACTTCGATAAGACGTCATTTTCTATCTCCCAGCCGTCTTCAAGTCCCAAGGGGTCGGGAATTGTCACGCTTTCCTCATCCACTTCAAATGTCAACAAGCTGGTATAGTCACGTTGGATTTGTTTAGATTCCTCGGCCTTTGACAAAACTATAGGAGAACTATAGGTAGCTTTTGTAATGTCGTCGCAAATGCAAGCGCAACAAGTTCATCTTGCGGGAACAACCAGGAAGACCCCTACGTATACAATACGCTCAAAGGTCGGGAACTTTCCATAAACTGAACGTATCGATAGTGCGGTTATCATCCACATCAAGGTTTATTTCCGGCATATTGGTAGCTTGTTTGGGAGTCACGATCCCATGATGACGTGCGCGAGCCGAGATACGAACTTGGTCTATTGAGAAGCACTGCGTTAAAGACACTGTATCCTGATATACAGTAGGCCCTCGACATTCGCGGGAGTTTGGTTCTGAGCCCTCCCGCGAATCGAGATAATCCGCGAGTTCTGTACCCGGAAGTAAAACCCCATGTATCACGTCACGTGCACGAATGATCAGCCAGAAGTAAAATACTATGTATCTATTGTATGCGCTAAAATATGCTTCTTAAACACATTTTATAGACAGTCTTACTCATTAATTCAGCATTAATGTAGTAAAATATAGTAATGATTAAGAAAAACTTTTCAATTTTTACTCTTATTTTTATTGATGTTTATATTTTAACATTATACAGCATATACTGTTGTAAGGCATTCGTTTTAAAGTCTTTTTCGATTATTATTCCAGTACAGTACTTAAGTGCATGTTTGTGCATGAGATTTGATGTTCTGTAGCATGTTTAACAAATGATACCAAAAGGATAAACTTTATTACTCTTCATGTCCTTTTACAATGAACTTGGAGTGACGTTTCCAAGATGGCGCTGCCGAGAGGGCAACGTCACGGAGTGTTTGTTTTAATTTGTTTTGTTTGTTCATGTTTTGCACTATATGCTCGTCTATGATCGGTCGACCCTACTACAGCTATGAGCAGCTTCAGCTTCGGGCAACTAAGCAAGCAACAACTTCTATTGTGAACTGCTATGGGAGCTCAATGCTAACCACACCCCGGCTAGCAATAAGCCCAGGCGGAGTTCTCAGAGGCTTGGTTAGCACTTCTGGTCAAACTGCTTGAAAATGTTCAGTCCCTGCGAAACAAGATGGACGAGATTCATGCTCAGATTGCAGTGCAGAGGGATCTACAGGACTGTGTTTCTGTGAAACATGGCTCGAGGCGATTGCACCAGCCAGCTACACGGCCTTCATCCCCTGCAATCCCAAGCGCCGGAGTTGTCGTTCGGCCCCTTCCCGCCTGGGCTTCATGTCAGCTGGGGTGCAGTTCGCATTGAGCTGCCTACAATAGCATATTAGCTCTGCTAGCCGCACCCCGGCTAACAAGAAGCCCAGTTGAGCGTGCTTAGTTATACACGCCCAACGGTACTCCGATCTTATAGCTGTAGTAGAGTCGACCGGTCGTCGACGAGCATAGAGCTAAACATGAACAAACAAAACAACAAATAAAACAAATTAAAGGAACAAAGAAACAATTTGACTCTGAGAACTCTGCGACGTCACCCTCTGGGCAGCGCCATCTTGGAGACATCACTCCAACTTCAATGTAAAAGGACATGAAGAGTACTGTAATAAAGTTTATCCTCTTGATATCGTTTGTTAAACATGCTACAGAACATAAAATCTCATGCATAAACATGAGCTTAGGGTACTGTACTGGAATAATAATTGAAAAAGATTTTAATACAACAGTTCAGAGAAAACCGTCGTTTCTCAGGAGAAAGTCTTATTTCTTCAGAAGAGACGTCCAGCGTTTTCTATCGCTTAGCCAGAGAAGACGCATAGCGTTTGAGTGGTATCATAGAACGTAACTGGTAATTAAAACACACATAAAAAAAGAGGCTCATTGACAATTTGCGCGCGAATGAGGAAAAAGGGGCGGGGCATGAGCTCAACCATCAGGAAAAAGGAGGACAGCCATTGACTGAGTTTGAATCATGTGCCGGTTGCAGGGCAGTCAGCGAATACTCAAACCCTGGGTGCGAAACCGCGAATAGTCAAGGTCCTACTGTACAGGGATCCCTCACTTTCCACTTTTCTCACTTTTAATGGGGACTGAGATCCTCCTGCGACTGCCGAATTTTGCGAAGCAGGATCAACCCGACTGACGTATACGTATATGCGTATATAATATCAATAAATGCATATTCAATGCAATAAGTGCTTATAATAACAAACGATAAAAATAATGCATAAGATGTAAATATAAATACATACACATACAGGCGCGCACCTAATATTAAAATGTAAGTAGTTTTGCTGGGGGGGGGTTGTTTTTGTTTGTTTGGGGATTTTTTTGCATAATTGGCCTTGTTTTTGTGGCATTTTCCTTAACTTTTCCCCCATTCTTCTTTAATTTCCTTATTTTTTAATTCGATGAATATGCGGGTTATGCGGACTTCCGGCTTTCAAGTGAGCAAGAACTTCGTTGAACTCGTTTCGTACTCAGCCTGTACTGTGAATCACCAGCAGAGCAGAGAGTTCTCTCATTCCTGGATTTGAGTTTTCATATTTTACAACTCTCTTTGCTTATCTGAGTATGCATGGTAGATTGTGCCGATCCGAGCAGATAGTTTATATATAAACTGAACTGGGAAGAAGGAGGGGCACGTTCAGTCTGTCGTTTGTAAACAATGGATGCAGTGTCATTATGTCAGTGTACTAATGATGTCTAAACTCAAAATTTGACTTTTTTTTTTGTGGAGAAAAAATGCCATGACCTGGTATCGTTGCCGTATCCCAGTATAGGCCCCAATGCCGTCAGCTGATGTAGACACCATATTCCTGTAGCGACTCCAATGCCATCACCTGATATAGACACTGTCATCTGGTATAGTCACCGTCACTCAATATAGACACAGAGGCTCTGTATAGACATCAACACATCATCCGATAAAGACACTGTATCCCGGTGTAGTCATCAACATCACCCGGTAGAGACACTGTCACTAGTTAAAAGGTCATGGTCCCATACCTGTGGAGACTGTGTGTGCTTTAATCAGTTGCTGATGAAGTGTTGCAGTAATATTATTTTAGTAAACGGAACAGACCTGAACATCCTCCACCTAATGTACAGTGGTACCTCACCATATGAAATTAATCCATTGCAGAGCCTTTTTCTTAACCTGGATTTTTTCGTAAATTGAAGCGCATTTTAAATGTAAAACGTGTGATTCGTTCCAAGGCCCCCAATACTACCCCCTAAACCCTTGAAAAATTATAAAAGCATACCTTTTAAGTCCTCCTTTTGCTTGAATATTGTACCGAAGGTAGACGGGTTTGCCCACATTCCTTTGCGATATCACTCAACTGCATGGCACGAGCCCGCTTCTTTTCACTCGCACCGGAAATCACATGTGTTTGTGGTGTGTGCGCATGTGTGTTGACCATGACTTCTTACCAGAGTTATAACCTTACAAATGTTTATGGAAGGTTAAAAGCCTGAGTCAAAAAATAAAGCAATGAGCACACTCAAACTCATGAAACAACAGTAACTCTGTCCTTTACACGAAAAGCATTATGGGAGATGCAGCTCCATAATAGCCAATGAGAGGGAGCTGTCGTCCCTCCGAGCAAATGGGAGGCCAGTGGGGCAGGATGTTGGGAGATAGCCAATGGGAGGAATCTGCGTCATCCCTCCTTGCCAATGGGAGGCCAGCGGGCAGGGTTGTTGGAAGATAGTCAATGGGAGAGCAGCTCATGCATTGTTTGAATGGTGCATTTGAATGTTTGTGAATGGCGAGTTTGGCATGTTTCGTAAGGAGAACTTGTTTCGTATACAGAGACAAAAAATTTTGGAAAATGTTTTTCGTAACCTGAGTTTTTCATTTGCTGGGACTATCGTAAGGTGAGGTACCACTGTATATATTTCAGGGATCCCAACTCTCCGCTATTTTGCGGCATTCCACTATTTTTACTTGCCTGTTTAGCGGAATTCCACTATTTTTCAATAAAAGGTGGCACTGAAAGTGACTGGTGATCTTGAAACAAAAGCAAGTGCAATCAGAGTGGCTAAGAAATTTTCGAAAAAGGGTCTACTTCAGCACCAGAGAAAAGGCAAAGCAAAGGGGAAAAATCCAATGCAAAGACCAGTTCCACTGGAGTGAAAGCTTTCAAAAACAAAAGCTTTAAATCCAGATGTATCCAAAATTTGGTATTCACCATGTACATATGTATATATTCATTGTAACAGTTATATATCTTAGTTATATATCTTTTGAAATTACTTTTATTGATGAAGTGAAGAGATTCTCTCAAACATATTGAAAAGAATGAACTAAGGATACTTTTATGTTTTATGTTGTGTAATTTTTGAATTACTTATCATATTGATATACTGAGGCAAAAATAATTAACAATGGAAATGAATTGTGAACAGTGTTGTGCAGTCATGACAAGTGATATAGGTTGCAGTATATCATATCATATTACATCTAAACCACTGGTAAGTTATATCCTTTTTACAGAAATTCCGTATTTGAAGTTTCTTCCTAAGCACCTTGAAATGGTAAATTGTCTTCAGCTTCAGGGGCACATAGAAGTATAATGTAATGAAGTTTCAGCAGGACCCAGAATGCAGGAGGCAGTGTGAGATGGTACAGAGTGGTTTTATTATTCATAGGGGAAGCACTTGAGCAGAGCGCACACACTTCAACTTTGTCTTGGAGACGAAGAGAAACACAATAAAAGTTCAACATTGGGAAACTACCAGGAGCCAGAGAGAACATGGGGAAGCAGGGACGTGATGTGAGACAATCTGGTGGCGCAGAGGTGAGCGTACGGTTTGTGCTTATGGGGAGTAGATGGGAGGAGTGAATTCAGGTGTGAGCTACTGCAATCAGTCAGAGCAGGGAGAAAATAGAGTTAGAGAACACAGGGAAACAGGGGCGTGATGTGAGAGATTCTCTGGCGCAGAGGTGAGTGTGCTTGTGTTTATTGGGAGTAGATGAGAGGAGTGAATTCAGGTGTGAGCTACTGCAATCAGCTCAAGCAGCTTAGCCATGCCCCTCAGCCGGAGCGGAGAAAATGGAGTTAGAGAACCCACTCGCCAAAATCAAAGTCCCCCAAAAACACAGACATGACATAAAAAGAACATGAATTGTAATAAATTGGATCAACAGAACAAAAGGATAAACATGCTACACCACAGTACATAACATCACACACTCAAACATTGTAACTTGGTACTTATCACATTAACTTGGTTATTGTACTTGAATAATAATTGAAAAAGTCTTTTAATGGTGGAGTGCTTTATAACAGCTCAGATGATTATTCCTCTTCAGGCACTTCAGAGGAAACTGTCATTTCTTCAGGAGAAAGTCTTATTTTTTCAGAAGAGACACCAACGCCATTACTTTTTTCTGACTCTTAGCCAGAGATGATGCAGTGTTTGAGTGGCATCGTAGAGATTAATTGGTAATTAAAACGCACAAAAAAAATACACATCAACTTGTGTGTGAATGAGAAAGAATGGGCGTATACATCATCTCAACCAATCAGCAAGAGGGAGAACAGCCATTGGTTGAATTTGAATCACGTGACAGTTACTCGGCAATACGTGAATATGCGGGGGTGTGAGTGCAAAACCGCGAATAGTCAAGGGCCTACTGTATGTCATGTGTTATGTGATCATTCTACAAATTAGTTCATAATTATTTCATAATTATGTTACACATGAATGACGTGCCATAGGACTATGCTACTTATATTATGTGTGTTTATCTGCACTGAAATAACCTTTTTAGTATTTTTTACATTATTTAAGCTGTTTTGTTTAGTGCTTATGCATGTTACAAAACAATGATTAACTTGTGTGCGTGATTTTTTTTTACATGACATACTCTGACCCTATATCCCGCAAGGGCCCCTGTGGCCCCCTTGACCCCAAGCCGAAAAATTTCATTTCCTCTATTTCTGAACCTGTTTCCTCTGTTTTCTAAACCTCGCTGGGATCCCTGATATTTATGTTTAATTTTCAGACAGTGTGTTTATTTCATTGGTATTTGTGTTCTGTATGTATTCAATAATGTGGCTGTGAGCAGATGGCCCGCAGGAGATAAACAAAAGCAAATAAATACACCACACACAGCCTACATTACACATCGTTTCTTAAACATCTGGGGCCGGTTGTTCAAAATGGTTATTTTGACCACCGGTTAACCCCTAACGGCTGGTTAAATTTTTAACCCGCTGTTAGCTAACCGATTGTTAAATCTGCGTTGTTCAAATCATGGTTAGTTACGTCGTTAGTTAACGTTTCCGTCAAAGTTAAGTGTGGTTAACGTTACTGGTTAGCACTAAGGGGTCATTCAACATTTTCCTAAGCGTACAAAATGTACGCTAGGGGGAGGGGGTAAGATGTCTGTGTACACTTTTTAATATGAAAATGTCGATCAACAATAATACATGCGCTCGTGTGTGTGTGTGTGTGTTTTATATATATATATATATATATATATATATATATATATATATATATATATATATATAATTTTTTTTTTTTTTTTTTATTGTGTGGGTACATTTGAAACTCTCATCCTTCTCTGCAACCTCATCCTCCCACTCTTACTCTTATTCATCAACCTCCTTCTCATACTCCTCTTCATCCTCCTCCTTCTCTTCATCCTATTCCTCATCCTCCTTCTCATACTTCTCCTACTCATCCTCCTCCTCATCCCAGTCAGCTCTTATATAAATATTATTAGTGCTGAGGATGAAATACAGCACAGTTATGATAAACTAGTGACACAACTCGACACCTCAAGGGGCCGAGAAAGTTCCTCCCTTTCAGAAAGGGTTCTGATTGGAACTCTGCTTTTAGGAAGTCTTGAAGTTGAGCACTGCACTCAGGTGTTTATCAGAAACATTGGAACAGAACCTGAGTGTTGGACCTATAGCTCTTTGAATCATCCACAGAACCTTTAAATGACCCGTTTCTCTGAGAACATGCACAGAGTGAGTAGAGACAGTGGGATCAGGGTCAGGATATGCAGTGTATTTTGGGTTGTTTTCTTTCTGTTTGATAGAGAACTCCAGTGCTGTAGAGTTATCGTGAAGTTGTTTATAAAACTGCAGGAGGACAGAATGTTTTTCATGTGGAGTTCTGTAACATGATCATTGTTATTACATGAGTACACACACACACACCCTGCTTTAATTCCAGCCCTCCCTCACAGCAAGATGTTGGGGTCGAGTCCTGGACTCGGCGAGGGTGTCTGTGTGATTTTTGCATGTTTTTCAGATGGTTGCACGGGTCCCACCCCCACATAGTCCAAAGACATGCGCATTGGGCTCTTGCCATACGTAACACGTCACCTGTAGCAACCAGCAGCCATTGAGTTAATTGCATTACTTGTAATGAACAGTGCTATGCGTGTGTTGACAGTGAATAAACAGCATGCTTTATTAAGCTTAGCATGGCAGCAGGACAAGTGCACTCCTTGTTATCGTGGTACCGTCAACAATGCACAGCATAAAGTTGATAGGAACACAGATTATATACTACAGGTCAGTTTATGGTTTATAGAAACATCAGATTAGATTACCCCTCCCTGAATCGCCACCTTATCGTGGTGGAAGGGTTTGCGTGATCTAATGATCCTTGGCGCTATGTTGTCGGGGGCATAATGCCCCTGGTAGGGTCACCCAAGGCAAACTGGTCCTGGGTGAAGGTCCAGACAAAGTGCGATTCAGAAGACCCCTATGCCATCGCAGAGGAAACAATTGAAGCAGTCTCCCTTGCCCGGGCGCGGGTCACCGGGGTTCCTTCCTGGAGCCAGGCCCGGGGGAGGGGCTCGGAGGAGAGCGCCTGGTGGTCAGGCTTATGCTCATGGAGCCTGGCCGGGCCTAGCCCGAAAAGGAGACATGGGTCCGCCCTCCCAGGGACCCACCACCCGTGGGAGGAGTTTTAGGGGCCGGGTGCAATGTGAGTTGAGTGGCAGCCAAAGGCATGGGTTCTGTCGGACCGATCCTCGGCTACTTACTCTGACCCTCGGGACATGGAATGTCACCTCTCTGGCGGGAAAGGAGCCTGATTTGGTGCGTGAGGTGGAGAGATACTGACTAGATATAGTCGGGCTCACCTCAACGCATAGCTTCTGCTCTGGAACCATCCAGCTCGAGAGAGGCTGGACCTTCTTCTATTCTGGAGTTGCTCATGGGGAGAGGCGGTGAGCCGATGCGGGTATTCTTGTTGCCCCCCGTCTCGGTGCCCAAATGTTGGGGTTCTCCCCGGTTGACGAAAGGGTAGCTTCCCTCCGTCTTCGGGCGGGGGGGGGACGGGTCCTGACTGTTATTTGTGCTTATGCACCAAATGACAGTTCAGAGTACCCACCCTTTTTGGAGTCTTTGGGGGGGGGGTATTGGAGAACGCTCCCTCGGGAGACTCGCTCGTTGTCTTGGGAGACTTCAACGCCCATGTGGGCAACAATAGTGTGACCTGGAAGGGTCGGTAGCTACGGCCGCTCCAGTCTGAATCCGAATGGTGTTTCGTTGTTGGACTTCTGTGCTTGTCACAGTTTGTCTATCACGAACACCATGTTCGAACACAAGTGTGCCCATAAGTGCACTTGGCACCAGGACACCCTAGGTCGCAGTTCGATGATTGACCTTGTAGTCGTGTCATTGGACTTGCGACCATATGTTCTGGACACTCGGGTGAAGAGAGGAGCTGAGCTGTCTACCCATCACTACCTGGTGGTGAGTTGGCTTCGGTGGTGGGGGAGGCTGCCTTCCAGACCTTGCAGGCCCAAGCGTGTAATCAGGGTCTGCTGGGAACGTTTGGCGGAGTCCCCTGTCTGAGAGGCCTTTAACTCCCACCTCCGGCAGAGCTACAACCATGTCCTGGAGGAGGCAGGGGACTTGGAATCTGAATGGGCCATGTTTCGTGCCTCCATTGCTAAGGCGGCAGCCCATAGCTGTGGCCGTAAGGTCGTTGGTGCTTGTCGTGGCGGTAATCCCCAAATCGGTGTTGAACACCTGCGCTGAAGGGGGCCATCCAGCTGAAGAAGGAGGCCTATCGGGTTTTGTTAGCCTGTGGGACTCCCGAGGCAGCAAACGGGTACCGGCAGGCCAAACGTACTGCAGCCGAGGCTATCGCAGATGAAAACTCTCGGGCGTGGGAGCAGTTCGGTGAGGGCCTGGAGAGTGATTATCGGTTGGCCTCAAACAGGTTCTGGACCACCGTCCAACGCCTCAGGAGGGGGAAGCAGTTCTTCACAAACACTGTTTACAGTGGAGGTGGGGATCTGCTTACCTTGACTGGGGATGTCGTCGAGAGGTGGAGGGAATACTTTGAGGACCTCCTCAATCCCACCAACACACCCTCCGTGGAAGAGGAAGACCCTGGGGGTACGGGTGGGGGTCCGCCCATCACTGGAGTGGAGGTCACTGAGGTTGTCAAAAAGCTCCTCGGTGGTCGAGCTCCAGGGTTGGACGAGATCCGCCCGGAATATTTCAAGGCTCTGGATGTTGTAGGACTGTCTTGGTTGACATGTCTCTGCAACATCGCGTGGTCATCAGGAGCTGGACCTCTGGATTGGCAAACTGGGGTGGTGGTCCCAATTTTTAAGAAGGGGGACCGGAGGGTGTGTTTCAATTATCGGGGAATTGCACTCCTCAGCCTACCTGGAAAAGTCTATGCAGGGGTGCTAGAGAGGAGGATCCGATCGATAGTCGAACCTCGGATTCAGGAGGAACAATGTGGTTTTCGCCTGGCCGCAGCACTCTTGACCAACTCTATACGCTCCACAGGATTCTGGAGGAGGCATGGGAGTTTGCCCAATCTGTCCACATGTGCATTGTGGATTTGGAGAAGGCTTTCAACCATGTTCCTCGAACGATCTTGTGGGGCGTGCTCCGAGAGTACGACGTTCTGGACCCGTTGCTACGAGCTATTCGGTCACTGTATCACTGGAGCCAGAGTTTGGTCCGTATTGGTAACAGCAGGTCGAATTAGTTTCCGGTGGGAGTTGGAGTCCGCCAAGGCTGTCCTTTGTCACCGATTCTGTTCATAATTTTTATGGACAGAATTTCTAGGCGCAGTCGAGGTGATGAGGGGTTCTGGATTGGTGGCCATGGGATCTCGTCTCTGCTATTTTTCCTTTTGGCTTCATCAAGTCGGGCTCTCCAGCTCTCATTGGAGCGATTCGCAGCCGAGTGCGAAGCAGCCGGGATGAAGATCAGTACCTCCAAGTCCGAGGCCATGGTTCTCAGTTGGACAATGGTGGAATGCACCCTCCGGGTCAGGAATGAGGTCCTGCCCCAAGTGGAGGAGTTTAAGTATCTTGGGGTCTTGTTTATGGAGCGAGGGATCGACAGACGGATCGCTGCAGCCTCTGCTGTTCAGCGGTGCCTGTACCGGTCCGTTGGGGTGAAGAAGGAGCTGAGCCGCAAGGCGAAGCTCTCAATTTACCAGTCGAGCTACATTCCAACCCTCACTTATGGTCAGGAGCTTTGGGTAATGACCGAAAGAACAAGATCACGGATACAAGCGGCTGAAATGAGCTTCCTTCGTCGGGTGGCAGGGTTCTCCCTTAGAGATAAGATGAGAAGCTCCACCATCCGGGGAGAGAACGGACTGGATCCGCTGCTCCTCCGCATTGAGAGGGGCCAGTTGAGGTGGCTCGGGCATCTGGTTATAATGCCCACGGACGCCTCCCTGGTGTGGTGTTTCGGGCATGTCCAACCGGGAAGATACCCCAGGGTCGACCTAGAACACGCTGGAGGGACTATGTCTCTTGGCTTGTCTGGGACCGCCTCGGTGTCTCCCCCCCCGGGAGAGTTGGAGGAAGTGGCTCGGGAGAGAGACGTCTGGACCTCTTTGCTTAGGTTGCTGCCCCCGCGACCCGACCCTAGACTAAGCGGAAGATGATGATGATGACAGATTAGATTACAGCCTAATAATTAGATCAGACAGCAGAGGCAGCATCAGCCCACCACACACTTTTACGCTTTCTGAGAAATTAAATGTTCAGTCAAGGTGTATGTGGATGGATTATGCATCCCCTTGCGTTCCCTTTAAGTGTCCTCACTTAGCAAGCACAATTGCTCTTGGCAACACTCTCTCTGAAACTCATTTGGACACAGATTCTAAATTTACAAGTTTAATAAAATGAGACAAAATTTTGCCATTGGAGTCAAAAGCCTCCCTCAGTACGATACATGAGTTTTATAGAATAACTTTGTGTACAGTAAAATTGGCAGGATTTAATCTGCTCATCCATTTTTTGAGTTTCATGTTGAACTGCGCAAAGGTTTTTGGAAGCACAGAATTCTGAGACATGAATGTGGAACAGATTAAAAGAGAGATATTTAGGTGTTTTTGTACAGACGCAGACTCCCACAAAAACTAGTGTTTGATTAACCAAATACACTATTTTACTAAATGCACCATTAGCTACACAGTACTTAGCACAGTGCACTCAAAGCGCACAGAGGTCACCTGACCTGCGTTTATGGTTAAAATATCTAAAAAATAAAAATTGCCAGTATAATCCAGAGAAGGTGAACCAATCAGACTTCATTGTTGGTGTGCAGTATATGCTAATAAAGTTTCAGTGGGAGCACAGTGCGGGGATGCTGGTGGAGCTTTGGTGTAAAACTTTTATTGGTAATGGTGATGCTTAAAACTCATTCTCGATACTGCTGGAGTTCTCATCTTGAAAGCCCCTCGCTCCTGCTGATGAACAGGCATGTGATTTTTTTTTTTTTTTTTTTTTTTTTTTTGTCCCCCGTCTTTTTCATTTCCAGGGGCAAAAAAAAAATAAATTTAAATAAATCTCATTTCGTTTTATTCTCAATCCGACTTTTTAACGAGCTCCCTGCATGTAATGGGGACAGTTATTGGCTGACGTAATGCATTTTGGCTAATAGTCATGCATTTGAACCAGTCAATGCTTCCGTAGTACCCATATGTCTAATTACCTACTTGTCAGCAGAAAGATGACGGTTGTGGAGAGAAAGGACGCTGCGCAAATAAAAGAAATTGACAAATTGGTCAAAAATTAAGTTCTGCTGGGACTGGATGGGAAAAAAAAATACCATACTACCATCGGAAAAAAGATCGGGACGACATTATTCGGCTACTTCATTCGCAAGATTGATCGGCCTGGAAAAGTATTGTGCACGTGGGGTCCCGATGAAATAGACTATGGATCGCGTGGATTCAAAGTATTAGAATGCCACGCAAAATGAAAAGAAGCATGTTAAACAACTACAGTAGGCCCTTGACATTCATGGGGTATGGTTCCAGGCCTTCCCGCGAATCGAGATAATCGCGAGTTCTGTACCCGGAAGTAAAACCCCATGTATGATGTCACATGCGCAAATGAGCAGCTGTAAGTAAAATACTATGTATCTATTACATGCGCTAAAATATGCTTCTTAAACACATTCTGTAGACAGTCTTACTCATTAATACAGAATTAATGTAGTAAAATGTAGTCATGACGAAGAAAAACTTTTCAATGTTTACTGTTATATTTATTGATGCTAAAATATACACATTATACAGCATACGCATAAAACACCTTTCAGTGCATTCTGTTTATAAACATACAGCACTGTAGTTTTCCAAAAATGCCCACTAGAGGAATGTACTGTATTGCATTAGGCATGACACGACTGACTTGAGGTATTAACTGCATTAAGTCCGAGCAGCTCGGCCACGCCCCCAACCGGAGCCGAAGTCCAAAACAGAGTTTTGGAGTGATAGAGTAAGATGCGTTACAAACCAAAGAAGCAGTGATGTTGATGTGAGTTAATCCTCTGGCGCAGAACTGAGCTTGCTTTTGTTTATTGGGAGTAAATGAGAATAGTGAATCCAGGTGTGTGTGAGCAGCTCATCTACGCCCCTCAGGAAGTAAACAGTTAGTGAGAGCCACAGTGCCAAAATCATAGTCCCCCAAAACACAGACCACAACAAAAAGGACATAAAAGAACAAGAAATGTAATAAATTGGATAAACAAAACACAATGAGAAACATTCTACACCACAGTAAATATAATATAACACACAAGCATTACCTTAGGTCATGTACTGGAATAATAATTTAAAAAAAAAGACTTTAACAGTGGAGTGTTTTACAACAGTTCAAGGGATTACTGTATTCCTCTTCAGCAATGGCGTGACTTCAGAGGAAACTGTCGTTTCTTCCGGATAAAATCTTATTTCTTCAGAAGAGACATCCAACTTCATTACCTTTTTCTGGTGCTTAAGCAGGCGTTTGAGTGCCTTAATAGAACTTAACTGATAATAAAACACACTAAAAAAGGCTCATTGCCAACTTGTGCGGATGGAATTCATCCATTGTTTACGGCCAACAATACAAAGATCGAAAGAAAGAATCCGCCACCACAGCCAATCCCCGTTGCAGATAGAGTAGTTAACAATTAGGTAGGTAGTGTGGAAATAATTTAAAATTTGACTTGTGCATATTTATTGATTTTAATTAAAAATGAATCCTGATAATCAGGGGTTGACAAATATTATTGCCCGACACTCGTGTCAAGTACCGTGTTTCCCTGAAGATAAGACCTAACCGCAAAATAAGACCTAGCGTGATTTTACAGGATGATTTTAATATAGGCCCTCCCCTTAAAATAAGCCCGAGTTGAGAGCGTGACAGCACAGGGTCACGTGACTTATGTTTACACGCCATATTGGATGGCATGATCCGGACGGATACGCGCCGTGTACCCATTTGTTTTAGTGGCTGAGTTGCATGTACTGACTTAATTTGGTCTACTTTATAGTTGATCAACGTAAATTTCTGCGACTGTGTAAATAAAAAGTGGAGATGAAGTGTTAAATAGTTTCAAAGCCAAAGCCTCGCGCACCATGCACCTGCTGCTGTGCGCCTCGGTCGCGTTGCTGCCATTGTGTCCCCACTTATTTTTTTGACCACCACAGCATTGATAGTTTCCTTATTAATAAATAACTTCATTATGACAAGATGGTTTAAAATCAATTCAGAGTCTTATTATCATCAGAAACGAGTACATCAGAGGGACAGTACATGTTAGATGTTTTGGAGACAAAGTCAGAGAGGCGAGATTGAGATGGTTTGGACATGTACAGAGGAGGGATAGTGAGTATATTGGTAGTAGGATGCTGAGGTTGGAACTACCAGGCAGAAGGCCCAGAGGAAGACCAAAGAGAGAAGATTTATGGATGTGGTGAAGGTGGACATGAAGGTCGTTGGAGTAAGAGTAGAAGATGCAGAGGAGGAGGCAGATCATTTGCTGTGGCGACCCCTAAAGGGAACAGCCGAAAGAAAAAGAAGTCGTCGTCTTATTATCATGCTGGCGACGAGACCATTGAGCATGCGCATATATGAAGTATGCGCTATACAAGCATCCATAATAATAATAATCATGTTATTATTATTATTAATTATACTCTAAAATTGTTGGTCGTTTTTTAAACTTTAGTTGTATTCAGTCTGAATATATATATATATATATATATATATATATATATATATCTGATCTTTGTCAAAGTCACACAGATGAACAAACAGTGTCTGCTTTAACTAAAAACACCCAAACATTTATAGGTTTTCATATATTAATGAGGATAGCATGCAAACAATGACAGAAGGAGGAGGAATAAGAAGCCTAAGAAGACTTAAAGAGCAATTGAAACCAATTTTTACCAAACAATTTGTCAGGTGTGTGCCCAATCACTGATGAGTGGCTTAATGCTGCCCTGCCCACTATAAAACACACACCTGGTAAGAATTGTCTTGATGAGAAGCATTGTGTGATGTGCACCATGGCTCGATCAAAAGAGCTGTCTGAAGACCTGCAATCAAGAATTGTTGAAAATAAAGCTGGGAAAGGATACAAAACCATCTCTAAAAGTCTGGATGTTCAGCAATCGACAGTCAGAAAAGTTGTCTACAAATGGAGAGAGTTTGGCACTGTTGCTTCTCTCCCAAGGAGTGGCCATCCACCAAAGATGACGCCAAGAGTTCAGCGCAGAATACTAAGAGAGGTAAAAAATAAAACAAACAAAAAAAAAACCCTAGGGTGTCTGCTAAAGACTTAAAGAAATCACTGGCACAGTCCAATATCTCTGTGCATACATCAACTATATGTAAAACAATGACCGAGAATAGTGTTCATGGGAGGACTCTAAGGAGGAAGCCACTGCTGTCTAAAAAAACACTGTTGCTCGTTTAATGCTCGCAAAAAGGCACTTGGACATGCCACATAAGTTTTGGCAAACTATTTTGTGGACTGATGAAACCAAAGTTTGGGAGGAACACACAACGTCATGTGTGGAGGAAAAATGGAACAGCTCACCAACATCAACACCTCATCCCCACCGTGAAGCATGGCAGAGGGTGCATCATGGTTTGGGGCTGTTTTGCTGCCTTGGGGCCTGGACAACTTGCAATCATTAATGGAAAAATGGATTCAAAAGTTTATCAGGATGTTTTGCAGGAAAACCTGAGGCCGTCTGTCAGACAGTTGAAGCTAAAAAGAGGATGGATGCTGCAACAAGACAATGATCCACAACACAGAAGTAAATCAATTTCAGAATGGTTTCAGAAGAACAAAATACACGTTTCTGGAGTGACCAAGTCAAAGTCCAGACTTGAACCCCATTGAGATGCTGTGGCATGACCTCAAGACAGCGATTCATGCCAGACATCCCAGGAATCTGACTGAACTACAGCAGTTTTGTAAAGAAGAATGGGCCAAGATTAGTCCTGATCGATGTGCCAGACTGATCTGCAGCTACAGGAAGCGTCTGGTTGAAGTTATTGCTGCCAAAGGAGGGGGGGCACAAAATATTAAATGTGATGGTTCAGTTACTTATTCCTCCCCCTTCTGTCATTGTTTGCATGCTGTCCTCATTAACTAAAACCACCCAAACATTTATAGGTTTTCATAGTTTAAAGCAGACACTGTTTTTTCATCTGTGTGATTTTGATATGGATCAGATCGCATTTGATGGTGATTTTATGCAGAAATGTGAGAAATTCCAAAAGGTTCAGATACATTTTCATACACCCCTTGTGTGTGTGTGTGTGTGTGTGTGTATGTATATATATATATGTATATATATATATATATATATATATATATATATATATGGCTCTCAGAGGTTTAGATTTTAAAATGTCTTTTTTTTTTTTTTTTTTTTTTTGGCTCTTTTTAGTCAAAAAGGTTCCCGATCCCTGGTTTAAAGTACAGTAAAACCTCCGCTGACGAACGCTTAAGCTCACGAACTTTTCGCCTCAAGAACATTAAATTTGCGAGCATATTGTCTCTGCTGACGAACTAGTTTTCGGCGGACGAATCAAACCCCCGCGGTCGAACAGTGCCACGGTGGCGGCCACGAGAAGCTGACGCACGCTCACGGCGTCACAGTTCGTCACCCCCTTTCTTTGAATGCGGAAGTGGTTTGTGTTTGCTAGACATTTTGGACCATATTGAGTGTACTTTTGCTATTATGGGACTGAAAAAGACCCCACCACAGGCGGAGATCATTGAAAAACACGAACGAGGTGTGCGTTTGTGTGACTTCGCGTCCCAGTACCAGTACGCTAAGTCTACCATTGCTCCCATCCTTAAGAACAAGGAAGCTATTAAGGGTGCGTGTGTGGCTAAGGGTGTTTCCAAACAGTAGGCGTTTCCAAACACTCCTTTCAAACAGTAAGTCCCTCCCTCCCTCCTCCTCCCACTCCATTCCATCAAGCCGTCAACTACCATCACAAAGGTAAATAAAACGACTTTATTATACAGTACAGTTTATTTCTTTAATTACAATACAAGAGCACATTTATTATCAATAAAATAAGGTATATTTTTGTGTAGTTTTAAGGCTTATTTAGTAGAAAATTATGTTTTATGGGGACCTGGGAACGGATTATTCTCATTTTAATGGTTTCTTATGGGAAATAAATGTTTGGAAGACGAACTTTTCGCCTTACACACACTTTCTGGGAACCAATTATGTTCGTGAGCAGAGGTATCACTATATTTGAAATTAAAACTAGGCCCACTGTAGGCCGATAACTATGAAATTAAAATTTTAAATAATTTTCATAAGGTTAAAAATATTCCTTCCAGGAGACAACAATTAAGCTTTTTGTAAGTATAACCCCAAACCTTTTGGTTTGAACCCCCCCAGCAAGGGCACTTCACCCACACCCCCACAGGGTGCCAATTTTTCCTTTTTTTCCATAAAGGGCCATTCTCATCCCTGATTATAGGAAATGTTCTTTACTGCTGTTTTATGTAATGTTATTTTTGCATGACAAAATGCTGAAAATCCAGGAGCATTGGGGGGGCGGGGGGGGGCTTCCTTCCATTACCCCCCCCACACACACACACACACACACCCCTCCGTCCCCCCCACCATGGCTCCGCCCCCAGACCCCTAGCAATTTTTAGTCTTTTTGTCCTTGGTCAAATCACACGCCTGTGATGAGGATCTAAATGGACCCAGATGTGCATTAACAGACTATGAACATGAATTTTCACTCCTGGTGATATTAACTCTCTTCCCCACAATTACTTAGGAATTAGTTACTGTCAGACTTACAGCAACACTCATGACGGATGTGTAGGGGTTATAGGAAATGTTTTAACACTCTATACTTTTTAAACTCCTACTTTTAATGTGTAAAGCTGCTTTGCTACAGTCATTTGTAAAAACACCAAATAACTGAATTGAATTAACTTCACCTGCCACATATTCTCTACATTCAAATCATGCACACCTGTACACCATTCATGCACTCCTGTACATAATTCAAATCCCCATACACACCCCTGCATGCATACACAATCATGCGTGCACACACCTATACCACCCTGTTGTGTACACACACACCTGTACAGAGTCATAAACGTGCCTTGAAGGCACTGTTCTGTGTAATCCTCTACAATATATGTTTATACATTTAACCATGTAGAATCTCTCTCTTTCTTTGTGTGTGTGTATACATACACACATCTATATATATATCTATCTCTCTCTCTGTTTATATATATATATATATATATATATATATATATATATATATGATTTTTTTTTTTTTTTTTCCAGGTGTGGGGAAATCCTGCCTCTTATTACAGTTCACAGATAAACGCTTCCAGCCTGTGCATGACCTCACCATCGGTAAGCTGTGTAAAATCTGTACATTCATATTTAATTCAAATGTTTATTTTTATCTATATAGACTTGTAGCTGCACTTTGTCTCTCTGCTCACCTGCAGTCTGATCTGATCAATGTCTGATTTTGAGTTAATGTAGAGAATAGACATTTTGTCTAATCAACTTTCTAACATGTAATACACACACACTGATCTCACCCCATGCAATGTAATATGCACTGTCTAATTTCCCTCTTTCTCTGTGTGTGTAACTACACACTCAGGCCTCAACTTAAGCCACAAACGATCGTGTAGGTTACGCATCAATTACACAAGGGCATAAGACAGCGAACGAATGTCCGTTTGAGGGTGAAAATTTGTGGACACATATGAAAACCAACTGTCTCGTCTAAGTTATACATATTTATTGCTAGCTTTGGCCGAGTGACTCGGTGATGGTTGCAATTTTGTTTGTTGACACACATTATTACGTGTGTGCTTTATGCAGAGATCCCAGATCTCAGCTATTTAGTGGAATTCTGCTATTTTTACTCGCCTATTTAGCGGAATGCCGCTATTTTTATAAATATATGCAATAAGTACAGTATAAGACTGTTTACTCGTGCAGAGTAAATGTTGTGACATTTTGAATTATAGTGTAATACTGTTAACATACAAAGTTGGAGCAAGTATGCTCACTAGTTGAACACAAATGTTTGTTGTGATAATATACAGTAGGCCCCCGTTATTCGCGAGGGTTCGGTTCTGGTCCCTCCCACGAATCAAGATAATCCGCGAGTGCTGTACCCGGAAGTAAAACCATATGTATTATATTACACGTGCGATTGATCAACCGGAAGTAAAACCCTATGTATCATATTACAGGTGCTAAAATATGCTTCTCAAACACATTCTGTAGAGTCTTACTCACTAATTGAGTATTAATGTAGTAAAATGTAGTAATGATTAAGTAAAAACTTTAATTTTGTACTGTGATATTTATTGATAAAATTATATATACAGGGATCCCTCAATTTCCGTGGTTAATTGGGACCAAGATCTCAACGCGGCCATCGAAATCCGCAAAGTAGGTTCCTCCCCCCCCCCCCCCCCCGACTGACGTATACGTACATGTATATTTGTCTGTCTTCCTTTCGGCTTTTTCCCTTTTACTCGGGAGTCGCCACAGCGAATCATCTGATTCGCACGTTTGATTTAGCAGAGGTTTTTTTTTATGTCGGATTCCCTTCCTATACGTACATCTATGTGTGTATATAATATTAATAAATATATATTCAATGTTATAAATGTTTATAATAACAATTAAACATTAAAAAAACACAAGTTGTAAATAAAATATAAATACAGACGCTCCCCAACTTACCAACATTCGTTTTGTAAACATCCGGACATACCAACATGTCCAAGGTCGAGAATGAAAGTGAAATGAAATTAAAGAACAAGTAGAAATAGAAATGAAATAAAATCTACAGAAAGATTGATCATAAATATAAGTATTAGGGTGGCCCTTATTTTAAAAGTTTTTAATTTGTGACCTCTCACCCCGGCATTTTGTTTAATTTAAAATGAAGCCACTTTGTGCAAAAAAATCATGAAAATGTAATAAGTTTTATTTTAGGCTATGCTCAAAAACAATGAACTTTTGAAGTATAATACTATTTGAACAAAAAAAACAATGTCAAGTTTGAAATGTGAGGTTCTTTTAGTTTTGTAGCTCACCAGGGAATCCTTTCCTGTGGTCCTGAATGATCTGAAGGAGGAACTGATGTTGTTCAGCCTTAGATAGAAGGCCTCTGTACTCCTGTACAAGGGCGACACCGTGTTCTGCCATGTCATTCACAACACGCAGTTCAGACACAACTTTCAAAGCTCAAAGAACATGACCCTCACAGCGCTGCCAGCGATCTCCAGGTGGGTGAGTGCCTGCTGCAGAAGGTAGATGACGGCGTCTTCTACCCCGATTTTGGGCCTATAGGCAAACTGCAGCGGGTTTAGGGTGGGGCTCACCATAGAGCGGAGGTGTTTGAGGAGGAGCCTTTCCATGGTCTTCATAAAGGTGGGAGGTCAGGGCGACAGGTCTGTAGTGGGCTGGTTCCTTCGCTTGAGCTGTTTTGGAAACCGGAACCACACAGGAGGTCTTCCACAGGACGGGAACCTTCTCCAGGCTGAGGCTCAGGTTGTACAGGTAGCATAGTAGCAGTCGTGAAGTTGGCCTGGGGAGGGGGGAGGTGTCTGCTGGTCTGGAGACGTGTGAAGAGAGAGGGGGGGAACGGGGAGTGGGGCAGAGGGGGAGGGGGGAGAATCAAGCCTGTTGAAGTTACAGTTTAATTCATCCGCCCAGCGCTGGACGAGTCGAGCCATGAAGTGATCCCTATGTGTGTAACTCCTGGCTTACGGAAACGAGGTTGGGGAGACGACTGAGGAGCTCTCCCTCCTATAAACAGAAGAGACAATTCGAGAAGTTCCCTGTAGTCATCTCAAACATGCGGTTATGTGAGCTGCTGCAGAAGGAATGCTTCGGAGTCCTTTCTGCAATGCTGCATGGCAATGTGGACTTCATCATTCGTCCCAGGTTTGTAGGAACGGTATCAATGTTGCCCCAGAAATTCTGAAACCTTTTAAACAAGATGAATGTCCTTTTACTAGGTACACGTAATGTTGCAGAGCATATCTAATTGTTAGGTAGTTTACAACCTCCTGTGTATGCTCTTGCTGTTTGTAATAAATAGATCTGATTCTTTGATCTCAAATTGCTTGCCATTTCACCTATGTAAAGGTATATGAGAGGTAAACGACACGTCACATATTTTAATACTTATACAATGATGCTTTAACATTGAGCTTATGGGCAATGAAAGAGGTGGCTTGAGCATAGGCTAAATTTTGTTTTATATCCAGAATATTTTGTATGACGCATTTTAGACCAGTTTTTTAGAACAGTTTAATTTCCCAGAATTTTTTTTTGCTACATATAAGGGCCACCCCAATAAGCATGAAATGTGATTAAACATTATCCTGAGGTACACTTAATACTAGGCTCCAGCACAGAGGGGGCGTGGCTGACACGGTCAGGGAAGAGAAGCAGAACGATACTTTTCTGAACTCCTGTCAAACCTTTCAAAGAAGAAACAAACTGACTCCAGTATTATAATGAACTGGATAAGAGTGAAACTCTCTGTAAATCTGATAAGATCTGCTGTGCTGTGCTTGAGAGGAACCAGGAGTTTAAACACAGGACATAGATTGTGGGGGGAGAGAGAGAGAGAGAGATTGTATACAGCACAAACTCGTATAGGTCACTTATACAAGGTTTAAACGTACGCTCCCCTCTAAAGAATGCCCTGTAACGACTTACAAACAAATTCATCTAAGAACGGCCGTCCTGAACCGAACTCATTAGTAAGCTGAGGAGTGTCTGTACACACACACAATGGTATTGCATGAGAAAAAGAGCACACATACATTTACATGCGCACGCGGCAGATGCAACAATGTATCCAGTTCTGATGGGAGATTTTGGGTTGTTTTGTTTGTTGAGGTTTTTTCCTCATAATTGGTGTTGTTTTTGTGAGACAGACAGTGAGAGACATGGCCAGCCTTTGACAACCCAGTTAGCTGCACTGGGGGGGACAGTGACAACCTTGTGGGGACTCGAACCCCCAACCTTAGGATTAGCGATCCTGTTCCCTATCCATTAGCCCACCACTTGCCCAATATTTATTTATTTATTTTTTTATAAAACCGTGATGCACTGAAGCTGCATTAATTGGTGCGCGAAGTTGCAAGGGATCACTGTGTGTGTATCCATCACACACACACACACACACACACACACATATATATATATATATATAAAAAAAATTAAAAATCTCAGTACAAAATTAAACTTTTTACTTAATCATTACTACATTTCCTTTCGGCTGTTCCCTTTCAGGGGCCGTAACAGCAAATGATCTGCCTATATATATGTGTGTGTGTGTATATGTGTGTGTGTGTGTGTATATATATATATATATATATATATATATATATATATATATATATACATACACACACACACAAAAATAAAAGGACAGGACAAAGACTTTCTATTGAAACTCCATTTATCACTACAGATCTGTTTCGAGGGGTGGTGATTATATATAATCACCTGAAGAGAGAGGATGGTTTCACCACCCCTCGAAACAGATCTGTAGTGATAAATGGAGTTTCAATAGAAAGTCTTTGTCCTGTCCTTTTATTTTTGTTTATTTGCTCTACCAAAAAGTATTGAGCACTCTCCTACGGAAGGATCTACTCAGAAAATCCTCTATATATATAATATATATATATATGTGTGTGTGTGTGTGTATATATGTATATCTGTATATGTTTGTGTGTATATATGTATACATATAAAGAACATAAAAGTATGATGGAATGAAGTTTCAGCCGGACCCACAATGCAGGAGGCAGTGTGAGCTGGCACAGAGTGGATTTATTATTCATAGGGGAAGCACTTAAGCAGAGCGCACTCACTTGAACTTCGTCTTGGGGACGAAGAGAAACACAAAAATTGAACACTGGGAAAATACAGGCACTTCAGAGGAAACTGTCATTTCTTCAGGAGAAAGTCTTATTTTTTCAGAAGAGACCTCCAACGCCATTACCTTTTCCTGGCGCTTAGCCAGAGATGATGCACAGCGTTTGAGTTGCATCATAGAAATTAATTGGTAATAAAAATGCACTAAAAAATACGCATTGACAACTTGTGTGCAAATGAGGAAGAAATGGGTGTATACATCATCTGAACCAATCAGCAGGAGGGAGAACAGTCATTGGCTGAATTTGAATGACATGACAGTTACTCGGCAGTACGTGAATATGCGGGGGCGTGAGCGCAAAACCGCGAATCGTCAAGGGCCTACTGTAAGTCATGTGTTTTGTGATCATTCTACAAATTAGTTCATAATTATTTCATAATTATGTTACACATGAATGACGTGCCATAGGACTATGCTACTTGAATTATGTGTGTTTATCTACAATTAAATAACCTTTTAGTATTGTTTGCATTATTTAAGCTGTTTTGTTTAGTGTTTATGCATGTTAAAAAAATAATTATTAACTTGTTTGCATGACATTTTTTACATGACATGCTCTGACCCTGTACGCCACAAGGGGCCTTGCGGCCCCCTTGACCCCCAGCTGAAATATTTCATTTCCTCCACTTCTAAACCCGTTTCCTCAACCCCCCTCCCCCGAAACCTCACTGGGATCCCGGTGTATGCGATATCGTGAGACTTTTCACTACTCAGCAAATATGGCAGCCCCTAGTAAGAAGTAGAGGTATACGTGTGATGGTGCCCATTTTTAAGAACAAGGGAGAAGTGCAGAGTTGTGGCAACTACAGAGGGATAAGGTTGATGAGCCATACGATGAAGTTATAGGAAAGAATAGTGGAAGCTAGACTAAGGGCAGAAGTCAGCATTTGTGAACAACAGTTTGGTGTCATGCCAAGAAAGAGCACCACAGATGCAGTGTTTGCTTTGAGGATGTTAATCGAGAAGTACAGAGGTCAGAGGGAGCTGCATTGTGCCTTTGTGGATCTGGAGAAAGCACATGACAGGGTGCCGAGAGAGGAACTGTGGTATTGCATGAGGAAGTCTGAAGTGGCAGAGAAGTCTGTTAGAGTGGTGCAGGATATGTATGAGACATGTAAGACAGTGGTGAGGCGTGCTGTCGATGTGACAGTAGAGTTCAAGGTGGAGGTGGGACTGCATCAAGAGTCAGCTCTGAGCCCGTTCTTGTTTGCTATGGTGATGGACAGGCTGACAGACGAGGTGCGACAAGATTCCCCATGGACTATGATGTTTGCAAATGACACTGGGATCTGTAGTAAGAGTACAGAACAAGTGCAGGAAAATCTCGAGAGGTGGAGGTATGCCCTGGAAAGGAGGGGAATGAAGGTTAGCCTCAGTAAGACAGAATGCATGTACATGAATGACAAGGACCCAACAGGAACGGTGAGGTTACAGGGAGCAGAGATAAAGAAGGTGGAGGATTTTAAGTACTTAGGCTCAACAATGCAGAGCAATGGAGAGTGTGGAAAAGTGGTGAAGAAGCGTGTGCAGGCAGGTTGGAATTGTTGGAGAAAAGTGTCCGGTGTGACAGGAAGGTATCGGCAAATGAAAGGAAAAGTGTTTAAGACGCTGTTGAGGCCAGTGATGTTGTATGGTTTAGAAACAGTGGCTCTGGGGAAAAGACAGGAGGCAGAGCTGGAGGTAGCAGAGATGAAAATGTTGAGGTTCTCTTTGGGAATAACGAGGATGGATAGGATCAGGAATGAGTACATCAGAGGGACAGCACATGTTAGATGTTTTGGAGACAAAGTCAGAGAGGCTAGATTGAGATGGTTTGGACATATATAGAGGAGGGATAGTGAGTACATTGGTAGTAGGATGCTGAGGTTGGAAATACCAGGCAGAAGGCGTAGAGGAAGACCAAAGAGAAGATTTATGGATGTGGTGAAGGAGGACATTAAGTCAGTTGGAGTAAAAGTAGAAGATGCAAAGGACAGGATAGGATGAAATGGAGGTAGATAATTTGCTGTGGTGACCCCTGAAGGGAACAGCCGAAAGGAAAAGAAGACGAAAAAGGTGCTGGAATGGATTAATTTTGTAAAGTGAGCTACCATTGTATGTGTGTGTATATAATATCAATAAATACATATTCAATGCTATAAATGCTGATAGTAACAACTACACATTCAAAAATAATGCAAAAGATGTAAATAAAATATAAATACACACCAACACACATACAAACGTGCACGCACGCGCACACAGATACGCGCCTCACAATATAAAACTGTAAAAATACAGTCGGCCCCCTTCTTACGAAATTGATCCATTCCAGCGCCTTTTTCGGAACCTAGTAAGTAAGTAGAGGTGCATTTTACATGTAAAACGCGTAATTTGTTCCAAGACTCCCAAGACTACCCCATAAACCCTTTAAAAATTGTAAAAGTACACCAATTTTGTATGAAATATGTGTTAAAAGTGAAAGAAAATTTATTTATTAAACCATTCAAACATTTTATTAGCCTATTAAACCATTTAATTAACCTTTATTAGTTAAACCATTATTAAATGTTTTTTATTAATTTTTACATTCATTATTGAACATTTTGTGTTGTGCTCCGTGGTGTTCTCCGCCGAATGCGGGCGGCGGTGCAGCCGATGCCAGAGCTTTTGAGACATGGCACGGCTCATCCGGACCTCCGATCTGTCAAGCACGTAAGTGCACTTTGAATACTTGTTGAGAACTCAACATTCACCTGTTTGCTTGACGGATCGGAGGTCCGGATGAGCTGTGTTTTGCCCACATTCAGCGGAGCGCGCCACATTTATTAAACATTTACTGAATTAAACAACTTAAAAAATGAAAAATAAGCTGTCACGTGTCGCATTCGCCGCCCGAGCTCGCTCTGTCACATGGCGCACTCGCCGTATTCGACGTAATAAGTGCCCAGGGTGCTAAAAAAAAAATTAAGTGGGTGGGTGCTTATTGAAATGTTTCCCGGTGGAGTGAAACGGTAAGTGCTTATTCCTATCAAGGTGGAAAACATGAATAATAGCAGAACAATAAGAGTTTTACTGGTATTCGTGTTATTCATTTTGTGATATCAACTAAACTACTTTCATTAAAGCTGAACGTAAACAGAAAACAGCATAATTAAAAAAAAAATACCCCTTACTTTTTCCTACTGGTAAATATCCCAAATTGTCAACAATGGCAGCAGCATTTTCCCGGAAGTAAAATCGAGCCAGTCAACTTTATCACATGCCACGTTGAACCAGTCAACACGAACAGAAACAAAAACACATGTCCAGTAATATGCCTAAATTTATCAAGTTCGTGAGCAGGAGAATCGGGTGAAAAATACTCATCACTTTCTGATAGGTCCATATCGGGCTCATCGCTCCATTCATTCAGCGCATCCATTTCAAGTCGCATGTTTTCAATCACCCCTCCCTGAATCGCCACCTTATCGTGGTGGAGGGGTTTGTGTGACCTAATGATCCGAGGAGCTATGTTGTCGGGGGCAAATGCCCCTGGTAGGGTCACCCAAGGCAAACGGGTCCGGGGAGAAGGTCCAGATGAAGTGCGATTCAAAAAAAAAACAAAAAACCCTATGACACATGAGAGAGCACAGGAAGCAGTCTCCCTTGCCCGGACGCGGGTCACCGGGGTTCCCTCCTGGAGCCAGGCCCAGGGGAGGGGCTCGAAGGCGAAAGCCTGGTGGTCAGGCTTATGCCCATGGAGCCTGGCCGGGCCTAGCTCGAAAAGGAGACATGGGTCCGTCCTCCCATGGACCCACCACCCGTGGGAGGAGTTTTAGGGGTCGGGTGCAGTGTGAGTTGGGTGGCAGCCAAAGGCATGGGTTCTGTCGGACCGATCCTCGGCTACTTACTCTGACCCTCGGGACATGGAATGTCACCTCTCTGGCGGGAAAGGAGCCCGATTTGGTGCGTGAGGTGGAGAGATACCGAGCTCACCTCAACGCATAGCTTGGGCTCTGGAACCATCCATCTCGAAAGAGGCTGGACCTTCTTCTATTCTGGAGTTGCTCATGGGAAGAGGCAGCGAGCTGGTGTGGGTATTCTTGTTGCCCCCTGTCTCATTTGGTGCCCAAATGTTGGGGTTCTCCCCGGCTGACGAAAGAGTAGCTTCCCTCCGTCTTCAGGCGGGGGGGGGGGGACGGGTCCTGACTGTTATTTGTGCTTATGCACCAAATGACAGTTCAGAGTACCCACCCTTTTTGGAGTCTTTGGGGGATGTGTTGGAGAACGCTCCCTCGGGAGACTCGCTCGTTGTCTTGGGAATCCGAATGGTGTTTCGTTGTTGGACTTCTGTGCTCGTCATAGTTTGTCTATCACGAACACCATGTTCGAACATAAGGGTGTCCATAAGTGCACCTGGCACCAGGACACCCGAGGTCGCAGTTTGATGATTGACTTTGTAGTCGTGTCATTGGACTTGCGACCATATATTCTGGACACTCGGGTGAAGAGAGGAGCTGAGCTGTCTACCGATCACTACCTGGTGGTGAGTTGGCTTCGGTGGTGTGGGAGGTTGCCTTCCAGACCTGGCAGGCCCAAGCGTGTAATCAGGGTCCGCTGGGAACGTTTGGCGGAGTCCCCTGTCCGAGAGGCCTTTAACTCCCACCTCCGGCAGAGCTACAACCACGTTCCGGAGGAGGCGGGGGACATGGAATCCGAATGGGCGCCTCCATTGCTGAGGCAGCAGCCCATAGCTGTGGCCGTAAGGTTGTCGGTGCTTGTCGTGGCGGTAATCCCCGAACCCGGTGGTGGACACTTGCAGTGAAGGGGGCCGTCCAGCTGAAGAAGGAGGCCTATCGGGTTTTGTTAGCCTGTGGGACTCCCGAGGCAGCAAACGGGTACCGGCAGGCCAAACGTACTGCAGCCGAGGCTGTCGCAGATGCAAAATCTCGGGCGTGGGAGGAGTTCGGTGAGGGCCTGGAGAGTGATTATCGGTTGGCCTCAAAAAGATTCTGGGCCACCATCCGACGCCTCAGGAGGGGGAAGCAGTTCTTCACAAACACTGTTTACAGTGGAGGTGGGGAGCTACTTACCTTGACTGGGGATGTTGTCGAGAGGTGGAGGGAATACTTTGAGGACCTCCTCAATCCCACCAACACGCCCTCCGTTGAGGAGGAAGACCCTGGAGGTTCGGGTGAGGGTCTGCCCATCACTGGAGTGGAGGTCACTGAGGTTGTCAAAAAGCTCCTCGGTGGTCGAGCTCCGGGGTTGGACGAGATCCGCCCGGAATATCTCGGGGCTCTGGATGTGGTAGGACTGTCTTGGTTGACACATCTCTGCAACATCGCGTGGTCATCAGGGGCTGTACCTCTGGATTGGCAAACTGGGGTGGTGGTCCCAATTTTTAAGAAGGGGGACCGGAGGGTGTGTTCCAATTATCGGGGAATTACACTCCTCAGCCTACCTGGGAAAGTCTATGCAGGGGTACTAGAGAGGAGGATCCGACTGATGGTCGAACCTCGGATTCAGGAGGAACAATGTGGTTTTCGTCCTTGCCGCAGCATTCTTGACCAACTCTATACGCTCCACAAGATTCTGAAGGGGGCATGGGAGTTTGCCCAATCTGTCCACATGTGGATTTGGAGAAGGCTTTCAACCGTGTCCCTCGAACGATCTTGTGGGGCGTGCTCCGAGAGTACGGCGTTCCGGATCCGTTGCTACGAGCTATTCGGTCGCTGTATCACCGGAGCCAGAGTTTGGTCCGTATTGGTAACAGCAGGTCGGATTCGTTTCCAGTGGGAGTTGGAGTCCGCCAAGGCTGTCCTTTGTCACCGATTGTGTTCATAATTTTTATGGACAGAATTTCTAGGCGCAGTCGAGGCGATGTGGGGTTCTGGTTTGGTGGCCATGGGATCTCGTCTCTGCTTTTTGCGGATGATGTTTTCCTTTTGGCTTCATCAAGTCGGGCCCTCCAGCTCTCAGTGGAGCGATTCGCAGCTGAGTGCGAAGCAGCGGGGATGAAGATCAGTACCTCCAAGTCCGAGGCCATGGTTCTCAGTCGGACAATGGTGGAATGCACCCTCCGGGTCGGGAATGAGATCCTGCCCCAAGTGGAGGAGTTTAAGTATCTTGGTGTCTTGTTTACGAGTGAAGGAAGGATGGAGCGAGAGATTGACAGACGGATCGCTGCAGCCTCTGCTGTTAAACAGAGCCTGTACCGGTCCGTCGTGGTGAAGATGGAGCTGAGCCGCAAGGCAAAGCTCTCGATTTACCAGTCGATCTCCGTTCCAACCCTCACCTATGGTCACGAGCTTTGGGTAATGACCGAAAGAACAAGATCACGGATACAAGCGGCTGAAATGAGCTTCCTTCGCCGGGTGGCGGGGTTCTCCCTTAGAGATAAGGTGAGAAGCTCCACCATCCGGGGAGAGCTCGGAGTAGATCCGCTGCTCCTCCGCATTGAGAGGGGCCAGTTGAGGTGGCTCGGGATCTGGCCAGAATGCCCCCCCGGACGCCTCCCTGGTGTGGTGTTTCGGGCATGTCCAACCGGGAAGAGACCCCGGGGTCGACCTAGAACACGCTGGAGCGACGATGTCTCTCAGCTTGTCTGGGACTGCCTCGGTGTCCCCCCCCGGGAGAGTTGGAAGTGGCTCGGGAGAGGGACGTCTGGACCTCTTTGCTTAGGTTTCTGCCCCCACGACCCCACCCTGGACTAAGCGGAAGATGATGATGATGATGATGATGTTTTCAATCAGCTGGTCATGCGCATCAACTTTGCCTTGTGTGGGTTCTTCAAACCCTTCAAAGCGACCTCTGTCAACATGAACTGCTCTTCAAAAAGTAATTTTATTTCGTTTCATGAATGACCTAAGCCAGCCACAGCTTGCTTTGAATGATTGGTTGCCTTCCTCCTTATGCAATCGTTGCGCTTCCCGTTTAAGAGTCTTGCCAGTCACTCTTGTCCCTTGTTTCCTGCGTGCTTCGAGCAATGAAATAAGTTCTTGTTCAATGTGAAAATAAACAACCTTTCTTCATCCACCAGCCTTTCATTTTGTTTTGTCAACCATTTCATGTAAATATTGTTCTTCTTTTCGCCATTCACCTACATGTCTCCTATCAATATTAAATTGTTTTGATGCTGCCGAATTTGTTGAATTCTTTGCGAATTTGATCACTTTTAGCTTGTAGAAGTTTTTAATGGTTCATCGGTTGTTGGACATTTACCAAGAGAACACAGCAAAATATTTTCCTGTTTAAAAGCACGGCAGAACAATCCAATGTGTTGTTACTGATGAACATTATAGACATTCCCCAGTGGCAGGGGGTCTTGAAACATCTTGTAAATTCAATTTTATAGGCAGCGATTGCCCCATTTTATGGTTACAGTAGTGGTTCTCAAATAGTAGGGCACGTTACAATGCCAGGGGGGCACGTGTGAACCCAGGGGAACATGCTTTTTTTTTTTGCCGTATTAGGATCAAGTGTAATTGTACATCCACTACAGCAGGTGGCAGTGGCTTCCTCACTGTCAGCGTGTGCCCAGAGGTAAAATAAGAAATAAAGTTAATAAACCCACAATATAAATTTTTAACAGGGACAGAAAGAGAGGCGGAGAGAGACGGAGACAGTGAGAGAAACGAAAGTCTGAAGAAAGCTAAGTCATGGAGGTATGATGAAGCGGATGTAGCACTCAGCTTCACTGTGCTGCAGTGAGAAACGAGGGAAGACAGCGGTGTTTACTGTGTGAGAACATTGGCAGTGGACAGTATGAAGCCAAATAAATTCAGGCGTCACTTAGACATCACATCCCGATCACGTGATGAGCCGCGTGAGTTTTTTCAACGAAAACGTGCCGAGTATTGCCAACAACCATCCCGTTTTGTGAATGCTACTCCAGCAAACCAGCGAGCTCAATTAGCTTCAGATAAGGTGGAGTACCAAACTGCTCGGTGCAGAAAACCCCACAGCAGAGGAACTGATCCTACCTGCAGCAGACACAGTCTCCGTCATGCTGGATGACGTCACTGCTGCAAAAATAAGTCCAGATCCCAGTTCAGCATTGAGCTGGAGCTTTATCGCGTTTTAAACCCTGCTTCGAAAAGCTGTGCACTGCACAACGTGATCATTGTACCATTAATCTGGACTTCATCATTTCGACAAAAATAATAATAAAAATAATACAAATTGTTTCATTCATTGTTTTGTAGGTTAAAGTGACGTTTACAGTTTAAATAAGGATACATTTTTAATTTCAGGCAAATGAATGCACTTTAACAATTTTTTTAGTCTTTAAATAAAAAGTTTTAAAGTTATTCTTTGTTGGAAGTCGATCTATATTTCTTCCTTTTTTTGTATAATAATATACAAATTATATACATAATGATAGTCGGCTCTCCACTTACGAAAACCTCTGAGTACGAAAAATCCAGGTTTCGAAAAACATTTTTTCGTCCTCTTTTTTAGAAAACAACCTCTTTTTACAAAACTGCCAAACGCGCCATTCAAACGAGCCGAGAGTTGCTCTCTCATTGGCTGTCTCCCAACATCCCGCCCCGCTGGCCTCCCATTGGCCAGGAGGGAGCTGACCTGTACCCATACTTTCTGTGCCCATACTTCCTGTTTGTCACACGCGTGGTGTGTTGAACAGGACTGTTGGCTTGTTTAGAGATTAATCATTGCAGCGTTATATTTCGTTATCGCCGAAACCCCTCTACAATCGGGACAATATTGAAGCAGAAGGAGACCTTAAATCGGAAATACAGTGACCGAGGCGATTATTTCAGCACAATATTGAAGCAGAGGGAGCATGAAAACAGAATGCTCCGTGGGACAAGACCTCCGATCTCGCAAGGAAGTAAGTTAATATTGAATCAGGACCTCTGATCTTTCAAACAGGTACCATAATTCCGCTTTAAATACAACATCCCGCCTATTTAAACATATAAATAGAATTGCTCCGTCAGTTGTGCGTTGCGTGTGGGCGGAGTCCGCATTTGGCAAAACACACCAGAGAGAGTTTTGTGTGTGTGTGTGTGAGAGAGAGATCGAGAGAGACAGTGTGTGTGCGTGAGTGAGAGAGATCGACTGTGTACAGAGTCAGTCAGAGATGAAAGGAGGCGTTCTTTCATCTTCTCTTGCGAGAGAGCAAATTTGCAGCTTATTTATCGTTTAAGTTGTTGAATTCAGTAAATGTTTAATAAATGTGGCGCGCTCCACCAAATGTGAGCAAAACGCGGCTCATCCGAACCTCCGATCCCTCAAGGAAACAAGTTAAAGTTGACCTCCGATCTGACAAGCAGGGAATGCGCTTTGAATTCCCCGTCTTAAAATGCTCCGGCGTCCTGCGTGTGGGTGGAGCCCACATTCGGGGAGTGCGTCACAAATGTGTGGTGTGTGTGTGAGAGAGAGAGAGAGAGAGACAGTGTTTTTTGTGTGTGTATGTGCGTTAATAAATAATGTTTAATAATGGTTTAATTAATGAACATGTTAATAAAATAGGTTATTATGTTAATAAAAATTTTAAATGGTTTAATAAATAATTTTCTTTTACTGTTAACACATTTCATACATATTTTCTACAAAATTGGTGTACTGTTATAATTTGTAAAGGGTTTATGGGTCAATCTTGGGAGCCTTGGAAAGAATCACGCGTTTTACATGTAAAATGCACCTCTGCTTACGAAAACTCCAGCCTACCAAAAAGGCTCTGGAACGGATTAATTTCGGAAGTAGAGGGCCGACTGTAATAAGGATTTATTATGTTAATAAGGATACAGTGTTATGCAGAGGATTACTTATCACAATTTTTAGAAAAATAACGCTATTTATATTGAGAGGGGGCGAAATGTTTTCCTCTTCCTAGGGGGGGCGCAACAGAAAATAATTGAGAAGCACTGGGTTACAGAAACTGATCGAATATAATTGGTACGTTTGATCTATGATTTTACTTCCAGTACACATGGGTGGTTATTAGACATAAGAAACATGGGGGGGGTATTGGAGCAGGGCGCTTATTACATCGAATACGGTATTGTCTGATTGCTTTCTCTTTGTAACAAGATGCACACTGTCCTGTTTCTCTCTCTCTCTCTCTCTCTCTCTCTCTCTCTCTCTCTCTCTCTCTGTGTGTGTGTGTGTGTGTGTGTGTGTGTGTGTGTGTGTGTGTGTGTGTGTGTAAAATATTAATAGGTGTATCCAGACTGTTCTCAGAAATACTCTGATGGGTAGCAGTGCTTGTTTACACCTACCAGCATTATGGGGGGGAAGCCTCACCCCCAACCTTTGGAGCTTCGAGTCCCACTATCCACAGGGTTGTCACTGTCCCCCCCAGTGCAGCTAACTGGGTTATCAAAGGCGGGCCATGTCTCTCACTGTCTATGGTGAGAGGCATGTAAAAGAACCATTGCTGACTTTCGTATGAGTAGGTTGCAAAGTCGTCAGCGTGTTTCTGTCCCTTGCTAAAAAGGGTTGTGACAGGAAGGGCATCCGACATAAAAACCTCTGCCAAATCAAACATGCGAATCAGATGATTCGCTGCGGCGACTCCCGAGTTTAAAAAAAAAAAAAAAAAAAGGGAAAAAGCTGAAAGGAAGACAGACAAAGGTGTTTGCTGTCTTTGTGGTACATGTGTGCATATTGTTCTGTAGGGGCGCTCTGTGTGGTGCTAAACTGGGAGAGGAACTGTGACGGTTCCTGTTTATAAACATGTTAGTGGACCACAGATACTGATTTTATTTCAGTTTTATTTTACTCAGTGTGTGTGTGTGTTTGTGTGTGTGTGTGTGTGTGTGTGTGTGCACGCATGAGTGAGATTTGGTCTTGATTCTCATCAGATTGTTGTATTCTTGCTTGCAGGTGTAGAATTTGGAGCGCGGATGATCACAATTGATGGCAAACAGATAAAGCTTCAAATCTGGGACACGGTGAGACTCATAAATACTCCATTAGCATGTTAACAACACTCCTCCAATACACACACAGACTCAGTTTGAGAGGTGGGAGGATGTTTTCATGATTAAGACCTCTGTTTGTATTCAAGTTAATCTCTTGTAATCTGTTTAAAAGTTTTATTCAACAGCAGATGTTTATTGATGTAGAAAGTAAATAGTGCTCTGTTGATGATGTTCATCTCCAGTATAAACAGCAGGGGGCAGTGTGATCTGAATCATTATGTGGCCATGCAACTGCACCCAGGAACAACACCCTACGCAGGGTGTGTTAGGGTGTTCTGGGTCTGAATGTACTCATGATGGATTGTTATTCTCTTGCCTCAGAACCAGTTCTGTGTACTTTTACTTTCTGTGAATGATTCCCGTGACCATTCATAAAGTCCTACATCCATTTTGCATATCTGAACTTGGGGGGGGGTTCAGCCTTCTACATTTACGGTTACAATCTTTTATCCTCTTACAGAAGCTTTTTTTTGTCAGTGAATATATTCTTGTACTAGTTTGTTAGAGGACAGAGCAAGTATAAGATCAGTCAAACTCTGATGCTCGGTGTTGTGTGGGCTTTTTTTGTGTTGTGTAAGTTTATGTACGGCACTGTTGATGTTAAGAGGTTAAAGTTGTAGTGGGAAAAACTTTTCTCTCTGTTGAAGTCAAGGCTGACTGATTTAACTCCGTTTAAATCCAGGTTTCTCTCAGGGGGCATTTCACTTCACGAGGGTGCTTTTCAAAGTAGTTGTTTGCAGGGATTTTCACAAGTCAAAGCCGAATTACCTTTATTTTGCTCTATTTAAGTCTAAATTCAGGAAAACCGCTGGATATTGCTTCAGACGCCCCATTCAGTCAAAGATGGTTAAAAATGAAGGGTAATACCCCCATTTCACTGGAGCACGGCATGCAACGATCGTAGCAGAAAGGCACGGAACGCCTACAGAAGAGCTTCGACATTTTTACCCGGAAAATGGGTGAAAACCCTACAGAAAAGTGGAAATCCCTCCAATCAAGTCTGTGCTGGATGAAAGCATGCACTTAAGCCCGTGTTCAAGAAGCGCTGATCTCTGAACCCCGCTTTGTATTTGCTTAATCGTTTATTATAAAAACATGTTCAAAAGCACTTTCGTGGACTGTTTTGGCCTGCCGGAAGCATACGGAAGTGGAGGAAGACTTAAGGAATAACTACAGAATCACATGGAGAGATGAGATTTCCTTTCGCTTTTTTTCCTTTATCAGGGGTCGCCACAGCGAATGATTTGCAAGTTTTATTTGGCATAGAGCTGATTGTTATCCGGGGTGCGGCTAGCATTGAGCTACCATAACATATTAGCTCAGGATAGGAGTTGAGCGTGCTTAGTTATACACGCCTGAAGATTCCGATCTCATAGCTGTAGTAGGGTCAACCAGTCACAGACGAGCATAGTGCAAACATGAACAAAGAAAACAACAAATAAAACAATTTAACTCTGAGAACTCCACGACATTGCCCTCTAGGCAGCGCCATCTTGGAGACGTCACCTTCATTGCAAAAGAACATGAAGCGTAATAAAGTTTATCCTTTTGGTATCATTTGTTAAACATGTTACAGAACATAAAATCACACGCGCAAACATTCTAAACATTAACTTGGATACTGTACTGGAATAATAATTGAAAAAGACTTTAATAGAACAGTTGACAGGAAACTGCCGTTTCTTCATGAGAAAGTGTTATTTCTTCAGAGGAGACATCCAGCGTTTTCTATCGCTTAGCCAGAGAAGACGCACAGCGTTTGAGTGGTATCATAGAGCTTAACTGGTAATTAAAACACACTAAAAAAAGAGGCTCATTGACAACTTGTGTGCAAATGAAGGAAAAGGGTGTTACATCATTTCAACCAATTAGCAGGAAGGAGGACAGCCATTGGCTGAATTTGAGTTACATGTCAGTTGCTCGGCAGTCCGTGAATACTTAAACCGTGAGTGCAAAACCGCGAATAGTCAAGGGCCTACTGTATAAGTATGAAATGTGACTAAACATGATCCTGAGGTTATACTTAATACTAGGCTCCGGCAGAGGAGGGTGTGTGCGCACACACAGATGCAACAATGTACAGACGCTCCCCAACTTACGTTAAAAAAAAAAAGTCTATTTTTGAGTTTAGCGTGCTTCCTGTAGTACGAGACATACACTGACGTAATGACGCAATGGGGTAATGACGCTGCGTCCATTGTTTACAAACGACTGACTGAACATGCCCCTCGTTCCCAGTTCACCGTGTGTTACCCTTGTGTTAAGACGTCGTCTCTGTGATCTTTGTGTTTACACTGTTTTGCGGACTTTTGTAACCATAAGCAAATATGGTTGGTCAGAAGCGTAAGCCTACTAGTGATAGTGGTAATCAGAAAAAGCGGCAAGCCATCTCGTTAGGAACGAAGACGGCTATTATCAAGAAAATTGATGCTGGTGAAAAACACGTGAATGTTGCACATTTCTTCCAAATGGCTCCGTCGACCATCGGAACCATTTACAAGCAGAAAGATCGCCTCATAGAGAATGTTAAAGGTTATATTTTATACTGTATTTGATGAGTGAATTTGATTAAAATTTATCAATTTTAAATTATTTTGCTTGAATTTATTTGAAATTAATGTTGATATTATTTGATATATTTGATATTATTTTACAATATTATGTTTATAATAATTGGTTTCGGGGTGTTTTATGAGATACGGTAATGGTATTTATGGATGTATGGTACAGTATGAACATCATATGTCACGCGTCACTGTAACAACTTACGTTCACTTTCAACTTGCGTTTGGCCGTCCGGCACCATTTAAAAACATAAGTCGGGGAGCGTCTGTACATTTCTCCATCGTGTGTGTGTGGCGCCTACTGCAAGTCAGAGGATTTTGTTGCAGGCTACTTTTAATTACTGTTGAGCACTTTAAAAATGCTGAAGATTCCTGGGTGTTTCTTTCAGGGGCATTTTCCTTGGGTGGGGCATAATATGATTGGTGTATGACAGGTTCAGGTGTTCTCTGATGGTGTGTACTCTAAAATCATGTTTTGTTTAAGGTTAGAGGTGAGTGTACGTGGTGATGCATTTTTTTGGTGCTGTGAAGTGTTGATATGATGGTGGTGTTTGTGTGAGGTTTGTATGGGGTTTGTACGAGGGTTGTATGGTGGTGTTGGCATGGTGATTAAGCATGATGGAGTGCTGCAGCAGGGTAACAGTAGAAATCTGCGTTTCTGGCCTTCCTGTAACCTTTCACTCGGCACAGATGGCCAGTATAAAAGTGCCATTCATCATTTATGCACAATGGACTCCATTAACTCTAATGTTAACAGCTGCACCCCAGGGGGAGGGGTATTGGGGGATTATTGAATAGAAATGGGTCTCCACTCTTCTCCTGCTACACACACACACACACACACACACACACACACAAAAACGGAATACGGTGTAGGATGTACATCTGCCCATGGGTCTCCGTGCATTGAGTAAATATCTTCTACAGAACCTGTGTGTGTGTGTGTGTGTGTGTGCGTGCATGTGCTGTATAGGCTGGTCAGGAGTCGTTCCGCTCCATCACCCGGTCGTACTATAGAGGAGCCGCAGGAGCTTTACTCGTCTATGACATCACAAGGTACACACACTCAAAGAGAAATACACATGTATATTTAACACACACACACACACACACGCACACAAGTATACATATATAAATACACAAGCATAAAAAACTTTATGTACATCGACAAAAAATAGAAAAACACACACAACCACACAGATGTATTGCAACACACACAGTACACATGCACACGTAAACACAGACACACACATGAGAGGGTAAATCTAAATGTTCATGGCTGAGAGAGAAAACTGAACAATTCCACAAGATGAATAACTTTATTTCTCAATATAATCTCCCTGAACATCAACACGTTGAGTTCCAGCGATGCTCCAACTTCCTAATCCCGTCTGTTGACGTCAGCACCGGGATCCTCTAAAATGGACTCAACAGCCCCGATGACTTCATTATTGTTCACAAAATATCATCCTCGAGGTTCCGATTCGATCTTGGGAAAACAAATGCCTGAGGGTCCAAGATCCGGTGAAGGAGGTATGTGTGGTGGAAGTTCGACGCCACCGGTCTATTGTCCTGAAGCAATGAGACACTTGAAGCCTCGAAGTTTCTTCCTAATCTCTTCCCTTAGCTGCCGTGAGAGGGTCGTAGTGCTGTCCCGCTTTTGGTGCTGTCCATTTCTCCAGTATTCTGTAGGGCCCTGAATAACACCTGAAATACACATATGGTTCCTATTGAGTATTATTCAGTGGCGTTTTGAAAATCAGTAATATAAAACTGAACCAATGAGAAATGCATATGGCTTAGGACTTTTGGTTCTGCTCTTATACACACGTATATGGACCCCCCCCCCACACACACACACACACACGAATGTGTACAGGAACCCGGACGCGCACACCTGTGTGCACGTGTACCTGCACGCGCGTGTGTACATGAAACCAAATGCGCGTGCCCATGCATGGACCGAAATGCACACACACTTGCATTGTGTACATGAACCCAAATATGCACAAACATATGTAAGTGAACCCAAACGCACAAATGTTCGCGTGTGTACATGAGCCCCAACGCGCACGCACGCCCACGTGTGTACATGGACCCACACGCATGCTTGCGTGTGTTCATGGACCCAAACACACACATGCTCACTTGTGTCCATGGACCCAAACGCGCACACATGCATGAACACACACACGCACGCACGTACGCAGGTAAACCCAAACACACACAATCGCGTACGCAGCTGAACCCAATGACACATGCGCATGTATGTTTGTGAACACAAGTATGCATGGGCATGTGTGTACGTGGGCCAGCCACACACGTGCGAAAGTATGTGAACCCAAACGTGCGTATGTGGACCCAGCCACTCGTACGCACGCACGTGGGCCCAAACAGTCATGGGCGCACGCAGTTGAACCCAAGCACATGCGTGCGCGTGAACCCAGATACACACACACACACACACACGCAAATGTACATAGACCCAAACATACTCACACTCTCCATACATTAGATTCAACTTTTTTGTAATTACACAGAAACATTATAGAGATGTAGTGTTAAAATATACAGCATGTATATTATCATTGGCTCCTTCTGTCTCGGATTTGCGCCTTTTTGGGAGGCACTCTACTTTAGTTTGGTGTTAGGCAGCAGCGCCGTCTATGACTGTACAAGCCAATTCTGGAGTGGCAGTCCCTGTTGCAGTTAACGCATACAAAGGCTGATGGCTGCAGCTGGACGCATGCTACTTCAGCTTTCCTTCTCTCTCTTTTCTCTGACCACTTTTGAGTTCTTTTCCCTTCCTCTATTGTGCTGCCTTCCATTATGGAACGGCGCCAAGCATTCCGATCAGTCGCAGTAATTTCCCAGTTGTTTGTATCAATGTCTGCACTTTTCATGTCACATTTGCAGACATCTTTAAAACGCATTGCTGGGCGTCCAGTGAGCCTCGAACCCTCAGCAAGTTCTCCAAATAGGACGTCTTTGGGGATGCGACCATCCTACATTCGGTGGACATGCTCGAGCCACCGAAGGCGTCTTTGCGAAAGGAGCGCATGCATATTTGGTAGGCCAGCCTGCTTAAGGACGTCTGTGTTAGTAATACAGTCCTTCCAGGAGATGTGGAGTATCCTGCGCAGGCTATGAAGATGGAAACTGTTTCGCCGATTCTCCTGGTGTGAGTGGGTTATCCAGCTCTCGCTGCTGTAGAGCAGGATACTCAGGACACAGGCTTTGTATACAGCCGTCTTGGTGGATTTGGTGGGCTTGTTGTTTTCTCACACTCTCTTGGACGGTTTGGCCCTTGCAGCGGCAGCCTTCCCTATTCGCCTATTAAGCTCAGTGTCGAGGGACAGGCTGCTTGAGACTGTTGATCCCAGGTAAATGAATTCCTCAACCACTTTCAAGGTGTAGTCACCATTACTGATGCTGGGAACTGCACTGATGCCCTGGCCCATAATCTCTGGTTGCTTAAGACTGATTGTAAGGCCAAACTCTTTGCAGGCATTTGCCAAACAGGTAACCAACCTCTGGAGGCCAGCTTGAGAATGGGAGACTAGAGCGGCATCATCGGTAAAGAGGATCTCTCTTAACAGGATTTTGGGAACCTTGGTCCTTGCTTTCCGACGTGCACAGTTTACACTACTTTTGCAAGTACACTACTTTCGGTTTTGAGCGCCTCACATATTGTAAGCATTGATTGGCTGTTTTAAGCTTCATGTAAAGTGACTCGGTATAAATAAGTGACCGATTTGAAATAAATGTTGATATTATTTGATATATTTGATATTATTTTACAATGTTATGTTTATAATAATTGATTTAGGGGTGTTTTATGAGATACGGTAATGGTATTTATGGATGTATAGTACAGTATGAGCGTCATACGTCGTAGGTCACTGTAACAACTTGCGTTCATTTTCAGCTTGCGCTCGGCCATCCAGAACCAATTTAAAACGTAAGTCGGGGAGTGTCTGTGTATATGTAAGTATGTATATATGTAATATGCAAATATGCAGATATAGTATGTACAGATATACAGATGCCAGTGTGTGTGTCTGTGTGTGTGTGTGTGTGTGTGTATATATATAATATAAAAATTTTATATATATATATATATATATATATATATATATATATATATATATATATATAATATAATACAATACAATACACTAGTCCTTCTAAAAAAATTTGCATATTGTGATAGTTAATTGTTTTCTGTATGTACTGATAAAAATTAAACTTTCATATATTTTAGATTCATTGCACACCAACTGAAATATTTCAGGTATTTTATTGTTTTAATACTGATGATTTTGGCATACAGCTCATGAAAACCCAAAATTCCTATCTCAAAAAATTAGCATATGATGTTCAGGTAGTCTAAACGAGCTATTAATCTGATCATCTGAATCAACCAATTAACTCTAAACACCTGCAAAAGATTCCTGAGGCTTTTACAAACTCCCAGCCTGGTTCATTACTCAAAACCGCAATCATGGGTAAGACTGCCGACATGACTGCTGTCCAGAAGGCCATCGTTGACACCCTCAAGCGAGAGGGTAAGACACCGAAAGAAATCTGAGCGAATAGGCTGTTCCCAGAGTGCTGTATGCACTGTGCAGAGGCAGAAAAACGCTGCACAACCAGAAGAGGTGACCGGACCCAGAGGAAGATTGTGGAGAAGGGCCGTTTCCAGACCCTGGGGGACCTGTGGAAGCAGTGGACTGGGCTACAGGTGCCGCATTCCCCAGGTCAAGCCACTTTTGAACCAGAAACAGCGGCAGAAGCGGCTGACCTGGGATACAGAGAAGCAGCACTGGACTGTTGCTCAGTGGTCCAAAGTACTTTTTTCGGATGAAAGCAAATTTTGCATGTCATTCGGAAATCAAGGTGCCAGAGTCTGGAGGAAGACTGGGGAGAAGGAAATGCCAAAATACCTGAAGTCCAGTGTCAAGTACCCACAGTCAGTGATGGTCTGGGGTGCCATGTCAGCTGCGTGTCCACTGTGTTTTATCAAGGGCAGGGTCAATGCAGCTAGCTATCAGGAGATTTAGGAGCACTTCATGCTTCCATCTGCTGAAAAGCTTTATGGAGATGACGATTTCATTTTTCAGCACGACCTGGCACCTGCTCACAGTGCCAAAACCACTGGTATGGTTTTGTAAATGGTTTTTGTATTAAAAACACTTTTTTTTTAATATATATATCTAATGGTCGGATGAAATATGCAAATTTTTTTCGACAGGGATTTTTGGTTTTTCGTTACTTTTTTGCCAAAATTTTTAATATTAAAACAATAAAAGGCTTGAACTACTTCAGTTGTGTGCAATGAATTTAAAATATATGAAAGTCGAATGTTTATCAGTACATTACAGAAAATAATGAACTTTTTCACAATATGCTAATTTTTGAGAAGGATATATATATATATATATATATATATATATATATATATATATATATATATATACACACACTCAATCTGTAGTTTGTAAACAATGAATGCAGCATCATTACGTCCGCGTACTACGTAAGTACGTCTAAACTCTAGGTTTATACTTAGGTCTAGGTTTTTTTACGTCGGATGCCCTTCCTGACACAAGGGACAGAAACACACTGACGGCTTAGCAGCCTACTCTTTACGAAAGTCAGCAATGGTTCTTTTACATGCCTCTCACCATAGACAGTGAGAGACATGGCCCACCTTTGATAACCCAGTGAACTGCACTGGGGGGGACAATGACAACCTTGCGGGGACTCGAATCCCCAACCTTAGGATCAGCGATCGAGCGCCCTATACCATTAAGCCACCACTGCCCGCACTTATGTACATATATATCATATCCGACGTAATAAGCGCCCTGCTCCGCTAAGGCCCCCCCAATAATGTTTTTGCTCTTATTTCTAATAACCGCCCATGTGTACGGGTTGCAAAATTGTAGATCAAACGTCCAATTTTATTCGATCAGTCTCTGTAACCGTAAAATGGGGCAATCGTTGCCTATAAAAGTGAGTTTGCATGGTATTTCAAGACTCCCTGCCACTGGGGAATGTCTATAATGTTCATCAGTAACAACACATCTGATCATTCCACTGTGCCTTAAAAAACAGGAAAATATTTTGCTGTGTTCTTTTGGTAAATGTCCAACAACCGATGAACCATTAGAAACTGCTACAGAAAAACTATGGGCTGCTCTGAATGAATGAAGCGATGAGCCAGATATGGACCTATCAGAAAGTGATGAGGAGGATTTTTCACCCGATTCTCCTGTTCACTAACTTCATAAATATAAGGACATTCCTGGACATGTGCTTTTGTTTATGTTCGTGTTGATTGGTTCAACGTGGCATGTGCTAAAGTTGACATTTGTGTTGATTGGCTCGATCTTACTTCCAGGAAAATGTTTAAAGGAACAGCCGAAAGAAAAAGAAGACCACCGGGAGGGAAAAGTAAGGGGTCTTTTTTTTTTTTTTTTAAATTACGCTGTTTTCTGTTTATTTTCAGCTTTCCTGTACGTGGTTTGGTTGATGCCACAAAATGAATAACACATACCAGTAAAACTCTTTTATTGTTCAGTCATTGTTCATGTTTTCCACCTCGATGGTAACAAGCACTTACTGTTGCACTCCGGTGGTAACATTTTAATAAGCGCCCACCCACTCCAGTTTTTAAAGCACCCTGGGCGCTTTTCACATTGAATACTAATACAGTCGGCCCTCTACTTACAAAGCCCCCTGGTTACAAAATCCCCAGGTTACGAAGAACATTTTCGTGAGTGTCCGTCCCCGGGATACGAAAACAACACCCCCTTACGAAAAGAAATTCAAACGTGCCAATCGAAATTTCACACGATGCGAGAGTTGCTCCCTCATTGGCTGTCTCTCAACATCCCGCCCTGCTGGCCTCCCATTGGATAGGAGGGATGACGCAGAACCAGAAGGAGACCTTAAAGTGGAAATACGGTGAGGACCTCTGATCTTTCAAACAGGTACTGTAATTCCGCTTTAAATAAAACATTCTGTCCGTGTGTGTGTGTGTGTGTGTGTGTGTGTGTGTGTGTGTGTGATGGAGAGAGAGAGAGTGTGTGTGTGTGTGTGTGTGTGTGTGTGTGCACGTGTGCATGCGAGAGAGAGATAGAGAGAAGGAAGCCTAACTCAGTTTAGTTTTTAAGTTGTTTAATTCAGTAAATGTTTAATAAATGTGGACACATTTGAGCTCATCTGGAATGAATTCTGATCCCCCAAGGAATCAGGTTAAAGTTGAGTTTGGACCTCCGATCTGTCAAGCAGGGAATGGGCTTTGAATTTCACATCTTGTGGGCATGGCCCGCAAGCCGCGACAGTAAACATGTGTATGTATGTCTGTGTGAGAGATAGACAGGGGTGTGTGTGGGTGTATGTCTGTTAATAAAAAAAATTTTAATAATGGTTTAATCAATAAATATGTTAATAAAATAGTTTAATTATGTTAATAAAATGTTTAAATGGTTTAATGAATAATTTTGTTTTACTTTCAACACATATTTCATCCAAAATTGGTGTACTTTTATCATTTGTAAAGGGTTTATGGGGTTTACCCAGTCCAAAGACTGGAGCCTTGGAACGAATCAGGTGTTTAACATGTAAGATGCGACCCCTACTGACGAAATTCCCGCGTTTCAAAACAGGCGCTGGAACGGATTAATTTTGTAAGTTGGGGGCCGACTGTGTGTGTGTGTGTGTGTGTATATATATATATATATATATATATATATATATATATATACAGTGGTACCTCGCCTTACATTTTCCATGATACAAGCTTCGATCCCACCAAAAATTTGACCCATCCAACCAGCAAATTTTTGACTTCCGAGCTCTGCTGGGGAAATGGCTTTTCTGGGCTGATTAATCTTGTATTCTTCCATGTGTATTCCTCCGCAGTCAAAGAACGCCTTGTGTGGTGCTTCTCACTTATTTTCTGTTATGCCCACTGTAGGACGAAAAAAGATTTTACCGCCAGTGCCCCATGTGTGACTATAGTGTTTACTGCACTTCGTATCATTTACTCTGTGCTTTTTCCCTACACCATATAAAACACAATGAGCACCACTGCCACCTGCGCAATTACACTTATAAAGCTGGTCCACCGATATGTGGAAATAAAGCATGTTCCCCAGGGTCACGTGCGCCAGTTAGCCTCGCGTGTATTCCTCCGCTCTCCTTTCTGCGCCAGCATAAGTAGTGTGCACATGCACAAATTTTTTTCTTTCCTGTAGTTCAGATTTTGTGACCTTTTTTTGAGTCTTATTTTTATTGAGCATATCCCAGTGTTTCTAAGATAAGTTGTAAGAAGGTGGCTGATGTATTCAAGAGGAGAAAATCGATTTCTCTTGAAACGAAGCTTGAAATCATAGATAAACATGAATAAGGAGTCCGTGTGGCCGATCTATGTAAGGAGTATGGGAAGAATGCATCGACCACCTGTACAATTCTCAAACAGAAGGACATGTTGAAGAGTGTTAAACCAGCAAAGAGGGTTACTATTTGATCTGAGGAAAGATCAGGACTCAGTGATTAGATGGAGAGGCTTCTATTGTGGATCAAGTCGAAAGAGATCAGTGGTGATGGGACTGCGGCTAAGCAGCAGAAGACAAGTGATAAAAATTAGCGAAGTGAAATAAAAGTTAAAAAAAAATCCCCCAAATTAAATAAATAAAAACACTACTTTTTTTTATTATTATTTTGTAAGTTAATATTAAGTGTTATTCTTAAGTTCAGATGCAGTTACTGTATTGTTTATTGACTTATCGTTTATTCTTGTTTGATTATTATTTATTGTTAATTATAGTATTATTTTTGTTACATGTTTATCTTAAATGTCTTGCGTCAAAAAATACAGGGCAGTGGTGGCCTGGTGGTAAAAGGTTCTGGATTGCTGATCCTAGGGTTGAGGGTTCAAGTCCCACTCTCCACAAGGTTGTCACTGTCGTCATCCCCCAGTGTAGCTAACTGTGTTATCTAAGGCCGGCCATGTCTCTCACTGTCTATGGTGAGAGGTTCATGTAAAAGAACCATTGCTCACTTTCGTAAAGACAAGCTGCAAAGCCGTCAGCGCGTTTCTAGCCCTTGCTAAAGGGTTGTGTCAGGAAGGAGATTTGACGTAAAAACCGATGCCAAATCAAACATGCAAAATATTAATATGACTTCCATGAAGATGGAGACAGATGATTTGCTGTGGCGACCCCTGAAAGGGAACAGCTGAAAAGAAAAAAAAAGTTAAGTCAAAAATACATGTTTGTGTTTGGTTAGATGAGTTTGGGAGGGGCTTGGAACAGATTAAGTGATTTTTCTATTGTTTCCTATGGGAATTTTTGTTTCATAAAACAAACATTTCCACTTTCCCTCGGAATGGATTAATTTCGTAAATCGAGATACCTGTGTGTGTGTGTGTCTTTGTGCTGTGAATGTATACAGAGTAATTTCAGAAAAATACAGTCGGCCCCCCCAACTTAGGAAATTAATCCGATCCAGAGCCCTTTTCATATAGCGGGGATTTCGTAAGTAGGGGTCTCATCTTGCATGTTAAACGCCTAATTCGTTCCAAGACTCCAGTCTTTGGACTGGATAAACTCCATTAAACCTTTTGAAAACGATAAAAGTGTACACCAATTTTGTATGAAATGTGTTTTTAAAAAATTATTTATTAAACCATTTAAACATTTTATTAACATATTAAACCATTTTGTTAACGTATTTATTAATTAAACCATTATTAAACGTTTTTATTAACACACAGACACACACTTCTCTCTTGCGCGTGCGCTGCGGGCCAAGCCCACAAGACGTGGAATTCAAAGCGCATTCCCTGCTTGACAAACTCAACTTTAATTTGATTCCTTGAGGGATCGGAATTCCAGATAAGCTCAAATGCGCCCACATTTATTAAACATTTACGGAGTTAAACAAATTTAAAAACTAATGCGTTATTCCTTCTCGTTCTCACTCTCTGTCTCCCTACCTCTCTCTCGCGTACGCGTGCTGCGGGCCACGCCCACAAGACGTGAATTCAAAGCGCATTCCCTGCTTGACCATTTACTGAATTAAACAACTTAAAAAACTAAACTAAAGCATTATTCCTTCTCTCTGTCTCACGCTCTCTGTCTCTCTCTCGTGCACACGCAAAAAGTCAAATTGCATTCCCTGCTTGACAAACTCAACTTTAATTTGATTCCTTGAGGGATCGGAATTCCAGATGAGCTCAAATGCACCCACATTTATTAAACATTTACTGAATTAAAACAACTTAAAAAACTAAACTAAAGAGTGAATCTTCCTTTTGTCTCTATCTGTGAGGCCAGCCTGGTGGGATGTTGAGAGACAGCCAATGAGAGAGCAACTCGTGCGTCGTGTGAAATTTTGATTGGCGCATTTGAATTTTTTTTTTTTCGTAAGAGGGTGTTGTTTCGTATCTCGAGGACGGAAACTCAGGAAAATGGTTTGCGTAACCTGGGGATTTCGTACATGGGTCTTCGCATGTTGGGAGCCGACTGTACTGTGAACAGATTATAACAGTGGAAGCTTGTGCATGAATGATATGAATGTACCAATGGTACTGATTATGATGTAGTGTCGATGGGAATGGAAGGTTCTGCAGGGGATTGAGTTCAGTAGGATGACAGCTATGGGGAAGAGGCTTTTCCTTAAAATGCTGGTTTTTGTCCAAAGGCTTCCGATCTGAAGAGGAGAAGCTGAAAGAACTGTTGGCAGGATGAGAGGAGTACCTGAGAATGCTGTGTTCGGCGAAGACGTCTCCTTGTGGACAACCTCAATAGTAGGAAGTGGAGTCCCTGTGATGCGTTGGGAGGTTTTCACCACTCACTGCAGTGCCTTTCTGCCCGCAACAGAGCAATTTCCATACCAGACTGTAATGCAGTTGGTCAGGATACTTTCTATTGTGCAACAGTAGAAATTACTCAAGATGTCAGCAGACGGGTGGTTCTTCTTCACTGTCCTCAAGAAGAATAGGTGTTGATGGGCCTTCTTGATCAGGCTGGAGGTGTTGGTTGACCAGGACAAGTTCTCTGAGCCGTGTGTCCCCAAGAATTTGAAATTGGAGACATGTTCAACAGCCATGCCATTGATATGGATAAGGTCATGAGTGTCCCTTTCACCTTTCTGAAGTCCACAATGAACTCCTTGGGTTTTTCTAGTGTTCAGGAGCAGATTTTTGTCAGTGTGCCATGCAGCTAGGTGCTTTACCTCTGCCCTCTAGTCAGATTCATCATTGTTACTGATGAGTCTGATGACCGTGGTGTCATCTGCAAACTGTTATGGAGTTGGATCCATCCATTGGCCTTCAGTCATGGGTGAAGAGGGAGTCGAGGAATGGACTTCACACACAGCCCTGAGGTGCACCAGTGTTGAATGTGATGGTGGAAGAACAGTTGTGGCCTGACCGAACATATTGAGGTCTCTTGGTTAGAAAGTCCATTATCCAGTTACAGAGGTAGCTATTGATTCAAAGATCCTCAAGTTTTGTGGTCAACTTGGAGGGAATGACTGTGTTGACTGCTGAGATTAAGTTAACCAACAGCTTCATGCATACTTGTTCTTGTTGTCCAAGTGTGAGTAAACATAGTGCAGCACTGTGGATACAGCATTCTCTATACAGACGCTCCCCAACTTATATTTTTGTTTGGTTCCGGATGGCTAAACGTAAGTTGAAAATGAACGCAAGTTGTTACTGTATGTTCCAGTGACGTATGAAGTTCATACTGTACTGTACATCCATAAATACCATTACCGTATCTCATAAAACACCCCTAAATCAATTATTATAAACATAACATTGTAAAATATCAACATTAATTTCAAATAAATTAAATTCAAGCAAAATTTCAAATAGATAAATTTTAATCAAATTGACTCATCAAATATCAAATACAGTATCAAATATAACCTTTAACATTCTCTATGATGCAATCTTTCTGCTTGTAAATGGTTCCGATGGTCGACGGATGCTCAACACCGAAAGTAGTTTATTTGCTTGTGCTTGACACAAAGCACGGGTTATGCGGACTTCCGGTCTTTCAAGTGAGCAAGAACGCCGTTGAATACCTGTTTAGTACTCCGCCCGCACTGATGTGAATCACCAGCAGAGCGGAGAGTTGCCTTTCTTTTCTGGATTCGAGTTTTCATTCATTTTACAACTCTCTTTGCTTAACTGAGTATGTGTGGTAGATTGCGCCGGTCCGAGCAGATAATTAATTCATCTGTGTATGAGACTTGCACCCATGTTAGTAGGCTTACGCTTCTGACCAACCATATTTGCTTCGGGTTACAAAAGTCCACAAAACAGTGTAAAAACAAAGATCAGAGACAACGTCTTAACACAAGGGTACCACGCCATATAACTGATTATATATTGGATACTAGTCCATCTAAAAAAATTTGCATATTGTGATAAACTTCATTATTTTCTGTAATGTACTGATAAACATTTGACTTTCATATACAGTCGGCCCGGAATTTACGAAATTAATCCGTTCCAGAGCCATTTTCGTATTGTGGGGATTTCATAAGTAGGGGTCGCATCTTACATGTTAAACGCCTAATTCGTTCCAAGGCTCCAGTCTTTGGACTGGATAAACTCCATAAACCCTTTAAAAAATTATAAAAGTACACCAATTTTGTATGGAATATGTGTTAAAAGTAAAAAAATAATTTATTAAACCATTTAAACATTTTGTTAACATATTAAACCATTTTATTAACATATTTATTAATTAAACCATGATTAAACATTTTTATTAACACACACACACCAATATCTCCTTCTCTCTCGTGCGTGCTGTGGGCCACGCCCACAAGACGTGGAATTCAAAGCGCATTCCCTGCTTGACAAACTCAACTTTAATTTGATTCCTTGAGGGATTGGAATTCCAGATGAGCTCAAATGCGCCCACATTTATAAAACATTTACTGAATTAAACAACTTAAAAACTAAACTAAAGAGTGAAGCTTCCATCTGTCTCTATCTGGGAGGCCAGCGGGGCAGAATGTTGAGAGACAGCCAATGAGAGAGCAACTTGCGAGTCGTGTGAAATTTTGATTGGTGCATTTGAATATTGAATTTCTTTTTGTAATAGGGGGTTCTTTCATATTTCGGGGACAGAAACTCAAGAAAATGTTTTTAGTAATCCGGGAATTTCGTACAAAGGGGTCTTTGTGAATTGGGGGCCGACTGTATTTTACATTCATTACACACAACTGAAGTAGTTCAAGCCTTTCATTGTTTTAATATTGATAATTTTAGCAAAACGGTAAAGAAAAACCAAAAATCCCTGTCTTAAAAAATTTGCATATTTCATCCGACCAATAAAAAATTATTTTAAGGTTGACTTTTTTGTATTAAAAGCACTTATGTTCAGTTATGCACTCAAGACTTGGTTGGGAATCCTTTTGCAGAAATGACTGCTTCAATGCGGCGTGGCATGGAGGCAATCAGCCTGTGGCACTGCTGAGGTGTTATGGAGGCCCAGGATGCTTCGAGAGCGGCCTTAAGCTCATCCACAGTGTTGGGTCTGGTGTCTCTCAACTTTCTCTTCACAATATCCCACAGATTCTCTATGGGGTTCAGGTCAGGAGAGTTGGCAGGCCAATTGAGCACAGTAATAACATGGTCAGTAAACCATTTAGCAGTGGTTTTGGCACTGTGAGCAGGTGCCAGGTTGTGCTGAAAAATGAAATCTTCATCTCCATAAAGCTTTTCAGCAGATGGAAGCATGAAGTGCTCCAAAATCTCCTGATAGCTAGCTGCATTGACCCTGCCCTTGATAAAACACAGTGGACACGCAGCTGACATGGCACCCCAGACCATTACTGACTGCGGTTACTTGACACTGGACTTCAGGCATTTTGGCATTTCCTTCTCCCCAGTCTTCCTCCAGACTCTGGCACCTTGATTTCCGAATGAAATGCAAAATTTATTTTCATGTGAAAAAAGTACTTTGGACCACTGAGCAACAGTCCTGTGCTGTTTCTCTGTAACCCAGGTCAGCCGCTTGTACCGCTGTTTCTGGTTCAAAAGTGGCTTGACCTGGGGAATGCGGCACCTGTAGCCCGTTTCCTGCACACGCCTGTGCACAGTGGCTCTGGATATTTCTACTTCAGACTGCGTCCACAGGTCCCCCAAGGTCTGGAATCGGCCCTTCTTTCACTTTTTCATTCCCACAGACGTCCCATTGAGGTGCCTTGGTACAGCACTCTGGGAACAGCCTATCCGCTCAGAGATTTCTTTCTGTGTCTTACCCTCTTGCTTGAGGGTGTCAACGATGGCCTTCTGGACAGCAGTCAGGTCGGCAGTCTTATCCATGATTGCGGTTTTGAGTAATGAACCAGGCTGGGAGTTTTTAAAAGCCTCAGGCATGTTTTGCAGGTGTTTAGAGTCAATTGGTTGATTCAGATGATTAGGTTAATAGCTCGTTTCGAGTACCTTTTCATGATATGCTAATTTTTTTAGATAGGAATTTTGAGTTTTCATGAGCTGTATGCCAAAATCATCAGTATTAAAACAATAAAAGACCTGAAATATTTCAGTTGGTGTGCAATGAATCTAAAATATATGAAAGTTTAATTTTTATCAGTACATTACAGAAAATAATGAAGTTTATCACAATATGCTAATTTTTTGAGAAGAACTAGTGTGTGTAATATATATATATATATATAACTGAACTGGGAAGAAGGAGAGGCACGTTCAGTCTGTCGTTTGTAAACAGTGGACGCAGCGTCATTACGTCAGCGAACTACGTAGGTACTTCTAAACTTAAAATTTGACCTTTTTTTTTTTTTTTTTTTAAACATAAAACGAATGAACGTAAGTCGGGGAGCGTCTGTATTCCTGTTGCTTTAGTAGGCAAATTGTAGTGGGTCTATTGTGGGAAGTAAACAATGAGGTTTGCCAGGACCAGTTGCTCAAAGCACTTTATCACAATAGATGTTAGTGCAATAGGACGGTAGTCATTCAGGCAGGTCGGAGAGGAGTGGCACGCACATGCATAAACCCAAACACACACACGTACATATATGGGCCCTAACACACACACACGTATGTAGACAAACCCAGACACACACACGTATGCACACCAACACACCCACATATGTACATAAGCCCAAACACACCCACTTATGCATATAGATCCAAATACACCCACGTATGCATATAGAGCCAAATATATCCACATATGCATATACAGACACTTCTCCGCTTTACGTTTATTCGTTTTAAGTTTTTTTTTTTTTTTTTAAATAAATAAATTATAAGTCAAATTTTGAATTTAGTGTGCCTTCTCTAGTACGAGACATGCTGATGTAGTACACTACTTACCTATGATGCTGCGTCCATTGTTTAGAAACGACAGACCGAATGTGCCCTGCTTCTTTCCAGTTCACTGCGTGTTACCCTTGTGTTAAGACGTCGTCTCTGTGATCTTTGTGTTTACACTGTTTTGCGTACTTCTGTAACCCTTAGCAAATATGGTTGGTCAGAAGCGTAAGCCTACTAGTGATAGTGGTAATCAGAAAAAGCGGCAAGCCATCTCGTTAGAAACGAAGACGGCGATTATCAAGAAAATTGATGCTGGTGAAAAATGTGAATGCTGCACGTTTCTTCCAAATGGCTCTGTTGACCATCGGAACCATTTACAAGCAGAAAGATCGCATCACAGAGAATGTTAAAGGTTATATTTGATACTGTATTTGATAAGAGAATTTGATTAATTATTTTGCTTGAATTTAATTTATTTGAACTTAATGTTGATATTAATTGATATATTTGATATTATTTTACAATGTTATGTTTATAATAATAATTGATCCAGGGGTGTTTTATGAGATACGTTAATGGTATTTATGGGTGTGTAGTACAGTATGAACGTCATAAATCACTGGAACATACAGTAACAACTTATGATGTTTTTTTTTTTTTTTTCCACCTTACGTTCGGCCATTTGGAACCTAACTAAAACGTAAGTTGGGGAGCGTCTGTACACCCAAACACACCCACGTATGTATGTATGTAGACCCAAACAGACCGACATATTTGCGTGGACCAGTGCTTCTCAATTATTTTCTGTCAAACCCCCCCCCCCGCCAATATAAGTAGTGTTATTTGTCTAAAAATTAAGTAATCATTTGCATACACTGTATCCTTATTAACATAATAAATCCTTATCACTGTGGAATACAAAAAAATGAAGAAATACAGATCAACTTCCAACAAAGAATAACTTTATAAACAATTTTTTAGTATTTAAACAAAAAGATTTATAGTGCATCTATTTGCCTGAAATAAAAAAAGTATCTTTATTTAAACTGTCAACCAGTGCAGCTAACTGGGTTATCAAAGGCGGGCCATGTCTTTCACTGTCTATGGTGAGAGGTTGATGTAAAAGAACCATTGCTGACTTCCGTAAAGAGTAGCTGCAAAGTTGTCAGTGTGTTTCTGTCCCTTGCTAAAAAGGGTTGTGACAGGAAGGACATCCGACCTAAAAACCTCTGCCAAATCAAACGTGCGAATCAGATGGTTCACTGTGGTGACTCCCGAGTAAAAGGGAAAAAGCCAAAAGGAAGACAGACAGACTTTATTTAAACTGTCAACATTTTTGGCCAACAATTTGAACCATTTGATAATGAAAAATTTAATTAAATAAAATCAGTAAATAATAGTAAGTTCAAATTGATCAGCAATATTAACTCAGGAGTACAATATATAAAACACTTCAACCTACAAAACAAAAATGAATAAAATAATTTGTATTTTTTTTTATTATTATTATTTTTATTATTATTGTCAAAATTATTAAGTCCAGATTAATGGTACAATGAGCACATTTCGCAGTGCACAGCTTTTCGAGGCCGGGTTTAAAACACGATACTGAACTCTCCTGCTCAATGCTGAACTGGGACCTGGACTTATTTTCGCAGCAGTGACGTCATCCAGCATGACGGAGACCGTGTCTGCTGCAGGTAGGATCAGTTCCTCTGCTGTAGGGTTTTCTACACTGAGTAGTTTGGTACTCCACCTGATCTGATGCTAACAGAGCTTGATGTTTTGCTGGAATATCATTCACAAAGCGGGATGGTTGTTGGCAATACTCGGCACGTTTTCGCTGAAAAAAACTCACGCGGCTCATGTGATCGGGATGTGATGTCTAAGTGACGCCTGAATTTATTTGGCTGCATACTGTCTGCTGCCAATGTTTTCAAACACAGCGGTCTTTCCTCGTTTCTCACCGCAGCACACTGAAGCCGAGTACTATTATCTGCCTCATCATACCTCTTCCACTTCCGGGAGACTTTTGTTTCTCTCACCATCTCTCTCCGCCTCTTTCCGTCCCTGTTAAAATTTCCATGTTGGGTTTATTAACTTGACTTCTTATTTTACCTCTGGGCACTCTAACAGTGAGGAAGCCACTGCCACCTGCTATAGTGGATGTAGAATTATACTTTATCCTAATATGGCAAAAAAAAAGGCATGTTCCCCCGGGTAACCCCCATGTCATCGCACATTGGTGATTCTCTACCCATCTTCACTCTTGAGATACTGCCACACTGAGAAGCTCTTTTTATACTCTGTCATGTTGCCAATAGACCTCATTAGTGGTTGGTCTTCCAGCTGTTCATTATAAATGCATTTCCTTTTATTGCTACCTGTCCCTACTTTTTTGAGATTTGTTGCCACCATGAAATTTAAAATCAACATATTTTTCCCTTAAAATGATAGGTTTTCTCAGTTTAAACTTTTGACCTGTCATCTATGTTCTATTTGGAATAAAATATTGAAATTTGGCACCTCCAAATCATTGCATACCGTTTTTATTCATGATTTGTATAGTGTCCCAACCTTTTGAAATCCGGTTTGTACATAGACTCAATCACACCCACATTTGTACATGGACACATGCGTGCACGGGCCCAGACACACACACAGATGCGTGCACACACACACACACACGCGTGCACGAGCCCAGACACACACACACACACACACACACACACACACGCGCGTGCACGAGCCCAGACACACACACACGCGCGCACGAGCCCAGACACACACACACGCGGCACGCAGCCCAGACACACACACACACACGAGCAGACGACGAGCCCAGACACACACACACACTGCACGAGCCCAGACACACACACACGAGCCCAGACACACACACACACACGCACGAGCCCAGACACACACACACACACACACACACACGTGTGCAGAGCCCAGACACACACACACACACACACGCACGAGCCCAGACACACACACACACACACACACACGTGCACGAGCCCAGACACACACACACGCACGAGCCCAGACACACACACACACACACACACACACACGCGCGCACGAGCCCAGACACACGCGCGCGCGTGCACGAGCCCAGACACACGCGCGCGCGTGCACGAGCCCAGACACACACACACACACACACACACGCGCGCGCGCACGAGCCCAGACACACACACACAGGCGCGTGCACGAGCCCAGACACACACACACAGGCGCGTGCACGAGCCCAGACACACACACACACACACACGTGCACGAGCCCAGACACACACACACACACGCTGCACGAGCCCAGGCACACACACACACGTGCACGAGCCCAGGCACACACACACACACGTGTACGAGCCCAGACACACACACACACACACACGTGTACGAGCCCAGACACACACACACACACACACGTGCACGAGCCCAGACACACACACACACACACACACACGCGTGCACGAGCCCAGACACACACACACGCCTGCACGAGCCCAGACACACACGCGCGCGTGCACGAGCCCAGACACACACACACGCGTGCACGAGCCCAGACACACACACACGCGTGCACGAGCCCAGACACACACACACGCGTGCACGAGCCCAGACACACACACACGCGTGCACGAGCCCAGACACACACACACACGCGTGCACGAGCCCAGACACACACACACACGCGTGCACGAGCCCAGACACACACACGCGCGTGCACGAGCCCAGACACACACACGCGCGTGCACGAGCCCAGACACACACGCGCGCGTGCACGAGCCCAGACACACACGCGCGCGTGCACGAGCCCAGACACACACGCGCGCGTGCACGAGCCCAGACACACACGCTGCACGTGCAGCCCAGACACACACGCGGCGTGCACGAGCCCAGACACACGCCGGCGTGCACGAGCCCAGACACACACGCGTGCACGAGCCCAGACACACACACGCCGGCGTGCACGAGCCCAGACACACCGCAGCGGCGTGCACGAGGCCCAGACACACACGCGGCGTGCACGAGCCCAGACACACGCAGCGGCGTGCACGAGCCCAGACACACACACGGCGTGCACGAGCCCAGACACACACGCGGCGTGCAGGCCCAGACACACACGCAGCGGCACGAGCCCAGACACACACGCGGCGTGCACGAGCCCAGACACACACGCTGCACGAGCGAGCCCAGACACACACGCCGCGGCGCACGAGCCCAGACACACACGCCGGCGTGCACGAGCCCAGACACACACGCCGGCGTGCACGAGCCCAGACACACACGCCGGCGTGCACGAGCCCAGACACACGCGGCGTGCACGAGCCCAGACACACACGCGGCTGCACGAGCCCAGACACACACGCGGCGCACGAGCCCAGACACACACGCGCTGCGCACGAGCCCAGACACACACGCCGCGCACGCAGCCCAGACACACACGCGGCGCACGAGCCCAGACACACACGCGGCGGCAGGCCCAGACACACACGCGGCGTGCACGAGCCCAGACACACACGCCAGCGGCACGCAGCCCAGACACACGCCGCCACGCAGCCCAGACACACACGCGGCGTGCACGAGCCCAGACACACACGCGGCGTGCACGAGCCCAGACACACACGCCGCGGCGTGCACGAAGCCCAGACACACAGCGGCGTGCACGAGCCCAGACACACACGCGCGCGTGCCACGAGCCCAGACACACACGAGCCCAGCGTGCACGCAGCCCAGACACACACGCCGTGCACGAGCCCAGACACACACGCGTGCACGAGCCCAGACACACGCGCACCCGCGCCTGCACGAGCCCAGACACACGCGCGTGCACGAGCCCAGACACACACGCGTGCACGAGCCCAGACACACACGCGTGCACGAGCCCAGGCACACACACGGGCACGAGCCCAGACACACACACGCGGCGTGCAGGCCCAGACACACACGCGGCGTGCACGAGCCCAGACACACACACGGCGTGCACGAGCCCAGACACACACACACACGCGTGCACGAGGCCCAGACACACACACACGCGTGCACGAGCCCAGACACACACACACGCGGCGTGCAGGCCCAGACACACACACGCGGCGTGCACGAGCCCAGACACACACACCGCGGCGTGCGAGCCCAGACACACACGCGGCGTGCACGAGCCCAGACACACACACACGCGGCGCACGAGCCCAGACACACACGCCGGCGTGCACGATCCCAGACACACACGCGGCGTGCAGGCCCAGACACACGCCGCGGCGTGCACGAGCCCAGACACACACGCGGCGTGCACGAGGCCCAGACACACACACGCGCGTGCACGAGCCCAGACACACGCGGCGTGCACGAGCCCAGACACACACGCGCGCGTGCACGAGCCCAGACACACACGCGCGCGTGCACGAGCCCAGACACACACGCGCGCGTGCACGAGCCCAGACACACACGCGCGCGTGCACGAGCCCAGACACACACGCGCGCGTGCACGAGCCCAGACACACACGCGCGTGCACGAGCCCAGACACACACGCGCGTGCACGAGCCCAGACACACACGCGCGCGTGCACGAGCCCAGACACACACGCGCGCGTGCACGAGCCCAGACACACACGCGCGCGTGCACGAGCCCAGACACACACGCCGCAGGCCCAGACACGCGGCGTGCAGGCCCAGACACACACGGCGGCGTGCACGAGCCCAGACACACACGCGGCGTGCACGAGCCCAGACACACACGCCGGCGTGCAGCAGCCCAGACACACGCGCTGCGCACGAGCCCAGACACACACGCGCGCGTGCACGAGCCCAGACACACACGCGCGCGTGCACGAGCCCAGACACACACGCGCGCGTGCACGAGCCCAGACACACACGCGCGCGTGCACGAGCCCAGACACACACGCGCGCGTGCACGCAGCCCAGACACACACGCCGCGGCGTGCGAGCCCAGACACACACGCAGCGGCGTGCACGAGCCCAGACACACACGCGGCGTGCACGAGGCCCAGACACACACGGCGTGCACGAGCCCAGACACGCGGCGTGCGAGCCCAGACACACACGCCGCTGCGCACGAGCCCAGACACACTGCAGCGTGCACGAGCCCAGACACACACGCGTGCACGAGCCCAGACACACACGCGGCGTGCACGAGCCCAGACACACACACGCGGCGTGCACGCAGCCCAGACACACACGCCGCGGCGTGCACGAGCCCAGACACACACGCGCTGCACGCAGCCCAGACACACACACGCGCGTGCAGCCCAGACACACACGCCGCGTGCACGAGCCCAGACACACGCGCGCGCGCACGAGCCCAGACACACACGCGCGCGTGCACGAGCCCAGACACACACGCGCGCGTGCACGAGCCCAGACACACACGCGCGCGTGCACGAGCCCAGACACACACGCGCGCGTGCACGAGCCCAGACACACACGCGCGCGTGCACGAGCCCAGACACACACGCGCGCGTGCACGAGCCCAGACACACACGCGCGCGTGCACGAGCCCAGACACACACGCGCGTGCACGAGCCCAGACACACACGCGCGCGTGCACGAGCCCAGACACACGCGCTGCACACGCTGCAGGCCCAGACACACACGCACGCGTGCACGAGCCCAGACACACACACGCGCGCACGAGCCCAGACACACACGCACGCTGCACGGTGCCCAGACACACACACACGCGGCGCACGAGCCCAGACACACACACACGCTGCGGTGCACGCAGCCCAGACACACACACGCGGCGTGCACGAGCCCAGACACACACACACACGCCGCACGAGCCCAGACACACACGCACGCGCGCGTGCACGAGCCCAGACACACACACGCACGCGCGCGTGCACGAGCCCAGACACACACACGCACGCGCGCGTGCCCAGACACACACGCACGCGCACGCAGCCCAGACACACACGCACGCCGCGGCACGCAGCCCAGACACACACGCTGCACGAGCCCAGACACACACGCACGCACACGCAGCCCAGACACACACGCACGCTGCACGCAGCCCAGACACACACACGCTGCGCACGCAGCCCAGACACACACACACCCGCGCGCGAGCCCAGACACACACACGCGCGCACGAGCCCAGACACACGCGCGCGCGTGCACGAGCCCAGACACACACACACGCTGCGTGCACGCAGGCCCAGACACACACACGCACGCGCGCAGCAGCCCAGACACACACACGCGCGGCGCACGCGTGCCCAGACACACGCGCACGCGCGCCTGCACGAGCCCAGACACACGCGCACGCGCGCCTGCACGAGCCCAGACACACGCGCACGCGCGCCTGCACGAGCCCAGACACACGCGCGTGCACGAGCCCAGACACACACGCGCGCACGAGCCCAGACACACACGCACGCGTGCACGAGCCCAGACACACACACACACACGTGCACGAGCCCAGACACACACACACGCACGCATGCCTGCAGCGTGCACGAGCCCAGACACACGCGCACGCGCGCCTGCACGAGCCCAGACACACGCGCACGCGCGCCTGCACGAGCCCAGACACACGCGCGTGCACGAGCCCAGACACACACGCGTGCACGAGCCCAGACACACACGCGTGCACGAGCCCAGACACACACGCGTGCACGAGCCCAGACACACACACACGCAGACGCAGCCCAGACACACACACGCAAGACGCAGCCCAGACACACACACACGGCGGCGTGCACGAGCCCAGACACACACACACACACACACACACGCAGCCACGAGCCCAGACACACACACACAGGCGTGCACGAGCCCAGACACACACACACAGGCGTGCACGAGCCCAGACACACACACACACACACACACGCACGAGCCCAGACACACACACACGCTGCGCGCACGAGCCCAGACACACACACACACGCGCGCGTGCACGAGCCCAGACACACACACACACACGCGCGCGTGCACGAGCCCAGACACACACACACGCGCGCGTGCACGAGACCAGACACACACGCGCGCGTGCACGAGCCCAGACACACACGCGTGCACGAGCCCAGACACACACGCGTGCACGAGCCCAGACACACACACACGCGCGCACGAGCCCAGACACACACACGCGCGCGTGCACGAGCCCAGACACACACACACGCACGCGCGCGTGCACGAGCCCAGACACACACGCACGCGCGCGTGCACGAGCCCAGACACACACGCACGCGCGTGTGCAGGAGCCCAGACACACACACACGCACGCATGCGCGCGTGCACGAGCCCAGACACACACGCACGCGCGCCTGCACGAGCCCAGACACACGCGCACGCGCGCGTGCACGAGCCCAGACACACGCGCGTGCACGAGCCCAGACACACGCGCGTGCACGAGCCCAGACACACACGCGTGCACGAGCCCAGACACACACACGCGCGTGCACGAGCCCAGACACACGCGCGTGCACGAGCCCAGACACACACGCGTGCACGAGCCCAGACACACACACACGCGCGCACGAGCCCAGACACACACACGCGCGCACGAGCCCAGACACACGCGGCGGCGTGCACGAGCCCAGACACGCGCTGCACGCAGCCCAGACACACACACACACACACACACATACAAGACGCAGCCCAGACACACACACACAGGCGCGTGCACGAGCCCAGACACACACACACAGGCGCGTGCACGAGCCCAGACACACACACACACACACACACGCGCACGAGCCCAGACACACACACACACGCGCGCGTGCACGAGCCCAGACACACACACACGCGCGCGTGCACGAGCCCAGACACACACGCGCGCGTGCACGAGCCCAGACACACACACACACGCGCGCGTGCACGAGCCCAGACACACACACGCACGCGCGTGTGCATGAGTCCAGACACACACACGCACGCGCGTGTGCACGAGCCCAGACACACACACGCACGCGCGCGTGCACGAGCCCAGACACACACACGCACGCGCGCGTGCACGAGCCCAGACACGCACGCGCGTGTGCACGAGCCCAGACACACACACGCACGCGCGCGTGCACGAGCCCAGACACACACACGCACGCGCGCGTGCACGAGCCCCGACACACACACACACGCACGCGCGCGTGCACGAGCCCAGACACACACACGCACGCGCGCGTGCACGAGCCCAGACACACACACACGCACGCGCGCATGCACGAGCCCAGACACACACACACGCACGCGCGCGTGCATGAGCCCAGACACACACACACGCACGCCGCATGCACGGCAGCCCAGACACACACACACGCACGCTGCGGCACGAGCCCAGACACACACACGCACGCACGCGCGGCACGAGCCCGACACACACACGCACGCCGCGCACGCAGCCCAGACACACACACACACGCACGCTGCGCGGCACGGCGCCCAGACACACACACACGCACGCTGCAGCGAGCCCAGACACACACACGCACGCGCGGCGTGCGAGCCCAGACACACACGCACGCGCCGCGCGCGCCGAGCCCAGACACACACACACACGCACGACGCTGCACGCAGCCCAGACACACACACACGCGCACGCACGCGCGTGCACGAGCCCAGACACACACGCGGCTGCGCACGCAGCCCAGACACACACGCGCGCGTGCACGAGCCCAGACACACACACGCGCGCGTGCACGAGCCCAGACACACACACGCGCGCGTGCACAAGCCCAGACACACACACGCGCGCGTGCACGAGCCCTGACACACACACGCGCGCGTGCACGAGCCCAGACACACACACACACACACACGCGCGTGCACGAGCCCAGACACACACACACACACACACGCTGCACGCAGAGCCCAGACACACACACACACGCCGCTGCACGAGCCCAGACACACACGCACGCGCCCGTGTGCGAGCCCAGACACACACCCACGCACGCGCGCGTGCGCGAGCCCAGACACACACACACACGCACGCGCGCGTGCACGAGCCCAGACACACACACACACGCACGCACGCGCGCGTGCACGAGCCCAGACACACACGCACGCGCGCGTGCACGAGCCCAGACACACACACGCGCGCGTGCACGAGCCCAGACACACACACACACACACACACACACACGCACGCGTGCACCAGCCCAGACACACACACACAGCGTGCACGAGCCCAGACACACACACACACACACACACGCACGGGCGCGTGCACGAGCCCAGACACACACACACACACACACGCGCGTGCACGAGCCCAGACACACACACACACACGCGCGTGCACGAGCCCAGACACACACACACACGCGCGTGCACGAGCCCAGACACACACACGCACGCGCGCGTGCACGCGCCCCGACACACACACACACACACACGCACGCGCGCGTGCACGGGCCCAGACACACACACGCGCGCGCGCGCGCACGAGCCCAGACACACACACACGCACACACACACGCGTGCCCGAGCCCAGACACACACACACACGCGTGCACGAGCCCAGACACACACACACACACACACGCGTGCACGAGCCCAGACACACACACACGCGTGCACGAGCCCAGACACACACACACGCGCGCACGAGCCCAGACACACACACACGCGTGCGCGCACGAGCCCAGACACACACACACACACGCGCGCACGAGCCCAGACACACACACGCGCGTGCACGAGCCCAGACACACACACACACGCGTGCACGAGCCCAGACACACACACACACGCATGCACGAGCCCAGACACACACGCGCGCGTGCACGAGCCCAGACACACACGCGCGCGTGCACGAGCCCAGACACACACACGCACGCGCGCGTGCACGAGCCCAGACACACACACGCACACACACACACACACACACACACACACACGCACGTGCACGAGCCCAGACCCACACACACACACACACACACACACACACACACACACGCACGTGCACGAGCCCAGACTCCACACACGCAGCGTGCACGAGCCCAGACACACATACACACACGCGTGCACGAGCCCAGACACACACACACACACACACGCACGCGCGTGCACGAGCCCAGACACACACACACACGCGCGTGCACGAGCCCAGACACACACACACACACGCGTGCACGAGCCCAGACACACACACACACGCGTGCACGAGCCCAGACACACACACACACGCGCGTGCACGAGCCCAGACACACACACACACACGCGCGTGCACGAGCCCAGACACACACACACACGCGTGCACGAGCCCAGACACACACACACGCGTGCACGAGCCCAGACACACACACACACGCGTGCACGAGCCCAGACACACACACACGCGTGCACGAGCCCAGACACACACACACACGCGTGCACGAGCCCAGACACACACACACACGCGTGCACGAGCCCAGACACACACACACACGCGTGCACGAGCCCAGACACACACACGCGTGCACGAGCCCAGACACACACACGCGCGTGCACGCGAGCCCAGACACACACACATGCGCGCGCGCGAGCCCAGACACACACACATGCGCGCGCGCGCGAGCCCAGACACACACACATGCGTTTATGAAAGATGATGGATGGTGTGTGTTACAGAAGGGACACCTTTAATCACCTTACCACCTGGTTAGAAGATGCTCGTCAACATTCCAACTCCAACATGGTCATCATGCTGATTGGGAATAAAAGGTACAGAAACAAATAAATTGGCACCCATGGAGTGAGGGGGCGGAGTCCATGTTCTAATAGGCTTGTCTTTGTGATTCAGTGACCTGGAGTCAAGGAGAGAGGTGAAGAAAGAGGAAGGAGAGGCTTTCGCTAGAGAACATGGCCTCATCTTTATGGAGACCTCGGCGAAGACCGCGTCCAATGTTGAAGAGGTACAATGCATACATGCACACATACATACACACAGACATACACATACAAATATACATACACACAGACATACTAACATATCTGTCCCTTGCTAAAAAGGGTTGTGACAGGAAGGGCATCTGACGTAAAAACCTCTGCCAAATCAAACGTGCGAATCAGATGATTTGCTGTGGCGACTCCCGAGTAAAAGGGAAAAAGCCGAAAGGAAGGAAGACAGACAGACAGACAGACATATACGTACACACACACACATAAATACGTACACACCTTGATTGTCTCTCGAATCGAGGAAGACGATTGGTTGTGCTCTCATCGGTGCGTACGCATGTGGCTTCAGAGTCTAAAGGCCGAAGCACACGCTTTGTTGCATTTTGAGCAACATCACGCTTGTTGTAGAGATGACAGTAGACGACATTTGGTGTCTTCATTGGCGGGCTGCTTCAAGACACAAGCGGTGGTCATCCTCAAAGGCTACAGCTGAGCTTTGGGTCAAGGAGCGCCAGAGCTGTTCGTCATTAGCTGTCAGCTCGAGTTAGCCAGGCTTGATATTTGCCCATTGAAATTTGCCTTGAGGTTGTCCTTGTATCTCTTCCTTAGTTGACCTTGGTTGCGGTTTCCTTTATCCAGTTCTCCATAGAAGAGTTGGTTTGGGATTCTGAACTTCTCCATGTCCTGTCCAATGAAGTTGGGCTTTGATGATCTTGGCTTTGATGCTGGTGGTGTTTGCTCTGTCTAACACTTCCTAGTTTGTGACATGGACCTGCCACTGTATCTTCATGATGGAGCGGAGGGAGCGTTGGTGAAACTGCTCAAGCTTTTTGATATGTCATTGATACACAGTCCATGTCTCGCAACCATTTTGTGGTGAGACGAATGCTTTTGTGCTTCAAGACTTTGGTGCGAAGTCTGCCACTGCTGACTGGCTTTCTAGATCCTGGCTGAAATTTCTCCATCAAGAGAACCATCACTTGAGATGGTGCTGCCCAAGTACTTGAATGTCTAGACATTTTTCAACTGTGTGCCATCAATAGTGATGCATGGTGGCTGGAGGGTCATATTTTGTGCTGGCTGTATGAGTACTACAGTTTTTCCAAGACTAATTGTGAGTCCAAACAGTTTGGCAGTTTCAGAGAATTTGTCAATTATGGTTTGCAGGTGGTTCTCTTCATGGGCCATGAGAGCACAGTCATCAGCAAGCAGGGCCTCCAGTATTAACCTGTGAAGTGTCTTTTGTTTTTGCAATTAGGTGCCTCAAGTCGAACACTGACCAATCAAGTCGGTATTTGATGTACACTCCAAGGTCAACGTCATTGATAGCATGGTTGAGTACTTGAGTAAAAAAGAGGTTGAACAGCACAGGAGCCAGGATACAACCTTGCTTTACTCCATTGGAGATTTGGAAGCAGTCTGATGGTTCGCTATTTGAGAGTATTTCTCTCGTCATATGGTGAAATTTGGAGGGCAGCCAAGCTTGCTGAGAATAGTCCAGAGAGCTTCTCTGTTGACCGTGTCGAATGCCTTGGTGAGGTCTATAAATACTGATAACAGGTTCATGTTTTGTTCTATGCACTTTTCCTGGACCTGTCTGACAGCAAAGACCATGTCTACAGTGCTGCAGTTTGGGCGAAAGCCGTACTGTGATACTGGGAGATTTCTCTCCGCCACGGTTGGGATGAGTCTGTTGGGTAACACTCGGGCTAGTGTTTTGCCAGCTATGGAGAGGAGAGAGATGCCCCTATAATTCCCACAGTCTGATCTTGATCCCTTGTTCTTGAAGAGGGCAACTATCGATGCATTGCGAAGGTTTGCACGCAGTTCTTCCTCTACCCTGATGCTGACTAGCACACTGCGAAAGGCTTCTAGTGCTATGCCATCTAGTGCTTTGTAGATTTCCACAGGAATGCCATCCTTGCCAGGAGCTTTTCTGAAGCCATGTGTTTTATGGCTTTCTTGATTTTAGAGGGTGGTTCATCTAGTTCAGTGTCTTCTGCTTGTTGTTTCATCTGGTCAACTGTGGAAGGACGATTCAGAAGTTGGTTGAAATGTTCCTTCCATCTGTTGTTGATGCCAGTTTTGTCCTTGATCAGTGGTGTTCCGTCTGAGGAAAGCAGAGGAGTGAAGCCAGATTTGGAGGGACCAAACACTGTCTTGATGGAAACTGAAAAACTGTTTTGAGTTATTTGAGTCAGCAAACCCTTGGAACCCTTCTTCAGCTTTCTCATCCGACCACTTGTTATGCATGCTCTTTATCTCCCTCTGAGCCTTACTCTGCAGGGACTTGAATCTGTTCTTCTTTGGCACTGAATCTGGGTTGTTTTGCCTGCCACTCCATGAATGCCTTGTTTTTATTTGCCAAGAGATCCTCTATGGCAGTGTTGTTCTGATCAAGTGATTTCTGCTTTTCGAGCAGTGCTTCTCAATTATTTTCTGTGGCGCCCCCTGTAGGAATTAATAAACATTTCACACACACCCCACAGGCCCGCAAGCGACTATAAATAGTATCATTTGCTTATAAAATTGAGTACACCGCTGCATAACATTGTATCTTTCTTAACATTAAAAACAATAAAAAAATGAATATACAGTCGGCCCCCAATTTATGAAATTAATCCGTTCCAGAGCTTTTTTCGTATAGCGGGGATTTCGTAAGTAGGGGTCGCATCTTACATGTTAAACGCCTAGTTCGTTCCAAGGCGCCAGTCTTTGGACTGGATAAACCCCATAAACCCTTTGAAAATGATAAAAGTCCATCAATTTTGTATGAGATGTGTTAAAAGTAAAAGAAAATTATTTGTTAAATCATTTAAACATTTTATTAACATATTTATTAATTGAACCATTATTAAACATTTTTTATTAACACACACACACACACACACACACACACACACACACCCGTCTCTCTCTCTCTCTCGTGCTCGCGCGTGCCATGCGGGCCACGCCCACAAGACATGAATTCAAAGCGCATTCCCTGCTGGACCATGTACTGAATTAAAACAACTTAAAAAACTAAAAACTAAAGCGTTATTCCTTCTCTCTCTCTCTCTCTCGCGTGCACGTGCTGCAGGCCACGCCCACAAGACGTGACTTCAAAGCGCATTTCCTGCTTGACAAACTCAACTTTAATTTGATTCCTTGAGGGATCGGAATTCCCGCTCAAATGCACCCACATTTATTAAACATTTACTGAATTAAAACAACTTAAAAAACTAAACTAAAAACTAAAGCGTGAAGTGTCCTTCTGTCTCTATCTGGGAGGCCAGCGGGGCAGGATGTTGAGAGACAGCCAATGAGAGAGCAACTCGCGTGTCGTGTGAAATTTTGATTGGCTCGTTTGAAGTTTGAATTTCTTTTTGTAAGGGGGGGTTGTTTCGTATCTCGGGGACAGAAACTCAGGAAAATATTTTTCGTAACCCGAGGATTTCATACACAGGGGCCGACTGTAGTTCAACTTACACAATAAAGAAAAACTTGATTAACATTGTTTTTTTTAATCTGTAATAGAAAATATTTAAAGTGCACCAATGTGCCTGAAACAAACAAAAAAAATACATCTTTATTTAAACTCAGTTGACTTATTTATGTCGTAATATAAAGGTCTCTCTCCACCTTTCTCTTCGTTCCTGTTAGAAATTTTTCTGTGTTGTTTCTTGAGGGGTTGTTTACTGCACTTCATATCGTTCGCTCGTGCTAAAAACCGCTACACCATAGCGTGACAATGAGAACACCACTGCCGACTAGTCGAGTGGTGACGCAATTACACTTAATTCTCGTACAGGATTCCAGAAAAGCATGTTCCCTAGGGACGTACACGCTCCCCCCAGCATCATACCGCATACCACCCAAGGGGGGCGCGCTCCACTATTTGAGAAGCACTGTTTTAGGGCCAAGCACAGTCTTAGCGGTCTCCTGTATCATTCCCCTGAGTGTTTCCCATTTGTGAGTTGGGTCTCCAGTCAGTGGTCCTGTAGTGGACAGCTTTTGGTCCAGACTGTCCTTGAAAATACCAAGGTAGGAGGGGTCCTGGAGTCTGGATGTGTTGGAAGCTGCTCGAGTTTGCTTTGACCTCCTTGGGAAGTCACGAGCTATGTGCAATCGAAGGATTTTGCACAGAAGCCTGTGATCTGTCCAGCATTTTGCACCCCTCACTACTCTTGTTATTAGGACATCTTTAATGTTGTGCTGGCAAAGAATAACATAGTCAATGAGGTGCCATTGTCTAGAGCAGGGGTCTTCAGTCTTATCCACAAAGGGCTGGTGTGGGTGAAGGTTTTCACTTCAATCAAACAGTAGCCACACCTTTCACCTGTTTCCACCAATCACTGATCATCAAAAGAAAAGAGAAAAAAAAAAAGAGAGATTGGACATTACTGTTTCAATTCTGAAGCCCCACTTCGGAACTGAAAGAATATTGTCTTCTTCTTCTGGTTTGCCTTTCCAGAAGAAGGTGTAGCCATCACATGGTTCAAACAGAGATCCTTCGTCCGCTAGTCTAGTCTCGCCAAGAGCAGCTATGTCTGTTATAGCGAGCGAATTCCTTCGCAACCAGGGATGTTCTTCTTTGTGGACTGTCAGCTTTGTCTCCTCCCATTAGGATACGGACATTCCATGCCCCTAGTATGAGCTTCTTGCTTCATTTTTTTATTGTTTCGACCGCTTAGAGTGATCTGCTAGCTCATGGTCAGGCTGGCCAGACTTGGTAGGGCAGGCAATTTTCAGGCCACCATTTCTAGGCCCTTCCTTTATTTGGGTACGCAGTGATGACCTGAAGAGGGCTGCTCAGTTGCTGTGGATGCTTCCAGACTTCTTTGCTGCCTCGAGTTCAAAGATAAACGACCAATGTCCAAAGCCACCTACATGTAGGTTCATGACTACAACTCCCAGTGGTCATCTCCACCTGTTGCTTCGCCAGTTCCCCATTACCATAGGTCTTGTTTGTGTACACAGCCTAGACCTGTGCGTGAAGGATATTTCAGTGGAAAAGCCGTAGCACTGCGATAGTCCCGCTCTCTTGACCTCTGAGGTCCTGATCCAGTAGCACAAAGAATAGTTATGTCTGGGGACAACATTGGCTGCAGTAGATGACTGTGCCCTTTACTTGCGCTCTGACGCGCTCTAAGCACTCCAAAGTGCCTTGCTACTCCGCATTCCTGACTGTTGAATCTAGTGAGGATTTCATCCGCCCAGTCTGCCAGAGTAGACTTGTTTGTGGTGAGCAGTACAAAGAGGTTTCTGCCAGGGATACCTCACCCGTAGCTCCTGGCCAAAAGATCAACCCTGGGATCACAGGGACTATTTGCCCAATAGCAGGGTGTCTGTTCATAGACACCAGGGGATATCCACACACCGGTGGGCCATGCATGCCGCATGTCTGGGGGACATACATGCATACATACATACGTACATACACGCACACACACACACACACACGCGCACATACAGTATATACATACACACACAAACACGCACACATGCATACATACAGACATACATACATACATACGCACACACGCATACATACATACACATGCACATACTTACACACATACATATGCACACACATACATACACATGCATAAACACGCGCACACATGCATACATACATACATATGCACATGTACATACATACATGTGCACGCACTTAAATATGCACGTACGCACACACATATGCATAAGGACATATACACACTCGCCTACACCCAAACATACATACACACACATTTACATGTGCACATACTTACACACGCACATGCACACAAACGCAGTATGATTAATCTGCCCCATTAGTGTTCTGTGCATTCTCCTGACTCCTCCTTCTGCCCTTTTCTTGACGTCTGTGTCACCTGTCTCAACCTTATGAATATTCATCAATTTTTCCTTTTTTCACTCTGCCTTTCTTTCATTCTCTCTCTCACACACACACAATTTATATGCAAACACAGACATATATTTTTTGGTTTCCTGTCTCTCTAGGAGTGTAGCTGTAGTCATGATGGCAGTGAAACATGAAGGTCGTGATGTCATGTTACAATGAAAAATAGTTTTCTGTTTATGGAGTTGTTGCTATGGTAATATGGGGGACAGGGGGGGATACCATGATTAATGGTAAATAGATATATGAATCTTGTGAGTAGTTCAGAAATAATGAAATAAAAGCTGCATCAATGGTGCTGTCAATAAGCATAACAACATCAGACAATACCACAGACCTTACCACCTGAAATCCAGGTTACCATAGCAATGAAAATACAGTTAATTCAAGTTTTTGTGCCCAAACCTTCTGTATATAGCTAGTTTACCCACAGAAGCATATTTCATGTAACACTAATGGTAACCAAGAAATTGAAACCCAACCACTCTCCTTTAATGTAATCGTAATCCATGTGTTTAAGTGGTAAAGTGATAAATAATGTTCATAGAAAATAAAGAACATGACACCAGGGAGACAGGGGCACTCTCCCATTCTGGTGCACCCCACGGATTTCGTTGTCATGGACACCTGTTATAAACACACCCTTCCCACACCAGGCTGCTCATGTAGGAGCCACATGGATGTTTTTGTTGTTGTTTTATGTATGTTTATATTATTTCTGATGTTTTGAGGTTAATTATAAATTGGTGTGTGTTCGGTCTGTAACTCAGTGTCTGCTCCTACATCTTCCTCTACTACACCCAGGAAAACTATTATTCTACCAGTTTAACATACACGCACACACACTGTACTTATGAACCATGTAGAACTCATCATATACCCTATAATCACCTCATAATGAGAATTATTCATGAATGCATCATTTAGTTATACTTCAGTGTGTGTGTGTGTGTGTGTGTGTGTGTGTGTGTGTGTGTGTGTGTGTGTGTGTTACAGGCATTTATCAACACAGCTAAAGAGATTTATGAGAAGATCCAGGAGGGTGTCTTTGACATCAACAATGAGGTAAACAATTAAAAAGCATGTTGATGACATTGTTCCTGTTGTCACTGAGGTAATACGGCGATAAACATGTATTCTTTCTCAAAATATCCTTTTTCTTTCTCTTTTAAATTAAAATATTCAGCTCAGGGAATCATGTGACTGTAAACAACTCACTCTGACTGTCCCACCGCGCTCACACTGGAGACGCCTTCCATCTTAAAGAAACATGTTTCTCTATACAGAAAACATCCACATAACTGATTCCACTCGCTTTTCATCTATTTACTGTCAGTGTAGTGTGCACTGTTCAGCAAATGATATGTTACTATAGAAACCATCACGTAGTACGACGAGAACAATTCATATAAACCTGTGATTACATCAGAGCCGCGCTGAATTAATCATCTCCCTGGGATTGAATGCTTGAACTTGATTGCACAGAAGGAGCATTTTTTTTAGTTTTGGAAAAGGTATGATGTTTGTTTGTTTTTTTCATGTCGGCCGTGTCATCATTAAAATATATTTACCAGTTATTTCATGACGTCTCATCATATCTGAGCTCACAGCTGAGCAGGCTGTTCGTGATGTATGATCAGAGGGCGTGGCAGTGTTCCACCCTGAGAGCGAAAGAGATATCACATGCTCTTTCTCTGTGAAAGAAAAAAGCCCTGTAAAGAGTGTTTCATGAGATACTTTAGCTCACTTAAATTAAAAAATTAATCACAAACTGATAAAAAAATAAATAAAGGTGTTTGTTTGAATTTACCATCATGTTTCTTCACAAATGAGGCCCATCACAAATCAGCACCACGGCACTCAGGATCTGGGTTTATTTCTCGTTGAGGTTGGTGTATGAGGAGTAGATTATTCAGTCGGTACATATAGTTCCAAATAACTAATGACCTACGATAGAATAATTAATTATATATTATGTATTAATGCACGTTACAAACACTGATCACTTCCAACTTCCTGTAAACAGTGAGTAGAGAGACATTAAATAGTTTAGAATAATTGTGCTGATTACCAGTAATGCGATGAAGGAGGAGTGCGATGCAGTAGGGTGAGGGGCTGTGGAAGGGGGAAGCGAGGGTTGAGTGGGAAGCGGAAGGTGGATTGTTGAAGGGGAACGGTGGAAGGGGGACCCAGAGGGTGAATGGAATGGTGAAAGGGGGAAGCAAAGAGTTGGGGGAAGGGGAAGTGGGACACGGAGGGTTGAGGAAAAAGCAGAAGTGGGACGTGGAGGGTTGAGGGGGAAGCGGGAGGTGGATTGTTGAAAGGGAACGTTGTGGAAGGAGGGATGCAGAGGGTTGAGGGGGAAGCGGAAGTGACACGCGGAGGGTTGAAGGGGAAGGCGGAAGGGAACGCGGAAGTGGGACACGGCGGGTTGGGGGTTGGAAGTGGCATGCGGAGGGTTGAGGGGGAAGCGGAAGTTGGATGTGGAGGGTGGGGGGCTGAGGGGGAAGATGAAATGGGACATGGAGGGGGACGCTGAAGGTGAGATCCCCGGGTTGAGGTGCGATCTCCGGGTTGAGGTGCGTGTATTTATCTTAGAATTTCATCACACAAAACCACAACAACAAGGGCGTAGGCTAGGGGGGTGCACAGCAGGAGTTGAGTTCCACTGGACAAGAAATTGTGTATTCACAGTCTTATGAATAAACTTAATGACTGTTATTAAAGGGAAAGTTGGAGGTAAATTCAGCATGCAGGAAACCGGAAGTTAACGTGCAAGACCGAGCTGACCAATCAATAATCAACGACAGGTGCCTATTTCGGTGGAGCACCTCACATATTATCAGTAAGCAATAATAGCTGAACACTACACTGTCAATCAAACAAAGTGTGAGAATAAGGCAGTTTCTTAGTCCCGCCTCCGGCTCCTGCACATGTGTTGGAACACAAACATTGACGCACAGAGAATGAATGGATAAAATAATCATAAGCCATCCAGCCTGGATCTGCAACCTAATGCTCAGTAGTTTTATAAAGTTAATAGTATGTCTTTGTGCTGTAAATATGTATTAATATTTGTTTGTGCCTTTGAATAGATAAATAACTTTAGCTCAATTTGTAAATGTGTTTAGCACATGTACTTGCAGATGTAGTTTGAAATATCTTTGAGAATGCTTTTGGTTGCACTATAATAATTGATTGCAGTTCACCCCTGTATAGACAGCCATTTTTTAAAGTTTATAATTCTACCCACGGGTGTACCTGGTTCCCCCAAAGTTCTTATTAATATAATAAATAAAATTATAGCCTCTGGGACTCGAGTTCCGGTCAACCAAGATGTGCGCCCTACCCCCCACCCCCACCCCACTCCACCCCCAAGGTCAGACCAGCCTAGACCATTGAACAACATTTGAGTTTATTATTGAGTCACTGATGTACATTTTTCATCATGATGGACTCTGATGAGTTCCCAGCAGAGAAGCGGAACTATGTTGCAGTGGTACCGGACAGAAACTTATTGAAAAGCAAATTGAATAGATATTTAACATTTTATATGTGCACATTTTAGGCGAGAATCTGAGGCAGGCCTGTTAGTCTTGTGCTTTCAGATGGGTAACGTTTTATCTATTGGACTTCAATTTATGATAATGAAAACACTTTAGAAGCAAGTGGCACAGGATCACCATATTTGGTGGATGAATTTTCCTCAGGAGAGTCTCGGCTGGGATTGTACACGTGACCTGCTCCAGTTTCACGGGGTTCGGTATGAATGTGATCTTGAGATACTGATTTATAAAGTGAATCAGGTTTAAAATGAGGAATAAATCATGATTACAACGTGGAAGTGGACGGAGTTCTATCACTTTGTTGCTAATTGGCTTTGTTGTTAATCAAGAAAGGTTTCTTCAGAGAAAATAGTAATTGCAATTACAGAACCGGGTTCTGAATGTCCGCTGCTGATCCTTCCTAACATGCAGACACTAAATGCTCTCCACCAAGCATTCCCATGTTGTTTCATGAGGGCTTGTTTACTGCACTTCATATTGTTTGCTCGGTGTGAAAAACCCTGACACCATAGCACGACAACGAGAGCACAACAACAACAACACAACACGCACTGTGATTCCAGGGGGGCATCACACCACGCCCCGTTTGAGAAGCATTGCATTAGTGCGTGGTGTGTAGAGTCATGCTTGTTTTGAGGCTTCTGATTGGTTGAGGGTTATATGATCAGGGGAATCGTGGAGTTCTGTAAGTAGGGAGAAAGTTTTGGTAGGGAATATGGATCATAAAGAAACACCCTGAACCACAAAATCCTTTAGAATCAGTACAATAATTGGACTTTTTTTTTCCTTTTTAGACTTTTCCCCATTTTCTCCATAATTTAGTCATATCCAATTATCCAATTACCTTCCCTCTTGCACAATCGGCTCCAACCAGTGAGGGGCGAAAGCATGGACATGCCTTCTTGGTGACGTGCGATGCGAGCCACCCACCTCTTTTCGTACTGCTGCACATGCACATTTGGGGTAGGTGTAGAACTCTCGGAGGGAAAGCACCACAAATGAGCTCATAAACGCCCATAATTGACTGGCGATCGTTGTGAGTGAACCGAGCGTATGCTGTACCTTCTTCCCATGAGAGCTCCATCAATCAGGACTCGCGGCCACAGATGGCTGTGGCACTCCCCCAGATTCGAAGTCCCGATCTCCGGGTTAATAGTCACGCACGCACCTTGTCGATGTGCCACTTGGGAGCCTGGAGCCTTTTGTTCCACAGGGATTTTCTCATGGACAGATTGTGTTTTATGGCTAATTGAAGTTGGTCATGTGGAAGATTTTGCTCGGATTGATGTATTTTTAGGGATATTTTTGTTCAGGTAAAACATTTTCAACTTTCTCTGGTTCTCACCTAAAGCACAACCTCACTACTTAAGCCGTATCATACTGGAGCCACGCACAAATAGATCACCGTGACAACAGCCACCGTAATAAATATTTTCACGCTTTATTTTATAATGATTTTCTGAATAGTATTTTGAGATTTCATTTTTGACAGATATTAAGCCGTGGTCCTCCTGGTGGGAGTATCTGGGCCCCTGTGGTGTTGTATGGAAAACACAAGAAAAACCACCAAGAACCAGATTTCTGTGCTTAATAATTTTATTGTTGACCAATCACTGAACACCTTCGTCTGCCCCACCCTCTCGCTTCTTTGTTCTTTCAATTTTGGAGATATTCTTTTATAATGAGTGAAAGACTGTAAATATTTGATAATGAAACTTGTACATAAAACATGTGTATGTCTTATTTCATTATTCTGATACCTTCTGACCAATCAGAATCCAGAATTGTGTGAAATAAAATATCAGAAGCATACTCACATGTAGAAAGTGTGTCAAGATGACATCATCATCCTGCAACACTACAGAGCATTTTGTGTGTGTGTGTGTGTGTGTGTGTGTGTGTGTGTGTGTGTGTGTGTGTGTGTGTTTCAGGCGAATGGGATTAAAATCGGACCGCAGCATGCTGCCACTAACTCCACGCTGGCTGGAGGACAGGGAGGACAGCAGGCCGGGGGAGGCTGCTGCTGAATTACCACTTGTACCCCTTTATTCTGCCCCCAACCCCCTCTGCCCCACCCTTTTGTTTCTAATGGACTGGTCGCTCTCACTAATGTTTTCTTAACCCTCAACTCCAAATCGTGTTCTAGATGGCTGTAAACAAAAATTCCCAACATAAAGTGATCCACCTCCTGCAGGAGCAGCCCAGGTAGTGAGAGGATGAGCTCCGGGTGCTCAGCCACAGCAGGTTCCTGGTGGTATGGATAGCTGGGCTCTCAGTCACCGGCCATCTCCACACCGGTGAATATCACATTCATGTTTGTGCATTTCATTTGTTTTTGTGCCCTTTATGTTGACTTTGAGCTTAATTGTATTAAACACTACAAAGTCATCTCTAGTATTTTAGTCTCTGTGTGTGGGGGTGTGGGGGTGGAGTCTGATCATGAGTCGTTCTGGAATCCAGAAAAGGAGCGTGTCTGTTCTTGACTGGATTTTACTGAGCTACTGGCATTCTGAGTTAATGAAGGGGTGGGCTATGCTTGGAATGAATCCGTCAATAGAAAACGTTATTTTTTATGACATCACAGTGCGGTAAATTAGCTAACATCAGCTAGCTTCTCCATGTGGCTATCCACTTAATGTCGGCTAACTGCTTGCTGCTGGATTGGTCACGTAGCACAAAAGCTAGCTGTGATGAGCTGATTTCTGATTGGTTTTTCATTTTGAACAATCCCCGAGCAACCCCCTGTCATTCAGTAAACCCATGGTGTGAGTGTGTGTGTGTGTGTGTGTGTGTGTGTGTGTGTGTGTGTGTGAGAGAGAGAGAGAGAGAGAGAGCTGTGATGATATGAGCAGTCGTTATAATGAAGATTAACAGCAAGATATTTTACTGTGTATTTATCAGGACTCTGTGTATATAGTGCTCAGTTCTTGCTCTGATGTGCGTTAAAGTAAAATTTGCTGTTTTTACCCAACGATGTGCGAGTTGAGCTTCAGAATACGTCAGTATTCGATGGTGTTTTATCTTCTATCGCTTCAATACTTTGATTTTCCTGCCTTTTCTCTTCTGTCATGTATAGAACCTTTATATAGATTTATTATCGTGTATGTATTTTAATGCCAAATTTGTTTTTAGCTGTCTCTAAAACGCACTGTTCGCCTTAAACCGATATGAGAGCGGCGTTTAACCTAATCATGTCACATTACAGATGATATGATGGAGGATCGGTGTGTGTATATGCACTCAAACACACACTAATCCTGTGTACTCAGTTTTGTAGATGAGTGATGTCCATTAAAACTGTCCCTGTAGCGTCAGTCCAGCCCCGCCTCCTCCACGTGTACGGCTCGACCATCGCCGCCATGTCCTCCTGCCTCTCTCTCTCTCTCTCTCGCTCTCTCTCGTTGAAAATCCAGTCTATGGTGAAAGGGTGAAAAGCCAAACTGAAGTACCGTTGTGATTCTCCACTATGATTTGCTGTGTTCTTCAAATAAAATGCTATCACAATAAAACATGAATAAAACTCCCTCTGGATTGTTGTGTGTGTGTGTGTGTGTGTGTGTGTGTGTGTGCGTGTGCGTGCGCGCGCGCGCTATTACATAGGACAACAAGTAAAACAAACGGGGATAAAATAATAAGCTGCATGAAAAAGTTTTGATGAGTTTGTGCCATGGTGAGAATTTAATCTGTTCAGTTGAGTGTAATTTGACACAGTCAAATGGTGTAGTGGTGAGCGCGTCCGCCTCACAGCATGAAGGTCCTGGGTCCGAGTCTCGGCCTCAGTACGGGCATCTGTGTGGAGTTTGCATGTTCTCCCCATGCTTGTGGGTTTCTGGTTTCTTCTCACAATCCAATGCCATCCAGGTTACTCTCATTTTCAATCAACTTTCCTCTCTATTCTCTAAAATTCCTCAATTCTCTAAACTGCTTCAAAGTTTGTGAATCCTGAAGAATTTTAAACTTTTCGGCATAAATATCAGATTTTCACACAACTCCAATGAGTATATAAAGAATCAAGGTTAATAAATAAGGTAAACATTTTTACTTGGTTATTTATTTATTAAGGAAAATTATCCAATATTGCACATCTGTGAATGGCAAAAGTTTGTGAACCTGTAGAATTAGCAGGTAATTTGAAGGTGAAATTTGTTGTTTTTACACAATGGGATGATAATTTAAGCCGTTTGATTTAAAGAACACAAATCTATCAACGTGTCAACAAGTTTGTGGACGTGTTTCATGGCAAGAGAAAAGGAGATTTGTGGGGACTTCAGAAAAAGGCTTGTTGATGCACATCAGGCTTGAAAAGTTTACAAAACCATCTCTAAAGAGTTTGGACTTCACCAATCCACAGTAAGACACTTTGTATACAAATGGGACAATTTAAGATCACCCATCCTCCCCAGGAGCAGTCGACCAACCAAGATCACTCCAATAACAAAGCATGTAATAGTCAGCAAGGTCACAAAGCACCTTAGGGGAACTTTCAAGCACATGATGGCTAATGTTAATGAGTCCACCATCAGGAGGACACTGAACAACAATGGTGTGCATCACAGGTTTGGAAGAAGAAAGTTGCTGCTCTCCAAAAAGAACATTGCTGCTTCTCTGCAGTTTGCAAAAGATCACATGGACAAACCAAAAGGCTTTTGGAAAAATAGCCTTCCGGAGTCCAAAATAGAACTTTTTGGTTTGAATGAGAAGTAATATGTTCAGAGAAAGGGAAAGACTGAGTTCTGGCATAACAGCCTTCTCCCGTCTGTGATATATGGAGCTGGTAGTATCATGGTTTGAGCCTGTTTTGCTGCATCTAGGCCAGGATGACTTTCCGTCATTGACAGGACATTAAATCCTGAATTATACCAGCAAATATTTAAAGGAACATGTGAAGACATTCATTAACTGAATCTCAAGAGAAAGTGGGTCATGCAGCAAAACTGATCACTTTGGAGTGGCCAAGTCAAAATCCAACTGAGATGTTGTGGAAGGACCTGAAGCAAGCGGCTCATGTGAGGAAACGCCAACATCACTGAGTTAGAGCTGTTCTGTACAGTGGATTATGCTGAAATTCTTCCAAGCCAATCAGAAACCTTGAGTTCAGTTATTGCTGCGAAAGGGATCACAACAGATACTGAAACCAAAGGTTCACCAACTTTACCTCTCACAGACATGTAATTTCATTGGCAGTTTGCACAGTAGAAGATGCAGAGGATAGGGTGAGATGATTCGCTGTGACGACCCCTGAAGGGAAAAGCTGAAAGGAAAAGAAGAAGATGATGATGACGACATGTAATTTCATTATACTATTATCACACTGATAAAGCTACATATTTCTCGCTAATACCATTCATTCTCGACCTGTTATGTATATATAATATATGGGTCTGATCACAAAACTGGCACTGAAATGTATGATACTGGCCTTTCACATTTTATGCAGATTTAGGACAAAAAAAAAAAAAAAAAGCCCACCCCCCCCCCACCCCATTTTTGGAATGTATGAGTCCAATTTGCATTAAATCCTGGTAGATAAAGGATTGTATTCCCTGGAGAGGCAGCAGCATCAAATTATCAGTAGCACGAAAAAAAATCAGTAACATGGGCAGAATGAGAGGCTTCGATTCACTCATGCTACACTATGCCAGTTGATGGTGTTTGACATGTTCAGCTTTTCTTTATTGAAAGAGCTTTGCAGAGGCTAAGTGTGACATGAAAATCATGATGTTTTTCTCTTGTCACAAAAGTGAGCGTGAAAAAGGTGTAAACTAGTAAGAATTTGAATTATTTGTAAAACTGTGTTCACCATATGTACATATTTTAATATGATTTTTATCTCACAGACCTATAGTAAAGATTTTGATGTATTGATTCACAAATAAAATTGGACATCAAAGTATTTATTCAAATTTGAAGTTGGGTCATTGGAAAATGTACCAGTTTCATGGTCAGACCTGTGTGTGTGTGTGTGTGTGTGATTTTTCTTTATTGAGACTTTTTTGTTTGTCTCATTCTCATTTGTATGGAACAACTGAATACACAATTTCCTTCGGGATCCATAAAGTATTCTGAATATTGGATTATTTTCCTCAATAAATAAATGACCAAGTAAAATATATGTGGCAGTGGCAGGCTGATGGTATGGTGCTGGATTACTGATCCCAAGGTCGGAGGTTGTCGCTGATGTCCTCCCAGCACACTAAATGGGTTACTAAAGGCTGGCCGTGTCTCTCACTGGACGGTTATGTAAAAGAACCATTGCTAACTTTAATCAAGAGTAGCTGCTTAGCCGTCAGTGTGTTTATGGCCTGGGGAGCTGTCCAGGCTGTACTCTGCAGGCGCCCTGTGTCAGCTGAGTTGGGCACCAGCTTCCCCATGACCCTAAATAGGATTAGTTAGTTCAGAAAATGAATGAAAACGGTTGTTTTCATTTACTTTTAGGACTTGTATAAAAATCTGATGTTGTTTTGGGTCATATTTGTGCATAAAGATATTCGATTTGATTTTAAGGGTTCCCAAACTTTCAGGTACCAGTGTAGATCCATGTTTCTTTCAACAAATATTATCAGAAGTGATCGACCCTTTATTAAATGTAATAAATTCTTCCCTCAGCACTGGTGAAACCTAAACCCTTTAAACGAGCCGTGATCAAACCTCTGATTGAAAACCTGATCTCGACCCATATCAGCCGTCCAACTATCGACCAACATCAACCCTCCCTTTTATCTCTAAGATCTTAGAAAAAGCGTCCGGCCTCTCCTGGTTTAAATCTTATTTAACTGGCCGTTATCAGTTTCTGCGTGTATATTTATTTCCATATGGATCACCGTCAGCAGAAGTGAGGGGATTGTAAGAAGACAACTCCAACCAGTGATGGCACATCAGCATACAGAGAGCATCAGGATCACTGGAATCTCAGCAAACACACGCACACGCACGCACGCACGCACACGGGGGGGGGGGGGGGGGGGGTAGATGTGTTCATAATGATTAAAAAAGAGTGTTTATTGGTGCAAGCAGGGACTCAATCATGACTGCGATAACTAAAAAGATAAGACATGGGGTCACTGTATTAAGATAGCAGTGCTGAGAGAGAGAAGCTGGAGACTGAATGAAATATAGGCCATGGCAGGGAGCCTCATGGCACTGATGAGCTGGTGCAGTCCATAGTTGGTGTTGATAAGCTAAAGGCAAACAAACTGATCGGTGCTTAGTGATAATTAGCTGTCAGATGTATTTAAAACACTAAAATTAAACATTTTATTAAAAATACTCTGCTTTTGGGTGCTGCTGTCCATGTTATGAAGAGTGTGATTATTGACTTATCCGGGAAACTAATCTCCCAATTAAATAGTGAACAACAGAAAGACGACATGAACGTAACTATTGAAGTTTTCTTGTTGGAAACCACCTACTTCTGATCCTACACTCAAACTGTGAAGAAGACTTTTCAGTGCTGGTGATATATATACTTTTACTGAAATTAAGACTACACTCGCCATAACTCTTCTTTTCCTTTCAGCTGTTCCTTTCAGGGGTCGCCACAGCAAATCATCTGCATCCATCTCACCCTGTCCTCTGCATTTTCTTCTCTTACTCCAATGACCTTCCTGTCTTCCTTCACCACATCCATAAATTTCTTCTTTGGTCTTCTTCTAGGCCTTCTGCCTGGTAGTTCCAACCTCAACATCCTACTACCAATATACTCACTATCCGTCCTCTGTACATGTCCAAACCATCTCAATCTAGCCTCTCTGGCTTTGTCTCCAAAACATCTTACATGTGCTGTCCCTCTGATGGACTCATTCCTGATCCTATCCATCCTCGTTACTCCCAGAGAGAACCTCAACATTTTCATCTCTGCTACCTCCAGCTCTGCCTCCTGCCTTTTCCTCAGCGCCACTGTTTCTAAACCATACAACATTGCTGGCCTCAACACCGTCTTGTACACTTTTCCTTTCAGTCTTGCTGATACCCTCCTATCACACATCACACCGGACACTTTTCTCCAACCATTCCAGCCTGCCTGCACATGCTTCTTCACCTCTTTTCCACACTCTCCATTGCTCTGGACTGTTGAGCCTAAGTACTTAAAATCCTCCACCTTCTTTATCTGTGCCCCCTGTAACCTCACCGTTCCTCCTGGGTCCTTCTCATTCACACACATGTATTCTGATTTTCTGAGGCTAACCTTCATTCCTCTCCTTTCCAGGGCATACCTCCACCTCTCTAGATTTTCATGCATTTGTTCTCTGCTCTCACTACAGATCACATCATAGTCCATGGAGATTCTTGCCTAACCTCGTCTGTCAGCCTGTCCATCACCATAGCAAACAAGAACGGGCTCAGAGCTTATCCTTGATGCAGTCCCATCTCCACCTTGAATTCGTCGGTCATGCTGACAGCACACCTCACCACTGTCTTACATCTCTCATACATGTCCTGCACCACTCTAACATACTTCTCTGCCAATCCAGACTTCCTCATGCAATACCACAGTTCTTCTCTTGGCACCCTGTCATATGCTTTTTCCAGATCCACAAAGGCACAATGCAGTTCCCTCTGACCTTCTCTGTACTTCTCTATTAACATCCTCAAAGTAAACATTGCATCTGTGGTGCTCTTTCGTGGCATGAAACCAAACTGTTGTTCACAAATGCTGACCTCTGCCCTTAGTCTAGCTTCCACTATTCTTTCCCATAACTTCATCGTATGGCTCATCAACTTTATCCCTCTGTAGTTGCCGCAACTCTGTGCACGTCTCCCTCGTTCTTAAAAATGGGCACCAGCACACTTCTCCTCCATTCCTTCGGCATCTGCTCACTCTCTAAGACCTTGTTGAATGTTCTTGTCAGAAAATCTACTGTTACCTCTCCTAGACACTTCCATACCTCCACAGGTATATCATCAGGACCAACTGCCTTTCCATTCTTCATCCTCTTCAGTGCCCTCTTCAATTCACCCTTGCTAATCTTTGCTACATCCTGCTCCTCAATGGTCACCTCTTCTACTCTTTTTCTCTCTCATTTTCCTCATTCATCAGCTCTTCAAAGTAGTCTTTCCATCTTCCCAGCACACTTCGGTCATCAGTCAATACATTTCCCTCTCTGTCCTTTATCAATCTAACTTGCTGCACGTCCTTCCCATCTCTATTTCTCTGCTGTGCCAACCTGTATAGATCATTTTTCTCCCACTTTACTGTCCAACCTATCATACAAGTCACCATACGCCCTCTATTTGGCCTTAGCCACTACTACTTTCGCCTTATGCTTCGTCTCCCTGTACACCTGTTTACTCTCTTCGGTCCTCTCAATGTCCCACTTCTTCTTAGCTAACCTCTTCCGTTGTACACACTCCTGCACTTCCTCATTCCACCACCAAGTCTCCTTATCTACTTTCCTTCCAGAGGACACCCCAAGTACTCTCCTACCTGTGTCCCTGATCACATTTGCTGTGGTTGTCCAGTCATCTGGAAGCACTTCCTAGCCACCCAAAGCCTGTTTCAACTCCTCCTTGAAGACAACACAACACTCTTCTTTTTTCAACTTCCACCACTTTGTCTTCTGCTCTGCCTTTGCCTTCTTCACCTTCCTTACCATCAGCGTCATCCTGCACACCACCATCCTATGCTGTTTGGCAACACTCTCACCCACTACTACTTTGCAGTCACTGACTTCCTTCAAATTACATCGCCTGCACAAGATGTAGTCTGCCTGTGTGCTCCTACCACCGCTATTATAAGTCACTCTATGCTCCTGTTTCTTCTGGAAGAAAGTATTCACCACAGGCATTTACATCCTTTTTGCAAAATCTACCAACATCTGTCCTTCTGTGTTCCTATCCTGGATACCAAACCTGCCCATCACTTCCTCGTCCCCTCTGTTGCCTGCACCAACATGTCCATTGAAGTCTGCCCCAATGGCCACTCTTTCACCTCTGGGGGTACTCTGCATCACTTCATCTAACTCACTCCAGAATCTCTCCTTCTCTTCTAGCTCACATCCTGCCTGTGGGGCATAAGCACTAACAACATTGAACAGCACACCTTTAATTTCTAACTTGGGACTCATCACTCTGTCTGACACTCTTTTCACTTCCAGAACATTCTTGACAAACCCCTCCTTCAAGATGACTCCGACTCCATTTCTCTTCCCATCCACACCATGATAAAACAGCTTAAACCCTGCTCCTAAGCTTCTAGCCTTTGCTCCCTTTCCACCTGGTCTCCTGAACACAGAGTATGTCCACCTTCCTCCTCTGCATTATGTCAGCCAGCTCTCTATCTTTTCCTGTCATAGTTCCAACATTCAAAGTCCCCACTCTCAGTCCTAGACTCATGTCTTTCCTCTTCTCTCTCTGCCTACGGACACGCCTCCCGCCTCTCCTTCTTCGACGTCTTCGACCAACAGTAGTCCAATTTCCATCAGCACCCTGTTGGTTGACAGCACTGATGGCGGTCGTTGTTAACTCGGGCCTCGACCGATCCGGTATAGGGGTAATACTTCTGATTTGCATGATAAAAGTTTGGCATTGGTTTTACGTCGGATGCCCTTCCTGACACAACCCTCTGCATTTCTCCGAGCTTGGGACCGGCATAAGGGGGAGAGACATTGGTTAGTGCCCCCCACCCCCACCCCCCACCTCATAGCTACATTCACTCGCCATAACAGTTATAATCTAACCAACTTGACTTCATGTGAAACGCTAGTGACGTTTCTGCTACACGGTTGTATTTTATCTGCCTTTTTGATAAACTTATTTGTGTGGGTTCTGTGTGTACCAGAGAGAGACAAGCTGGAGACTGAATAAACTGCCTGCCTGAATAAGTCTGGGAACCAAAGCAGAGAACGACTGACCAAAGAGTGGAGTCAAAGTGCCAGTACAGTCTGCAATCACTGTGGGAACAAAAAATCCACACTGGACAGACATAAGGGCAACCTGTAATGGGAGGGAACATTTATTTGTTGTTGTTGTTGTTGTTGTTGTTGAAGACCAAAAACACAACAGGATCAATGAATTTCTTGCTGTGAATTCAGGGTCGAATGGATTTGTCACTCCTCACCCTGACACTCTTGTGTGATTGGTGTATTCTGTCGTGAACCATACAGAGGACAAAACCTTCACTGAGTATGAGAAGAGTCCCGAAAATATTCTGTGTTCAGTTTTGAGTGGAGATGTGGTTCTCCACTGTTCTGTTGTTGAAGTATTTTGGGAAGTAAATTAGCCGCTGAGTTCGGACCTGCGCTGTGGAACATGCTGAGGTGTTGAGGAAAAGAACAAGGTGACAGAATGTACCTTTCATTTTCACAATCATCACCATCTTATTGATCTACAGGCCAAGTATTCACAGCTTCACACTGAAACCCAACAACCAGTACCGCTAAAATCACAGAAGTGAGATCATAAATCTGAGACCGGTGGTGATGTCACTGTTAAAATTCAGCTGGTAAAACAAGTAGAGTTTCATAAGAGGCTCAGGCTCATATGTACAGTAATTGTTTATAAACACACTATTGCATGTTCAGGACAGCCGCCCTTTGATCCTCTTCCTCATCATTGAACTTCATCAATGATGATGTTTGTTTGGCATGGTCTGGTCTGGTACCGTCCAAGTCGTAGGACGACTCTTGGCGACCTGCCTTTGATTATCATCTTCATGGAGGTTTTCTTGGCACGGATAGTGCAGTGGTTTGCCATTGCCTTCTGCACAATGTAAACCTATGGGCAATTTAGACCAGCCAATTATCCTACTGTGCATGTTTTTGGACCATGGGAGGAAACTGGAGTACCCAGAGGAAACCCACGCGAGCACGGGGAGAACATGCAAACTCCGCACAGAAACGCCCAGGCGGGGAATCGAACCAAGGCCTTCTTGCTGTGAGGCGGACGTGACTGAGGGGAAAAGTGAAGGTTCAGCTTTAAAGTTCTCAAGATAACGAGATAATGATAGAAATGTAGACGTGAGTTCAATCTGTTTCAGGACTCTGTTCAAGAGAAATGTGAAGTGATCTCCAGACCTGCTCTTCTGACATGATCTTATCTCGGAATCTTGAGAAAATATCCCAGGATTAGTTGAAAATGACCAAATTAATAGATCACAGTGAACAAAAGAAACAGAAGGAAATGTAGAAATGCACCTCCACTCAGGACTTCTGTAGAAAATGACATTCGATAGATGTACACTGCCGTTTTAAGGTCAGGAGCGGTTCTTCAAACGCTCGAGAATGAAACGGACTGTCACCTGCTCAGGTGAGCTGCAGCTGTGCTATTCTTTTAAGTACTGCAGTACTGACAGCTGTCACTCAGGTGGACAACCAAACAACCTCAGATAAAACTACAACTCTCGTGGGAGATTTGTATTTATAAATGCATAAAGAGAATAAACATTTCTTAATACAATTATATTTAATTATGCTTTTATAAAAAGGTACGCGTGATTATTCTTATTACATTTTTAATGAATGGTTTACATAAAATGTTAATTTAAATACGGAATTACGATGATGAACCCGGTGATTGATATCGGTGTCAGGGGAGGGAGAGAAGCGCGCCGTTACGTCACAAAGAAGCCGCGAGGTCGGTCACTCACTCCCCCCCCCCCCCCTCACTCTCTCACTCACAGCGCGCGTCTGTTATTATCTGAGCGTCCTCTCACGTGAACGCGCCCCCTGCCTGTTGGAAGGTGAGCGCGCAAGCGGAGAGAGTGAAACGAAGTCACCGCGAGGGCTCGAGATCAACTGGATGAATTCGGATTTTGTTGTTCTGAAACCAGTAAAAAGTGAAGAAAAAGCTGAGCTCGGGCTCGGGTTCGAGGTGAAGAGGCCTCCGGGGAGTAATTAACGTTGAAAACAAGTCGGCAATTCGGACGTTGTCGAAGCGGGATAGCGCTGCTGTGGAGTTTAAATCCGTGAGGTGAGAAAGCCGCTCTCTCTCTCTCTCTCTCTCTCTCTCTCACTCACTCACACACTCACTCAAACTCACTCTCTCTGAGCCGCACTGAGGAAACTGAAACACATACGGTAAGAAATTTCAAATGATTTGCGCCGAAACTCGTGCCCGAAACCTGGTGCTTAACCCTGAGGTGATGTTCGTGTGTCCGCGCGCTGCCTCACTCATCCATGTTCACTTTTTTCTATTGTGGAGGTCGAACACAACTAACGTAAAGAGTTTTATCCGAGTAGTTTTCAATGAAACATTCAGTGATATGAACGAATTGTTAGAGTTAATTTGTCGGGGAGATTTATTATTGCCGTTATTATTAAACTTTAAAAAAAAATTTGAGCCTAACTCAACTCGCCGATTAGCATTAGCATTAGCCCGACCACCTTTTTTTTTGCATCGTACAGCCTAATTAGTCCTGATTCACTTCAGAGGGGAAAAAAACGTATTGGTAAATAAACCGAATTAAGTCTTAATCGAGAGAGATGTGCATGTGTGTATATAGAGAGGCAGCGTCCGAAAGGGTGTTTAGAGCTCATGTTTTAAATAAAGTGTAATTTAAACGAGAATAGATGAGTGAGGTGCGTATTGGCTAGCGGAGGCTAATTCAGCGCTACACGAGGTGAGGCTCTCAGAGGTGACGGAGTGTCCACATAGTACCCTGTAAAACACCCCACGTTTCGGGTTAAAGAGCGTCGAGCTCCGCGCTGGAGCGGTACGGGAAGGTTCGAGTCGTGTTCCCTGTGTGCAGGAGTTTTTTCCGTGTTTTGAGTGAGACTGCGGGCTGAGGAAAGTGTCCGAGTAAAGGACAATACTGTGAGGACGAGGAGGAAGGTTTCTCTGGAGGCCAGATGGTCAGTCCCTGTGGGGGATTATTCCCTCAGAGTTCTCAAAGACACTGTTAAACCGAACATTATAATGTGTGTGTCAGTGTCACTGCGACTGTGAGAGAGGGGGAAATGGAGTGCGATTTAATCCTGTGCGTGTTGTATTGGATCGGATAAAGTGTTTGTGAGAGTGTAGTGTGTAAAATGCTAATGAGACGTTGAAAGTGCTGGCTGTGTCCTCATTGTCTCATCACTCCATGCTAACACGCTACTAGCTAACTCTCCATTTACACATTTTTATACCAAGTTTCATATTTTTCTGTCGTGTTTGAAATAGGCACGAACTTTCAACAGAAAATAACCAAGTTAAACTAGATATCTCCCTTACTATTATGAATTTATTCCGCAGCTGTTTAAAACGTTTTTGTTGAGTGGATCCAGTGTCTTTTGGTACACAGTGGATCCAGTTTGTTCGGTGGATCCAGTGTGTTTAGACTCTTGTACACAAATATTTTGTTTACATCACAGGAAGACTTTAACACACTAAAA